>JAYEPQ010000014.1:2757500-3468293 GCA_036321105.1 Dracaena cambodiana
AAAAAAAATAATTAAAAACTGAATTAAAAACTGAATTAAAAAAACTGTGTGGACTGTGGAAGGGATTTGAATAAAAATTGTGAAATTTGTTTTTTAAAACCTGAATTAAAAAAACTGTGGAAGGGATTTTTAAAACTGTGGAAGGGATTTTTAAAAACTGAATTAAAAAGAAATGTGAAATTTGATTTTTAGTTTATTTAAGAATAAAAACTGAATTAAAACAGAAATACTTAATAGAAAAAAATGATTAACTTGTGTAGGGAGTTGAATACATTTAATTACTTTTGTAGAAGTAATGTGTGGAAGTAATTAGATGCAATTGTTGAATCTTTTGATAATCCGCACTGAATTAAAAAATTTAATTTAGAAGAAGTATATTATTTTTGTAGATTAAAATTTGACAATCCGTACGAAGAATCATGGCAAAGAATATGGATCTGGCCAGAGAATAGGGGATTCACAAGGAAGGGGAGCCCCCCAATTACTTTTATTGCAAATTCTGTAATCACCACATAACTGCAGGAATCACTCGGCTTAAGCATCATTTGGCTGGGACGAGACATGGAGTGAAAATGTGTGAACGAGTCCCGCCAGATGTAAAGAAAACATGTAAAGATGCTTTGAAGGCTACTGAGGTAGAAAAGAAGAAGAAAGCATCACTAAGTCGGGAAATTGGGAGAATGGGAGAATCAGAAACTGAAATGGTGAGTGAAGAGCTTGAAAGCGCTGCCGGTAGCAACACTCAACCTCGAACTCTTGGAGCAATGAATAAATTTATTAATCTTGAAGCTCGCCAATCTACGTTAGAGACAGCTTTAAAAAAGGAAGCAAGAGAGGACTGTGTCAGAAAAATAGGCAGATGCATCTATGCAAATGGGCTATCATTCAACATCTTGAATAGTCCATATTGGAAGGAGATGATCGAAGCAGTTGGGAATTTTGGATTTGGCTTGAAGCAACCATCTCCATACGAGATAAGGACGCGGGTTCTTAAGGCCGAGGTTGAGAATATTGACAAGATTAAGGAGAGGCACATGGCGGCTTGGGAGAAATACGGTTGCACATTGATGTCAGATGGAGGGACTGACAGGAAGAGCAGAAGTTTAATAAATTTCTTAGTGAATTCACCAGAGGGGACTTTCTTTTATAAGTCCATTGATGCATCGGCTCAGTTCAAGACAGGAGATTATTTATGGGAGTGTCTTGATAAGGTAGTTGAGGAGATAGGAGAGAATAATGTTGTACAAGTGATTACGGACAATCACGCTTCTTATGTCAATGCCGGCACAAAACTTATGGATTCACGAAAACGACTTTACTGGACTCCTTGTGCGGCTCATTGTATTGATTTGATACTGGAGGATATTGGCAAGATGAAGATCCATAAGGAGACTCTTGAAACAGCAAAGGGGATCATACAATTCATATATAATCATGGCTGGGTTTTGAGTTTGATGCGGACCTACACAAAGGGTAAGGAACTGCTAAGGCCAGCCATCACCCGATTTGCTACGTCATTTTTAACTCTACAAAGACTCTATAAATTAAGGCAGCCATTAAGAAAGATGTTTGCTTCTGATGATTTCACGAAGAGTGCTTGGGCAAAGAAACCAAATGCAGTAAAGGCAAGAAGAGCAGTGCTATCTAGCAGAACCTTCTGGGGCCGAGTTCTCTTTTGCTTTAGCACCACACTTCCACTGGTCTATGTGCTGCGAGAGGTGGATTCAGATGTGAGGCCTTCCATGCCTTTTCTATATGAGTATCTCGACAGTTGCAAAGAGAAAATTGCCGAAGTCTGTGGGGGCAGTAAGAGGAAGTACATGCCATACTGGAATTTGATTGATAAGAGATGGACAGGCATGTTGCATAGGCCCCTCCATGCAGCGGCCTACTTTCTAAATCCTAAATGCTTCTACAGTGATACATTCTCCAATGTTTCTGAGATTAGAAGAGGTCTTCGTGAATGCATGCAACGAATGATCCCCGATCTCAATGAGTATACACAAGCTGATGTGGAGCTGGATCAATATAAACAGAAACTTGGAGAATTTGGGTTCCCGCTAGCTCAAATGACTATGAATGCCCGAAGTCCTGGTATATCTTAATTCATTGTTTCCATTCTTAGGATTCTATTGGTAGAAATATCATAAAGTTTTTTTTGTATTTTTTAACACCAAAATTAATTATCTGTTTTAGCTGCCTGGTGGGAAAGTTTTGGAGAGGATGTTCCAACACTCCAAAAATTTGCAATTCGAATCCTCTCTCTTACGACTAGTGCTTCTGGATGTGAACGCAATTGGAGCACTTTTGAACAAGTATGAATTTTAAAAACTTAATATAATATTTTTTAAGCACTTTATTTATCATCATGCTTATATAACAATTCACAATTTTGTTAAAGGTGCATTCAAAAAAAAGATGTCGTTTGGAGCAAGAACGCCTACATTCTCTTGTGTACGTCATGTACAATATTAAGCTTAGAGAGAGAAATATTCGGAGGAAGAGAATGAATTTGGATCCAATTTTGATTGATGAGGCGACACCAGAGGATGAATGGCTAGTTGAGAGTGAAGAGCCTTGTCTCCCAGAAGATCATGGATTGCTAGATGCGCCTATTGATGACGATTCAGCTCCAAGAACTAATGATTTCTTAGAAATCACTGCAATTAATAGCAATCAAAATATTATTCCATCCATTGTGGATAAGGGAGACAAGCAAGATGAAACTGAAACCCCAACAAAGAAACAAAAAGTCGATTCCTGTAAGTTATTAAATTTTTATATTTTAATATTTTTAAATGAATACTATCATGATTTGAGTATCTAATAACTTCTTAATTTGTATATCTCTTGTGTAGCATCTTCTTCGGGCAAAGGAAAAGCAATTGATGATAGTTTTGATGAGACGGGGATGATATCGATCCGGAAGATGCAAATTATATTTTGGAGGAAGATGATCTTCTTATTATTGATTAGATGATCACATGAGTTTATCTTCATGTTAAAGAAAAACAATATTTTGTTGTGTATGACTAAAAAAATTATTGTCATGTATGATATTTGCTATCTATGACATTTTATAATTTTTCTACGCCTTTATATTGATTTTACAGTATTTTATATGTTTTTTAGATTTATTTACTTATTTATGAAAATTATTAAATACAGTTTTATATTTATTTTAATTAAATAATTAGAAAATTGCGTAACCTACGTTATGCGTTACGTTATTTGCTACATAACCTAACAAAAAAAAAAACGTTACGTTAACGTTATCGTTATTTTAAACATTGATATATAGTACTTCTGATCCAGAGTCTTACCAGGCATCATCATATACTGGTGACCCAAACCAAATAGGAGACTATCTCATCCAGTCCAAATCCCTGAATTATGAATCTTAGTTAAAAAAAAAAAAAATTAAATTGTGAAACAACTTGAACTGGGGTATTCAAGTCCACCTCATAAGACGAACATGGTAGATATAAAATGCTTATCTGCAAATTTTTATAGTTACAGTCTAACTAAAAAATAATTGAATGGTTTTATTTTTTTTAATTTTATTTTTTTTGGGTAACGAGATTGTCCGAGACTCTTATTAGAGCTATTTATCTTCAAACTAATGACAACAGCGCATCATACTAACAATCAGATAGAATCATTAAGATTAACCAGATCCAAAACCCCTTAAAAATTAAAACGTGAACAGTAGAAATCTTCTACTGTCCATTTTGTTTCTGAAATGGACAATATCTCAAGATCTAGCACCAGTATGGAATTGTTACTACCCCTAAATTCTTTAAAATCAAGCAAATTTGAATTAGGGTTTACCTCAGCACGAGTGTGGAGCATTTGGCGAACATCGGCCCGGACGCTGTCCTGGACGTCATGGAACGCTCCATGGTGCCATTGGGAGTGGCCGGGATCTCGCCTGAAAGCTTGAGGCTTCGATTCTCCAACGAAGAAGAAAAGATAGAAGGAGAGAAAGAGGAGCAGCCAACAAATCGAGGAACTCATCGCTTTCTGTCGATCTGTTAGCCCTCTCGATCTTCGATTTGTGAGATCGAGAGTTAGGGTTTAGGGTTTATGACGGAGTTTCCGCCATGGATGGGGTAGAGGCGAGATTTTCGTCGACGCTTATGTAGAAAGGGGGGAGAACAGGCGTTACTGCGGAGACTTTATATTATAAAGGGGAGTGGCTAGGCTGCTGGACTGAGGCGTTTGTTCCGGGGAGGTTCTAAAAGGGCACACCATTTTTCCTTTGTGAGCCCAGTTTAAAACTTTGGCTTAGTAATAAGATTGAACCCTTAGGATTCTTTAGCCTCAGCTCTTACTCTCCCTTCCGCGCGAACATGTGTAGATTTTTTTTTTTTATTTAAGCTTCATATCCAATCTATTTTACTTGATTTTCTCTTTCATCTCATATTTTAAAGTCCAAATTTTATTTCATTTTCGTATATCATTTCTTAAGAAATCCTATAAAAAAAAAATTTAAGTTATGTTCGACGAAAATAGAGAATATAAATATGTTATTGATTCTATTCGATGATCAAAAGTTTTTGGAGATATGATTCCATTGAGATGGCGGCAACGCTAAGTGAGTATTCTGCATCGAGTTAGGGAAGGTTTGCAGCGGCTGGTTTTAGAGAGAATGAGAGGAATTTCTAAGATAGTGAGATAGTTGGAGAGTTGGGATTTTTAAAGGATTTAGAGTAGGGAAAGTAGGGGAGAGAATGAAGGGAGGGTATTTTGGGCATTTTTGATGTACTCACGTGGAAAAACTCTATTTTTTCAGGGAAAAAAAAAAGCTTACTTGGAAAAATGTTGTGCCCCTTTAGAAACTCCCTTGTTCCTGGCGATGATTTTATGCAGATTAGCCCTCGTCTTTCTTGAATTTACAAGCTGAGGACTGGGTTTTTTTATGTGAATCACCCTTGCGAATATTTGATACAGTTTCTGTTGTTGTTTAATAAGAATTTTTTTTTATAGTATTCTAATAATCTCTGGTCTCTTCCTACAAATTAAAATAGGATGCCTCGCAAAAATAAAGTTGTGATTGCTTTTAGTTTTTTTTTTTTTTTTTAATAATGAATGCAATTAAGCATTTGTTTAGTTTTTTTCCTTTAAATATGCGGTTAAATGACATCATGAGATAAAAGAAATATTGTATTTTTGCATTCCAACACTATAAGGTTTCTTCCTGCAAATTGAAATCGGATGCCACCCAAAAATAAAGTTGTGAGCGTTATTAAGAAAATGATTTAGAAATTGTTTTGTTGTATTAAATGACACCAATGGATAAAAGAAAATTTGTGTTTTCACATTTTGACACAATTTTATCTAGTAAATGCATTTGTAAGGAATTTAGTCCAACACTAAGCGAAGCTGATGATAACTTGAAACGTGGGAGCTCATTCCACAAAACAATATTATGATTAGGGACGAGAATGAAGGAGGCCAAGGAATAAACCTTAGTCTGTTTTATTCAAAAATTTAAATTAAAAGAAAAATTATTTTCTGATTCAAATTTTTAATAGGACAAACCAACGTCTAACTCTTGAACCTGCTCATTTTTATCCCCAAGTATGACATTTAAATTAACCAAAAATAGACACAATGCAGAGAACTGCTCATTCTTATCCCCAAGTATGACATTTAAATTAACCAAAAATAGACACAATGCAGAGAACCAATATATGGGAGTAACCATTACTTCCCCTTGCAGATAATGAAGAAAATATATGTTCTTGTCTCAATATTTCAAAACTACAACATCAGACACAGCACAATTGAGTATACAACATCAGACACAGCACAACATCAGACATCAGACACAGCACAATTGAGTATCAAATCCAACCTTTAGAGTCTTGTGAGCATCTGTTCTCTTCTGATGTATTGATTTTGGTAACAAGGTCCTCCCATTTTGAAAAATATTACATATTTCTCGATATATGATACCCGCAAGATGCATATTGTTTTTATTCACATGCTGAGAAAAATATTACATGCAATAGTAGCTAGAACATTTCTTGCTGCGTCAAATTTATTAGACATTTCACAGTACAAAACCAAAGCATCTACAACTTTGAAGATGTCTTTGCACTCCGAGTCAATATGAATTTCTGCATTTGCGCAAACTGCTCCGAAGTCATGCCACTGTAATAGCTGTGTGCTCTCTCCTGCAAATTATCGTACAAGAGTAGTAAGATTCGGTTAAAACAAAAGGATAATTTAATAGAGGTTAAAGAAAATGCACTAAAGTAAACAAAACTGTAGGCCAACATCACACAAAGTACATGACTGTTGTCTTATCCTTTTTTTTTAAAGTAAGGAGATGAGTGTTATTAGGTATAAGATAACAATCGATGACGCTGTAAATTGAGGGCAATCACCTTTTCAAGGGCAACGGCATGAGCCAGGTCCAGTTTGAAGCCATCATTTATAACAGACTTGTACATAAAAACCATATTCCTGTTGTTTCTCAAAATGGCCTCTGCGATCTCTTTGGCCTTCTTCAACACCCCCCCACTGTCCACGACATGGTTAACAAGCCCCCATTTTTCTGCCATTTCTGCAGTAATAGGCATGCCAGTGAGCGACACTTCACGAGCCCTGTTTGGTCCTATTATACGTGCGAGCTTCTGAGAAAGGCCCCATGAAGGAAATATTCCGAACCTGAATCCTCACCGACGAAAATTTAATCAATGAAACTATCAACAGAGCTAAGCAGTAGACTTTTACAGCAGAACTCTATGTGCATGTTTCTGTCCAAGGCAAATTAAACCATATAACCAAACCCAAAGGCCAATAGATATCAATATGAGCAGAAACTGAAACCATATGAGAGATGATATCACCATAAATATATACATATGCCAACATATGATGAGTAAACTATTAGAATATAATTTTAAACTGCTCCTCTCTAACTTTACTCCAGTTGCCAGTTGCTTCCATAGGTCCCCTTCCAAATGACCTAAAACTTACATTATAAATTTGCCTTGTCTTTTATTTTCACAGAAAAATATTGGATCAACTTAGCATGATCAATGAGAATTCTTGCAATGGATAGAAATATTCAGTACTGCTGCCAATTCAAGCCTAGTTAAAACTGAAAATATAGAGTATAAATGCATAAAATTCACATTAAACTACTTCATATAGAGCTGTTTCAGGATAAAAATATTAACGAATAACACATAAGTTTCTACTTATTTCATACAGGAGTTTGATCATTTGATTCATTTGTGTTTAATTAAGCAATAGTTTTTCAAATAGCTGGGGTTTTTTATCCTATAAGGATGACCTGATCCACAAGGAGGACCATGATTGGAAATTCTTTGAATGTCTTTCTCCGAGGAAGAAGCGAAACACAAATCAACTGGAATCCGAGGAAGCTATTAGAAATCTTAGGAAAAAAGATTTGTTATCTCATGTTTTTTTTTTTTTTTTTTTTTTTTTTTTTTTTTTTTTTTTTTGTGAAAAACGACCAACTGAAGAGCAAGGTTTCTTCAAGCAACAAGGAGCTGAGGTAATATAAAGGATGTTTCCTATCTCTTCTCGAGAAACAAGTTGGATATTTTTTTGCAAAATTATGCTCAATTTCGTATGTGGCAATTTTAACAAAATCTCTTTGCTAGTTGGGGGAAGAATCAACACGGATGACAAACATATCGAGAGAACCACTGATGACCCCCTATAGAGAGCTGTTCCATAGAGAACTATTCCCAGGAGTACAATGTCAAATATTAACAGATAACACATAGGTTTCTGCTATATCATACAGAAGTTTGATCATTTGATCATTCGCGTTTAATTAAGCAATAGCTTTTCAAATACCTTGAAATATCTACCACTTGATGACCCCTATCCTCTAGGACTCATGGATGAGCAACCATCAACAAACTAATCCAAAGAATCCAATTAGCACTTGGTCGCTTACAGCCTATGGCCAGATGGAAAATAGCTCCGTTATCAATGAAGTTTGATATGGATCTACATTGAATCAATATGAATCTGGTACAGGTTTTAATAGAATCGCTACAAAATGAAAACAAGCTATAACTTGAATATAGCTGAGTTAATTACAGAGGGAAACCTTTCACTTTTCCTTCTTTCAATGTATTAAACCCAAAACAACTTGTACTATCAAAGGATAGAAGATATGGATCTTTTTGGGCTTCAGATGTTAAATATGCAGCGTACTTGTTTTAGCCAAAAACGAAAACCAAGTTAGAACTCATTATCACTAACAAGGAAACTTGAATGGCTGGACCCTAAGTTCATGATTTTACTCATGCCAGAAATCGTAACACTCTTGGTCACTCTGATTTATACACCCCCTGGTTGTTTTCACGAAGTATGCTAGCTAAATTAGTTCCATCGCAATATGGGGCTTCAAGTGTTTGTGACATGGACAAGGTTAAGGGCATTTGTCACTTGCACCTTTGATATACAATGCTAGTAGTCATCAACATATTGACTTTTTAGATTATTTTTCTTAGATACTCCAGCCAATAGGAACCAAAAACTCTGACTTGAGTTTCCAATTTTGCAACAATCCTATACTCATAATTCATTTCAAATAGACAGTGGAAACAACTTTTACAAACACACCTAGGTATCTTTTACTCAGCCCCACTCTTACATTCATTCCATTTTGCTCTGCAAAAAAAATGAAAACCCAAAAAGAAAAGAAAAGAAATCAGACATGCAAGCCATAAAATTAGATGTTCACTAATAAGGTTGTCTGTCTGATGGAACGGAAAAGAATGCAATATAGCAACTAGCACTGCAAGTTTATTAGTGCAAAAGGTTCTCCTCGGTAATTTTAGATATGTTCAATAGAAATGATTTTCTCAATGATAGTAGGCATTGCATGAACAAGAAAAATTGAAACCTAATTCAGAGATATTCGGAAAGTGACTTCCAAACAAAAACATGAAAATCCCCACATTCCATTGAAACCAATTCCATCCAGTGAAATTCCTACCATAAGCATGAGCTCAAACTTGGAGTCTAGGCATCCAAACATTCACAATTGAATTGCTCGACTAAGCACACCACTTTTCGTCTTTTGCTTAGGTCAAATAGGGTATATCGGACTATGGAGAGAAGTAACGAGTTGTTGTATAGGTTATAGAGTGTGCACAACCACCAGAGAACAGCAAATTCCCAGGGTAGTTGTGGCACAACTCTAGATCGTACGATGTCGTTTCCTGATATAAGATTCTTAATTTCGACAGGGTTGGCTAAACGTTTGCAACTGCAAATTGGAGTATGAACACCCAACAAAGGTGCAAGTTTTTTGTGGTTGGTAAGCCTAGAAAGTTGTTCTGACTTGGAATAACTTCCAAAAAAGGATCCGTGAATAAAGACTAGGAAACAATTGAACATCTCTTCGTTAATTGCATCTTCATTCCATTTATCTAGGATTTTTACTCTGTCCAAGGGAGAGGTCTTTACGTGGGAGTGGTCCAACTCAACAACCTATGGGATTGCTAATGAGAGGAGGACTTCAAACTTGAAAGAGGATCCCTTGCATCGTTCAATATAAGAGCAATGCTTTGTAACGTCTGGTTAGAGAGGAACAACGGGACCGTTAAAGATAGTACTTACATGTTGCTTTAAAATTGAGGATGATATTAATCTTTGAATTGTTACCTGTCAAGTAGAGCCACATAAATCCTTTGTTTCACACAGAGATCTCAAATAACGTTTTGATCTTCAGCCCATGTTGACCCTATGCATCTACAACTGAGGGAGAGGGTATCACTGTAAAGCGAACTGTGGCGACACTTATTACGATAGCTAGAGATGAGAATTGACAGGTTTAAGGGCTAGTTTTTGGCCAGTATTATTCAATATTTTGAATTAAAAATGAAATTTAAAATTTTGAATAGGATGGACCAAAAATTGGAGAATTTCCAAAGGAGTACACCATCTTTCCTAGTGAGCTCACTTTCCAAGTGAAAGAGTGAGCTCACTAGGAAAAGTGGTGTGCTCCTTTGATCTCGAGAATTGGTCATTGAATATGTCCATTCTCATCCCTACCGGTCGCAATTGCATGCGTGTGAGGGTTCGAGTGGTGGTTTCAGGGTCTCCTTTTGTACTGTCTTATCTTCTTCTATGCATGATTTCTCTCTTCTTTAGCGAGGAAGTCTAGTACATATTATGTTTATTATTTAGTGAGGGACTCTAGAATGTATCTACCTCCAAGCACTATTTTGTCAAGATCTATTTAATGGTAAGAGATTTAAGAAATTAAAATCTTTCTTTATCTAAGTTCTGAAATCCTAAACAAATATTTGCTTCAAACAATAAAATGCGGAAAAAATAATTTTATTTCCTTTCGGAAATAAGAGAGATTTAAACAAAAAGGGCACATACTTGGAATGAGAGTCGATAAATTTGGTCTCTTTACCAGCAACCAAGATATCGCAGGCGAGCGCGATCTCGAAGCCGGCGGTGACAGCAAAACCCGCGATCGCACCGATGATCGGCTTGCGGCACCGCTCCATTTGGATCACCGGGTTGGTGTCCGGATTCTTGACGTCGCCCTTGAACACCGACTCCGCCGCCGTCAAGTCGACGCCCGAGCAGAACGCGCGGCCGCGGCCGGAGATGACTATGACACCCACCGCCTCGTCGCCTTCAAGGGCCTTGAAGGCGCGGGCGAGGTCGGTGATCATGGGCTGGGTCAGCGAGTTTAGGGATCTGGGCCGGTTGATGGTGACGTAGCCGATGCCGGCTGGATCGCGGTCGACTTGGATCAGGTCACCGTCCATTTCCTATCGGGCGGCGGTTGGGATCCGATAAGGGGGTTATCGGAGTTCGGGTTGATTTGTAGGCGACGGTAGCGCGTCGGTTGAGCTATGCCGGTGGTGACGTTGACGTTGGAGTTGGGGATCGGGGAAACGTTATCGGTTGCGAGGGGACAAAACTTACACGTGGCGGTGGGTGGCGCAGCAGAGGAGGGTTCTCTGTTGACTGCCCAGCCCAAAAATTTTGCACGCGGCCTGCGGGCTTGAATGTATGTGGGCTAAACTTTCAGGCCCATTCGGGGTTTGAATAATTATACAATTGTTTTTCAATTAAATAAAAATGACGATAGCGATAAAAATGGGGAATTTATTTCTATGTCCCATCTCAAAAATGGAATTTTTTGATACCCTATACATAATGTAATTGTACATATATCTCACAATTATTTTTACCTTGTTTTTTTTTATATTCCAGTAGTCAAAAAGTAGATACGTTAGTATATCCAAATTGTTCTCTCATTAAAAAAAATCCAGGAAAAAAAATAAAAAATGAGATGGTGACTATTTTCACAATACGGCTATTTTTCATTAAATTACTTAGGGATTTCGTGAGAGGAAAATTTCCATTTTTAAAGGGGATTTTTGAAGCAAAACTTTTTTTTCCATTTAGTTTGGAAAGGCAAGGTATTAAACTTTCAGTATCCAAAAAAAATGGCAAAAAAAGGGAGGAAAAAATTAAATCGGAGCATATAACTCAGTATAACTTCGCCATGTCCTACTATTATATAGCATATCTTAATATATGGAATCGTAGAATGAGAGATTGTACATAGTACTGCTTTATGATATTTATGTATCTGTATCTCTAATGCTTTATGCTGTATTTGTTCATTTTGCATACCCCAAATCAATTAGAAAGCGTATATCTGATCATATATCCTCGCAATATGATTAGAACTGGTTTGACGATTAGAAATTATTCTATATTTTAACAGTATCTTTTTCATATAAATTCATTTCCTTTACATAGCAATAACATATTCACATTCGGTTAGTGCTTGCCTATTTATCATAAATATCAAATAATTACCGAAGTTAATATGACAAATGGCATAATATAACAAAAAATGCAATATCATAATTATTATCACAAATTCAAAACGTTAACGAGTACGTCTACAAGTGACATATAGAATACAGAGCCCAATACAAAAGAGTTTTTTTTCTCCAAAATCACTGAGTGTCATGCCCCACCGCTCCCAGTTACACGAGAGACCGCCAAAATACCATAGGCCAAATTTTGACTTTTAATACACAAAATTTTAAATTAGAAAAATAAAATTATTTTTTTTAATTCAATTTTTTTATATGATGAATTAAAAATTAATTCATGAATGGATCTATTATCATCCCTAAATCCCCATTTGGGCCGGATGGTCCATTGGGCACGAGCCCGACACGACTCGAACCGAGCCGTGTCTGGCATGTTTTTTTTATTTTTATTATTATTATTATTATTTTTGAAATGTAGATGCCATGGAGGGTATTTTGCAAATTTTTTTTTTCTTTTTAAGCACGTGATGTCAGCCCAAAATAAACAAACCTTTTCCCTGTTTAAACAAATCCCCGCCTTTTCCTCTCCGCCTCTGTATACAACCAAGAAAAGAAACAATACCCAAACTACGATCTTTTCTTAATACCATGGCCAATATGGCGATCCCAACCCAAAACCCCACGAAAAAATGTCGAAATCAGGATCATCCTCATCTCCTCTCTTCCTCCTCTCCTTCTTCATCCTCTCGCTTTCTTTCATTGTCGATAGAGCTGCCACCGCAACAATATCGCAGAATTTTGGTGCCAATAGAAGGAAACATGCAAGTAGCACGAAACAGAAAGATGTAATCGATGCTCCCCTTCTAACCTCAAAGATCGCGGCCAACCAAACCATTCTGGTCGGCCCGAAGGAGAGGATCAAGTCCATTCAGGCCGCAATCGATGCTGTTCCTGCAGGGAACTCCCACTGGATCATCGTCCACCTCCGAGCTGGAATCTACAGGTTCAAGAATCTACTGTTTTGATATGATATGGTAATCAAAATATGTAGAAAATATTTATGCTGCTTCAAATGGGTAATGTCTTAGGCCTTAATCGAATCATTCTTGATCGTTGCAAATATTAATTTAAAGGATTAATTACAGTTAGACCCTTGTAGTGTTGGAGATGTGTCACTTAATACCTATGAAGTTTGAAACTCTCAAAAAAACCTCCTGAACTTAGTTATTTTCACTCTTTTTTTTTTACTAAAGTGCACTATTGTTCCTTAAATTCATATTCTATTCTCATCCCTCCTTTTAATCAGCACACTTATTAAAGTAAGAGAGAATGGTAGAATATGAATTGAGAGGTAAGAGTGCACTTTAATAAAAAAGGAGAGTGAAAATAACTAAGTTCAGAAGGTTTTTTGAGAGTTTCAAACTTCAGAGGTGTTAAGTGACACATCTCCAATACTACAGAGGTCTACCTGTAATTAACCCTAATTTAAAAAAAAAAAAAAAAAAACTCTATGTTTTAAATGTTCATACATAAACAACGGCGTTAGTAAACCTGGCATCTTATCAAGCTCGTGCATTGCAGAGAGAAGGTTGTGATTCCAAAAAACAAGAATTACATATTCCTTCGAGGAAATGGCAAGGCAAGAACAGGAGTCATCTGGAACGATGGCTCCTCCGACAACTCAGAGTCTGCAACCTTCACCGTTAAAGCTGATAACTTTGTTGCGTTTGGTATCAGCTTCAAGGTGAGCTACAAGATGTCTGTCTTAATTTTTCGTTGGCATGTTTATAACTCAAGTTAGAAGAAAAATTGTGTGATATGATCAGAATGATGCTCCCCTTTCGGTGAGAGACACGCCACTCAACCAGTCGGTTGCAGCGATGGTCGCCGGAGACAAGGTGGCCTTCTATCACTGCGCATTCTACAGCCCACACAACACCCTGTTTGATAACAAGGGCAGGCACTACTACGAGAGCTGCTACATCCAAGGCAACATCGACTTCATCTTTGGCCGCGGCCGGTCCATCTTTCAGGCAAGTCGCTTGCGCTGCATTTCGAAAAAGTATCTCAAAAATCACGAAATTTATGATCTTTAACAGAGTTTTGATGCTGTACTCTCTCTCTCTCTCTCTCTCTCTATGAGTAAACGGAAAATTCATCAGCGGTGAAGGACCCCTTCAATGCCGCTTAGATGATCCAATAAAATTATTACACATGACATCACTATAAAAAACGGTTAAGGGAATGAGCTGACCTGAGCTGTGAGCTGTAGTTTGTTTTTACTATCTCCAATAATCTTTTTTTTAATTTATTTTTTTAAATTATGATCTTGACCCCTTAAGATTCACTCATATCCAATTTCTTAGATTTTACCTTTGATTTGGTCTTCCATCAAGTTAACACAAAATTAACGGTTTTCAATGAATAAAACATTTTGTATGTACTTGATGAAAGAGTAAAAAAACTTCAAAATTTATAAAATTTAATATGAGAGAAGTTAAGAACGTAGAGATAGTAGCTGTAAAAAGAAATTAAAGAAAAATCATTGGATCATTATAGTTTTGCCGCTAGTTCATATAACTTTTTCCGAGTTGGCGGCTCATCTACAGTGTGTATATATATATATATATATATATATATATATATATATATATATATATATATATATATATATATGGGATTACTGTAGGTGAGCCGCCAGCTCAGGAAAAGTTACGTGAGCTAGCGGCAAAACTATAATGATCCAATTATTTTTTACAATTACTATCTCTGCATCCTTAATTTCTTTCGGATTAAATTTTATAAATTTTGGAGTCTATTTACTCTTTCATCAAGTGCATACAAAATGTTTTATTAATTGAAAACTGTTAATTTTGTGTTAACTTGATGGAAGACCAAATCAAAACTAAAACTCAAGAAATTGGATATGAGTGAACCCTAAGGGGTCGAGATCATAATCTAAAAGAATTTTTTTAAAAAAGATTATTGGAGATAGTAGAAATAAACTGTAACTCAGATAATTTGCGTGAGCTGTCAGCTCATTTCTCTCTCTCTCTCTCTCTCTATATATAAGTAAACGGGAAATTAACTGACATGGAAGGAAAATCCTTCAATGGCTCTTAGGTGGGCCTATTAATATATTACACATAATCTATTTACTTCTTTCTCCTCTCTTCTTTCAGTATTTAACTGTGTTAGGAAAGAGAGGAGGAAGAGAGAAGAAGAAGAGAAGAGGAAAGTAGAAGAGAAAAAGATGGGTAAAATAGTCAAATATTTAACTATGTTAGTGGGGGGACTAAATTGTTGTAACTTATGAGATTTGGGGGGCAAAATCCTAAATATAAAGATTTGGGGGCAAAATCATAATATATAAAGATTTGATGGAAAAACCAGTAAATAACCCAATTAAAAAAGGTTATAGAGTAGATATTTATTGCTTTGTTTCCACAAAATACGAGGGTTTCTAGAAAAAACACAATACTTCATCGGAATTTTTTCTACTTTAGTGATCTACTTTTCATTGAAACCTTGGATTCTTCCTGTGGAACCTGCAGAAGTGCGAAATATTTGTACTTGGGGATCAGAGAATGAAGATCGTTGGCTCCATCACGGCCCAGAACAGGCAGTCGGCCAAGGAAGGCAGTGGATTCGTGTTCCTCGGCGGCAAAGTCTACGGTACTGGCCCCGTCTACCTAGGCCGTCCCAGGGGAGCTCACTCGCGCGTAGTCTGGGCAAACACGTACCTATCCAAGTGCATCACACCCGGCGGATGGACTAACTGGAACTACGATGGCAAGACAGAGTAAGCGCTACCTCTCAATCCGCACAAACATAACTCATATCTACGCAATATCAAGAAAAATGCACACACTATCATCTTACAATGTGTTTTTTTTTTCCCCTATGAATGTGACCATGAGCTGCAGCCACATAATGCATGGAGAGTACCAAACCAAAGGTCCCGGTGCCGACCCGGCCGGCCGAGTTCCCTGGTCCAGGCAGCTTGCAGCAGCAGAAGCTGCTCCATTCATGACTGTAGACTTCATCGATGGAAAAGAATGGCTGCCTGCTTATCACTAGCTAAGGGATTGAATAATTCCTTGTGATAACTAACTAACTGCTGCCTCTATGTATTATATCCATCTATTTCACATATTTAATTAAATTTTGATGGACAAACTATATATTCCTTGAATATTTTTTTTTCATTGTCAAGTGCTAAATTGTGATAGGTGTTCATTAAAATTAGTTGGTGTATCTTGTGGCCACTATTGTAGGTGAAACTAAAGATCATGGGAATATTGTAGCTGCTTCTATCTTCTCATTGAATTAGGGATGATAATTACTGGCTTAAAAATTAGAATATGACGGACTAAGGACTGTCTTAAGAACTGCCTATTTGCTGCCAATCCCTCTTGCACCACTGTCATATCCAACACTGCTACCAAATTCTCTACCAGAATCACAACCAATGCCACCAAGTCCGTATTGGTATTTTGCCGAGTATTTCAAATTTGTACCGTACTTGTTTAGTCTCGCAGAGTCACACTTTGTGATTTTTATATTGATTATCTCTCCCTTTGTATATTGGGTGGGTATAGAATCAAATGTGTTTTTGCGCTCTTGTTGCAATTGCAAAAGTTTCATTGTTGTAATTGGCATTTTCTGCTGTTTGGTTGCGGTTGCAAAAGTTTATAACTATAATTGCAAAACACTTACACACTTACGGTAATTGAACTCGCAAACAAAGCACGTAAGACACTTTTTCCACCCTCTTTTCAAATAATGATTATATTATTGATAAATTGAGTATTTTTCATATCTTTTAAATATAAAAAAAACTAATATTTGAAAACCTTTGGAACTATATTTACTGCATTCAACTCTCAAGCCAAACACAATAGTAAAAGTTGTAATAATTTCTATTACTGTAATTTTAATTATTGTAACTTCAATTATAGTGACGACGTAGATTGCAAACTGCAACGGCACTTGTGTGCAACAGAACAGTCCCTCAAGAAGAATGTAAGTCTTAGAAGAAGGAAAAAAAAAAGAAGAAGAGTATTTTACTTAAACCAGAGAGAGAGAGAGAGAGAGAGAGAGAGTGTGGAGGCAGGAGATGAAGGCGCCGTCGACAGAGTGGTCGATTCCAAGGACTTGCAGCAGCAGAGCAAGGCCCTCGACAAGCTCACCGACCGCGTCGAAGATCGTCAGCTCGATTCCACCCGAGTCCAAGAGGTCTGTTTGGATTGCTCCCCCAATAATTTCTCTCTCTTCCATTGAAATTTAATCATAATCTAATGCCCATATGATGATAAAAGATCAAAACCCATAATCTCAAATTTAACAGTATATATATTTTACCGCCCTTTTATTCGTGACTGCAAGCTGTTTGATGAAATGCCTCACAGTGTTGCCTGAACGCAGGCCATGGCGGATCTCGGTACGTCAAAAGAAGCTGACCTGAACGCGATGAGATTGAGGTAACTTTGAACTGTTAACCCTCCTATTGGGTTCATTTGGGGTTGATGTTTGTGTAGTTAGAACTTGAGGTCCAAGAGACATTCGATATTAGTGACTAATCGCTAACGTACATGAATTCGGAATGCTTGTATAGTTCAAAATGATCTATGTTGGCAATCTTTTAGACTTAGATTAATACAATTCTTCCAATATTTGATATTCCATACAAATCACCCATTGCTTTTGTTTATTTGTGTCACGCGGGGCTCCGATATACGGTATACGAGTATGTAAGTACAACAGGTACCGATAAGATTTGAATATGCTAAGTCTCAGATAGAATAATAGCAGTTATAAGCCTGCGCTTATAGTTCAATTGTTAATTAGCAAATCACCCATTGCTTTTGTTTATTTGTGTAATGCCCCGCTATGATATATGGTATACGAGTATGTAAGTATAACATATACCATCAATATATTCGGTTTGAATATGTTAAGGCTCAATAGCACGTACAATTGATAATTACCGAATTCACCATTATCTTGGTATCTTCTATGGTGTGTTGTGCCACTTGCATCTTAAGCACATTCCTTTTAAGTTGATGTAGTAACCTATTTGGTCAGGACATCAATAAACATTTTACTGAAGTATGAAGCATCCAATTTGTTTTTGCTTTTTAGAGTAGAACATAATGAGTTAATTCTGGTAAGCAAGCCAAACATGGTCCTTTTTTTGTTATTTTTCGTTCTTTCTATACAATATAAACCAATAAGAAGAACTATCATCGTTGCGACAATTTGGACTTCTATTTTGCATGAGATTGAGGGCCATGGACCTTAGCTTCTAGGTTTCAAGGGCAATAGAACTGTTATATTAGAAAACTATCTTGTATTTAGATTTTGTCTCATATTGCATGTCGGATTGTTGTATGGTGTTGAGACATCTATAAATATATGTCTTCTTTAACTCATAATAAATAGATTGATTAAGTCTGATTATTTCATAACAAGAACTTTATCCTGAAGTGTTGGTGGACCCTAAGAAACAAGGATAGACTCTGGGAAAGGGACGCAACACAAGCATAGACATGGGCCATGGCAACTCAAAATTAGCCCATAGGAGCATGACAATATCTAATAGATTATACAACTTGTTTGTAAAAGCAAAATATCTATATGATAAAGGGAAAAAATTGCATAAATATACACGTACCAGGAGATGCATGGAATACTAAGCAATAATAACGTCTCCTAACATATCAAAACTGACAGTTACTCCACCAGTTGTAGGAGATGTAAGGATTGATTTATAGAATAAATTTTTATTTGATTGATAATTATATGAAGCAGATGGCTCAAAGTTCCTTCCTGCATATGTGCTCCTCCAAAAGCACACACAATAATGACAGGTAGAGATCAATTAGTAGCATATTTGGTTAAATGGATGATTTTCTCGCCTACTACAGATCCCTTACTACCATACATGAACTAAAAATTCATAACCCCAACAGCTATGTGAATACCGTCTAGTTGACCTATGTATGTTTGAACAGTCTCAGTTAAATATGTTTTTCTTTGATAAGAGTCGATACGACTCTGTAAGATTCTTCCTTTGAACGAAATGCAATGACACATGATGATATTACATATTGAGCTATCATATGTTTATGTACTCTGCTTAAAGAGTAGGCCTTCACTCTTTGATTTTCTAGATATTGCGCACTCCATGTATCAAAACTAATCCTCAGCTTATTATAGTTTTATTCAAATCAATATTTTGAACAACCTTTCATGTCCATTATTAAATAAATAATAATTTCTAATATGTATTACTGTTCTTAATACACTTTACAATACATAAGTCTCTAGACTTTCTCTCTCTTATTCGAACAATTATATATATATATATATATATATATATATATATATATATATATATATATAATTGCTCGAATAAGAGAGAGAAAGTCTAGAGACTTATGTATTGTAAATTGTATTAAAAATGAGGATAAGAATGTTCTATTTCAAAACGAAAAGATTAAAGAAAGATGGAAAAATTATTTTGATAGATTATATAATAGTAGTTTTATTCGAGATTTGGAAGATCTTACTATTTAGTGTGAGGATATAAATCGTAGTTTTATGCGCAAAATTAAAGAATCTGAAGTAAAAGAGGCATTGAAGAAAATGAAATCAAGAAAAATTGTTGATCCAGATGAGATTCCTATAGAGGTATGAAAATAGTTAAGTGGGGAAGGGATTGGTGTGAGATGGCTGATAGATCTTTTTAATAAGATTTTGCAAATTAAGGATCTGCATTGAGTCTGTTTTTATTTACTATAGTGATGGATGAACTTACTAGAGCTATTCATGATGAGATACCTTGTTGTATGCTATTTGCTAATGATACTATTTTAGTTGATGAGACAATAGCAGGGGTGAATACAAGTTAGAGTTATGAAGTCACACATTAAAATCTATAGGTTTTAGATTGAGTAGGTCTAAAACAGAGTATATGAATTGTAAATTTAGTAAACGACGAAATCTAAACTATAGTGTTGTAACACTGGATGGGTAAGAGATACAAATAAGCAGTCACTTTAGGTATTTGGGTTCTATTATTCAGAATGATGGAGAAATCAACAAATGATAACAACCATATAATACAAGCTGGTTGGTTGAAATGGAGAAATGCAATGGGAGTTTTATGCGACCGTAATATTCCGTTAAGGCTGAAGGGAAAATTTTATAGGACTGCTATTAGACCAGTTTTATTATATGGCACGGAATGTTGGATTGTAAAGAAACGTTATTCACAGAAAATAAGTGCAATAGAGATGCGCGTGCTTCGCTGAATATGCGGCAACACTAGGAGAGATAAAGTGAGAAATGAAGATATTCGTGTTAAGTTAGGTGTAACCCCTATCGATGAGAAGATGTAAGAAAATTACGATGGTTTGGTCATGTACAACGTAAACCTATAAATGCACATGTTCAACAAAGGGAGTTTATCAATGTAGGATAAATTAAAAGACCGAAAAAAATATAAATGGATGTGATACGAAAAGATATGAATTCTAGAGGTTTAAATGAGGAGATATTACTTGATAGGAATGAATGAAGAAGAATTATCAATATGATCGATACGATGTGATTCTTCTTTGGTTCAATAGCCTACTCCAAATACTTAGGATAAAAAAGCTTAGTTGTTGTTATTGTATTACTACTCTTAAAAACAAATATTTTTGAGCCTTTTCCTCCCTTTTCGTCTGATTCCCTTTTTATTTGTTTGCCTACAAAAATCATCTTGACACTCAATTTTTTTCTAGAAAAATTAAATTGTCTAATTGTTTGAAACTCTCTTTATTTGTTTCCCTACAAAAATCATCTCATTCATCAATTTTTAAAGAAAAATCAAACCATCTGACTGTCTTGTTGTTAAACCCCTCATTATTTACTGCCTTGCATTTGTTAATAACCCTCCATTTATTTGTTTTTCCTACCTTGACTATACTTAATTAAAGAAGCCATATTTATTTTTTTAAGGAAATCTATTTTTTTTTCTCAACTTACTTATGAGTTTTGATGTTCAATAATCAATCACTAAAAAACAAAACGTGCATCACACGTGCACTATACTAGTATAATTGAACTTAAATAACTAATTTCAATATCTTTTGAGTATGCGAGACATTTGATAAATATTTGTATGTTTGGGATGTATCCAGCACCAGTAAGATGCTACGCTACGATTTCATGCTAGAAGTGTTTGTGCTACCTCCACACACTTCAGTCTGTATTTTGATAGCGACGTCATTAACTGTCCAAGAACTAAAGTGTTCAATGAGTGTTCCAAAAATATACTAGAGAAAGAAATTATATAATTAGGACACGTTTAAGATGTGTCCAACAAAGTGTTGCCGAGCATTGGGTGTATGTATTAAATTCATGCTACATTAGTTCGTAGATGTGTTGCTGCTCGGACTGTTCTTGAAGAATTTTATCCCAATTAGTATGAATATTTCTTGGCTAGATTTCTAGTCGGAGATCTCCACTGAAGACTGTCCATCTTTGTTTTGACATTCTTGGATTTCAAAAGAATATATATATATATACATATACATATATAGGGGTATTTACAGATTTGTCCCTTACATCTTTATAAATTATAATTTAGTCCCCCAAATCTTTATATTTAGAATTTAGTTCCTCAAATCCTCTAAGTTACTACAATTTAGTCCTCCTGTCTAACTTCCGTTAGCCCAGTTTATTTATTGACCTGATTTTTCCATTTTATCTCTTCTTAATTTTTTTCTTCCATCTTTCTCCTCTTCTCCTTCCCTCTTCCTCCTCTCTTCTCATTTTCTTCCCTCTTCCTCCTCTCTTCTCCTTCTATCTTCCTCCTCTCTTCTCATTTTCTTTGTTGGGTTCATTAGCTTCCCCATTCTTCTATCTCTCTATTCTTCCTCTATTTTTTCTTCATAGAGCTATTTAAGTTATTTCATTATTTAAAAAAAAGTAAAAAAAATAAATTCTGCCATTTATTTGGACGGAAAAACTAACGGAGGGTATATATATAGAAAAATAGAAATAAACAAAAACATTTGTGAAACTAATAATGAAACTTGAAGTAGGGAAGAAGATTGTTATTGGGATTTTATTTAAATCGACTTGTATTTATTTATTTATTTTTTTCATGAACTCCAATTAGTTCTCTACAAACTTTAGTCCTAAAGTCCTAGTGCCAGTGAATTAGGTATAAATATGGAGAAATTCATCTAGCCATACCAATCACCATACATTATTATTGTATGAGTTATGGCATGAATTATGATGCCTGCTAGCTACATGTTCATGCAATGGTTTTGAAGTACGAAACCTTTTCATTTTCATCGTGTAAGTTTAGTTCATACTTTTATTGTTGAAGTGCTTGGCCAGTGGGAATGCTAATACAGTATTTTTGGTTGACGACACAAGACCTAGATAACCCAATAGACCCATTACTGATCGGTTGAGACAATTTATTTTATTTTATTAATTTTTTTTTTTATGAAGGCTGGTAAAAATTCAGCAATCTTGACTTTTTTCAGTCCTAGGATTTTGTGTGTGTGCTACTAGGGAGAAAGAAATGGCAGCTGTTAAGATCAACTCGGCTGATGGAGATATAATTGCAAATGAGCTCGAGGTCAGAAACCAAATCATATCCTTCCCAGTTACAGTTTGTATGCTTTCTCTATTAGCTTGTATCCTGTCTCAATACTTTTATTTGTATGCAGCTGGACAAGACAGAACCCTATGTGAGCACAAAGGTGATACTGTTGCTGCTATTCGATATTTGATTTGTTGAAGGGTCTTCTAGCTTTATCATCTGTTTCTATCCTTAAAAATGATTGCGGAACATTTATTGCCACCAAATATGAGTTTATCGATCACAGTTTTGTTTGGATTAAGTTTTTACTCAGTATTTGCAGTTGACTCATTAATCTATATGACAATATGTGAGCACATTGGAGATCCCTTTGAAGGCTGGTAAAAATCCCTTTGAAAAATCCATTAATCTTCCTTCTACGGCCTAGACGTGATAAGCATGCATTTGGAGATCCCTTTGAAGACTTTTTTGAAGTTTTTGATGGACTGATGTACTTTGTTGCCTTACTTGGTGGCATAGCAAAACTTTATGTACTCTTTGTTTACTTTTTTTCTAGCTAGCATGATGTTTTTTTTTTTTTTTTTGCTTCTTTTAAAATGTTATTGTAGTTCTATTATCTACTTGTTAATGGAACGCGGAGGGCTTCCACCCGCCGTCTTTTGCTAAAAAAAAAATATGTGAGCACACTAAAAAGACATACTTAATATAACAGATTGAGATCAAGACATTTGAAGATTGTTAGGTCAACATTTATAGTATGCAGAAGCTACATATAGTTATGAGTAGTTTACGATCGTTTCAATATACGATTCAGTATAATAAAACATGAGTTTCATTCTACTATTAAGAATAGTTTCAAATATCAAATTTAGAAGTTCTAGACGAAATGGATGCATCTTATGAAGAAGTTAGAATATGAGTAGGTTAAATAGGAGAAATAATGTAATAATTATGGTTTAGTGAATTGGATATTAGGTGTGTCTTTTAAAAGTTGTTGTAATCTTTCGAATTCTTTCGAGAGTTTAAAAAAAAAAAAAAAATTGAAAGCTAGAACCATCTAGATGACTAGGAGTTCACATCCATTTTTCTATTTCAACTATAAAAATAATTAATAAAATTAAAAACAATTAAATTGGTATCTTTTTGAATATGTCAGATACCATAAATGCTATCCACATTCATATCGTGTTCTCTCAAAATATAAAGAGATACACTTGTAGTATCAGAGATGTAACCATTGCGGGAAAAAAAATTCCTAATGAAACATGAAGGCTGCGCCAGCTTTGATCATCGATCAGAGGTATGGTCAATAAATGATCACAATAACGTTAGGAACTCGTTATCCAACTAACGATTCGTTACAGACTAAAATATAAAATTTGTAAGGAACTTATACTCTGAAAACCCTAATTTTAATTGTCAATCTGTAGAACCTGTTAGAAACAGGAAGTTTTCCTGAAGAGAGTTTGATGCAAAAATCAAATTTATGCATATAAAAGAATGAGAACAGGCATGGTACATGTAGTAGTAGTATGCAACACTTCAACAAAATGAACGGTACCATAAATTTTAAAGGAATTGGAAAATTTATGCTGCTTACAGTCATGTAGGGAACATGGAGAAAGTTCAATAAGCTTGTAAGAAATATTCAACTGTAATCTGCGGGTGGACGTACCACGTTCGGAGTCCCTAGAACAATGACAACGAAAATGGAGGGGAAAATTTGCAACGCTGTTACCGTTACAACTCAGCATATGAAGAATGATCACTTTGTGTATAGGACATCCTCCCAAGGGTGGCGGTAGAGGGGCTGTTTCAACCTCTTCTGATCGAAAGTGTGCCTGAAATTTGAGAAGGGAAATAATACCAAGTTAAAATGATAATTTTAATCCATTTAAGGTTTATACAGAAAAACGAAACATATAAATAGATAATGCGTTTTAAGGACCTAAACTCACCCAATAAGACCAATGGACCGTGCTAGAACGAAGAGCCCATTCAAATATCCAATGCTGACTATCTCGTCTATTTCTTGCTTGGTGAACATTCCACTGCCAGAAAGGAGATCCAGGAAGAGAGATCCAATTGCTCCGTCGACATTCAGAACCAAGTTATTTGCTTTCGACAATGTGTAGGTCTCAACTTGAACCGCATATTCCATGTACTTCACAGAAGGGAAATGAGTGTGCGCATATTTCTGGAGCAGCTGCACTCTCTTATCTCTGTTGTCTCTACTCTTGATCCTGTCAATATTTAAGCAAATGCAGTATTCAGTATTACCATAATTTGGAGGGTGAATGCCTAAAAGAGATGAAGGATATGAAATATCTACTTTACCATGCCATATGCACGTATACAGATGGATTGTAACCAATGTATTACTAAAATTGAGTGAAAATGTGTAGAATATTCTGGTTTATGTCAATGATTGCGACTTAGGTCCCTAAAGTTTGAAAATAGTTCAGCACAATCTGACCAATTCTCTCCCCCAACAAACCAAAATCAACTTGTTACTGAAGTAGCCAACATAACTTGCCTGTCATAGTGAGTTCAGGTTCATTATAGTTAAAACAGTAGATTAAAGATAAGAACCCGTATTAGAACCACAATATGCTGATTAAATATGAAATCAGATCGCCATTTTTTTGCCCAAAACGACCAATTCCATGATGATCCACCTCCGGACAGAAGCAGGTTGTGTTGGTGGATTCTAGTTTAATCCTAACAAACAATCTTCACCGTTGTAGCATATGCATACTCAAAACAGTACTAGGTTTGACATGGATCATCTATGACGATACAACATGGTTATAGTCTGATACCTAACATTTTATTCATATAACTTCATGTAAACATTAACAAATCAATTTGTCACATAGTCCATGGCTGGGCAGTAATAAAATGATACCTTTTCACCTTTATAGCAAAATGACAGGGAATTGATTACATTTTGAAATATTACAGAGGTTGATAACCTTCACATAGTAGCATTGTTTTATATTTTAATCGCTACTGTACTTTGATATTTCAGTTCTTTTCCAGCATCCTTGTTCTCCCCTGATGGTTAAAATTGGATAACGTAAGCATACAGCTTGGTTTCATATTCTGCAATAGTCCAGCTCTCGACATACTCCACCATGAAGTTATATTCATGTTTATCCTTATTTTTTTAATATTACATCATTTTTAATATTACATCATTAAGTCCATTCAAATTTTGTTGGCAGGCATCAGTTTAAATACAGACATGTTAAATTATGGTCTAAGAAATGAATTCTTCAATGAATTTCAACTTGGATGCTCTAGGAATAACATGAAAACAGATCTTTGAGGGAGAAGATCAAGGAATGGCTCTTTATTGACTCATGCTCCAAGCTACTCAGTCACAGGATTGACATGAAAAACTAAAAGTTACTTGGCCAGAATATTTTCAAGGAATTTACTCAGTTTACTTAGATGGACTTCAAGTAGAAACAGAGGAACTTCCATGTAAATCGAGGCATCATTAACAAGTAAGAAATAAGTATAAGCTTTGTTATACTGGTTAATAAGTTGGACTATGTGTCCCTAATGAAATCATGAAACAAGGGCATCACGGGTCTGCCAGTACTGAACATAGGAGAACATATCGTCCTAATAAAGCAAAGACGGCAGATGAAACAATGAGAGTTCAACTTTTGTGAACTTTAACTAGCAGATACTATATACCTGTGGCCAATTCCTGGTACACGAATGCCTTTCTTTTTCATACTTTCAACAAATTCATAAGGAGTGAGACCCTGCAAAATAACACAGGACATATATGTTACATTCTCCCAGTAGTTGGCAGTAACAAGACTTACACAGCCTGTAGCAAGTGCAAATGTATTTGATACAAGCCAACTCACCCTGTCATAGGCATCCTTGAAGTATCGAGCAGCATCATCGATTGCACCGCCAAATCGAGGTCCAATTGTAAGCAGCCCTGTTTCATAAAATAAAGAAATCATTTGAATTTGCATTTATAGCTATCGCTTATATTGAAGTAAAAAAAAAAAGTAACAATCGACTGTATACACCATTTGATGGTCAAAGTTATACCTGACACGAGACTAGAAACTAGGTCCTTCCCAGCTCTCGCTGTCACAATAGTGTTATGGGCACCAGATACACAGGGCCCATGATCAGCACACAACATAATGCAAATCTGAAAATTGATAATTGATGGTGAGCTAGAGACAAATTATAGCATCAATATGGTTAACAAGATTATGTTCAACATATCAAGATGAAGTTAGCCAATTAGAATCTATGAGAAAGAAAACTATGCAAAACTAAAATAGGACAAGCTGGTCTATCCTGTTCAGGCAGTTTAGAAAGCATTGCCACCATGACCTGAATTTACCGACCTCAATGAATTGTGTACAGTAACGGGGAAGACTACGCTTGAACCACAAGAGAGAGATAACATCACCAACACCATAACCACGTTCAACAATGGTCGACATTGGCACACCAGCATAACATGGTTCTTCACCTGAATATGAAGACAACAGTAAGTGGGTAAACCTAGAAATTATTTTGAGTGGATGTAACCAGCAATGTAGAGAGAGAGAGAGAGAGAGAGAGAGAGCATTAACCATACCTCTATCATCAGAGATTGTGGAGATGATATGTGTTGGAGCACGAACTTTTCCATTTTTAATTGCAGTACTGAGATCCTCTGGGATTGGAGGAGGCGTAATTTCAGGAACAGGGGTAATCTTGCCTTCTTCGACCTAAAATAGAACAATGTACAAGATGATTTGCAGAAGAAAATTTAAATGTTACACATGATTTCTGTATATCCCTATTAACAGAATAAATACATTAAAGCCAAATATGGACATACAAGTTTATCATATGTCTCTTTAATTGCACTTTCCAGTGCTTCGTATGAAGTTGGAACAACTGCTCCTGCTTCCTTTAAAGCCTGATTTTTTGCTTGTGCAGATTCTAACTCACCGCCACTTTTAGCACCCTGTTTTCAGTAAAACATGACAGTATAAACCAGGACTGTCATAATGGTTATTGAGCTTATCAGTAGTGTGACAAGGTAACAACAAGATGCTTCAGAACTCACAGCATGACCAAACTGCACTTCTGACTTGAAGAGACGTGCACATGTTCCACTAACCCATGCAACAACTGGCTTTTGGACCTTGCCTTCTTTCAGGGCCTCCACAAGGGAATACTCATCACGTCCACCAAGTTCCCCAAGAACAACCACCATTTTGATCTGAGACCCAGATTGAAGAAAATTTGTTATAAGGGATACATCACAAATAATTAGTAAAGAGCTACTCACAACCATCTTACCATCTATTGTCTATTTATCAGATAATAGAAAATATAATTTTTCCCAAATAAAATAGGAGATCGACAATTTTTTAAAATATTATATTTGCAAAAGAAATTGGCAACTTGAAAAAAAAAAAAACATTATAGAATATCTTGATATTTAAGGACATGATTCTAACTTCCGGCAACTTCTACCAAGGAGCTAGTGATCTGATCTTACACATGAAGAGCCAAAGGTGTGAGATGAGTCAGTACTGACAGAGGCCACTATGGCTGCTATAGCATCTCGAACCACAGGATGTGTAAGAAAGCTTTACAGGCCATTACTTTAGTTATAGATCTTTAGATACTATGCATGAGTTTTGATATATGGATTACTGTTGGAGTTATGGGCAACAGTTAAAATTATGTTGGGAATGCCTTGGTGCACTTAGTTTGATAATGAATGGGAAACATTTGTTCCATGGTCCCCCACTATGCAGTCTCATAGCAGAGACGGAAACGATATATCATCAGGCAATTTGGCTTGTCTGGTGCCATAGCTACGACTAGATTTTTGAATGACTTCATCCAACCTATTCCAAAGGCGCAAATGCAATCTTGCACAAATTTCCTAGATCCACAGTTGGCAATCATATACACATTAGGATATCTGTTATGATATTATCAGCTTTACATAATTTGTTATTAGAAAATAATATTGATTTTATCAGGCATCTTTAGTGAAGATCGGGATGTTATCTATTTGTTAGGTTATAACACGGTTATCAAATTAGTTACCAATAGGTACCTTGGTCAAGAAATTGGCGCCAGGCATAAGGATTTAAGATTGAGGTAACAACCACCGCAAGTTGGAAAATTTTCTATGTGAAGTTTCACTTAGTGAAATATACTGACAACTAGCTTGCTCAGTGCAATGGGTGTAAAAGCAATGATTATATATTTTATTATGAAAAATTCATAACTAATGTTTAGATCCTAGTTGTTATGAAATAATCAGAGCCAACCAATTTATTTGTTATAAGTCAAGAGAGATGCATATATTTATAGGTGTCTTAACACAAACAAACAATCCAACAGCCGATGTCGAACTAAACACAAACTAAACTCAAATACAAATACAAAATAGTTTTCTAATCTAACGCTCTCCCTCAAGTTGGAGTATAAATATCAATTATACCCAACTTGTTACACAGATTAGAAAATATTATCTTTCTCTTCACTAGTATAGATTAACTTGAAGTGGATGAGAAACATCGAGCCCCCATGGCCTAATCTGGGCTCTGATGCCATGCTATGAAATAATCAGAATCCACTAGCCGATTTGAGACTAAACACAAACTAAACCCAAATACAAAATAGTTTTCTTTTCTAATCTAACACTAGTTATCTTAGTGTTTCCTTGTGAAATTAACATGGATATCCATCTATTAAGTTTTATTGGGTGACAACAATTCCATAAATTGGTTAAAAACAATAACCGGCATGTTGCCTGCATGTACCCTTAAACACATTTCCCCGCAGTAATAATCAATGGGACACAGCCACCTACTGACAAAAGGAAAAAAAGAGAAGCGCTGGTACACTCCCCTGCTCTCAGTGAGCAGTGGGCACACCCACCCACCAATGAAAGAAGAGAGAAATATTATCCAAAACAAAATTGTATTAGGCAAACTAAGGTTATCCCAACAGGTGAAAGAAAGAACTTCATATTTCAAATATCAGAAACCTGGACACCAGATCTAATTTTCTTCGTGTTAATTTGTCTTTAGATTTGCATTTGAAGAAAGATTGGATAGTATTGTATACGCATGTGCGCTTCTCTTTTTCTGCTTCCGTTTTTTTTTCCTTTCTTTGGGAGTGTTTTGGGGATGGGAGGGGGACAACATGATTATCCAGGAGATGGAACCATCAGAAGCTGATATTCAATGCGGAATGGATCTCTTTTTACTACAATTTTGCCATTAGTGCTACTTCTATATAAATCAATTCCCAAATTGCAGATATAAATTGTTACAATTTTGCCATCAGAAGTTGATATTCATTGCAGAATGGATCTCTTTTTACTACAATTTTGCCATTAGCGCTACTTCTATACAAATCAATTCCCAAATTGCAGATATAAATTGTTACACCACAAGCGAAATAGTAAAAAAGGAAATTGAAAGTATGTAAAAAAGAAACTTTTGAAATATAAATTCACAAACAAGGAAATACCTGTGGTATATTGTTGAACCGCAAAATATGATCAGAAAGGGTTGAGCCAGGAAAAACATCACCACCGATCGCAACGCCTTCAATATGCAAAAGAGGTCAATTTTATGCTACCAACACTTTAAGAATCATGTAACTCGACAACAAAGATAACATACCTTCATAAATGCCATCTGTCACACGTGCAATCGTGCTGTAAAGCTCATTTGACATGCCTCCCTGGGATATCAAAGTCGAACTTTATGCATGTCCATTAACATAAACTTAAGATAACAATATTTCTTTTCTATTATTGGTTTGCAAAAATGGGCAACAACTTCGAACTAGACAATTTGTTTCTCACACACAGAGGACAAGCAAAGAAAACTACCTGTATCCTGCTGAAGTAATGGATATTTTAATTCAGTTTATAATGACTGCTAGTATGTATTAAGAATGACACCTAATTTCTTATAGCGAGTTTAGTCGCACAACAATAACAGCAAGCATTATGGCGGTGACTGCATGAAGAAGCATAATTCAGTTGGGAAAAATGCTAAAAAAAAAAAAAAAAAAAATTCACTTGCCGTTTTTTTTCACCAAGATAGAATTCAATAAGTTACTTTGGGGGTTTACGACCGGAGAAACACAACTTTATCATACTACTATAGTTAAGAGGCATGGCACTGTGCAGGCAAAGCATATGGACCTTGGAATATCAAATTGCAATAAAATCAACCCTTATAGGAAAGTATATTGTAATACTTGAATCAGCGTCAAGAAAGAAGTTAGGAGCATACTGATTTGGAAACAAATCCAACAGAGCCAGGTCTGTAAAGCTTGCATTGAACTATATTATCTATAGTTCCTGCAGTGTCTCCAATCTTAAAAGCTCCAGCCTGAATGCCTCCAACCGTAGCAGGACCAATAACAACCTGCATTCAATATTCACCAAAAAATGATTATAATTTATCAAGCTAAAGCATGAAGTGTTGTATTGTTCATATAGGGCCTACACACTAGTCTCATGCTGTCAAAATCTTGCCCAAAAAAAAAAAAGAATTTAAAAAAAGGGGAAAAAAAGAAAAAAGGAGTTTACAAACGAACGCTAATATTTCTACAACAGAAATCCTTGATGCATGAAAGATGAACTAGTTATCTTCCAAAACCCACACTAACTTTTCATGATTGAATTAATAAAACATCAACAACCTATTCTCATGCCTCATTAAAATTCTTCTGATCTTTACCCAGAAAATTAGGATAGAACCAAGATGATAGTTTTTTTTTTTGTTATACTGATTAGCCTCCTTAAGTTTATTGAGGTCTCATTCTAATATAAAATTTGATCTGCAAGGCAGACTCCGACTGGATGGAACCTCCCATAATTTTGCCATGCACGGTAATTGACAATTCCTTACCTTGTTATTAGCACGTGCATAGGAAATGAGCTGCTTTGTGTCCGCTTCTGGGACACCTTCAGCTATAATAGCTACGACTCTAATTGTTGGTTGTTTCAGAGCAGACAATGAAGAGGCAGCTGCACTGCAAGTTAAATAAATTGAATTGAAGTTATAATTAATCAAATGAATTGAAGATTAGTTGCATTTATTTAAATCATATAAGTATGTACTACACTAACCTCCTAAATGATGCAAAGTTGATAAAAACATCAGCAGTTGGATGTGCACTACAAGCTGCTTCAATGCTATAGCAAAAGCCAAAAAAGATAAGTTAGCATCATGTGCATATGTGTGTACATAAATATACAGGATAATTGTAAACAATGGAAAAAATAATGAGCATTCCAAATCTGTAATATTATTGAATGCCTGAACTATCTAAGAATTTAAAGCCAATTATTTAAAGAGTTGAATATTCGTGTTTCATCCCTAAGTTCCCCATATTGTATGTTAAAATAATCAACATTAACCAGAGCAAGAAAGCCTTATCCAGATTCTTTGCTGTGAACTACCTAAATTCCTTTCCCATTCAGCTCTCTATTAAGCCCCTAGCTAAGTTTAGCAACCATGGTATCCATTTTCCATTCCGATCATGCATGTTGAATTAAAGGATAAATTGTGGACAAACAGGATTCCAAAAATTATTAAGAGATAAATCCCTGCAAAATAAATCATGAAAGGAACAATATTAACTAGATATGCATTCATAACCTTTTCAAAATCACAATCTCTCTTTGTTAGTGTCTTTTTTCTATTAGCAAATTACCAAAATGTGATTAGCATTACCAACATGAAGAAGGAGAACATTAATCAACAAGCTTCTGCTCAAATTGGGCTATGAAAGCAAGACTATTTAGATATGGGACGGGGCAGAAAGTTGTTTAAAGTAATGCCTGCACTCACCAGACTCACCTACTAATTTCATTCTTTGAATTACTTTTGACTCATTTGGAGGGGGAAAACTCACCTTGGATGTACTGGGATGGCAATTTCCTCCTGACCAAAGAATAGTTTTTGAAACCCCTCGGCACCAGGGTTAATTATTCCAGCAACAGAAGGTGTCTCCCTCCCTATAAATAAGAATCACCAACTTTTTTAATATCCAATTAACTTATAGAACTTCAAGAAATAGAAATCATATCCCTTTATTATATAAAAATATAAGTAGCTAACACTCACCACAAAGGAAGTCAAAATCAAGCATCCTTTGAATAGGAAGTTGCTTGTAGTTATAGAACAATGCTTGAGTAGTTTTCGAGAAAAGGTTTCCTGTAGCCATGATGTAGGATAGCAACTACAGAACCTGGAAATAGAATTACTTTTAGCCCATAGCACTGGAGAAAACAACCATGATTCTTAATTTACAAAAGTGTAATAAATATATAAAGTCCTAATGTAGAGAGAACTTCAGCTTTGTATCAAATGCCACCAAAAGTGGAGAGAAGCACATGGCTTACCAAGAGTGCTTCTTAAAGGCATGCTTTGGAAGATAGTTATTTTCAAGTTTAAATTCTCAAGTCACTCGATAGGTAACAGCTTAACAGCTAACAAGCAATTACACAGCATAACAACAATAATAAATATTATTAAAAAAGGAGCATATGAAATATAAACATGACTTTCTCAATCTTCAGATTTAATGAAAATGGCTTCAGTATCAACAACAGGCAAGAGAGTCTTCAATTTGAAACAGTGTAGATTATTAAACTACGTCAAAATAGCCAACAAAGTGATCACTACCTGAGACTTTCAAAACAATGCATACTGATTTGATTGTTAAAACTAAAATTTTAAGAACTTTAAGCACGAGTAGACAAATCCCAATGCTCCAGGAAAAAAATAGACAAATAACCCAACAGCAAATTCTGTTGTACTGGTACTGTTAGCTCACTAATTAACTGGAGCTTACTCAAGGCTTTAATCAAGTGAAACAATTTAAATAGAGATAAAGCCATATTATGATACATAGCAGTAGTTGACATGGACCTCAAGGATTATTCATATGATGTATACACATTAGGGTTCCATCACATTATTGTGTAATTTAGAAACAGTCCACATATGTTTTAATGATATCTTACTTGACGAGCATATGGAAACAGACTTTGTTGAATTACAACCTTAAAGTAGCAAATGCCTGTATAGACATTGACACATGACAATGCCACGATATCACATTTCTGCCTCATCATCCTTCTAAACACCCTCGACATCTGGGTTATTTGCAAACTTGTTAATCAATCACCTTAGATGTTAGCATTCACCACAAAGTTTGATGTTTATACAAGTATTCCGAGGACAATACGAGCAAAAAAGATGGCAAGAAGAAAGTAGCCAAGAGTTCCTTTATAGAACACATACTGTGCCTTAATCCATACGTATGCATGCCATGCTTGATTTAGTTTTAGCCTGACACATTAACATTTCCCTCCATCCAACGATGACATGCCAAAGGAAATAACATTTCCCTCCTTAGAAGTACATCTCCTCTGCGGTGGCATAGGGATAAGTACTTATATATAAAAAAAATTAAACCTACAAGATATTCACAAACTAAGTATAACTCATTCACTTACCACATCGAAAATTTTGGTTGGCATGCACTACATTGTACACAAATTCAATTGAGAATTATCAGCACAGCAAGCACTGTGATATGACAAGAATATAAACGCAAAATTTTATAAAATTTTATAAGTTAAGAACACAAAAATTGTGGGCATTGTTCAGGTCCAATGAACGTATTGCTTCCATTCCAGGAATCAAATAATCCAAAGAAGACATCCTAAACACAGATCACAAGTTTTGACATAATCTATATAATGCCAAATCTATTTCAACTCCACTTCCTATATTGTACAGCTTGTTATAATATTTAAGCCAAGTCCTTTGTTTTCTTAAAATTGCATAAGTTTCCTTATTTTAGCTTATGATTTTTTTTCATATTGCTAAGTTTATATCACTGCTCTCTCCCTCTCCCTCTCTCTCTCCCCCCTGTAGAAAGCAATATTAAAACCTACGAACATGGTAAGCCAAGTCTTAGCAGGAATAAATGGCTCACATCAATTTAGCCTCGTAAAAACATGTCTGCAAAATTAGATAGATGCTCTAAGAGGTGATACTGACATCTATGAGCTCACAGAGAGAGAAACAAAGAACAACATAAGAAAAAAAAATAACCATGATCAACTGTGTCCAACCAATCCTACGGTTTCCAGTAGGGATGAGCAGAGTTCGATTAAATCGAAATAACCGACCAAAACTAACCCAAATAAGTAGAACCGAACTGAAATAATTCAGTCAGTTTTTTTAGCTTTGAACCCCGAAACTGAACCGAACCAACCGAATTGTATATATTTACAAACATATATACATAGATATACACATATAAATACACACACACATATATATGAGGAAACGGGAAATTCACCGGCGGTGAAAGAAGTTTTTTCACCGCCGCTTAGATAGTCCAATAAAATTATCATATTTATCGCCACTCAAATGGTACTTAAGAGAGTTCTTTTATTTGGTACTTTAAGTAGCGTCATGTGTAATAATTTTATTGGGTCACCTAAGCAGCGGTGAAGGAACTCCCTTCACCGCCGGTTAATTTACCATTCTCTCTCTCTCTCTTTCTCTCTCTCTCTCTCTCTCTCTCTCTCTCTCTCTCTCTCTCTCTATATATATATATATATATATATATATATATATATATATATTATAGATAATGAATTCGACATGGATATCTTAAAGAGAAATGATTACTAAATGATTTTTTTATTTAAAATTCGATTCCTAACCAAATCGAATTAGTTCGGTTCAATTTCCATTCCCATTCCTAATTGGTTCACTTTAGTTATATCAAAATTGGCAAAAATCGAACCGAACTGATGCTCACCCCTAGTTTCCAGTAGAAAAGATATACATATTGGATGCCTGAAAATTTTAAATCCCAACTCAATTATGACAAGATGAAGATAATTCAACTAACAAGAATGCAATGTCATTAGGTCAATAGAACCACTTATAGAAAAGAGCCGACTGCTGATGCTTGATTGTGTTGAGTGACATAAAAGACCTAGCTTTTATAAAACTATCAATGAGCAATTCAATCTAAATCTAAGAACAGGTATAGAAATCCAAAAAAAAAAAATACCAAAAAGTAAAGAAATTCTCACAAATTTCAGGCAATTTGCTACAAGAACCACAATCAATCATCAACAAAAAACAATCAAAACAACCAAATCTACGCCTCATTCCATAGATCAAGCATATCCAAGTGACTATCCTCGCGATCCAAATCAAAACACCACAAGATTCGAAAACCAAAAACAGCAAACTAACATATCAAACGCCCGATCCGACTCCGAAGCTCACAAATCCACCAAAAATCCACAAGAATCTCTAGTCCAGATCCCAAACCGATGCAATCTAATCTCATAGCCAAATGGACAAACATTCTGAAAGCGAATAGTAAGATCAAAATCTCACCTTAAACAATCGAAGAACTCGCTCGAGATCTCTCCACTCGTGAGAGAGAGCGAACCAAATACCGAGATCAGGATACGAGAATCCCGCTCGAGGCGGCCTTTATAGAGAGAGAGAGAGAGAGCTACTCCTTGAGAAGAGGGAGATTGGGGTGGGGGTGAACAAAGCACGTGAGAGTGGGTTAGCTGCCAAATTCGGAATCACGACCTTTGTTTGCTCAGGATCGGGCGCCACGTGGACAGCGGGAGTTGGCGGTGAAGTTACCGTCGGTGACTGCCCAGTTTTATGGTTTATATGGGGAGGGAAAGTAGGTGGCAGGTGAATATCAAGTCGCTGGAGCCAATTTACATAAACACCCCTACGGATATACAAATCAAAACGTAAACGTTTTTATCAAAAAAATTGCTCTCCCAGCTTTTAGCTTGTGTAGTGCACGATGAAGAATGTTTTTGATTAATGTTATTTTTGTTGGTATATTTCCTTCTATATATTGTATATGTGGAGGTTACTAAGTCTGTGGGCATACAGAATTATTTTAGATTAATACAAGATGACAGATTTGTAGTTACACAGAATTGCTACTGTTATCTTGCAGAAAATTAATTCTGTAATTAGGTTTATGTCTATATATTTCCAGTTTTGAAGTAGAAGAAGACTGTTTAAATAAAAACCATCAAACTGTTCTTCTTTATCTAGTATACTATCCTAATCAGAAAAATAAGAAACTGGATTATGAAAAACCTGGTTCAGAAGCTTGTAGGAAGACTGGAAGAACCACTGGAAGATGACAGGAAGTAGATTGGATGAAGATCGAGGCTAGTGTTGGACACTATCTCCTTAAAATCGATTCGTCCTCCACTGTTTGCTTCTGGATTTCTTGGACGTCGATCTCCCATAATACAACGATCGATTTGCAGAGGGAAGGAAACTGCAATCCCAGAGTTCTTCTGTAGACAGAAATTCTGGAACTTCTGTCTGCAGAAGAAGAAAGAGAAGAGAAAAGAAAAACGTATATTCTGAAACTCTGACCCAGACCCTATTTATAGGTTTTCAACAGTCGCAACGGTTGAGTTTTCAACAGTCGCAACAGTTGGCCGTTTCAACAGTTGTGACCGTTTAACGGCAACTGTTGACTGCGGCCGGTGACTGTTGGACTGCCGACCGTTGGACTTCAACGACTCTTGACTGACGGGGCGGGTGCAGGTCGAATCCATTCAAATCTGAACCCAATAGAGGCAACCCGAATCCAATAGCACCAAAAATCAAAGGTGCGAAGTGCAAAGTGCGCCTCTAAAGCGCCCTAAACGCCCATTCGCACACGCGCGTGGTACTCAAGGTTTTCCTCTTCTTACATAAGCAAAGTAAAGGAGCAAGTTACCATATTTAAACCCACATTCTTACATTCCTCTATCCCATGTGGGACTATCTTTTCATCTTCCATTTTTGTTCCTTTGCTATGTACTCAACTTTTGAAGCCAATTTCAATTCACTTAATTCATTTAATTTGAACTGGTGAATTGGCTCAATTTTAAGGTTCAAATTAGTGAATGAATTCAACAATTTTTTAGCAAACTAACCAAGTGAGCACATTGGACTATTAATAAAATCTTATATGTAAAAAATTGTGCACATGCGATACATCATAGGTGATGAGAGTAGAATTGAGTTAGTGTATTCATCTCTTCTCATTTTTAGTAGAAAACGAAAGATAAAATAAAAAGTTGAAATGAAGTATATTTAGAGTAAAACTTCCTAATTTGATATTAATTTATCCCAAAGTACGTGCAATCCAAATGATTGTTTTTTTATATTCTTGGAAATAAGTTTCATAATCGAGTCTTTCATTTAGAATCTTATATAATCTGTACATTATTTTTTATCAATGAATCATTTTAAAATAATTTCACCATTTTTTTTATTTTTGACTACATGATAGAAAATTCAATTCTTTTTCTTCTAAAAAGGCTAAATGTATAAACTAATAAATTTAAAATTCTGAGCCAATGGACAATAACCTATCTCCCTTTTGGAAACTGAGATTTTTGACATGCAAATGTAAATTTGATATGAGCATCTACACACATATTAGATGTTAAATATTATTTGCATGGATATTTTAGCCTTTTCCATTTTTTTTTCTTGGTTTATGAAACAATCAAAAACTGAGGTATTTAAAGTTATTTGATTTTGCAAAGATCGAAATATGAGGTATCTAAAGGGAAGAAAATACGTGCGGAGTTGAGTTATTATGGAGATTATAAAACTAAAGCAAAAGTAGTAGGAAAAAAAAATAGATAGATAGGCAACGACGAAAGAAGACTTCTTTGATTTGTCATTTATGGGAATCTCTTGAACGAAAAACATATATACATAAATTGACGTGAATGAATTTCTATGTCCCCTCTCACTTTAGCAAGGAAAGCGCCCTCACATTCCGCTTTTTTAGAGAAGAGGCCATAGCCTTCTGCAATGTCATATGGTTTTAGTCAATCTGCTTTCGTCTACGAGTATTTCAATCAAAAAGAGTCGAGAGTGAATGGTCAGTTGCATGCATTTGTGACGTAGGGTTTTGTTTAAAGGGCTGTCCATGAGACTCAGATCGGCTTCCCTTTCCATTCAGACTAGTGGGAAGTCGAAAGCTTCAAAAAGCGGTAGAGGTTTTACAGAAATGTCTGCAATCGAATAAATAGCTCTACGAACGAATGAATCGAATCGAATCAAATTCGAAGGCACTATCAACCGTCAACCGGCAAACGCACCTCCATAATCAACTGATATCGAAACTTCAATTGAGAGAAAAAGCGAGTCCGCGGGTCCAGGAAGACAATCAAAGGGGAGATCCCAACATTTGTCAACCTGATTCCTGTGCATGGATGCCCCGCCCCGTACCAGCTCTCTGACGTAATTTTCCAATCGACGCATTCAATAGCATTCCGACAATCGAGATAGAGATAGCAACATATTAGATCTTTTCGATTTACAGAGAAAAGATGGAGGTCGAATTTAGAAAGAGAATTAGTATCGTTGATTAGCAAAACAAATTGCTAATAAAAAGTTATTTTCTCAATCAGATAGGGATTAAATATCTTTTTAAAAAAAAAACTTTTTTCCGATGAGTTCATTCGATGGGGGCAAAAACGTCATTTGAGGTCGTTTGCTGTTGCTCCGCGGAACAAGACAAGACAAGACGGTTGCGAACGGGAATCCGGAGCACCACACGAGATACTGACTTCAAACCCACGTTTCTTATTATTTAATGGGCAAATTTCTCATGTGGAGGCCCCACATGTCAGTGACTCACGTGTCACATTAGATCGGCTTTGCACGAATCTTGAAGCAAGAGCTCCTCCAGCGTTGGAGCATCTTAACGTTTGCGGAGTCCTCTCGAGTACAGTTATTTTAATGGAAACGCCTGCCACGTGCTGTGTGGGTGAAAAAAATACAGAGCACGTGCCACACTGCGTGCGAACTATTTTTATGCGCCCAAAATATTCTAAATTAATCTGACGATGACTCGTGCCCAGAATAAGAATTAAAAAAAAAAAAAAAATTCAAGAGATAAAAGTATAAATACGAGGGATTAGGGATTTTGAATTTAGGGGTTTTTACATATCTGTCCTTATCTTTAAAAATTAGAATTTAATCCCCCATATCCTTATATTTATAATTTAGTCCCTAAATTCTTTAAGTTACCACAGTGCAGTCCCAGTAATATTTTTGGTCCGAATTTCTCCTTATACCCTTGAATTATTTCACTTTAGTCCTCCCTTCTCTCTTCCTCCTCTCTTCCCCTGGTTCCCCTCTCCATTCTTCTTCTCTCTCTCTCCCCTCTTCGTATTGGGTTCCCCCGAATTTCTTTACTTTAGAGATTAACTGGGAGGGAAGACAGAGAGGAGAAGAATGAAGAAGGGAACCAATATGAAGAGGAAGAGAGGAGGAAGAGAGAAGGAATGAATAAAGTACAGTAAATCAGGAGTATAACGAGAAATTCAGGCCAAAAATACGGCTAGGGACTAAATTGTGGGAACTTCAAGGATTTAGGGAACTAAATTATAAATATGAAGATTTGGAAGACTAAATTCTAATTTGTAATGATTTAAGGGACAGATATGTAAAAACCCTATGAATTTAAATTACCCAGCTCATGATGCTTTTTTTTTTTTCCCTTCTTTTTATAATCAAACATATATTTTATTGAAATAATAACATCTTGAATATAAAAGGTTATCAAGAGGCAACGGTGGTGATGAGGATTGAAAATCGAAAATTTTGTCACAGTTTTGCTGTTTCATCATCGTGACACTGGCTGGCTGAGGAGGGTTAAACAAACTTTATCTTATAATTACATTTTTTGTTTGATTGACTCCGAAGTGGAATGTAATGTAAGTTTGGATGGAGAATTTTGGTTCATGTATCTTTCACACAGGCTGATGGAGGTGATACGCAAAAATATAGAGTCTAGAGATTTAAATATAGAGATATTACTTGATAGAAATGAATAGAGAAGGAATATCAAAGTGATCGATCCGGCGTGATTCTTTTTTTTGTTTATGTAGCCTACCCCAAATGCTTAGGATATAATGCTTAGTTGTTATTATTGTTGTATCTTTCACACAGGCTCTCTTTAGTTTGAGAGAAAATGAAAGAAAAGAAAAAAAAAACTATTTCCTGTTGTTTGATTTGAAAGAATAATTAGAGAAAAGAAAGTAAGAAAAAATAAAGTATAAAATTTTCATTATCTTTTTTGTTTTCTAATCTAATAAAAATGAGAGAAATTATTACTTGATATTTCTGTCTCATGAAATCATAATAGGAGGGTTGATCGATTTTGGAGCAAGTTTTTTTTCTAAATTTTTTATTTGTACTTTTTTTTCTTAAATTTTCTTTTTTATTTTCTTCCCATACCAAGCAACAAAGGGGAAAAAAACTTATATTTTTTCCTTGTATTTCCTTTTCTCGTACCTTTTTCCTTTCTTTTCCTTCCTTTGATTTTTTTTTTTTTTTTTTTTAAAAAAAAAACAGACATAGCCTTAGAGTTTAATTCTGGCATAAAGATACATAGTTTGCATTGTATTTTACTTTCCTACTTTGCATATTGATAATAATAAGTGAGACATTATCAATTGTAAAACTATGTAGACAGACGACCGCAATGCCTCATAGAAAGTGATACAAGGTTCTAATTGCTCACTCGCTATGTATTGTCAGCGTATGAAATTTTCCAACAATAGCAGCAAAATATATATCTACGTTTTTTTATAGGGTTAATTACAGTTAGATCTCCTGTAGTATTGGGAGTGTGTAACTTAACACCCTTGAAGTTTGAAATTCTCAAAAAACCCCCTGAACTTAGTTATTTTCACTCTCTTTTTTTTACTAAAGTGCACTCTTGTCCCTCAAATTCCTATTCAACCCCATCATTCCTTTTAATCAGCACACTCATTAAAGGGAGGGATGATGGTAGAATAGGAATTTGAGAGACAAGAGTGCACTTTAATAAAAAAGAGAGTGAAAATAACTAAATTTAGGGGTTTTTTTTTATAGTTTCAAACTTCAGAAGTGTTAAGTTAGACACCCAATACTACAGGGGGTCTGACTGTAATTAATCCTTTTTTATAATAACCTCGTGAGTCAATCCAATGTAACTTCAGAATAAAAAATTAAGAATTATATTGCTACATTCCCAAGTGGATAAAAGATATACCTTTTCCAGTGCATATAATTTTTTTTATACCAACTTGGAAGAATGAAAGTGAATGCTAAAAGTTCAAGATTTCTATTTCTACAAATCATAAGGAGACATAGATGATGACAACGTGACGAAAATTACAGAAAATTATAGAAAATTTCTGCACTGGTAGCAAATATACATTATCGTCCAGTGGCAGTTTCGTCATTTGATGAGAAGCCAAGGGCAAGGAGAAGTCTCAAAACCTTTCTCATTGTAGGTCGCCTAACCCATCATGGGGCCGGGGCTGTGCTTCCAATCTTCACAGCCAGCCAACTAACTCCATCTTTATTTGTTGGAGGATGATGGGAACTTCTAAAGGGGCACAACTTTTTTCCTAGCGAGCCCCAGTTAATAACTCCCATATATATCAAGTTTGCCCTCTAAAAATTTTTTCCATTTTGTCCTTCTTCCTTCTCCCGCTTCCTCCAGGACTGGCCTGTTCGGACTGACAGTCCGAACAAGGCCTCCCTGTTCAGACTGACAGTCCGAACATGAAGGCTCTGTTCGGACTGACAGTCCGAACAGGTCAGTCATGTTCGGACTGTCAGTCCAGACAGAGACTTGACCCGATCTGCTACTCCGGACACCTCACCCACTCTATTTATGTAATAAACTGATATATCATTAGTTTACCCAATTTAACGTCACTTTACGGACGTATATTGACAATTAATTATACATTATTACAAAAATATAGTGAAGGAAGCAAAAAGATACAATGATACACCGACACACTGATACACCGACACAATGATACACTAATACACTGATACAATGATATATGGATAAACTGATTCATCGATACGCCGATACAATGATACACTGCTACACCGATACACCGATACAATGATACACTGATACATCGATACACCGATACAATGATACTCCAATACACTGATACACCGATACAATGATACTCCAGATACACAAATACAATGATACTCCTGATACACCGATATAATGATACAATGATACATTTATACACCGATACAATGATACAACGATACAATAACTAATACAATGATATAGTGAAGATTATAAACAAAATACCCTACGTATAAAACAAATAAGATCTTATACAAATTAAAGAAATAAGATCAAATACAAACGTAGTGTATATATTTCTCGAACAAAAAGCAAATAATAGGGTTCACTACAAACAAAAACCATATATTCTACAAATTCTTCAAAATATTTGAAAAAAACAATTACACCGGCCAATTGAAATTCCTTATAATATCGATATCAATACATAACTAATATAATCTAATCACTGTCTCCTTATCTTCCTCGGGGGTTGACATCTGCTTCTGGTTCGAGACATAAACGCCGTATCAAGTGCATTAGGAGTGGATTGATCTTATCTTTGTTCCTCTGCTTGCTCTTCTGGTGGTTCTTCTGGCTGAGTGCAACCAGTTAGCACGGTTTTAATATTCGCAAGTGCACTAAATAATATCCCATGTCGCTTCTTGAATGCCTTCTCCCTTTGCGCAAGTAATGGATCGATTATTGCTTCTATGCGTGTATATCTCTGTAATATTAATGAAGGAAAAAAAATAAGCATCAGATAAACTTGATACTATATGGGACATAAAATAAAGAACATATATGGTGATTACCTCATCAACGACATCTGGCCGGGTTGACTGACTTCCTTCCTCTGCGTTGGATTTGTGGTCGAGATGCTACTTTCTTCCTCCTTAACGAGGCAGTTGGTCGAACGCGAGAAGATTCTGTCGGATCCATCTATGCAATACAAAGATATTTCATTCATAGATATTTTTTTATCAAAACAGTAAATTTTCTATGTGTAAGTAAGTAATAACAAAGTATAATTTACTACAAATATCATGTTTTCTCTATTTATTTTTTTGCTGCAAGATAATGTAATATTAAAGTTTAAAGACACTGAAACCGTCTTTTGTTACTTAATCAACCATTAGGACAATACTATTAAACTTCTAAATTAACTAATAAATTTTAATATTAACGTCCATAATTAGAAAAATAACTAAATTTTCGCATATTTTACAACTACGATTACAATATTATATTTTCTTCATAATTATAATCTAAATATTAAAAATCAAAATTAACAAAAAAAAATGCTAGAATTAATTTTGCTAGCTCCTTCACTCTTCCTCATCTCCATCCTAATAAAATCACAATGAAGAGTTGTTTGATCCAAAAATAAAAAAATTTAAATTTTAAAATAAATATTGCTAAATTAGGAAAATTCACCTACTAATGGAGGGAAGTCGGCGGCGGTGGAGGGAAGTCGGCGGCGGTGGGAGAACACCGGCAGCGGTTGCGGGAGAATACCGACAGCGGCGGCGGGGTCGGCGGCGTCGGGTGTACGAATGGGAGAGAGGAGATTTGGAAGGAGAATGAGGTAGAGAAAATGATAGAGAGGATAAGGGGAAGTGGGGAGGGAGAGGGAAGAGGAAGCTTGGGTTTTGGATTATGGCAGTTGGAGGAGAAATGAGAAAAGAAGAGGGAGATGAGGAATATATAGCTCAAGGGTATTTTCGGAATACCAATTGTGCTCACTAAGAAATTCTCCCCTTTACTAAACTCAAAGCAGGCTCACTAGGAAATCTGGGCTCACTAGGAAAAAACTTGTGCCCCTTTAGAAGTTCCTGAGGATGATCTTCTCTTTCTCATTCAAGGAAGCCAACTAACTCCATCTTTATTTGTTGGAGGATGATCTTCTCTTTTAAGGAAGGTTACATCATACTACTAACCAACCTCCTCATTGTCCCCATCCAAACTATCACACCAAACAATTTGGAAACTTCCAATCCTATATTTATTTAGGGGTTTTTACGTATCTGTCCCTTACATATTTAAAATTAGAATTTAGTCATCTATATTTTCATATTTATAATTTAGTCTCCCAATAGTTTAAGTTACCTCATTTTAGTCCCCCAGCCATATTTTTAATCCGAATTTTCCGTTATACTCCTGAATTATTTCACTTTGGTCGTCTATTTACTCTTCCTCCTATCTTCCTCTTCTTATTGAATTCCTCTCTCCATTCTTCTCCTCTTTCATCTTATTGGGTTCCCCTGAGTTAGTTCATTTTAGAGATTAACTGTGAGGAAAGAGAAAGAAGAGAAGAATGGAGAGAGGAATCTAATAAGAAGAGGAAGGGAGAAAGAAGAATAAATGAAGGTCTAAAGCGAAATAACTCAGGAGTATAACGGAAAATTCGGACCAAAAATATGATTGAGAACTAAAGTGAGGTAACTTAAAGGATTTGACGAACTAAATTATAAATATAAATATTTGTGAGACTAAATTCTAATTTTTACAGATTTAAGAGATAGATATGTAAAAACCCTATTTATTTATTACCAAACAATAAAATGGACGAGGTGAATGTTATACAAAATAACTTTTATAAACCCTCGTTATATCAAAGTTTTAATGTGGTGATAGGGATTTTCATATGGGTCAAAGGAACCGAATGTGCATTTACTTGTAGATATTTTTAAAAATGAATCCATCTATATAAAAGCCCATTTACTTGTGAAATTTTTTTTTTTTTTTAAATGAATCCCATCGCATAAGAACTTGCGGGAAAACGCTTGATTGTATTAAGTTTGTTCTTTATACAGGAACCAAAAATAAGTAGATCAAACTCCTATTACGTCAATTTGGTCTCCTCGATGGTAGTTTGTGAGAATTTTAGTCTCGTTGAAGCTTTTCAAAATGAGAGAATTCAAAAATAAGTTCGCAATTTGCATGTATGCTTGAATGATGTAAATTTTTGGTTATCTCAATCAGAATTAGATCAATAATAGTTTTTTAATTAAAAAATAATCAATTATATTGACACGACTATAATTTTAGTTATTGAAAGTAATTTATCTTAATTCTAAAACCAAAATTTGCTGCACCGAATATGTCAGTTTCAACTACATATTGTATAATTTTCTAACAACATGTGATTTCTTTCATCACACATACAACGAATGTGTGATGTTGGTATAGATTTCCAAAGAAAGTGACCAGCTAGTCTATTAGTCGAGAAGATAATTTTCTCATATTCTCTCTCTTATGGGGATCATTGCCTACACAATGCAAGCCAAAAAAAAAGAGAAGGAAACATTAAAAACACAATATAACCGACTATATGTCATCAAGAGAACCCTATGTTGGTTGCTCGTGCTCTTGAAGTACCAAATCCATTATGACAAGGTGAACACAATTGAATCATTTGTACTTAATATCAAATCATGCCTTGCTACAATAAGAGAATATGACGAAAAATAATCATTAAGGAGAATGCAATGTCAATAGACCAATAATAGAATCCCTCATAGAGATGATAAAACCTACTAAACAATATTGATATCCATTTTATTACAATGCATAACTTTCAAAGTTACAATTAACAGTATAAGATTGTTACGAGCTTCTAAAGTTAATTGTCATAACTTGCGTATTTTAATTATTTAACTGTAAAGATTCAAAATATAAAAAGTCATTACTAAACTACATTTTCAATTCCAACATATCTGAGGGCACAGTCTCATCAAGAAGTTCAAATAGATTACATTGTTAAGTGAAAATGTGGGTCACGCAACTCTTGCATAGGTCTATGATCTTTATATTTAAATAGATGAACGGATCTTGCAATCCTTGCATTTAAAAAGAAAATGAGGATCCACAACCCTTAGGTTTACAAAGAAAATGCAAGGGTCATCCTGTGGTCTGTGTTCTACATGGCTTTTTACATGGATTTGGTTGCTTTTAATGCAACAATTAAGGTGGGAGTTACACCTACATTAATCCTCATTAAGGAGTTAGAGGACCAATTAATACTCTCCTTGAAAAGGCTATGAAAGGAACTGGCTCAAAAAAGTTTGGCCACAAGGAGGTTGGCTTCTTCAGCCTTAAGTTGGGAGTTAGTTTCATTGAATTAGCTTCTTCAGAACTCCTACATGACTACTGAAAGCCATATAGATTATACTCATGGTTGTAATTCCTTAAAGCTCAAATCTTTGTATCAGATCATCAATGGAAGCAAGATCATCTCCTATCAGAACATCAAGAAGCCAACATTAATTAAAGGGGTAAAAGATTCCACATTCTCCACTCTTCTACAGTAACAAATTCGCTTGTAATTCAAAGTGACATACAATAATATTCAGAATTTTTCCAAATATCAATAGGGTCTCCCGTGTAATATATTTACACAATCTCAGCCACAACCGGCTTACTTGTCATATATAAGCAATCCCACAATATATAAGCATGAGATTATGCCTCTCAACATCTCAATCTAAGATACCAACTTCATGTATGAACTTTAGCCTTAACCTCATGAGTGTTACAATACATACCATACCACAAAATGCAAGTTTGATACTTATGTAAAAGCATGAAACTACACATGAAGCGTATAATGCAATTGTAATAAAAAAGAGACTTCCAAGACAATCCAGGAGAACAATAAACCAGACATTTTCCTTGTTGCTACATAAAAATATTGTTAAATAAAGTGTGAGCTTGACAACCAAATGAATAAAAATCATGCAAAGAATCTAAGAAAATGTGTGTACATATATAACAATATGAGATTAAGTTATCCACAAGATAATAAGTATGAATAGGAATAGAAGGTAAGTGTGAATACAATAATGCGATAAAAAGGACAAGGTAAACATGGCAAATATACAAATGATATAACATATTACTAAAGAGACAATTTACCTGTTATTCGTTTTAATATCCTATTTCACCAGTGCATATTATCTAATTCATCTCAATATAATTTGTACAAGGCATTCACGACATATAATGTCATCATCCCTACATTTTCTGTAGCAGAGAAACACATGTCATGAAAACATTCTAAGAGATGCACATGTCTCTCATAATGGTTTCATATAAATATATCTATATGCAACATATTTCACATTTTGATTTCTCTAATTAGTTTACGGAGAAATGAAAACATTATGAATGATGCTCATTTGTGACAAACGACATGATAAGCCGGCCAACTAACGTACATGAGATGCCAGGTGAGGAATGAAGAAATTTAGGGGATCTAATATCTAACTGTCAAAAATTATAAAGTTGTACAAGTATTTGATTGAGAACTCTCCAACCAATCTAGTAGTCCTATAGATCAAAATGCTGGAACCCTACACATGTAATAAGCTTTTACATATTTCCTGAAAAGGTAATAAAAATTGAATGCAGCAAAATCCCCGTTTCCTTGTAGATACACCAACAAGCGCATGGTAGAGAATATCAGCAAAGATACGAATAGTAATAAGAAGCTCGATAAAGGACTGCACCATAATTATTAAGCTCTTTTCCTCACAGCTTGCTTCCGCACTTCCTTTTTAATGGCAGCAGCTGATGTCCCTAACGGAGTCATTTCTACAATAGCCTGGTACAAATCCTTCAGCCTGCAGAAAAGAGTTTAACAACACAAGAAGCAGCCATGCCCAAAACAAAAACATGACTGTCATAAAAACTTATAATCACCTCGGCATACTGATAAAGACAACAATGACAGCTAACCCCATGATGAGACGGAAAACTGGAGCCGCTGTCAGTTCCTGCAAAAATACAGCACCACAAATCTTCAGTACTGTGCCCTTCCACAGCAAGAGGAAAACACATACATGCACGTATGCCCACGTGCACACATATGTGAATAAACTACATGGAAAGAGGAAAGACATGCACCGGTGCATGCACAGATTACATGGGAAAAGGAAAACACCACACACCCCACATCCTCAAATCACACGCCTAAGTAGAGTAGGGATGGTAATGGATGGTGCATAGGCCAATTTTTAGCCCTTTCAGTACAAAATTTTGAATTACAAAAATTAAAAAAAAAAAATCATTTTAATTCAAAATTTTTGTATAGGACGGGCTAAAATTTGACCTATGAACACGAACATTACCATTCCCTGAAGCAAAGCCATCATGGCGACAAAACACTATGAAGGAAACATCGGACTCTACTTTGAATTGAAAATTCTACTTTGAAAGTGACTAAAAACAAAAAAAGATCAATGAATTGCTTTCCTAAAAGGCATATGTATGCATGCACACACTCACCTTGCAACCACCACAAAAATACTTGTTTGTAAAGGGCCAATGAGCAGAGGTAAATCATTTAGGGAAAAAATAAATGGATTAGCATTTTCATATGCTGGCAGAGATGAAAAATTAACAATGTAATAGGTAAATAAGTTTAAACTAATACGAAACTGTGCTCAGATGAGTTGTAATAGGCTGGTAACGAAAGAGAAATTCATATAATTCATTAGTTCTTTTACTCAAATAAGACAGCTCCTCGATATAGCAACTGGAAAGCACAGCAGCTCTGGCGAGCAAAATGGTGGATGCCAAAAAAGATGCCAAAAAGATACCCAGAAATAAAGGAAAAGGAGAAAAAAAAAATAGAAAAATGCAAACGTACAATTCCCGCAATTGTAAAGCAGTAAGCACTGTATATTTATCTCTTTTGACAAGTTCATGAAAAACACTCCCAATAGCCGCCTAAATCCGAGGAGTACTACTCTGTGAAATTCGGTGCATTTGTTTCATTTGTGAGAAGAAGACTACACGAAATATCCATCATTAATATATGAACAGGATAAGGACACTCGTCTTAATAAATATTATATGTATAAGAAGTTAAATTTACCTGTTTGTGATGTTGTTCCTCAATCCTATATGTGATAGGACCAACATGAATTTGGGGGTGTTCTTCCAAGTCAACCTCTATGATCTCAGATTCAAATTTATGGGTATTAGATGGAAGACCTGACCGGAGCTGCACAAGATGCTTTCCCTTTGGCAAATCGCGAATTTGGAAGTAGTACGACAGCGGCAGAGGGAGAACTGACTCAACTTTTGATATTTCGGTAGCAGATCTTATTTCAACTGAGAGATGTTGTTGCAATGACTCAAGACCAGCTCCTTCCACATGACCGCTTAAAATGGTCAACTCTGGCTGTTCAAATACGATAAAATCCACACCTCTAATATCCTCTGATCCAACCTGAAGTAAAATCAGTAGCATACATGCAAAAAAAGCTATTTCAGCACTACTATCGTCAAAAATGTTTATATAAAAAATTTAAACCAAACCTCAAGAGCAAAGAAAATAATGATAATGTTACAAAGGTCAGCAGCGCAGCTCACTACCTTAAATAGCTTCAAGTAGTACAATTGAGACAGATCAAGATTGCAAGTAAATAAGATGTTTCAAGACATGTTTTCCTCTCTTCATTATGCTTTAAATTTTAATCCATCCACATCCATGAAAATTAATGTTAAAATAAGAGCCCAACTAGTATTCAACTAGGAAGAGTCATACAAGTGCAAAAAGTTCACCCAAGGGTTCTCACTGCTCCAGCATGCTAGTAGGATGAGCTTTTAAATCTCCTGTACTCAAGTTCCAATTTACAGGGTAGAATTTGAGCAAAGAATTTCCAGGGCTAACTGGAAAGTCCGTCTTGAGCAGTAACATGGATATAGTAATCACGCGTCTTTCCAACAGTCAAAAATTTTAGAAACCACTCAACCATTTGACAGATAAGGCAAACAGAAGGCATAGATGGAAGGTGGAGAGCCACTTCTGTACAGTACTGGAAGGTGCACAATAAATTCTATGGTTACTTGAGGACATCCACGGGGAAAGTCCAGGCAGATAAGGAAAAAACCAGATGAAAATCCGGTAATTTACTTTTACAAAGAGATCATCAGTTTCATCTGAAATTATTAAGAATACCATTGTCCTTAGTTCGAATAAAGATGAGCAATTGGAACATGTGGCACTCTGTGAGGTAGTGTAAGAGGACTGTTGTATTAGCTCACTTCATATTGTATTAAAATTTCCACACAAATCCTATCCATTTCCTAAACAAGAACCAAACATTGTAACCAGCATTGCCACTTCTTTACTGTTCTGTGGAAAACTACATTTACCCCCCTTGCCTCACTTAATCAGTGTTTTTGTATCAAATGGTTTGATTTATGTTCACAGGATCAAATTATCATAATCTGTTGAACCAGATGTCATGATTATCATTAATGAAAACCTGCAAAATGCACAGCAGCCAACAAGAAATTGATTGATGACTATCAAAACCTTACCTTAATAGCAATAGATTCTGGAGATGCCCGTTCAATACCAATAATTCCATTATCATCCTTCAAGACTACTTTTATTAAGTAAGTTGTATCAGGAAGAAGTCCCCTAAGACGAAAATATCCAGAGCTATTAGTTGTTGCTTCCTCATAATAGCCTTTGGACTCAGCCCGAGCCTCCACATAAACACTTTCTTTTGGCTGACCAGACAGAAGGGTTACAGCACCCATTACACTGCAAAGAAAAGCAGCTTGAGATTAGACCATCAACTTGACATATCTGTTAAAATCTCAAAGAGGATGTAGAAAGAGAAAGTAATTGGTAATGGTATCTAGAAGGTAACTGGAATAGCTTCTTCACATCTATGCATGGTTTATTTAGTTTCATCAATACTGCTTAGACAGAAATGGAAACAATACTGAAAACAAAGAAATGAAGCCAGGTCCTTTTCAAGAGAAGGTAGATGACGAGCAATATCGGCTTTCTTCTCTTAGCAAAATAAGAATCTCCACCTTGAAATTAAAAATGGTTTAAAGTGCCTAAATATTGCCTCGGATCCGGGATAAAGCAACTTATTTATAACCATCAACATCTGTGGTATTAGTTCAAATTCTAGACTGATAGGTCACCAAATAAAACATATATACAAACCATAGCTACACTATAAACAGTCTTGTGACATTACAGCATATCAAGCACACATACATTAACAACCACATCATACTGACCATCACTAAACATGTTGATGTTCTATAATCTTGCCAGTATATAGCAAACCTAATGCGCTATATAGAAGAACCATATTGACATAATGCACCTTTAACCTGTGATGCAATGGCAACATGATTTAGGATTCATCATATGGTTTTGCCAACCATACAATGACATCCATTTTTGTATGAGGCAATAAAAAACATTAAAAAAGTTTCATGCACAAAAGCCACATGCAGAACCTAGAAGCACCGAAGGACACAGAGACAGGCGGAGAATGAGGAGGGGTGGGCCAGGCAGGAAGGGAAGCAAGATGGAGAGGGATGTTGAGCTAAAGCTTCCTGATCACAAGCAAAATAAAGGAATTCCAAGTGATAGTGCAGAACCATAAAGTATGCAATTAATGAGGGCCCTAAGTACTGCAATGAGCTCTACATCATCATCAACTCATTTTCCAATTATCTAAGCCCAAAACTCCGAAGTTTCCAGAATAGATAAGAGGACAGAGTTCCAGAATGGTGTTATCCCATTGACCACCAATACAAACCATCAAGTGCAGAAACAAAAGATGCTGCATAAAAAGAAGTTCATGAAACGAAGGGGAAGAAAACAAGCCTCGTTAGTCCACTACTTTCATCGTGTTTTCAACCATTTATACAACAAAGTAAAATATTGGCAGTAGATTCTTCATACTTGGACTGTGACCTAAAAAAAAAAAAAAAACCAACTTTATTATTAATTCACTAATCAAATATAAAACCTTTTCGATTTACTATATTTATAATGGATTACAAGATACGGAAAATGATCAAAGGGAACTTATACTCTGTAGATATTAATTTAAACATTAGTGGACTCCAAACTTAATGCTGTATGCGAAAACAGAGAGATGAACGATACAAGGGTAGAGAGCTTGGCTACACAAAACATTGGGCTGATGCCTCCACAAACCCAGGAAGAGTGCCACAAACTTCTTTGGTTACAAAAACTTTTTTAAATAAAAATCAATCATTGTCATCAAATCTCCGGTCCTACTAAGTTTAGAGAATCCTGAAATATGACAAAGAAGTCCTACAAACCCTCACTAAATATATAAGACTTCACAATCTATACATCTATTGAGCTTCAAGAATTTTGAGTCTTTGATCCACCAAATTGCTGTGAAGGAACAATCAGGTTGCATATCAGAAGTTCAAAGGACACAATTTATCTGTTTCAGTAGGATCATTAGCATTTCATTGTCAACATATTCTTAGGCATCAAATGGGCTCAAAAATGGAACATGACTGAAAGTCAAGAAATCTACACAGAAAAAAATTGAATGCGATATACGACATTAATCCTCTTGGTTAGTGCCAAATTTTCAAAGCTAAAACAATTAAAACGTGGATCTATTTTTTTAAAAAAAAAAAAACCTTAATATATAAACTCGTTGGCCACTTTTCTAGCGGGTAACACCTTCAAGGTTAATCAACTTCATGCAACTAACGAGTAAATTACTTTTGTCAACTATTAGTTTTTAGTTGTAGAGACTATTTGGTTTCATATCATTTCTTATTTCATTTAAATGCATCCATAAGTATTTAGAGCTCTAAATATTTCTACATTTATTCCATATCATATTTAAAAATATTTTACCCCTTCAAAGTGACTGTGATCACATATGTGACCGCATCAGTGTCGTACATGCAGAATGTGCAACATGAGCCAGTGAATGATAATACCATACAACATACTAAAACATTGCTCAAAACTTTAAGGATGGCCTATGTTAACGACATCGTGAGGTGGAAAAGAATTTAAGACATCCAGAGATCCCATATTCCCACGAGGATGCAAGGAAGTGTACCTTGAAAATGGTTTTGCTATGGAATATAACGTGATGGTAGTACTCTTTATGACCACTGGCATGTTGGCCATAAAGCATCAATCATCAAAATGGGACGTATTAACACTTAAGGAAATACATCATGCTTTAAGCAACCAAACTTGGACTAAAGGTTAGGTAACATGCTAGGTACCTAAAAGTGACTAACATTTGACTTGCAAGACCAAGAAGAGATAACGAAAACAAGATTTACAAAGATACACGGCCTATGATGAGTGAGTGAAGGGTACCCCATACAGAGTGAAATGCAGGAAAAACTTCCCTCCAGTGTCCATAATATGCATTCAGATTTTAGGTTTATTGACAGAGTGTCAACTCTCAAGAACTCAGCTTGAAGTTAAGAACTGCTGGAGCTCAGGGGGATCAAAAAAAAAAGGGAGAAAGGGAAAGGAAAAACAACAACCTCCCACTTTACATGATTAACATGTTCTTAGCATACTTTCTTCTAGTGCAAAAACTGTGACCAACATCCCACTGTAAAGGTATACTCAAATTCATTTCATAAGTGCATATTGAACTAAAAAAATGAAGAATGCAACTATGATGAAAGAAAGGCCGTGACAAACCTGTAAGCAACACGTGTTGCTTGGAAAGCAACCACTTTAGATTCTCCAGACTCCAATTCTATTGCCACTGCTGCAGGGGAAAACGAGTACTCCTACATGAACAATAAGACTTCTGAGTAGACAGGCTAAAGAAAAGACTGACTTCAAAACATATGTTAACGGTGATATCTTCTGAGAAGTATAACCCACGATCCAAAAATATCAATCGATAGTGTACAAAGGATGCGGTATGTATAGCATGAGGTGAAGATGAAAATCAGCAACAGGTTTTACTTAATCATAAGACACAAGCATTATTAATTTCATGTCAGCAACTACAACAAACTAATAGCACTTTAGTGACTAAATAATACACCTTATCCAACAAAAATAAATGTTTACAAAGTAAACACAGTATGTATTCAAACACATATTCACATGCTTACAATAAATTCTCTATAATGGCTAGTTGATTTAACCCATGTTCTTCTTTGGAGAATTATTCAAATATCTTTCATTATTAGATTTAATTCATGTGGGGAATTTGCCATATTGGAAGTGAGGATTCTTGTGAGAGAATGTGAAACATGTTTGATTTGTGTTTGATATTTGTCTACCTATGTTGTCTCCTACATCTTCACTATAAATAGGAGGTTCGATCTCGGCTCTAACCATACAAAATTTCCTTCTGTCGACAAGATTACACTTCTATCTTCTAATGCAATTGAGTGAGTTCCCTTTGTGTTTTGATTTGCAATGTCTCATGAAGAAGTCTCGTTTTTTATTGACAAACTCTCTTCAAAAGATAACATCTTTATTTCTGCTTGTCTTTCATTTGCATATTGCATATAATGCTTCCATTTGCTAGGCTATCATGTGCAAGATATATAGAGAAGTAAATTTGATCTTCTAGAGATCAAGGGAATTGTAAGAAGAGAGGCAATCTCAAGGATAGAGATCGGTGCAATCCTAAGGATAAGGATTATTGTGTAAAGAGGCTTAGCTCTAGGAATCAAGAGTAATTGTTGGAATCTCTTGTTCATGGGACTGGATTTAAGGAACCAGAAGGACAGAGATAGTTCATGCGAGAGTGGATTAAGCAACTAGTTGAACTATACATTGCTATCTTCTATTGTGTTTGCATTTCCACCCTCTACTTTTATATTATCACTATTGTGATTAATTGCTTGGAATTATATTGATTTGTTACTAAATTGGTTTATCATTATTGAGATCTTGTTTACGTACACTTGACCTTTTTAGATCACCTTTATTGCAAGTTATATTGATTTCACTATGATCTTCTATAAATGTATTAATTTTTATTCTTCCCAGAGTTGTTATTTGCAGCCTATTACTCTAGTCACCCCCTCCCCCTCCAGGGTACTCGCATGAACACCACAAAAGTATTTGTCTAAACATTGATATGGTACAAACATTTTATCACTTACTAAAGTACCTTCAATAACGGACGCAGATAAAAACTTCCTGGAAATAAATTATCAAAACTGAAAACTCCACCAGCACCACTAATTGAGTTGTTCCTGTAACCATCTTCACCACTTAAAGATAACAGAACAGGAGGGAACAACTCCCCAGCATCTGCTCCATCAATATTTACTACAATTTGACTGAGTTTCTGACAACTGAATGAATTAGGCCCCAACTGTTTAACATGGTAGCCAGTCTGCATTGTTTTAAAAAAAAAAAAAAGATCATGAGTTGATAGCAAAAGCATTAATGGTAAATCTTAAAATCCACAAAGTTGTTAAGCATCAGAAATGCACCTTTGAAGCTTCAATATTGTAAGTTATATCATCATATAAAGGGCCAGCACTAAAAGAACCATCAGATCGTGTCTCTGTTGCTAATGCCAAATCGCCTTTATGCAAAGGAACATTGCTGCTCTCTCCAGCTGCTATAATTCTTATACTTACACCAGAAAGTGGTGGAGAAACAGATCCTTCAAGATACATTCCCATCTTTCCAGTGATTGCTGGAATAGTAGCTTGACAGCCATCTACAGTAACCGATACCTGTTATCAAATTAAACAGGGAAATTGGATCACAAGCAAGCACCTATATTAGAGTTGGTGGAAAATTAAATAATGTGAATCTACTTACACGACGCTGTCTGGGATTAAATAAGATCTTCTTCTCTTGGCTATCACTGCAATCAGAGTACAGTTCAGGCACACAGTCATCTGATCAGATATACAGAAGAATAGGAACTGCTATTGTCAAACTTGCCCTTCAAAAGCAAAAGCATGCAAAATTGAATAAGAAAACTATATAAACAAAAAATAGTTTGAGAAGAATGATTTAGAGTTTAGACCTTTTCTGAAATTGTAGTAACATGAGAATTTCATATCAAGTGCTGATATGGAAGTGGAATGGCGATATGCATCTATTTCAGAAGGTTAATATTAATATTGTTTTCTGAGCCAAGTATAAGCCAATCATCATCACCTAGATGAGCGCATGGACCCAGCCTGCACTGTCATGTTTCCTCATTGTTTGATATGCATCTTGATAATATAACTAGAATATGCATTAGGAGTGTTGAGCATCCGGACTCCCGGATTAAAAGACTCCAAGCATCTAAAATGTCGAAAAACTGAAATAGTAAGAGTCAGGAAAACACTATTGGGTATTAGGTATTCCCCTTCGGCTATCATTCCTATAAAGGTCATCAACCACTAACAAGCATCTGATCCTCTCACATGCCTATAAATCAAATAACTTTGGTTATTGCCCACAGAACCACTAAGATCATCACCATATTTCAAATTGCTATAGCTCCTACACCAATCATATATGCATTACTAATATTTCCAAATCCAACTCCCAAGCTCGGCAAAGAAAGATAGCAGGCTTACACTAGGATACAAACAGTGGAGAATAAAGTCAAACTACTAAAAGAAGATGAATAAATTAACAGGGAATGGGCTAATTGTGGATGCATAAAATTAAATACTTTTTCCGCACTAAAAGAAAATAGTATTAGCTTCAGCTTCTTCCTCTCAACAATGAGGTAAATTGTTGCTAATAATTTGTTATAATATGTTCCGACTAGTAGGTGCATTATTGTGCAAATGCATGCACTGATAAAATCAAGTAGACATGCATTAAGTGTTCTGTGCACAACTCCTTCTGAGCACAACTCCAACTTCAGAATAAAAAAAGAAACAGCCCTCACAAAACTAAACGAACTTTGAATTCCGAATATAATACAAGGGATGCATAACTTTACCTAGAGTGTTGGGGAACAATGATAAATTCCTCTCCAAGATCAGACCACATGCTGTACTCAAAAACAGCTGTCCCGCTTTGCTTGGTATCCTCAGGCACAAATCTAGTTCTAATGGTATCGATAGGAACATTAGCTTGATTAAGTACGTCAACTGTGATGCTTTCTGATAAATCAAATGAATCTTGAAGCAAGCTTGAGTCGACATGGATCAACCCTTTGAGCAAGTACTTCTTTCCAGTAAGATATATAGGCTGTAGTAACAGATAGGAGATTGGCCGTTAGGTGATAAAAACATGAGAAAAACAGAAACTTCACAGTGAACGATAGGTAACAAAACCACAGAGTACAAATAAGAGCCCAAAGATCAAGGATAGGTCCATACCGTTGGATTTAATGTATTAAACTTCACTGATGAGCTTCCAAAGAATATGCAAGAATTAACAAAATGCAAGTTATGCTCTCCAGGATTCTCTACACAAATTCTTTGCGACCCTCTCTGCACATTAAGAATAATAAAGCTAAACTGACGGTATAAATAGAAATCTGACATGTGAAAGCTTGTAGCAGAACAAGTTAGATTAACTCTTTTGGTCGCTGAAAGTGATACCTTTATAAACAATTCAATATGCATAGCATCAGGTTGTTCAATATAGGCATTTGTGTCATGACTAGAAATTATATCAATCCAGTAGCCTCTCTGAGTAAAGACAATACCCTCCAGGTCCTCTGTGCCAACATCTAACTCAAAGGCACTTTGATCCCAGCACCAGTTATCCCCCTCAGGCATTGCCCCAGACGAGATATGTTTGACCTGAAGATGGATCAGACAATTACAGCATCAGAATCAGAGGGCAGGAGCAAGGCCATCAGTAAGATACTAAGATGAATGATTAAATATAAGGTTCGCAGGGTACACTTTAGTGGGAAACTTATTCTTGGAATTTCCTTTCCATTAAAGTTGCATGCAGGGTAGCAGCAAGGCCAGTTACCAGACAGGTGAAAGAAGACAAAATACTAGTAAGGATTAGATAAGTACTAAACCTCAATGCGATATTTCCCTGGAAAGACTTTTGAAAAGGTAAAAGCACTGCTCTCTTGACTCAAGAAGATTGTCTTCTTTTCCTGTGTTCCATCACTCGCTAATCTCATAAGTGACAGAGAAATAGAATACCCGCAATTCTCTTTGCATATTACAGTTCCACGAATATCAACCTGTGCCTGTTAGTCAGAGATGAAATATACGTCAGAAATAAAAGCTATATTAAGTAAGAGTGCCAAAGTAACTAATAGACAACAGAAAGGCTTCATTTACTATTAGGCTTGCAAGCAGGTTTAAGAGTAAATTTGGAGAAATGAGGAAATATGAACCTAGAATTTAAGTTGTTTACCTGAAAAAACTCTACGCTCAGCAATGGGCGATCAACCTTGAGATCAACATATGGTGGTGAGAACAGTAGGCTTGAAGGGCTGTCTGAATTTGCTGCCAGAGCAGACAAACGGTATTCTCCGGGTGGAACCTATTGAATAATTTAGTGATATCATTTTAATACACATACCGGGAACTAGAAACTAAGTATCCGCAAACCAAATAATTTTCAGAAAAAACAAGCATTTTCTGATAAAATCCACTATACAGAAACCCTTAGATAGCCTTTTTTAATAGGTTACTGGACTGTCCCAGCAACTAAAAAATCATGTTCACATATTTCCTAATACTTAGTGATTCAGAAAAGCAGATGTAAGCATTCCTTCCGAGATAGAGCTACGATTTTCAAGTGGATGCAGATCAACTCAGATCTTTAAAATTTTGTAATAAAATCAGAATTTAAAAGGAGAAAGAAACAAGGCTAGCGACCCAACCAAAATGATTGGAGACATAGGACTTTGATTGATACTATGTTTTACATTCAAAATGATTGGAAGACTCCAGATTCGGAATCTTTTGAAGCGGATGAAAAAAAAATCAGTTCATGTTGTGTTTACACACTAGGCTACCCTTCTCCGAAAGTTCCGCAGGACCACTTATCACCAGTCTTCGGCCAGAAATATAAAACTACTACAAGGTTATTATTACCCTTTTGATGTTGGCACCCAAAGAATCTACCAACAAACACATTCCTCCTTCAGCATCCATTCTTGCTGTACTCCATCATAAGGCTTTGACACAACTAATACACACACACATACGTATGTACATATATACATATATGATAAGTATTCAAGATAACAGTCAATTTCTTCATCTAGAAGTGAAAATCCATTAGGTAAAATCATAGAAGCCCAAAAACTAAAAGACAATGCAGAACTGTAATACATCACAATAGAATGGTTTTGAAATGTGAAATGAGGCCTTTATGGGCATACATCAGATATAAAGGGTTTGTGCCACCTTGATGGGCATTGGTGAAAATGATAATCGTAATCCATAAAGGTAGAATGACTAGAATTAGGGATGCAGGACGGAAGTTAAAATAGGATTTATTGGTGGGAATGTGGGAAAATTTAGAAATAAAATAAAAGGATAGAGATTTGATTTGGGCATTGACAACCTGATGATCTCTCACCCACTCTCAACCTATACACGAGAAGAGATTTAGAGATTGATTGGGCCTCGGCACCCAGGTGATTTCTTATCATCTCTCACCAGATTTACGACAAGAGATTTAGGAGTTTATAGTGAACTATCATCCCAAAACAACGGTATTAAAATTTCAACATCACATTCTGCTCCTTCAAGAGTTAATACATAATTATTTATAAAGGAAATAACATGCACCACATGTGCAACTAAACCAAAATTTAATAATAACAATATAATCATAATCAAATATAAACGGATTTAAACAAATCTCATAAAATTCCAAATCTAATTAGAACTAATCAAATTTCATAAAATCCCTAATTAAAACTATACCTTTATTCTCCCCATCAATTCTCCTAGGTTTCAAAACAATCATCTCTAGTGAATGCATCGATGAGAAGCGTCAACCATATCCAAATTGAACTTATCAGTAACCTTATAAAAGCATCTCAATTGAATCATGGTGGTGATCTAGAAACTGGCACTCATTAAGGACCTTGTGGTGGCCGGAGGGAAGGAGCAATATTGATAGAGAGGTTGAATCTACAAATCGGGGCAATAGACAATATGTTTGAGAGGTTGCTATTAGGCGACTGAGATCATGGATGGTTGATATTGCTGATGACTGGAAGTTTAATTTTTTATTTTTAATTTCTTCTCTGTTTTGCTTCTCTTTTTAGAATTTTTTTCACATTAATTTTTTCAGATTGCCTTTTTTTCCTTTTTTATTTCCCTCTTTTCTCTATTTTTCTTCTTTGTTCTTCTTTTCTTTTGATTTTTTTTATCTGTCCGCTTTTTTTTCTATTTTAAAGAAAAAAACTAAAAAACAAAAATAAAAAAAAGACTGTAGAAGATGGAGATGGAGGAGATTAATCTTGATGGTGAAAGATCGATCTTAAGCTTCAATACCAATTTGACATAAGAGGAAGCGAAATTAAGATTTATTGGTAGGAACTTGAGGAAAATTGAATATAAGATAAAATGATAAAAGATTGATTTTGGCACCAGTAGTAGTCAGATGTTCTTTAACCCACTCCCAATGAATCAACGAGAAGATATTTCGGGATTGTTTCAGGTCTCAGCATCTAGGTGATCTCTTACTGATTCTCAATGAATCCAAGAGAAAAAAAATTTAGGAATTTATAGCAAATCATCAGTTTTAAAATTTCAACATCTCATTCTATTTTTTCAAAAGTGCACATGAATATTAATAAAAGAAAAAACATGCATCACACATGCAAACAAACCAAACCTAATAATAACAGTAAAATCCTAATTAAATCTAATTAGATCTAAACAAATCGCATAAAATTCCAAAATCTAATTAAATCTAATCAAATACCATAAAATCCCTAATCAAATCGAGACTTCTATTATCCCCATCAGGTAGTCCTAAACAAACATGGATAAAAGTAATTAAAAATGGAATGGAAGGGGTGAATTTAACTGAGATGACTAGTAACCAAACTAACTGGAAGAAAAAGATTACTGTAGCCTACTCGAAAATTTGGGATGAAGGCTCTATGGATGTTGATGTAGAATTTTAACACATTAAATGCAACTATCTTGACCCTTTACACATTATTCACCAATTTTAGGTTTCACAAACTGAAGTTGGTAGCTGTAATCCAAACCGAAGACCTTTACAAACAGACTTACTGCTCTACTACTATGTCAAGAAACCAATCCACTCAAAAGCTCAAGCTGGAGAGTTTTGGGATAATATATGTATCAAGCGAACTTAACAAATCTAAATTCTAAGTTGAGTTAATGTGAACTGAAAAAGGATGTTACTTTATGAGGTTTTCTATACAAGTCCGGGTAATCAAGGTTTTAAAACCTGTTTCAATTGTGTGTAGGAAATTTGATACCAGGATCAGTTTTCTAACAGGCGGTCCGCCTGCCTCCTCTATCTAACGGTTCAATTAGATGCAGCAGCCAAAAAGAAAAAAAGAGAGGAACTGGGGCAGAACCTACTGGTATCATCAGCATCTATTGCTGCCATTGCCCTGTTTTATCTCTAACCCTTCTCCCTTTTCTGGTTCTTGTGGAGGCTACGGGAGGTAGAGGGAAGGGGGCAAAGGGCCATGAGAGTGACGCAAGGAGCTGAAGAGACGCATGCAGGAAGCAAATTTACAAATTTACAACAAAGATTCCTGTTTACCTATTCGTTTTAAAATTTTAGAAAGAAAAAAAGAAACATGGCAGCCCCTAGACAAAGCTAAAGCAGCTAGGTGGCAAGCTGGCAGCTAGGTGGCAGGCTGGTGCCTGGACTCGCCCAGCGCCTTTTAGAACAGTGACTAGGGTCTCAGATAAAAATAGTTAAAAATTCTTAAATCCTTTTTTTGGCTGGTTGTGGTGGTGGGTAAGAGTGTCCTTCGTTCGGTGGGTGGGGGTGGCGGCTTGGAGTTGTGTACATATCATATCCATCACGAGAGACTTTATACAAAACTTTCACGTTTGCTTTGGTTGAAATCAACAAAATGAAGAACGGTAAAGGGCATAATTATATAAAACGAAATAGAATTAGAATTAGTGTGGCACAAAACCGAACTAAGAATATTTTGGCATCAAGTGCAACGAAGAGAAGGAGACTAACAAAATAATATAAATTATATTTTTTTTCTAAAAAGAAACACAAAAAAGAGATTTAACTAATATTGTTAGATTAATAATACCTCAAAACAGAAGTTCCCATGCTCATCAGCTAGCTTCATTTGAGGCTTGACATTCTCTGGTCCATGTGTCAGCGCTACCTGAATATGACAATCAATAAATTATGTAATGATATTAACAATGGAAATGCTCCCAAAGAGTTAAATTTTGCCAGTACCTTTGCCTTGGAATTTCCAGTAATCAATCGGACAACGCCGCAAATGTCATAGTTGACCGCTCTAATTTCATCGATGTACGCCATATTTGGCAAAACCTAATATTAACACAGAAGCTATCAATTTTTTTCTCATAAGGCAAAAAAGAACATCTTATAGATGAATAACGGTGTATGTGCACATAAATACAAAATGTATTGCATGGAAAATAAGTTAGTTGCATATCTTACCAAGAAATTCTCAAGAGCCGTGAATCTATAGTGATCCTTCTGCGCTGTAATAGAGTAATGCTTGGATGTAACCTGGAAAAGCAATGTATCATGATAGAGATATCATCAGCAAACAGTGTAAGAACTCGATGGAGTATAATTTAGTAAACTTTTAGTTATAGACCAGTTTGAAAGAATTAATAAATGAACTTCAGACAATATTTGAAAGAAATAAAAAAGCTTCATAGCAAAGAAGAAAGGATATCATAATATATCAAGATAAAAAGACTTTCCCGGTACAACATTATTCTTCTTAGATCCCAAAGGAAATGTCAATGTGACTAACATATTTGTTACTCATTGGCAATATCACTGTTCTAAAAGTGTGAGGAACATGAATATGAACAAATATCATCAATCTTAGACTAATCTACATGGATCCTATTTATATGCCAGGACCTGAAGTCTTTTTGACACAACAGCGTTCTGCAAATAATTCACATTGGCAATATGTTATTTACACTCCTAACTTTCCTATACTGACAACTTCATCTAGTTTTACAATACTTTCAACTTACTACAATCATTTCCGCCGTAGTCACCATTTTGTAATGTTACCTTGTCAGTTGCTCCAACTTTAGACAACATATAGAGGCATTGCTGTAGAGGCCGGTAATAGAACTGTCTAAAATTTTATTCTAGTTCAAAATGTATTTTGATAGTTTCAAGCACCCAATTGAACAATTTATCAAATATATTATAAGGTAGAAACTGTTAATTATTTGAGAGTACTAGTAAAAATACAAATTGCAACACCAACTCCTCTGGCATTCTAGTTAGCCAAAAGCCTCTCAATGCTGCTGGAAAGACTAAAGTTTAAATTTAGATCTTGCAACACCTTCCATATAGCAATATATAGTTGAAGCCTTCCCAATTTTCGAAAACCAACAATATGTAAGACGGTATATAGAATGCAGCAACTTGGCGAATTGATGCATTGAAACAATATACAAGCATAAACAACCATAGGTAAAGATATAAACTGCCAACTAGAATTACCATAGTTTTCAGACTTCTCTTTGACAAGGCATGTATGCTTAAGATAAAGAATGTAATAGGCTTTCCATGAAGTCAACCCTTCAGAGAAAAGGTTTAATCTAGATTGCTTTTGTAAGCTTCCCCTCGCCCAAGAAAAGTCATGCTCAAATGGGGATATAGCCTATAGAATACATGTTTTCTGTAATTAGCATTTACTTAGCTTGAGTTGTTTGATGATGATATCCAATCAGGAAAGATGGTAGGAGCGCGAGTGATGGCATTGATATTTGATCCAGATAAAATAAAACCAACAAAGCTACGACAAATACCTCTATCCCAAATTTTGGGGCCAACAAAAGTTAACTTTTCCTTCCGTTCAGCTTGATAAAGAGCCACTAACCCTATCAAATTAACCATTATTATATCCCTCTTAATTGCCTCCATCAAAATTCTGTTGGGCTTACCTTCATTCATCAATGCTCTGTCAACTATATTTGTATCACATCTAATATGAACATTTATTGACCTCTGTTAAATATTACTGAGCCATCTGGATCCATTTTCCCTTATTTTTACCCTCAATAAAAACAATCTCTACATTCCACAAATGCAGTCAGCTCTCATCCTCGCCTTAGTGTATACCCACTCATCCACTTAAACATTCTCACCTTTCCTAACCTCATTTTCTTGGACATGTTCTTCTTAATTACCAAATCCACAGAGTGTTACTTATGTTGTATCTATCATATGAAATTTTCCCTTCAATTTTATGAGCATTCTATGATGGCAGAAAATTAAAGATAATTAGACACACGCTCGGCTTTAACTAACCTACTTTGACTGTGTGGAGCACATCTTTCTCGATCTCTCCATATTAAAGAACGACTGATCGTTGATCCCAAATTACAAAAGTGGTCACATTGATCAATATATGCAATTCGAACATTACCTCTTACAGTTTTACTAAATCTTACATTCCATATATTATGTTTTTACTCTACTTATCATACGTTCCTTAAATTTTTAAGCTTCTATTCACCTTTCTATTTTGAAAATTATCCCTTCCCCAGTCAATCTCATCAACTAATATAATGTCATCAACAATCAAAAGGAAGGTGCTCATTTTGGATATGCCTAGGTAGTTCATTCATAACTAAATACAAAATAAGGTCTTAATATTTGATCATTGATATAATTGTATGGTGGTAGGAAATTGAACTATCTTACCTTCAAATGTGCTCGCCAATGAAATATGGATATTTCAAAGCGAGTGCCATATCTGTATCGAACACATATCTGACACTGAGGCTTACATTATACTTCCCGATATATGATGGATATATCAAAACCATATCAGATTTTAAGAACTCAAGTTCTTAAAAAACTTGCATGTTACATATCGACTTTCAAAAAATCATAGAGATCACAAGGCGATGTTGTTATGCTTTCAAAAGGTGATAGTGATCACGTATTGGGTACCATGGAGCTATCATTGTCTTAAAAAATATATAAAAGAGATACTAAACAAATAGACCCTAAATACTTTGCAAGGATAGAAACTTCATATCTTTTATTCAAGGTATTAAATTGAATCAAATTATTTTTTTAAAATAGTTACTGATTAATATCTATAATCTACATCAATGAGTTTATTTTCCCTTTTCTTTCTACTTTAAACAAAATATCTTAATGATTACAAGTTTTGATGTATATTATATAAAAAAAAGTAAGCATAAATAGGTGCATATTTATATCCTCGTCTCTTTGTGTCCTATTTTTGTAGGATTTGTCGTGTTCCAGTATCCGTTTCGTGTTGTATCCATGTCCCGTATTTGTGTTCATGCTTCATAAGTGCTCGCACTAGTTGTTACTCTATCACACATCCTTAATCACATCAATACCATATTATATACCTGTCTTATATCAATTATTCTCACCCACCATATCATCTACCAAGGTTCTCTATCATAAGCTTTTCTAAATCAATAAAAACCATATGTAGAACTCTTCTTCTCCTTCCAATTCTCATAATGTCTTGGAAGGATAAAGACAAAATATAATGCTAAACTTTGAAATCAGTGTTTGTTCCGCTATTGTTAATTGTTTGTACAAAGAATATGTAAGTTCATGTCATAATGAATGTATACAAGGGTCATCTTTGGTTAAGAAATAGGAGTTCCTGCTTCCTATCAGAATCCATTGAATATTTAAAGATATTCACTGAAAACGCTAGGTTAGATTGTTATTCTTATGAAAGCAGTAATACTTCATTACATCCATCTTGCAATGCTAGGGATGGAGGTGGGACATGGCTAGACCGAGAGGCCCCAAATCCAACCCCAAATAAGCCTAGCCCCTTCTTCGTCCCTTTCAACATTTTCAGCTCATTTTGTTTTGTGGACAGAACCCGACCTTGGTCCTTTCAAATTGGGTGTAGGCCCTATCTTAACGTACATAACCCCTCTCTAAATTCAATACTCTGTCTATTTTTTCCCTATTAAACTATTAAATAGCTTATCAACCAACAATAGTTAATTACTCAAACTCTGCCTTTTGATGGTAATATTGCCTTATTACCAATTTTCTCATTACACTCAAATTTGGTCCTCCGTCTTTGTTTTACTGGCTGATTAAATCACTGACATTGACCGTTTTTGTTTGGCTATTCCATTCTCCTTACAAGGAGTATGTTCTTTGCATGAATCTCATAAGACGACTTTTCATTTTTTAAGTTGGCCTTTGGACATTATCCCTACTTTTAAAACACTAAATAACTTTTGAAAATAACTCTTATATCTAGAAAGATTATATTTAAGCAAGAATTAAAAGAAAAACAACTCTCATTCAAGGAACAATGAGTTATGCATGATACATTATATTAAGAAAAAGTACAAAAAGTAGGGTTGTCCTGAAGCACTAGGACCAGCCCTCACTCAATAGAGATATGGGATGGGCCCTTATTGGTAAATCCTAAATTTGGGATTTTAATTAAGGCCTCAAACCAAGGCCTTGCCAAGGCCTGACCATCCTCAAAGCACTTCCATCCCAATACAACATATCCAGTTTGTAATAGAAACAAAAAATAAAATAAAAAATAGCATGCAGTATGCATTTCCCTGAACTTGCAAGAGTATTACATATATGTGTGTTGATCATAATGCCATATTTACTCTAGTATAGTAGTAATGTTTGAAAACTTTAGAATTAGTTGATCTCATAGTATTTGTTTCCCTCCAAGATATCCAAGAATATTACATATATGTGTGTTGATCACAATGTCATATTCACTCTGGTATAGTAGTAATGTCTGAAAACTTTAGATTTAGTTGATCTATTACATGATTTTATTGAAAATTAGAAGTCATAGTATTTGTTGCCCACCAGGCTTTATTCTCGTGGCTATCACATGGAATTCACGTTTGGGATAATCCTTGAGCTAATCAATATCTCCCCCACATTATTCCAACCTATAGTTTGTTTAAGGAACTTTAGGACACTTGCATAATTTATAGTTACCCGGTAGCTTTTAAAACATGCATACAAGCTGCAATGAGGTAATTGACCTTGCTCATCAAGTAATGAGACTATCTACTAAGCTTAACCATACTTATTGAGGAAAGACTAATCACCTAAACATCCACCCCAAGGTTTGAGAACTCGGTTTTGCTTTCAGTCTCGGAACTTCATTTACAAAAGATTATGACAAGTTTCACTAATTTCATTTTAAGTTTCAGTTCCATTATATGTAAACATATAGTATAAGCATTCATAACACTAAACATTTTGTCATTTTTACATGTGTCGTGCCTAAATAGCATGTAATATAATATGTCGGTTAAAAGTGTTATATACGAAAATGAAATTATGATACTCAACAAACTTTGATCCAAATAAATATGAATATTGTTAATTTAAATTAAATGATGTTCATAGTTAAAATTACAATATATATATATATATATATATATATATATATATATATATATATATATATAAGATTATGGTGGATTTAAAATTATAATCTTAGATCATTATAGAAATTAAATGGATATGAAATTATTAACAATTAAAAATAATATCCCCTCTTCCTCCAACCCTCCCCCCCCCAACACTGCGAGAAAAAAAGATTTTTCTTGCAAGTTTCATTAGGTTTCGTCAAAATTATTCAGAAACTAACCGATACAAGCCAAGAACTTAGCCAAACCAACATTTGTCTAATTTCATACCAAGACAAAACCATTGAAACCGAGGACCTTGGTCCAGCCTTATGTTCTAACATCTCCTTAGACAATATCAAACAGAACCACCTCCACTTCATAGAGTCTTGCAGGTTCTTATTGGATGAAAAAATAATAATGAATGGTGAACAATCATTTTAGTATTTAATTTCCTATCAGAAATAAGCATATGATCTAATCTTTAGAACTGTAAAGATTTTTTGATTGAACACCCTATTTTCAAATTGAAATTAAAGTATCCAATAACTGTATACTTGATAAAACAATATTTTCATTCATTCCTATTGAGCAATATATATTATAATCTGGCATGTAATATTTTCAAGTCCATGATGATAAAAAATTATTTTTTCATATAGAAGAATATGGTTTGAAGATGTCATTGTGGATATGCATCTAGAATCCAGATATCACATTTAAGTCCGGAAGCTAAGATAAGATAATAGGTCCACAGCAATGCGCTGGGATTCTCTTTTTTCTTTATATTTTCTTCATAAGGCCGTAGCTTGCCTAATTACCCAAGTTAAATCCCCCTCTCGACCTTGCTGGGGATTGAACCTGAACCTTTCTCTTGGGAAGCAAGGGGGTTGTTTAGTATAGTTTAGGGATCACATAATGTTCAATGTGAAGCAAGCTGGTGAAAAGATACAAGCTGAATGAGAATGAAGGTATAAACAGACGAGATAGAGTAAACTGACAAACTAGGGTTCTAAATCAAGGCTCTCTCACTAAAGGATTGTTGAGTTGAACTGATGAATGATTATTCACAAATTAGTTAAAAATTCGGTCTAGCCTATAAGTAGAAATGATAGAACCAACAAGATATCCATCCAGCCCAAATAGCAACTAAGACGAATATGACGTAGATCTAGTTGTTGTGCAAAAAAAGGGAAAAATATAATCTTACGCGGGATGAATAGGAGATAAATCCATGCCCAATCTACTTATTCGCACACCTCCAAGCATCGGTATAAACGTGAGTATCTAACCACATTTCAAAGAAAACAGTCGGAAAGAATCCATAGGGAAACATATAGAAAACTTCCAACAAGCAAAAAGCAGCTAATAGAAGAAAAAAAAATAGAGGAAGATTCATAGAACTATTAATCGATGGATTAAGCCTCTCTGATAATGATTAAATTGGTTTCTATCTGTTCAGCAAGCAAGTAAGAAATTGTATGCAAGGATAGGGTAAGGTCGGTTCTGTAGATAAAGCAAAGGATCCAATGTAACAATAGAAGTAGAATTAATACCTGATCAAGTTTATAATATCCTTGACTATCAGTGGTAGCCCTTTGTTGACCATCTACTGTAATTCTCACGCCATCTACTCCAACACCATTATCATCAACAACACGCCCTCCCACTGAAAATCCAGTAACCTACTCAAAAATGTGTACAAAATTAGGGAAGCTTCTATAAAGGAGAAGAGAAAGAACAAATATAGAGATAAATGCATAAAAGAAGAAATCTGAAAAGATTTTAAAAAGCTGCAAATACAACTCATCAGCAGTCCATGTTGATCATGTACCCAGAAGAACAATTAAAATTTTAACAATGTTCCTGAATGGTTACTTCGAATCTGAAAAGCAAGAGTTCTAGTTACAGGGGTTGCAGAGAATCCAATCTCTGGTTATAATAGGTGGAATTCCATGCTATTCAATTTATTGGTGAAAACTGAAAACTATAGAATTTAATAGTTTGGTTAGTTGGAATTAAGACCAAGGGGTTTCCAATTACAGGATTTGCTAAGAATCGAAACATTTGGTTCCCTATAGCCGGTAGGTATTCTAAATTTTGCACGTGATTGCTACGTTGGAAGACAGCTGAATTAAGGTTCACTTACAAACATGCGTATTCAATAAAGTAAACATGATGGTTAAGGAGGGAGGAAAGTTGAAATAAGAGCTTTTTAACTTTAGTATGAGTGTTTGTGAGTTAAACATCCCCACAATAACAATTACCAAAAACTAAGGACCTATATGTGTCAGATGATATATGACACTCAATAATACAGTCTTGGGGTTACTAATTCCTATTTGAGGTTTGTAACATTATATGCTATGACACTCATCCAAAGGAGGATGGACGGAATCGCACTTCAACGTATAGATCGATCAATATAGAGGATCAACACTAATGCATGTTGGAGGATAAAACACCCTAAAAGCTTCAAACTTCATATTTAACAAGAAGAACAAGGTCTTAGGGATGACGGCAAGCATCAAGGTGCTATCAAGATCAAGAGTTTCAACATTCAATCAAAATAAAGATCAAAAGCTTCGTCATGCTAATCTGCAAGATCATTTGAGCCTTCATTGCTAGATCTTCCACGATCATTTAAGGTAAATAAGGCTTATTGATTTACATTTGGCACCTAGGAAATCTCTCATCTTTCCATATGATCACACTTTCAAATAAATGAGCCATTTTCTAACTCTCATTCATTATCCTAGGGTCCTATACACATACTCATTTGGAAGTCCATAAGTTACAAACACATCTCCATGTGTTCTCTAGATTTCATATTTATTTTAAAGCTAGACAATCTATGTTCTGCTGCAGCCTCCACATAATTATTTGAAGCCTATTCCAAAATTTTTTTATCAATTATCAAAGTTCAAGTAATTATTCAAACACGAGTCAGTCGATTAAAGTCCACATTTACTTCCAAAGCCCATGAGCTTAAGCCTACACTTTTATAAAGTTTCCTCACAGCCGAAAAAGCCCAAACTCAATTCATTATACGCCTCAAGAACTCATGTTTCATTTTCCAATTTGCAGCTAGCAAGAGCGTCTCCTTTACAAACTTCCTCTGATACATGCTAATGCAGCAAGCAAAAAAAAAAAATCAAATGGGCCCCACCATGATTAACTCTTCCTTGGTTACCACAGCAATAGCCTAATGGCTATTCCTTTGTTTGGCTTTTTCCCCTGTGCATGCGAAAGCCACCTATATACTTTCATGCATGAAAGAAAAAGATAAGTAGAGTAGGAAAATTGGCACCCAGCTGCAGTCCTCCGCCTGGAGCAAAAGATAAGCGGGGGATGAACCCACTTTTAGGCCTCTAATTAATCCAATGGGCGCCCATTTGGTATGAACAACTATCCATTGAAGCCTCTTTTGAACCCAATTTCTCGCCCATTCTTCAACTTGTCAATGTATCCTTTTAAATAGAGATTTTCCAAGAGATTTTAAGAGATTCCATGCTTCTAAACTTTTACATTTTTGAATCCTTTTCTTTAAAGAGAAATCAAGAGTATCATAACTAGTATCTTATCAAGATCTTTATATCTTCTTCTCTTATTGTGTCATAAGTTTTGGGAGATTATCTTTCCTTCAAGATTGGCTTCTCACTTTCTTATCTTCTCTCTTGAGTATTCTATACCACATTGTGTGCCAAATGCATTCTGAATTTCATTAATCACTAACAAAATTTACAATTTTCATATTTTACTATTGCGAGCTTATAAATTGGGATCTCATTCTATAAGGGATTCCCAAGTGTGTAACAATTGGTGAGAAGCCCAACTAGCCATTGGTCAGTAACGTGGACAAAGAAATCCAATTTCTTGGGTAAATATTGATAACAAGGGTTTGCTTGTATCCATGAAATCAAGCAAGTGGATAGTGAATTGAAATCCAAGTTGATCTTGGCAACAGACAAATGCCAGCCAATGGAAGAACCACTATAACCCATTTTTGTGTTTTCTCAATCTCTCTTCTACTTATCTCTTTACTTTCATGTATTATTAGTTGCTTGATCTGACTCAAAGTTAGGAAGAAAATTTTAATTGGGTCCAGCCCTATTCATAGGATTGTCTGAAAAGCCAATGGACCCAACCAGGCAAACTTGATCGGGACCCAGGTACCTCCAACAAAACCCAGCCCAATCTGGTCATTAGAATTGATAACTGTTATTAAGTTTGATAATTTTCTTGTTTCATTCCCCATAATTTTCCTTAATTACATTTCCTAGTTCTGTGGTATCATTTGGATCTTCATCCGATCAAATTTAATTTATCATTTATTTTTAAAGACTTGTCACAAAAACAATTTCTCGTTTCCAAAATACTTATTTTCTTAATAGAAAGTCAAAGTGGTCAACATAATATTTCACTTTTGTTTAATTAGGAAGACATTTATGTGCAAATCGTAGATTTGATTTTATAATGGGAAAAATATCGTAATCAATCAAAATTGATTTTCCATAAAAAAAAGGACTTCCTTAGAATTAACTTTCCTAATAATCATGTCAAAGATCATATGCCATGCACATCTACAAGGATGATAAATTATTAACCTACCTCAAAAGGTCATTGTAGAAAAGGAATGTGGCTTTTTTACTTATTTTATTTAATATTTTTTTAAAATTAATAAACATATTTCTCGCTCATTAAGTGAACTTGTCGGCTAAACATAATTACTTCACTTGCGTTTTATTAGAAATATCATATATTACATATTTGATTTTATTCTAATATTGTGAAATATTTTAATTAATCTAAATTAACTTTCCATAAAAAATAAAAAAAATAAAAGCAACAATTAGAGTTTTTCATGAGTAATCAATACACAAAAATAATAGTACTTCACAATATGGATTCTTTAATTATAGTCAATTGAAATTCATACATGATACACCATATGTTCATAACAAAACTTCCATGTGTATTCTTACTTTTTTCTGATTTTATTAAATATTTTCTGATTTTCTTTTTTGTGTTTTGTCCTAACTTCAACCTTTTCCTTTTTCTAAATGATAGTACTTCACAATATGGATTCTTTAATTATAGTCAATTGAAATTCATACATGATACACCATATGTTCATAACAAATCTTAATTTTATGAGGAATAATATTTTGTTTAAGAAAACTTCCATGTATATTCTTACTTTTTTCTGATTTTATTAAATATTTTATGATTTTCTTTTTTGTGTTTTGTCCTAACTTCAACCTTTTCCTTTTTCTAAATGTTTTTTTCCAAGCTGTCGGTGCCCAGCCCAGGTACTCTGGGTCGAAACCCTGCCCTGGCCCGGCTGAGCCCCAAAAAGCCTGTTGGGACAGCCCTACCTATCACTTTCCCTGTAGGGTTGCCAAGTGTGCTCATGAGAACAAGCACAAAAGTTTTTATGGTATAATAAACAGCTAAGATTAGAATGAAGCATATCTATTATGAGATACTAAGTGGCTTGAACAAGGAACTGAACAATTCTCAATATTGAGATTTTACAAATCCATGTTTATTTCCAATTACACGTCTCCAATTAGAAAACGAGGTGAATCCCAAATAATATTTCCTTTAAAACTTGGGTAAGAAGATGAAGAAAATTCGGAGAATCTTTTGGCTACTCACTGAGCAAGAGATACGGGACACTATTATGAGACTAGGTCCAAGTCAGACAAATATCTGAAACAATACTCACCACTAAACTTAGGAAAATAGTTCTTGAACGTATCCTCAATTGAGGAGACATGCATACCCTCCTTTCACATTTATTGCACACTTGCTGGCTACTTTCTTGATATCAACCTACACAAACTGGGTTATACTTTTCCTTTTCCATTTTTTTTCATGTTAATTAAATGTTCATACAAACATACTGAATTTATAGTTTAGAATGTTTCCCACAAAAAAAATCAAGAAATAAAACATAGTAGGCTTCTCCATTTATATATAAAAAGAAACTAAAAGCCAATACCTATTCATAAAAATTCATTCAGATATAAGAAATTATTGTTGCAAAGATTGCCCGGGAATAGTTTTAACAGACCTGGAATCTTTGAGAGACAACAAGGTGATGGTGCTCCACAGATACAATCATCGAGGGAGGTGAAACATCAAAAACTGTATTCTCTCCCTTGTAGTAAGGTAAAAGCTCATAAACACCTATAACAATATAAGTGTGAAAATAGGAAGAAAAACAATAAGAAATAACTATTACCCCAATATAAAAAAAAGTAAAACCACATAGATACCAAATTCCAACCCAATCATTAATGACAGGAAATGGTTAATCTATGATGAAATATGATCTTGCAATTTTATCTGAAAGTAAAAGAGAGAGAGAGATCTTCAAGAAGCAAAGAACATAAATATAATCAATTTTCTATTTTCTCAGAACGTAAAGTTAGTAAGTAGTAATCTTGGATAATCAATCGTACCGGCATATTGCCCAAGTCAAATGACTAAACAAGGCTACAAGCCTAAGGAACACAGTTAGATGTCAATACAATTCACAAATAAGCAAATGTACATACATGTAACAAAACAATAGCATCTCTTGCATAGAACCGTTTTCCAAATCATGATGGAAGAGTTTGTGTACATAAGATAACAAAAGGGAACATGAGGCTCGTCTTTAATGTAAATAAGCTTCAGATGAAGACCCCTTAGTGCATCAGTTGTTACAGGATACAAGCACACATTGATTGATTTAGAGATGTACATTGCTATACAGAACAAGAACAGAGGCCAGAGAAGAGAGGGGAAAGTCCATCAGAAATCCATTACACTGGTTTTGACTACTGCAATAATCAGTTTTCAAATTACAAGAGATCAACTATGCAGTTTAACCTGCAGTTCTTGGCATCACACAGAAACAAATTGACCTCAAAACCTACTCAAAAGTACTAAAGTGATATGTTTCTAGTGCAATAGGACTTATACGTTGCATATCCGACTGACAATCAAATGTGTTGAGAGCAAGGGGACCATCAGAACATGATCTGAACCTCTATCGAAAAGGTTTGTGTCACATAGGGAACAAATGCTGTAAAATATCCTTGTATAGAGAGGGAAGAGAGAAAACACAACCAAATAAAAAGCATAAGAGAGACTTTCTTTTGTCAAGACTCAAAGAGTATTACAGATAGTAACTTGGTATACTTGTCCCATATAAGCCGTGTCATCATATGTTAAAAGAAATAAGTAGAAGAGGTTCTTAATTGTTCAAATAAACCATCAAAATAGAAAGAATGTAAGTTAATTGTTAAAAAGGAAGATCATCTTGTAGTTTTAAGATAACTTGTACATTTTGCACACAAGAAACACATGGGAGACTGATAAAGTAAGAAAACTGGATAAGTAATTACCACAAGGTAAGGAATGAAATGCAAACTTTCCATCAGCATCTGATATGGCATGGCAAAGAGCACTTTTTTCCCTCGGGGCACTACCAACACCTTGTGGACAATGCACTTTTGATACATCATCTGAATACAGAAATACATGAACACCCAAAATTGGATTTCCCTGCCAACAAACAACAGAAGAAAAATAAGACACAAATATGGAGGCTGAGAATGGAATCACTGAAGCATTTAAATGAGTGTCAAATGGGAGGCCCAAGGGTGGAATTAGGCAGTATAATCTTAAATTTCTTTATCCTTAAAACTGGGCAAGACTTAACCTAGTTTCCAGTGAGTTGTGAAGTTAGCTTTTCTGAGATCCTTTCTCTCAGAGTAGGAAAATTGGGAGGTCTTGGGTTGGAAAAATAAAGAGCTTTCTCTTTCAGATGAGCCCATATCAGAGTATACTGGGTTTTGACATTAGTGTGGCAGTCTAAAGTATTTTAGATGAGACCAGATGTATTAAGCTAGAGATACATGAATAAGCAGAACTAGTTTGGGTCTGCATGATGTGATGCAAAAATGTTATCTTTTGGCCTCAATCACAATAACAAAGTTGACTATATTCAGTTATCTAACTCAAGAAATGAAATTACTGCATCCACTTTTAACTTGTCAGTTGGTCCCATATACAAAAACTTATTCTCTTTTATTTCAAAAATGAAAGAGTGCACCAGGTATATATTTTTAGGCAAGGGAATATACAGTTTTATATCATCTATCCATCTAAATATTCATCAGAATATTTATGAAAAGCTTAGTATATCTGCTTTGACAATTGACATTTGATGCAAATCCTATAAAATTTGGAATAAGGTAGTCAATTCATGTCTATTTAAGTTGTACTAACGTTTGTACCTGGGCCACTACAAAACCTTGAAGATCATATCCAGAGACAAAAAAAATATCATCTATTGCAGCATTTTCAAAGCCCAAATCCACCTACATAAACCAAAGGGAATAGTAAGTAACCAAACATGTTTATCACGAAATAAGAGAAAAGACAGTTCCAAACCTCTGGTGTTCCTCTAACTTCAATTTCTAAATTAGGATGTGAAGCTCGTAATTTGTATTTTCCTGCATCAGAAAGTGCTAGAATAAGAGAAACTTATGACTGGATCCCCATAATCTTCCTACGAAGGCCAAATAAATGCCTCTTTTCCAAGAGCTAAAAAAGCTCATTCTTAACATACAAGCAAAGGACTACTGGGGGAAAAAACAAAATGTGAGGACATAATTGCTTTTGCACGTCTCAGATGGCAAACATTTCTACTCAGGACACCAACTGGAAAGGGTCAAAAGCTGATGTAATCCATTAAAATAGATTTGAATCTGGCAGGATGGGATCAATTAATATCAAAACTATTTTAAAATGGTCGAGTATGGATAAAAGGGGGATCCAACTGATTGAGTAACCCAGATTGATCCAAAAATTGAAAATAATAAGAGTGTATTCTACAACCAGATTCTCGAAAGTTTATTTCTAAACCAACATTAAAAACCTTCTAGAATACAGGGCTCTTCATTCAAATATCAAGTGATTTAAATCTTTAAAATTTACCAAACAGGGAAAGATAATGTCAACATTTCGGAAAAATAAGGTAAGCACTGTAAAGCATGAACAAAGGTACATGATACTGGTACAACAAGGTACGGACACAAATCATATAGCAATTTTTGAAAAAATAGGACACAGGTATGACATGAATACATGAATATATATAAATATACATATGGTTACACAAGCATCTAAATACATTCAATGCATATGCAAATCAAATATATGCAGGAAACTAGAAATATTATGTAAATCAATGCATATGCAAATCAAATAAAATCATTGACACATCATAAATTCCATATTTAACATTCTAACCTTGGATACATCTATGATACATTTTCGATACATCTATGATACATTTTTGATACATCTAGGATAAGTTGCAAATTTCGCATATGTCAAAAGAAGTATCCAAGACATATTGGATCGAAGTATTCGAACATTAGAGTATTGGATATATATCCGACATGGGTATGACCCCTCCTTCAAAGTATTGGTGCTATATAGGGTATGCATCTTAAATCAATGATATAAGACTTCAAGCCAACATTTTTTCCTTTATCCAAATTTCAGACTGAAAATATTTGAAGAAAAAAGAAAATTTAGCATGGTGTAAATGGATTACTGATTCAAACCGAACCTGAATGTCTGGCCAATAACTTATCCAAGTTTTAGTCCTAATTTTTAGTAATTAAACCTTAGACAAATCGAGCAAACTAGATAATGTTATGGATCAAGAGGAATCCAACACAAACCTGACTCATTAATATGGTAGATGTAACAACCAGACATAGGGTGTGCTTCCAAAAATACAACTCATAAAATGAAAAATTAAAAAAGTGTGAAGCTACAATCAAGAAGAGAACCAAAAAAGATAATTAAAAGTTGAAGTCAAATTCCACAGAAGAATCTTCTCTGGGTTGTTTACTATACTACTTAAAGAACAATTTGGTTTTTTTTCTCTGCGAGAATCAGTTTCCTTAATTCTACCACAATTTGAAATAAAATGTGAAGCAAGGAGTAAAAAGATTGCTCATAATTAGGATTCCAGATTATCATGATACAAGCATTACAAACCTGGAATGATGTTTGTGAAGGAATACTGTCCTGCTGACGTGAAGGCAGTTGCAATAAGGTCATCAGAAGGAGAAAGCAGATCAACCTTTACATCGGAAGGTCCTCCACCCATTATGGAACAACTTTCCCCACCAACAGCTCCCAAGACCTTTCCAGATATCATGAACCTACATGAAAACGAATTTTGCACTGCATGAGAAATTGCCCAAAAGATAAATCAAGAAATATGTCATCACTTAGGACAGATGATATTAAAAAAAATTAAGAACACATCATAGAATACAAACCCTGTGAACCGGAAATTGATATCTGCGTTATCATTACACCCTTTTTGGTCAACAGTAACTGGAACCTGCAAATTTTATTAACAATCAGACCAAACTTGAAGGGGAAAAAAAAAAAAATCAAATGTGCTAATATAATGCATGTGGCAAATAGCAGAGGTTAGTTGGATGCAAGTAGTGGAAGGACTAATAAGAATGGTTCACCCATCAACTTACATTATCAGGGTCCCAAGACCAACCATCAGGTCCCTTAACTTTTACTATAAATGAGCCCTGTGCATAAAATAATATGGAGCGTCAGCAGGAGAATAAGTTTGTGGGCAAACGCATGTAACTGGGATGAGAAATATCAAAAAGTGGAGTAATAATGACATATACATATCATAAGAGAATTCACAGGCACAGGTAAATTTTATGCAGTTCTGTTAGAACCCAGAGAGATTTTTCAGGTTAACTCCATATGACATGCCATCAGCCCAATCAGCTTCTATACCCTCCTAGACCCAGCCAATCAAGCAACCATTTCTAAAGCATGTGAAAGCCAGTTTCTCTATAACTCCAGGACAAAGGAACTGTCCTCCTTTACCAAAATCTTAATCCACTATAATCTTTTTAATAAGCCTGGATTTTGGTTGGAAGTTCAAGTTATAGTTCTCAGTTTGGGCCAATCCCTGGACAGTGTCTGGCGATGGGCCATGATGATGGCAACTCCTCTATCCATTACAACTACCACCCACTAGCACTAATATTTGTTAGTAAGCTGTGGTATTGATCTGAAGAAACTAAAATTAAAACAACAAAAGAAATAGACTTTTGTGTCTGATACTCTATCCATTACAACTACCACCCACTAGCACTAATATGTGTTAGTAAGATGTAGTATTGATCTGAAAAAGCTAAAATTAAAACAACAAAAGAAATAGACTTTTGTGTCTAATACTTACACAACCTTTTCTAATTCTTTTCTATATAATATGTGCATTGGATATGGCGGGTATTCAACCATAAGCGACTTGTGGTGAAAGCATCAACTGTTGTAAAAGCGTCAACTATGGGAGTAACATAACATAAAAAAGGGATGGAGGCGTAAAAACCATCAGATATATTAGCACAATGACTTTACAACTAAAAGGATGCTGCTATTCCCCGTACACAATTCCCCCAAGAATAAAGAGAGGAGCTAGTTAAGCTGAAATTTTGAAATAATGATATTGCAAATAGAAATGATAATATTCTGGAAGACCAGAACATAATTATTATCATCAGCCCATTCCCATCAAAAGCGGGGTTCATCATGGGGCAAAACTCTTGTATAAACAAGTTGAGCTCCATGGAAAGATGACTGGATTTAACAACAAGCATTCAACCCGAACTCAGAACTTCAATCTCATGACAAATCAGTGAAATTACCAAAGAACTTTGACTTACATTACCTTGTAAAATCCTTTAGGCCTTTGGCTTCCTTCTACCGTAGGATAGTGAAGATGGAGTACATAATAGAATGATCCATGACTTACATCTCTAGACAAAGATTACTTACTTTGTATTTTAAAGGTGACTAAACGAATTCTTGCAACGTGTTGTTTTAGGCAAAAGGAAAAAATTTGTTTCTAACTCAAGAGATGTTAATAAAGCTCAAGGTAATAGATCTGTAAACAGGTATCCAAAGTTGTGCCATATCGAAATGAGCCAAGATACAAAGAGGAATAACCATTTCAATCAAGTTCCTAGACAGAAAAACAGTACCTTGTCATAAACTGGGATGAAGTAATAGCCATTTGGAGCACACTGAGTTCTGTCCTTAACCAGCCCATCAACTGTGCGAAGCTCAACCTACAGTTCAATAAAATTTAATATACATTATGAGAAACACTACAACTCTATGGTGCAATAGTTACGTGTTCAGCAAAAAGATCATGATAGAACATTAAACAAGAGCATGACAAACTAAGATGCAGCTTAAATAGATCAAGAAAAAAAAAATGCTGTAGACATTTTGCAAGGAGAAGACGACAATCGTAGGAATATGTTCTAATTTGAGTTTCAGGTCATTTTGTCGTCAGGACGGACCAGTTCCTTGTAGTTTCTAGCAAGATTATCAACATCCTGTCTAATTTGCACTCAAAGCCTAGCAGAATTTTGAAATATAGTTAACGATCTTTGGTTCAACTTAAATGAGTTAAACTAAAGAGCAATGATACAGATGACAACTAGCCTTCTCTGCTCTACAGCAGCAGCTAGTGTCCCCCTAAAACATTAAATTTGGCAGCAATTCAATGTCCAACATAATGATGACAAAGCAGATGAAAAGCATAACTACTCCTTCAATGATGGTCAACCATAATACATGAATCATGTAACTTCTGTTGCTGCATTTTCCCGAGTTGTACCTGCACCATGTACCGGTAATACTTGGAACTTAAGCCAATCAAATTCTCGATGTGTCCCCTTCATTGATATGATTTATCCGCACCAAGCCTATGATAAGGCAACCAGGTCAAAGGTCTAAATACTAGTTAGACCCAAGTCAATGGGAGTACATAGCTTATCTAAATTCTACTGCATGGAAAACTTTTGAAACAATGTATCCATTGTATTAAATTGCTTGTTTGTTTATATTGGCATGATTTTATGGTGGATAACAGGAAACTATTATTCGTGCTATTATACCACATTTCATGGTTTTGAAAATGTAAATGCTCAAAGTGCTACTCATTGTATTTACAGCTCTTTCCACATATTACCACATATTATATGTTTCATGGTAGTATGGTTCAAGAGATTTTCCAACGAAAATCAACCATTTTCTCATTTTGGTATTTGCTGGAAGCTTGATAAAGGGCTTGTGCTTGTTTATAGGTTAATTATCTAATCTTCAACCTAAGAAAGTTGTGACAGATGTTAAATCTTACTTTTTGTTTTATGAATTAAGGCACTAGTTGGACTCAAGAAGATCATTCTGGAGGCTTTTGGTTCTTAAGTTGCGATATTAAGAATATATGTCTATATATGTTTGTCGCAATAACTAAATACATGATATGAGTACTCAGTTGTAGTTGATGTATCAGAATTTTTAACTTTTAAGTCATTTTACATATTGTTTTACATTTATTATATACTTTAAATAAGCCTTTGTAGCCAACTAGCTGATAGCAAGTTCATAAGGCGCTTGATTACATAACATGAGCGGTCATAGGTGAAAAGCGTCAAGGATTAAGGAGTGCCAGTAAAAGGAGGAATTCCCTCCCCACAAAAAGGACGATGGGTGTGGTTCCCCAAAATCTACTCCAAAAAATTAACAAAGTGTTTTTGATAAGTCACGTATAACAGTACCAAAATGTTGTGAATCACAACAAGTATCCAAATGTTACATGTGAATTTTAAAAAGTGAGCATTTAAATAGTGATAAAGTGGTGATAAAGTGGCAGATCTTCATTACATATAGAACCATGTTGTTGTATATGCAAAGGTATATCTTTCTTCTATGTGCGAATTGCACCCAATCTAAGGATTTTGACAACCCACCGGCATTTGCCACCAAACCAGACCTCAATGGCTACTTGAGAGTATTGTCATTTTGTGCACTATGGTAAAGCTCAATTTGCTTGCTTTGAACCATGTCATGATTGTACATAATTTACACCATCAACGAAATTTGTTACTCAAAATTGATCCTAGACTTGTCGTTGACATGCCTTCACAAGATTCTCCAACCTCCTAGAATTTTGCAGGACTTATTACTTTTCTTCTTCTTTTTTCATCAACTAGAAAGGAAAGAAAAAAACAACTGGGCTTGAGACATTAATGGCATCAACAATCTCTTTATTCCTGTTCTATAGTTGAACCTCAAATTCCCTCAAAATGCACAATAAACACAAGCATGTTGAGGGAAACCGGACTAGGAATCAGGTTTAACTCGACTATTCTTCGGCAATCATCATACCTTGAGCCACCAGTAAGAGAGTGGTTATCCCAAGTAAATACTTGGCGATATTAGACAATCTCTATCATATATGGTGTATGTGAATAATTACATTGGAATATATACACACAAAAGTTAAAACTCCTTCCAAGTGTTCTTAGTTCTTGCATTTGGATAAGGTGAAAACAGACAATTGTTTACCAAGAATTTCAACCATTCATACAGATGTGCCTAGTGTGTGGTTGCCTGGTTGGAGTTGCAATGACATCCAACTATTGCTTGAATTTCATTAATTTATGGGTTTAAATTGCCCTTCCAACTGCATGTATGTAGAACTCATATATTAGATATCTTGTCATTGTAAGCCCACAACTATTCCTTGTCTGGATGCCCTTATGTGTCATCATTATAAGGTACAAGCAAATATGGACCTATCTATTTGAATTGTTTTGAGCTCAGTTCCTAGTGTAGCAATCGAATCCTAATGTGTAGCTTCTGTTACATAATATTGTTCCAGAAGGGAATGAAACAATTGATATGAGGGTTAGCTAGATTGCATGTGGCTCCAGAATATAGCTATCCTCTAAGCAAAAATTTGCTCTAATAGAGCCTCCTCTTCAATATTTTTCAAATCTTGTATTATTTAGAGAATCATTTCTACATCCTAGATGCCCACAACAACTGCAATGACCACATTACATCAAATATGTTAGAAAAATAATTCACACATATAGAAAGTGTCAATGGCTCTAAATTAGGCACACATTAATACTCCCAGTGATGTAACTATGAACACTACTAATTATCAAAGAACTTACTATACTGCTTTCAAAAGCATCAGTTTGCTTTCAAAGTCCTATATCGTTATGTTCCTAGACCTTTGAGAAGTCAGTGGTTCCACACTGATTTACCAAGTATTAATAAGTTCATAAACAAGATGACCACAAACTTATATCTCCACTATAACTATTAATGGCAAGATGAACCGTTAATATTCATTACAATATTTTGCATGCTGACGATTATGGAAGAGATCCTACTTGGGCAACAAAGTGCTCTGTTTTTTGTTAGTCTAACTAATCATACGAATAACAAGAAAAATTTCATCTTTTGATCATAATATAGAAGCAAAGCCTTACTTTTTGTTCGTCTAACTAACTTTTAAGCACTCAATATTAAGTGTCAATGCTAATCAATTAAATTACAAAAACAGCTTCCAGTCTCCAGTGTTCTAGATTGACAACGCGAGCAAATATCAATTCAGAACTCATCATTTAAATAACAACACTCACAAATCACATACCGTGATGTGCGAGTAATCCAATTTCGCATCAGAAGCCTTTCTGAGCGCTGGGTTCGCCTAATAGAACCACGAACAAACACGTTAAAGCTCAATCACAACAGTTGAATCAAGTGAAGACGACGGATCAGATCCATAGAAGTTTGAGATCTTCTCACCTCGACGAATCCGCCGCATCCGTAGATCGAGTCGGCGGCCGCCGACGAGAACGAGAGAGCGATCAAGAAGCAAGCGAGTAGATCAGTGAACGCCATTTCCCCCCTCGATCTGAGCTTGGGGGGCGGGCCGTGAGATCAAGGGAGGAGACGATCTAAACCCTAAGCCCTTGGGTTAGAGCGAGAAATTTTGGGCAGATGGTCGGTTTGGGGGGCTTTATATAGCCGTCAGAGCTCTGAACGTTAAATGACTAAGCTACGAGTGACTTCACCGGAGCTCACGACAGATCGGATCGGATCGGAAGTGGGGAGTTTCTAAAGGGGCACAACTTTTTTCCTAGTGAGCCCACTTTATAGCTGTCTAGACTTTCAGAATAACACTTTAAACTTTCAGAATAACACTTTAAAGTGGGCTCACTAGGATAAATGGTGTGCTCCTTTCGAAACTCCCTCGGTAGTGCTGCGGTAAGTTTACCTCATTCGTTTCGATGACATCGAGTCGCAAGTCTCGACCCATTGGGAACGATGCGGGTTGCAAGCCATCTTGGTGGCTTCTCTTCACAGCCACGGCCCAGTTGCCAACCGAGTGGGCTTGTCCCTCTCCTGGGGATGATTTGGTGTCGGCCTTCTTGTGAGCCGGAGTGTGTCTGGCCTTAGCGACAAATTGGGAAGGCACACCCAAAATATCTAAGGGCACGCCCCTCGACTGTGCTTTTGAGAGTTGAAAAACTTTTAAGGAGACACCTTAATTTTTTTTTTTTAATATCATTTTTTTCCGAAAAAACAAAGCTCTTATTCATTCCCAATCTCCAATCATCTCCCTTCCGTCGTGCCTTCCTCCTCCACCAAAATCCCCGTCTCACTCCCTGCCTCTCTGACCTTCCAATCCTTCCTTCTCCCCTGTGATTCTTCCATCTTCTTCTCTGGTAAATTTCATTTTCTATATGTTACCTTTCATCTTCCCCTCTTCACCTCTCTCTCCCTCCTCTCCCCTCCGGCCTTCTAATGCTCCATTCTCTGATCCCCTTCCCTACCGACCCTTCCCCTTTACAAAACTCATACATTATTAATTTAAAAAAATAAAATAAACAGAGAAGAATATGATAAATTTGTTATAAAAGAAAGGGCCAAATTTATAATTAAATCAATTTTAATGGGGTGTGTCCTTAAATATTTAAAGTGTGCCTTAGAAATTCCCTAGCTTAACTCCCATCAAATTTTTTGAGCCCAGCCAAAAATGCAGGCTCAACAAGCAACACAACTTTTCCAAGAGAAAATTTTCTTATCCGATAATAGCTAATATTGATCAAGGAATTTTATTTGAATAAATAATGATTCTACAGCCCTTTTTCCTTCTTCTTTTTTTTATTAAGAGACAGATTACAAACTCATGGAAAAATAAATACAGCCCTTCAAGTTGAGTTGATGATTGACAAACATTGTTTAGAATCAGATACAGAATTAGGATTTTAAATTGAGAGGGGCCAATACTAACAACTTCAACTTTTATTAATATAACTAGGGTCTATAACTTGTCACAAAATTAACTTCAGCTAATATTAATGTAAGCGTAATACAGTTTACTCAAAAAATAAGAACAAATATAGCAACAGAATAATAAAATTTCGATTATGTTTATATAGTTGTCTACCAAAAAGGAACATGACGTTCATTTAAATCTAACAAACTTTATATAATTGCTTTTATGCTAAATTATTAGCAATTATTTTTCAACACACATCATTAAACAATCCGTGAGAAATTCATCTTCATTTTTGTTTCAAAGTTCAATTCTGACAATATTCATAATTAAAAATTAAAAATGACCTCTTCAGTAGATTAATAACTCTTAGTTATCATTTTTATTTCTTATATATAATTAAAATATAAAAAAAGTTCTTAACATATATTAACAAATTCGAGAGCCTCTCTGGAGTATGTTAATCCATTGACAGTGCTGATTATTATTTCTAATTAAACATTCTCCATTCAGAATCAATCTCGTTAGCTTGAAACGGCTCCACCACCGATTTATACTCACAATAGTGTATAGTTTACATTAGCTATGGAATTTTATTTTATTTTATTTTTCATAGTATCGTTAGTATTTCCGCCCCTAGTTAGAATATTAAACAATTTTGCTCAATTTAAATGGTATTCAAACGTATCAAACATGTTTGATACTAAATATTGTCGCTCATGGTACACCATTCTTTTTCTACCATCCAGTAAGCAGCGTTGTATTCTCGATTGAATGTCTAATACTATAATGTTATAGAGAGAAGGGAAAGTTTACGGATAGTGAAGAGAGTTTCTTCACCGTCGTTTAGATGGTCCAATAAAATTATTACATATAGCGCTAATTAAAGTAACAAATAAGAGAGAACTTTCTTAACTACTCTTTGAGCGAGTGACACTGCATGTAATAATTTTATTGGACCGTCTAGACAACGGAGAAGAAAAGTGAATTTACCGTTTCCTCAATGTTATATCAAAGAACTAAACACAACAAATGAGCAGAATATGACATCAAGATAAACAAAACGAATACGAGTAGAAGTATAGACAGAACTGAAATTTGATAACGGAAAATCCTTTCATATGAGCCTGTCTGTGTACAAGCAATATAATTGCTAGAAAAACAATAAAAACAATCGGCACAACCCCAAATCTCATTCAGCTCAATGTCGAGCAACTGTATTCATCTTCTCATCGACCTGAAGGACTGGCTAGCTGCGAGAATATGTTGTTGTTGTTCGCATCGCTGGCACCGTCGCCCCCTCCAATGCTCCCACCTCGATTGTGCTCCCCAGAGACAATTTCGCTCCTCATCGCCTCAGACATGTCCATGCTACTGCCCATGGAGGACTTACCATCCTCGAAACTCTCCTGCAGTTGCATAGCAAACTCTAGATTCCACAGCACATCGCCCATTGAAGGCCTGTCGACTCCATGATCAGATAAGCATTTCTCTGCAGTCTCCACAAACTTCTTCAGGCACTCGGGATCAATCCTCCGCTTGATTCGCGGATCAATGATATCATTGAATGTTCCCTTTCTTAGGCAGTGCAATGCCCAGTCGGCGAGGCTGACTTGTTCCTTGGGAAGGCTTGGATTGAGCGCGGGACGAGCACACAACACTTCGAAGAGAACAACCCCAAAGGAGTAGACATCGGATTTTTCTGTGAGTTGCTGCCTTCGGAAGTACTCGGGATCCAGGTACCCAAAGCTCCCCTTCACCACCGTGCTGACGTGCGCCTGGTTCATCGTCGGCCCAGTCTTCGACAGGCCGAAGTCTGAAACTTTAGCAACCCAATTCTCGTCCAAGAGAATGTTGGTAGTCTTGACATCTCTGTGGATGATGGTGTACTTGGCTCCAGTGTGCAGGTAGTGTAGTCCTCTTGCAGACCCAATGCAGATCTCTAGCCTCTGCTTCCACGGCATCGGAGGCTTCTTGGTGTTGTACAGGTGCTCTCTGAGAGTGCCGTAGGCCATGAAGTCGTACACCAAGCACATCTCGCCATCTTCTTCGCAGTATCCGATCAGAGAGACCAAATGCCTGTGCCGCAACTTGGACAGCATCTCGATCTCTGTCTGGAACTCGTGTACTCCTTGCTCCGACGATGGATTCGATCTTTTGATGGCTACTTTGGTATTGCCATCCACGATTCCCTTGTACACCTTTCCGAACCCTCCAACACCGATAACAAGTGACTCGTCGAAGCTTTTGGTCCCCTGCCTGATCTCGGCGATGGAGAAATGCCTGCAGAGACTAGCAGCCATAGCAGAAACATGGCTGCTTGCGCCGGAGATGGTGGACTTGGTAGCTGAAGAGTGTGAATTGCCGTAGAGAGGAAGCCAGCCCGACCCACGAGTCGACCCGCAGGAAAGCGTCCTTCTCTTCTTCTGGTAGGCCACCATGGCAATTGCACAGGCTACTCCCAGCGCCGCAACTCCACCAGTAACCCCACCGATAATGTACGTGTTCTTGTTAGTTGGCTGCTCGAACTCTTGTGCAAAGCCAGCTTGGGCTTCTTGCATCATCGGAGACGGGACTGGGTTCGCTCCGGCCAAGTTGCCATTGTTATCGCTGAGCTTGAAGATCTCCATGCCGTTGAGAAGAGAGTCATAGAACTCTGGCTTCGCTTGCTCGTTCGGATGAAGAGCCACCCACAGCATCTCATCACCTGGCTCGTCGCTGACAAAGACCGTGTAGTCTTTGTATATTGGCACGAACTTCTCCGACGCCCATCCGATGACATCGGCAGCGGCCTGGGCCGTCTGGTTGTTGACGAAGATGTCGAACACCCTCTGGTTCGTCTTGTTCAGCTGGGTCTCGCACATATGCAGCCTCACCATGTAGGTGAAGTTAGCATCGACCTCAAAAACCCACGTCAAGTTGTAGTTCAGGTTCACCTTGCTATCAGGCCCCATGCTTCTAAGACTTGTGTACACATCCACAGGCGCCACGAGCTCCGCTGTGTCGCTCGGGTACTTGATCTGAGCCTGGTCACCCGCACCGGACGTGACACCGGTCGCAGCTCCGAAAATGTACGGGGTGTCGTCGTACCATGTCCGCGACATAATGCCCGAATCGTTGGTCGGCGGGATGTACTGCCCGCCGACATTGAGCCGGTACATCGTCTGGAAAGCCATGGCGCCCACATCCACCGTCTGCGCATCGCTGCCGACCAGGATGGCAGGCTCCGAGTAGATATTCGGCATGGAGACGATCTCGATGCCGTTGATGAACGCGTAGGAGCCCTGGTAGTCCTTCGACGGAGTGAAGGTGAGGCTCAAGAACCCGTCATCCGATGGCGTGAGGGAGAATTCCCTGATGAGGTACGCCTGGGTGAGTGCCTGGGCAGTGATGTAGGCGCTGAAGTTCCGCAGCAGCGTGACGCCGCCAGAGGCGGTGACGTCGAAGTAGCAGCTCGACGAGTTGAGGCTCTCGTAGGTGGCGGGGTAGAAGTGGAGGCGGACCCAGTGGCGGTCCTTGTTGGAGACGGGGAACTTGTAGGTAGACTCCGAGGTGAAGGTGTTGGCGGACATGTAGGGGACAGGGGAGGTGATGGAGGGGTCCTGAAACAAGGCCGTGACCGGCACGAAATTGCTCGAAGTCAGCAGTCCCTTGGCCGATGCCTCTCCCATCCACTGCCGACCGTCGGCATCGGTGCCGTTGACGTTCGATCCGCAGTCGAGCAGGATCGAATCGGCAGAAAACATAGGAATTAAGCTAAAGAAGACAAAGAACAGGAAATGAGTATTAAAATTCATGATTGATGATCGAAGAAGATTTGCGTGTGTCAGTAGGAGATGGAGGTAGTATTCGGCGTACAGGAAATAAATGAGGGAGATTGAGATGGATTTCCTGTACGCCGAAGAGGAGGAACAGGGGAAATCTAGGGTTTCCTCTGTTCTTTTTTTTTTTTTTTTTTTGGATGGGGTTAAGGCTAGGCCATGGGGGATTTGGGTGAGTTTGGATTGATTTTCAGGTGGAATTTGGGGAACAGAGAGGAACAGAGATCATGGCTTTTGCAAATCTCTGTTTCTTTCTTTTTTTTAAATTTTTTGTTTTTATTTTTATTTTTTCTCTGTTAATTTTTTGGGGGGAATTTTGGTGTTTTTTGTTGGGATTTTGTGTGGGCCCTGTTTTTGCGTTGGGGGAAGGGCTTGAAGAGCTGGGGAGAAAGGGGAGCAAACGGCGGGGTTTTCGTTTTAATTGGATGGATGGAAACCGATTGTGCTGACGTGGCAGACAAGGGGAAATCTCTACCGTTGGAAGTAGAATGAATTTGATGGACGGCTGATCATGCTTTTATTTATAAACGGCTTCTAATATTGCCGATTTTTGTAGTAATTGGGCAATTTTTAGGTTTATTTTTTTTTTTAATTGAGCTTTTGTATTTAATGGAAGATATACACTTGCAAATCTAATTTATTTTTATTTTATCTTTTTCTTTATTTGTCTGTTGTGGATGGATGAGATAGTTAGCTACAATTTTTTAGACCATAAAGAGGAAAATATTTTATATCATTTGGTCAAGAGGTACTTATATTTTCTTATCTCTTGGATATGGCGTATCGTTGAGCATGCAGAGACTTCTGATGATATACAGTCTAATAAATTTTATTACACTTATATTTTTGTTCAAATTTTTTTTATAAAGGAATATTAACGATACATTTTTAATAATACATGAATAGTTTTTATAATTAATCTTTTAATATAGTAAATATTTGACTAAAGGAATTCACCGTTATATCATACTTTACAAAATTATATATTTGAGATGAAAACTCAAAGGTGTTTGATAGATATATAGTTCTTGCAAGTACTTCAAAAAAAAAAAAAAAACGAGAGAGTAATTTATGATATTTTTGTGTCACATTGAATTGGAAATGATAAACAATCTACAAGGTAGCTTTAAGGATTCATTAGCAAATGGATAAAAACAGGAAAAAAAATTTCCCTAATTGCTTATTGCATATGTGAATAGGAAAGTTCTAAATGCATCAACCAATTTTCTAAGTGGTCTCTCCGGAAATTAAATTTTATTAAAAATTTACTATTATATTTTGTTAACGAATTTGTGCTCATCATTTTCAATTTTACTACATGTTTTCTCTTATTTTTTCTATCCTACTTTTCTTAATATCTCTCATATTAAAACCATAATAATTCTCAAATTTTCAATAATTAAAAGTGTTCAAATCCTAATAATATACTAAAAAATAAAATAAAAATAATTTAATTAGAAGTAACTAAAAATAATTACTTTTTTAGAAGAGGGGCTAAGATTTTGAAGAAGGGATAGATTTTTGAGTGGGGGCTTGAATTTCGAGGCAGTCAAGTCACTGCGGAAGAAGCCGATGGCAGGTCAAACCATTGGAAAGAAGGTGGTGGCCAAATTGGTCGCAATAGCGAGAGAGATAGGAGAGAGAAAAAAATAAATAAAAGTAATTTGGAAATACAGTAGATTGCACCAAAAAATAATTTATTTGTAGAATTTACTAGGTGTATTAAAAGTGGAGATACTTGCAAAACTGATGGTTGCATTTAAATTTTTCTATATAAATTTACTATGAAAATAAATGTATTTACTGGTTATAAAAAAAAAGGTTATAACCATCATTTTCATGAAAAAAACTTACTGGGAAACCCAGTAGAAATTCAAAATTTGCCCACTTTTTAGAAGCGGTATTATGAAAAAAGGTGGTTGCAGTTAGATTTTTTCCAAACCCCTATCCTGTGAAAATAGAAAAAATATCGCCCCCTCCAAATCCGAAGGGAAAGTCTAAATGTGCACCGCATTTTACTTGTGAGCACCACATACTATATAGTAAAGCGAACTACAGCATAGGGGAAGATGGTGCTCATTAGTAAAATATGATGCGCATTTAGAATTTCCCAATCCAAATGCTCAGAAATCCACTCAACTCTGCGGGAGTTTCTAGATGGGCACAACTTTTTTCCTAGTGAGCCCACTTTTCCTAGTGCGCACATCACTGCTTTTCAAAATTTTGATTTTTTTCCTAGTGAGCACACTTATATACCCTAAATACCCTCCCGTCGTTCCCCAAAACCCATCAATCCCCAAAACCCATCTCCTTCTTTCTCCCTCCGATCGTTCCCCAAAACCCATCTCATTCTTTCTCCCTCCCGTCGGTTCTCTCTCTCTCTCGAGCGCGAGCCCGCTCGAGCCCGGTGGTCTCTCTCTCTCGAGCCTCTCTCTCGGGTTCTCTCTCTCTCTCGTATTCTCTCTCGAGCGCGAGCTCGGGTTCTCTCTCGAGCGCGAGCTTGTCTCTCGCCGACGCCTAGGGACGCCGATCAGTCGCCGATCCGGGACGCGGTCTCCCCTGACGCACTGTTGCCGACTCTCGCTCTCGATTTAGGAGTGCAGGAGGTAAGATTTTTGATATTTAAATTAAATAAATTTTTTAAATGGATTATGATTCTAGATAGATTGAGTTGTTGTTTTATTTTTAGTAGACAGTATATCCTATACTTTGATTGGGAAATTTTGAACTATATGTCCTATTCTTTGATGGATACTAAGGAAGTATGATAATGCCATGTCTTCTATATCAAAATCAAAGTTTGCAGGATTTTTTTTTTGTTATTTTCTAGAAAATTTAAAAATATATTAATCAATATCAAGATTATGGATTAATCCATCAAATTAAGTGTTGATCATATAATGTCTTACAAAATTATAATTTTATTATCAAAATCATATTTCTAAAATATAAGAAAAAAAATTGGGCAGGAGATTCGCCACTTGCATCCGCTAACAAGCTTTCCAAGCAGCTTGACACCCGAATAACGCCCTCCCCCCTCTTCCCCCTCTCCCGGTTTGAGTGCTTAGATTTGTTTCCATAGATAACTAGTATAATATTGGGACCCACGCATACAATTGAATAGAACTTAAGCACCATTTATATGGACTCAATACCCTTGAAACATACTAATGCCTGATCCAAATTGTCTTCAAATCTGATACTAATAAAATAGACAATGTTTAAACAAAATACATAAGGCTATACAAAAAATCAATACCTAAAACTAATCAAAAATTTGGACATAAGTGCCTTTATACTAATTGACTAAGATTTGAATTTTAGATAAAGATTCGGTTATAGATGTATTTGTGAATGTGTTCATAGTTAAGTAAAGTCTAAATTTAGAAAATATATCCATAAGGGTCTAGATTCAGGTTTAGATCAAATAATACCTAGACCCGACCTGACCAAGTAGCATCCCCTATTTTTTTTCCAGAGAATATTCAATAGGTTTACATAATAGCCTCATAAAAGGATAAAAAAAATTCACCCACGTAAACAAAGAAAAAAAAAACCTAATCTAGAAGAAAGAAATTATTTTTTACTATGGTAATCTGCACAATGAATTACCATAAAATTGTATCCAGTCATCTTACGTAGTTTTTGTATGTCATGAATTTATCTTTATAAACTTCTAATAAGGCTTTTTCACTTTGGTAAAGATTTTATAAACTACTAATGAGCAAGATCATAACTAATTTTTATAATTGCATGTTTTATAGCGAATGAGAGATGAAATTTTGTTCACAACTATATTCATAAAATTGCTGATCTTAGGTAGATTTATGATATCATATCTACAATACTGGATGAATCAATAAATATCAGCAATGTTGGCACTATTCCGATCCCAATATTATAAAGTTTATATCATATTTGATACCTCAAAAGCCAATACAACGTTCGTGTTACTTATTGGTTTCGGCTGAAATTTAAAACCTTGGATAAAATTAAACTTCATTTAAAAAAATAAAAAAAAAAGTTTTATTAAGAGGCAAATGTATGTAAACAGATATGAGCATGACCACTAAGTTTTAAAACCAACTTCAATGTCTTGATAGAATTTTGTTGGACCCATGTTCTACTGAACCGCATGAAATTGTTGCCACTGGATACAATTTTGGACCGTTATTACAAGCTTTATGAAATTTTGTGCTTTGTGTTGATCTTATTTAATTTAATAGATTTAGATAGGCAATTATAATTAGCATATGGTGATATTTGATGCTTGATTATTGCTAATTTTAATTTGTCAATAAAATCGTTGGTGATTTACAGATGGATCCGGCGCAAGCATCTCGGATTCGCCCAACAGCCTCGAATAGGAGGAAGAAAATAGGGATTCGTCCAGCCGTCGATCCTACCATCCATGAAATCCGTGACGAACCGGATCCACAGGTCGATGCTGCCACAGAGAGTCTTGCGTTACACATTCCCCGAGGTGTATCGCAAGAAAGTTATGGCAACGATCAGTCAGATTCTGAAGAAGAAGAAGTGTCGCCAATAAATGGAGGACCAAATGATTTATCGCTGTGACATATGGACATGCTGAGCAAATGTGGCTTAGTTGGTTAGATCATGTACTTGCACAGGAGTATCGAAGCGTAGAGGCAAGTACTCCTGGCGAGTGCACGCATGATTATATGGCGTGGTATTAAAAGGTAACTCGACGCTTTATAGGTCCGTCCATCCATGCCTCGAATCGAGAGGGAGCAACGCAAGATGTCCTGCAGACAAATAGAGAAGATGTCCCGGAGACGAATAATGATGAGGTAATCTTTGGTTTTTTTTATTCTTTGTAAATTAATCAGGTTTAATCAAACTTATATATGTTTTTACCGTGATATGTGCAGAGAATTCAAGAAGCAATAACAATTATTGATCCTTTCTTAGAGGTAGGCGAGACCAGAAGTAAGAAGAGTTCGCTCTATAATGCCCTCGTAAAAATCAAATCAGTTCTAACTGGGTGCAAACAAACTGATATTGACACAGTAGCACAGCCCGTTGCGCAATTCCCCTCCGATCCAGCGAGCTCTTCAAGACGTCGTCAACCCGCAAGGAAGCAACCCGCTCGGAAGTCTAGAAGAATATAAAATTTGTTGTTATTTTGTAATATCAGTCGTAAATTCAAAAAAAAGTTGTTAGCTTGGAACTAATACTCCTTTTAGTTTGTTGTTCTTCTTAATTGAAGTTGTACTCAACGATTTCACGTTATATATATATTAGTACCTTACCACATGATCTTGAAAGTTTTACTATTTTAGCTGAGATTCTTGGTTGTTATTATTGTGATTTATTTGGGATTTATATCCCAATAGGTTATAGTTGAAGAAAAAAATGTTATTGATGCTCAGTGAAGTGAGCTTTTGAAACAAAACTTATGCACAGTTACGCTTCAACTTACTTAACTATTTAAGCCCTCGTAACATCTGATGTTCATTTATCTTTTTGTGCAATTAGTTTCAATATATGGTGTTTTGGTAATATTCTGTAGTGTTTTCTAATATTTTGGTTAAATTTTCCTATTGGAGCATTTATGAATCATTGCAAGCATGCACAGTGAATAGATCGGCGTAGAGTATTTGGGTATGCTATCCTAATGGTTTCTTGAATTTCGCGCACTTAGGTATCCTTTAGTTCTGTTTGTATAATTGTTTAATTTTGCGTTAGTGGTCAATTTCTAAAATTGTACGAGAATTTGTGAATGTCAAACCTTTGATTAGAATTTGTTTATGGTGTTTGTTTTAGAAAAATAGGGAAAAAAAAGGACAAATAAAAGGTCTCAGTAGCCGGATACTGGGCATATATCGTTAAATAATCCAATCAAAACCTTCGATTTGCGAAGTTGTTTTTCGGGACGCCGTATCTATAACCATATCAGTCATCCGGAGATACAGAAACGGATAAAATAAAGAACATCCGGGACTGTAAACCCGGATTACGAGATTGGTCCAATGAATCATCCATCCGGGGTAGACACACCGGATGGAGATCACTTGTCCGGGTTTACAGAACCGGACATAACCCCTCTGTCCGGGCTGTATAACCCGGACAGAGAGACTCTGTCCGGCACTGTAAGCCCGGACGATGAGGATAACAATTTCAAACATGTCGACCAACAACGGTCTACTATATCAACATATTCGTATCAAAACATATTAATTAATTATCAAATTATCAATTCATATTAATTAATTATCAACAAGATAGGCAATACTGATTAGACATAAACACAAGACATTGATAGCTTCAAATTATAGGTTCAAAATAAACATAATTATAAAAAATTATGTTCCTTTGGCTAGCCACCGCAACATTTCAGATTAATTCATTAGTTTAAAGCTCAAACGACACATCCTCTCACAAAAAATTATCTGTTCATATTAATTATAGAGCTAATATTGGGCTCAAATAACATCTCCTTTAAAAAATGGTTTTGTTTATTTAAATTTAATCTTTTTTATTAATTTATTATTCATTTTATACACTCTTTGCATCTTATTCATGTATGAAACTTTTATTTCTAATGACACAGATGGGACCGTGCTCACAAGATAATGAAGAAAATTTCCGGTAAAAAACAACTAAGTGCATCTGTCCGGGACTGTAAACCCAGACAAAATCTCTATAGTCCGGGGTTTACAACCCGGACAGAATCTCTTTATTCGGGTTAGCTAGCCCGGATGGTAACTCCATGTCCGGGCTGTATACCCCGGACAGGAGGAGTTTTATCCAGGTTTACAGTCCCGGACGGGTGCGCTTAGCTGGTTTTATATTTTATACGGTAAGATAATTACCTTGAGAAGAAGAAAATAATAATAATAATAACATGAGAGAGATAAAATATGAACCGATTTAAGCTAAATGTTTGGTTTAATTTTTGTATGGATTGGTAATTTTGAGAAATAGATTTTTTTTTTTTTTTTTCCTCCCTCTTTTTCTCCTCAGCTCAGCTCCTCTCTCCCTCTATGGAGAACGCGGAAAAAAAAGGGGAAGATGAAGAAGACAAGGGAAAGGGTATTTTGGACCTAAATAATTAATGGCAAAAATGTAAAAAAAAAAACCTTTTAAAGTGGGCTCACTAGGAGATTTCTTGTGCCCATCTAGAAACTCCCAACTCTGCCGATTCAGACTCTTGCTCAAGAGGTCTAGGCTTTGGGTTTAGGGTTTAAGGCCGTCGATCGAGCAAGTGGCGTCGCCCCAATCCCTAATTCCCCTCTCCTCTCCTCCAATTTGAAGGTAAGCGATCCTTTCTCCTCCGCTAAGGCTGGGGTTCAGTCGCCATGGACGATATGGACGACTTCGGCGATCTCTACGGCGACCTGCATTGCCACATGAACTTGAAAGAGAGGGAGAAGGTTGAATCAAAGGCGGCTGATGTTGATTCACTGGCCGAGGAGTCCGAACCGAATGGAAAGATGGCGACTTTTGATGCGAAGGAGATGTTGAATTTAGACGAGGAGAATAGCGACGAGGACAGTGAGACTGACGATGAAGATGATTTTCGTATTGTTTTGAACGAGGATGAGTCGGCGAAGTTCCAGCAGCCCAAACGGGGGGCTGTTGGAATTGATGAAGAGGATGAGCGTGATGGTGTTGCTGATGGTTTAAACAGTGACCAGAAGTCGAGTAATCAGCTGGAGGCGGCGGTTGTGGGGACTGATGCGTTCCTGCAGAGGAGTGAAGCAAGGGGAGTTCAGATGAGCTGTCATCGCCCTGGTCGGGTATGGCTTATTAAATATGTGTTGTTCATTGTTTTGATATATAGATATTATATTTGATGACTTTGAACTTCAGTAACTAATCCATAATTTGTTAGAGGAACTTATAGTGTAGGTAGTAATTTTGTCAAGCATTTAGATGAATGTTATCACCCAGGTAATGCTGAGAGTTTTTTTTTTCCTCCATCATAAATGGTGGTCTAATGGCCCCGTGATTCATTAATTGATAATTAACGAAACATAGCTAAATACATAAAAGTAATATATAGTAAGAGTCCCTTGGTAAGGAGCAGACCACAAAGCTAAAGACCGAGAAAACAAGAAATATAAAAGCCCTCTTGGATATGTAGATATCACATGCAAAGAAATACATCACGATTATAAGAAGAAAGAAAGGATGTGTGTATACAGTATGGGGACCCTATCTTTCTGCACACTGATGTCAGCGTGATGACTCATCAATCAAATTTGCTCAAAGTCATCTCATTAGATTTGCTTGCAACTAATTTCAAAATGCAAATTTTGGTTTGAATTTGAAATTTCAAATATGAATATGAAGGCTTAGATCTCAACTCTCGAGCTCCGCACCTTGCTCTGTATGTCTGTTTGCCATACTTTGTGTAATCTCAGAGCTATCTCGACTTTGCTTCCTAGCACCGCAACATTCGACAACCGAGTCGAGCCCTTCTACGATCTTTGGTGATTGCCGCACGACTGCCATCTTGTTTATACCAAGAAGATCCACCCTCGACGTTCTCTTTCGTCAATGAGCGAGTCGGAGCAAAACAAATAACCTGCTTGTTGTTCGTTTCATTGCGACATAATATACCGAAAGTCTTGCTGGTCGCTGTCGTCTCGCCACCTCTGTTTGAGTCCACACTTTTGTGAGGTCTCAAGAGCCAATTTGCCACCAGGATCAAGAGCTCATCCCTGATGAGCACGAGCATCTCCTCCTAACCCGTCAACCGTCAATCACTTTTCTCTCATGCCCTGTGGGCATCTTCCAAGTGTCGTTACTAACTCGACGTTGCTTTTGCTATTCTACTACTGTACAGTCTTCCACATGCCCCGTGAACATCCCCGAACGGCGAAGTGCTTGCGCCTACTCCCCGGACTCTCCCGTAACAAATGGGTGGACGAGAACCCATCTATCCGAATTAAATCAGCCTTGCACCGGCATTTGGTTGCTGGTTATGAATTGATCTGACCAAACGAGCAGCCAATTCGACATCCCAATATTAGTGAAACCTTTTCTCTATTTAATTGTTACACATTATGAAAGGAGGGTGGATTGTTGGGAAGTCTGGCTTATAGTAGATTTGTAGATGGGGCTATTGTCTAGCAATTTCTCCTCGCTGGATGATCACCGAGAAGGAGTGTCTTGTTGCTGTTGAGAGAGAGAGAGAGAGAGGGCGAGATTTTCAGCATAACAAAATGATGTATAGAGGCAATGATAGACTTGTTGCAAAAACATCATTTATAGCAATTGTTTCTTCTATTCAAAGTCTTTTAATGCATGACGTATTTTCTCCTATATTTAGATTTTTTTTTAATACACAACTCTTAGCTGCAAAGAGGGGGTAATATCTAGAGCTGGAAACCTTATTTAATGCGTTTGAGAGAGGGAGAGAGGTTGAATTAGGTCTTTGTATTTTCTCCTCTATTCAGAGGTGAGGATGGGAGTTATCAACCTTAATATCTTATACGCAGGACTAACTTAATTGGAGGAAAGGAATACTAAGTCTAAAGATATTTGTCTATCCCATTGTGTTGACATGTTTCTTATTCTTGGTCTTTTCAGTTTTCCGTGTCTGGACTTCTTGCTAGAGAAATCTAAGCATGTAGGGGTCTGCCCATAAATTCAGGGGTCTAAGTGGTGAGATGGATATGTTAATCTTAGGTTTATGACAATGTAGGAGCAATTCATTAAATTTTCTCCTATTATGGTTCTCCGACACACTAGTATTAGCCTAATACATATACCTAAGACTAAAATATATGCACATCTAGAAGAAACATACATATATTGTCAGGTCCTTTTCGAGATCGGACAATTGCAATTGTAGTGTTTGATACTCGTGGCCATGTCGTACCACAATGCTCGTCTCTATGTTTTCATATCTTAGGTTTCTCTAAACGGAAAGGAGTCTTTCCAACTTCCAAGGAACTAAGAATACCAGAACACAAGGGGAAGCCCCAGTCATTGCCGATTTATGTGTTCACTGTCTTCATTTTTTATGAGCTCAACTATTTTTTAAATTTTTTTTTTTTTAATTTTTTCCCTGTCAGTACATCTCCATTAGTTTGTCAAATGGCTGAAACAGTTAAGCTCTGAGCTTGTTTTATGCATACTGAAAGACTCACGTAAAACACATCATTTGAATCATGCGATGAAAGGTTGGTATCACATGATGCGTTAGCAATTAGGCAGCAGTGGTTAAACTTTAAGCTCGTTTTATGTATAGTGAAAGACTCTCATTTAAGTATAGCAACATATCATTTGAATCATGTGATGTGAGGTGGTGTCACATTATGTGTATAGCAGTTATTCTGATGGGAAATCATAATGCACTTTCATTGTGGATGCATAAACTAATATGCACATGTCTGTGGGATTTTTTTTGTAACTGCACAGAAAATGTCTGATGTTGAGATTTGTACAGCAATTGATGCATTCTTCTGAATGTAAACTAGGTTCGCTATTCAAGTTAGAAGGTATCAAGATATTTTCACATTGACATTATTAACTTTTAAGTGAATGCGATAACAATATAATTCATTTGATTAACTGATAAACCCAATACTTGTTTGGTTTGTAATTTATTGTTTCGAATCTTTTAAAGTCCACGTCAGAAATTGTATATGTGCTTATCTAAATTGCATGCACTTTCTACCAATATTGTTTGTTAAATTTCCTGCTGCCCTTTACATTTCCATCATCTATTGCACTGTCTAAATATCTTTCAGGAAAGTAGATGGTATAATGCTTATTCAATAATTAAGGTATTTGTTCCTTTCTTAGTTTCTGCATTAATTTGTTATTTTTTTTTCTGTAGCTTTATCCAGTATCATAACTCTAGAACTTGTATTTGCAAACTGGTTTCCTAATGCAATGACATGAATCTACTTTACTCTCCAGAATGCGGGATCTCATTTGGGGGGGTTTCCAAGTAGTGAAAGAGCACCAGTTTCTGTGAGAGGCGCATGGGATAGTCTTCTTGTGCCATGCTTCCAGGGCTGTGCATCCTACAATCAAGACATTTATGCAGCAGCTCAAACCAGTGGTACTTTCTGTCTACCTCGGAAGAGGTATGCCATCGACCTATGAAATGAGATGCAACTTTAAGGCATAATTATAGAAAAACTTCTTTAGAATAATTCATCATTCATCGTAGGGTGAGCATCGGTTGGTTTTGGTTAGTTTTTGCTAATTTTGACAAAATCGAATCAAACTGATTAGGAATGAGAACTGAAACCGAGCTGAACTAATCCAGTTTGGTTCATTTAGGTTATTCAGTTCCAAGTTTATGAATAAAACTTGTTTAAAAATTATAATTTTAATCATTCTAATAAGTATCTCTCTTCAAGAAGTTCAATTACCATTTAATTTATGTATGTGTGTTTATATATGTATACATGTATGTTTGTATGTATAGATATGTATGTATGTATATATTTGCATATATATAATTTTTAAACAATTCAGTCAGTTCGGTTCGGTTTCGGGTCCAACCTTTAAAACAGAAAGCTAACCGAATTATTTCGGTTAGGTTCATTTTTGCTTATTCAGGTTGGTTTCGGTTCGTTATTTTTGGTTTTAACCGAACTCCACTTGCTCCTAATTCACTGTTTCCTGATGTGATGATTCATTTTAGATTCTTATATATCTCAATGCTATAATACTATAGCAGCAGATTACATCTGACCCATGCGGAGGAACAGTTGAACACACATGCATGTATGCATGCTTGTCATTTGGCTCACTTTCAGTTTCAATCCTTTTCTCTAACATTGTAAAATTGTGATTTTAAAATTTGAGTGGAGTTGGGGGTTAGGGCTAGGGTTATTTGGACTCTTATACTGTCTTCACCCTTATTTGGGACTATTTCATATTTTTACTTCTGGAAATTTTCATACCTGAAAGTGTTTTAACTGGGGTGCTCCGTGGTTGAGTGATGTTACATTTCACGATCCTATTGAGTAGGTTTTACTACTTTCCATTTTTCTGTGAGATGCTCAACTTGCATCCAGTATTTATTTGGTAGGAATTTAGCAGCAACTTAGGAGAACATTCTCAATATAAATGTGCATTCTATCGCTGATATAGATTTGATGGGAAAAGACTTAAATATTGTACTTCTTGTTTGAATAATTATGACAGAACTATATTTGATGTAAATATTGAAGTATTTGAACAAAAACCATGGAGGCATCATGGAGCAGACATAACCGACTATTTTAACTTTGGCCTGGACGAGGAAAGCTGGAAACGCTATTGCGAAGCCCTGGTACTTGTTGCTGTTTATCTATCTCACATTTCTTTGTATGTAGTTTCTGCATATGAAATTTAATATTCTTACTTATCATTTATTAGGACCAAATAAGAAAGCAAGTTGTGTTGTCAAACATATTTCCTGTTTACCCGACATCAAGGTTGAATCAGGTGAACAGAATTTGATATTTGAGCTTTGCTAATTTATTCATCCTCCTTTAAGCATAAACATTAGATACAATTGGACTTTTCATTCTGAAATGGTATAATCTAAAAGCTAGATGAGTTAATGTGCTAGTGTGTGGACAGGAAGGAAGAAATTCTTTTGTCCTGGAAAGTTTGGAGAAGGGAGGAAGGGAATTTGATATGGTATGCCTAGCATAAGTATACTATTTGTTTCATTTACAAATGTCTTTGCTATTTGGGCTCTTCTTTTGAGTTTTTGTGCTCCATAAATACTTTTTGACACTCATGCTATGGCCAAAATGTTGTTTGGTGCACAGCCAAAGGGTAGAGCAATTCAGGTTGAAGGCAGTCTTGGTGAACGCATACCATCAGCTGATATAAGGCGTCCAAGGGTCCTGGATTCTGATGTCGTGATACATGTATGTTAACTTGATGCAGTTTTTTTTTACATTTTCTTTTGGTCCACTTGGCATACTATCAACATTTATTAATGTAACTCTCATGCTTAAATTGCCATTAACTTTCATCTTTTGTAGATCAACATGGAAGGCACTGTGGAGGATCCTTCAGCTTCCTGTAAAGACAGTTCAGGGCATGAAGATGAACATATAGATACTTCACTATCAACTTTTGGGAACGACTCAAAAGAGAGGTGACACTTCCTATGTTTCTGGATTTATTCTTTCTCCTTATTTCTAGCTCAGCGCCATTGATGTCATTCAATGCTGATCTCAATCCAGCAAAACTTTGTTATATTCATGCCATTTTTCTAGCAAATTGTTAGCATGCTATGAGCGAATGCAGTTTAAGTGTTGGGCGTTGCTGAACCTTTTATGTTTTATCATTTATTTATATTCTTCTAAGTTGGTAACGCTATCATTTCTCTTTTCTTTCTGCCAAATGTCGCATACTGTATAGGTTATTTTCAAATGATGTTTTTGATGCTGCTGCATAGTTGTTGGATATTTTTGTTGTTTCGTTTATTTATCAAGGTCTCATCTTTTGGTGAAACTGTAGGATTCAGCTATTTGTAGTGGCCTCAGAGGGGACTGGCACAAAGCATTATTAGTACTTCCATTAAAAGATACCTAGTTCAGATCAGTTTTCTAGATTTTGATTGGTTCGTCTAGATGTCATGTTTTTTTCGCTCAAAACCCTAGCTGTACACCTGACAATGAGGGGCTTAGATGAATAGCAAAAATGTTAAAAAGGAAGAAATAAAAGAGAGAGAGGCACAGATGAAACAGCATCCAGTTAGGATCTTGAAACTTTGACGTGATTATGGTTCTGTTAAGGTTTTGGTGGTGTGTCAAACTTAGACCTTGTGTGCTCTTAACAATTTCATAATTGCTTTCTGATTCTCTTATTGATTTTTACTCAGATTTGGATTAGGAATTTATTTGGATTGGGAATTTTCTATTACTGATGAAAGTCCATTTGTTTAACTAATCAGAAAGTTACCTTGTTGTGAAGTTCTTTCTAATTTTTATAGGGCATATTCTATGCCCAGTAATCCCGTCTCTCATTATATATTCATTATTTTGTTACTAATTTAAACTTGGCTTGGGTTTTCCTGCTAATTTCCTGCAGGGTGTTGTCTCCACGCTATGCTAATCAGATTGGGAGACATATTACCAACTCAATTGAGCATTACTCTCCTAGATTGAATGAAATTAATCTCAGAGCAACTTCTGGGAAAGTTGAATCTAATGCTGATTGCAAGAAAGATGACGATGAGGATCTTCTTAGAACAGATGCCATGTTCAGATCTGGATCTTGTTCTGGTTCTGGTGATCAAGTTCTGCATATTTCTGGTTCTTGTAATCTTCAGAGCCACTCCGAGGAATCCAAGGATGTCTTCGCTAATGGGAGAGGCACTAGGCCCATCAGAAAGCCATCTGTTGTGGAATCCCAAGGCTCCATTGAGTCTGACTACTATCTTTCATATGATTCAGTGAGTGATACCATGGAATATGAGCATGAACATAACAAAGTTATTGCACATGAGCAGGATCTTTCTTCTGAAGAATATAGACATTTCAGCCCAAAACGACTTAGAAGTGTTGCAGAACTAAATGTTACTAGAGATGATGAGCAGACATCTAACATGATTCGCAGGAAGCACCACAATTATGTGAATTTAGCAGACATAAGGTGCAAGACTAGAAAAAGAAAGTTCCTTCATCATACTGATGGTATTAGAGGGCATTTATATTCTTTCCGTGAAACTGAAGTGTCGCTAAGTTACAAGAGCCAAAAACATGCCGTGGAGCATGCTGAAAAAATTTTCACTAAAGATTCTCGAAAGAGTAATTGTGGTACCCATCGCAGTAGAAATTGGATTGATGAAGACTGTGTAGAACAAAGAGAGTGTTATTTTTCCGAAAGATGTCATAAATCCCGAAGTAGTAGAAGCTCCATCCTCAAGTACTCTGACCAATCAGTTTCAATAAATAAATCCTTTTCCAGGGAGAAGCATGCCAAAAAAAGAGAAGATGAACACCGGAGTGGGATGGACCCTGAATATGATGACATTATACATGATGGCAGATATAGAGACCTTGGTGTACAGGACATGCATGGAAGGCATATAGATATCTATGATATGGCAGAGGAAAGCTTTGATCTCAACTTTCATAGACATGCCTACGCCACTGATAGAAAAATAAGATGCCTTGAAAGAAGTAGATATGACAGAACACCAAGTTTTGAGAGGAACTGCTCAAGTAAATCTTCTGAGAATGATGCAGATTACCTACTGTTTTCCCACAGATACAAAGAACCGTACCACATTGATGAAAGTGACTGGGATGATGCGTGTTCACCAAGAGGGCATCTACGTTCCTCATGGAGGTCAGATGGAAGATACATGAAAAACAGAATTCATATGAATATTGGAAGCTTGCAACTTAGGAGCAAAAGATATGGGCATGTTGTTCCAAGCATTAATGATCACCATAATTTTTCATATGAAGATGGTCTAGAATCTGATATTCATGGATACATTTCTGAAGGAAATGCATATTCTGAAGACCTTGCTTCTAGTATTAATATGAGAAGTCATAGTCAGCTGTCAAAGCCACACCCTCATGCTGATGACGGTGCAAGGTTCAGGCACTGTGAACAGGGCAGTCTACTGTCACCCAAGAGATTTTTGTTGGAGAAGAGGCTAAAACGTGAAAACTATCAAGTTAGAAAGCCCTTTCTCCACACTCAAAGATTGCTTGGTGGCCGTCTACTGAACAATGCTAGAAAAATAAGGGTAGTCGGAACATCTGATTCTGATGCTAGGGACCATGTTAACTTTGTTCCGGGTATGGGCAGGCATGAGCTGGCAGCTGTAGGGTGCAGTGAAGCTGCTAGCAAACACTGGAATGGTTTTAAAGGAAAGGTAATTTTGGGGAAACCATACCTCATTCTTGTACTATTGCACTTGTATAGTGTTGATTCAATCCGCCTGTTTAACATGGCAGGCCATTTATTCCTTTTATTTTCCTTTCTCCTGAAGAGGAATAGAACACCTGCCTTCAGTTTAATTAACTTTACAAAATCATATACTTTTTGGTTTCCTTAAGCTTTGTACATTTCATACTTCATACATAATTTTAGGGTGAGAGTCTAATCTCTAAAGATATGAGAAATTTGAGGCATAGCGAAGTCCTAGCCATCGGTTGAACTTGTTGCATGTGAAAGGTGGTGGAAGATCACTGCAATTTCTCCTAGGTGGTTGCTTTGTGATCAGATACTATTCAGTTTTAAACTTACTAAGAAATTGGGTCTTCACTAGTGTTATCAAAGTCACAAGTCGTATTTAAAATTCTACATTGCCTTGCCTTTCTTCATTCATATTAACATTGTATTGATTTTATTTTTATAAATAATCTGGTGTCTGAGTAACTCTTAGAAACTCATTTAGCAAATGTGAAATACCTCCATCTTAGGAAGATATTTGTTCAGAAGCTTTTGTCTTTTGATAGTTATGGTTCCTTGTTTTTTGTCCTCGCAATTTTGGTTTTCTTTTGTCCTTTGCAACTTTGCTTTCTTGCGACGTTTGTACTTTGGTAATTTTACCTTGTTTCTCTCTGTGTGCATCTGCACTTTCCACATATAACTTGTGTCTTTATGTTTTTTTTTTTTTTAAATATTTTGAACATCAACAATCGTTTCGAAGAAAATACCTAATATCTTACCTTTTTCAATCATTTATCTCTGCGCAATTGTTTTATATCTGATGTCATCATGGCTATGACCATCTTATCATTTTCTTAGTTTTTCCTTGCATTGATTTCTGCTGGTTTTATCCGCATTATGAATTTGCTTGAACCATATAACTTTTGGATTTCCTGCATACCATCTCCATCCTTTTCCCACTATGAATCATGTCTTGAATTGCTAAGGCTTGAAATATTTTGGCCCGCTTTTATCATCTTGAGTAAGCTTTGCATTGACCGTCATAAATTTTTAAACATACTATCTGGTGATTATATATTCTAAAATGATAAAGTAATAAGGGACGGAGTAACGAACACTTATTGCTTTAGTATTCGGAACAATATTGCAACATGGCTGCAGCCAGATCATATCTCATAGGTTCTAGCAACTTGGGGTTTTACATAGATTTTTCCTGCAGCAGTGAGTATTTTAAAAGTTCTTTTTTCGTGATTTACAATTGTTTATCTGGTTTGGGATTGTTTCACAATGTCCATGCTTTTTCTCTAGCTTTCCGTCATAAATATGATTATTTTGCTCCTTCTCTCTCTCTTCGCTTTGAAGTGCCCGAGCTCTTGATCTTATGTCATACATGTATATATATTCTTTTTTCTGTTTCTTGAAATATACTGGTACTGTTTGATGCAAGTAGATAATTGCATTCATAAAAGTTATGACATCCATGCATCTAGATCTTCTTGAAGAACTGTATTATGTGTATCTCTTTTGTTTCTCTCTGATCAATGAACTTGTTCTTTCATGTAATTAAATTTCTTACTTGTGCAAGAAGGTTGCTTGTTTTATGGATTCCAAGTGACCGAATATTTCTGTTTCACTTATGGTGTACCAATGTTTAGTTTACTTTTTGTTTGCATAATTTCTTGAGTATGCCTATAATTTATTCTCATGCTTTTTAACCTGTTTGCATTAGTTCTCAAAAACATTTACTACTTCATGTCCTCACAGTTGCAATTGAAGTGTGAATTAGTCTTTTCCTGGTAACCTTGCTCATGAAAAGCTGTATATGAGCATCATTCCTTTTTTGTTTGCATTTTCATGTCAAGTATTTTCTCTAGGTTTCCTCTTTCTCACTTCAGGTATATATGTTGCATGTAGCATAATATCTAATGGAGTCACAAAGTATGTAAATCGTTACTTCATCTTCAAGTTTTTAGCATGTCTAAATTGGAAACATAGCTCTCTTTCTACTGCTCTACTTTCTAAACTTGTTCCTTTAACTTTGTTACATGTATATGCTTTAAAAAGAACTTTGTTACATGTATATAGATTTAAGAGAAAACACACAGTCTCTTCTTGCTACCCAGTCAATGAAATTAAGATATTAGAGTGTTAGGTTACCCAATTAGTAGCTTTAAATTTGTTAAGGATATAAACTACAGCTTACCTTAAAGTTTACATGGTAATTTTCTGGCCTGCTGATTGCTTCTGTGCTTTTCAGTTGCTAATTTTAGGATTGTTGATGTTTCAGTAATTCAGAGATTGGATTGCCTCTGCAGATTCTCTCTTTTTGGGATGAATTGTTTGCAAGAGGAAAATAACCTAATGCATTACTCATTATGCCATGGCAGCTATTGCTCGTGCCTCAGTTAGTGGTGCCATAATATGTTGATAAATGCTTCTTTACTTCTATTACTATTTGGTTGCTGCTTTCACTGCAGTGAGTTCATCAATACTTTTGTCCTACCACAACCAATATCATATTCTATAACTTTTCTTTATTAGAGTGGGAATGGGGTATTATCAACGAAGCTCCATGAAAGATTCTCATAAATTTATGACATGCTGTTAACCTGATATCAACTCTGTAATTGGTACTGTTTGTAGGGAGGGAACTATGGCTAACAGTGACTTGCCAAATCATACAGCCTGATATTATGTATGAAAATTTACCTTATTTGTTGTGCAATTTAAGCTAAGAAGCACGGACACGCCGTTGGGGGTGCCGTGTCCGTGTCAGACACGTATTTGACACAGACACGCCAAAAACCGTGTTGGGTACGTGTCCAATAAAATAAAATAAAAATGCCATGTCATTGCCGTGTCTAAGCTTCTTATAGATTGTGTCTGAAAAGAACAGTTAAGTGGTCTGGAAAAATCGAAAATAAACATTTTACCAAATGGATAACATTTATATATACCTAGTTATATTTATGAACTTATATTTTAATATTTTCTTGTGGATATAAATCTTGTTTAGTTTCTATATTTGAATGTTTTTTGTATTCATATTCTAAATTCTACACTGATTTTTAATTTGCTATTATCATGATCTTTTCTTTTTGTCTCTTTTCGTATAGAGGGTGTATAGAGGGTGAGGGACAGAGACGTGTGGTTGATGTCGATATTTGTCCTATGTAAAGAAATGAAGAGACATAAACCCATACATTGTAAGATTTAGTAAAATTATTATGTTAATAATAGAAAAATATATACTTATATTTATAACTTTTTCCGTGTCCGTATCCTCATTTTTTCATACATGTCGTATCATGTGTCCATGTCTGAATCCGTGTCCGTACTTTCTAGAATTTAAGCTCACATGACAAAGGAACAACCATCCAAACTCTCGTAGAGTAAATAGCCTAGAATACGTGGGTAGATTTAGATTTGATATAGTGAAGGACGTTCAACTTTAGTGCAGGGGTAAAATGAATGAGCTAACTTCACAGCCCATGTACAATACATGATGCCTTAAAATTTTGGGCTTGTCTATTATCTTTATGCCTGAAATTAAAAACTACAGTGACTCGTGTGGGGGCAACCCATGTCCAATGGTATGAGTTATTTTTTTAATTTATAAAACAAGTCAAACAGGTAGAATTTTTTAAATGTTATCTTTTAAGTTTATTTTGAATCTTGAAGTAAATGGAATTTGCATAGGATAATGATCATTTCTCAAGTTGGTGGAAGGGCATTTGTGGTTGGTGGTGGTAAGAACAGTTCAATGCATATCAGATAGCTTCTCTACTTGGGGTTTTTTCTATTTTCTTGTTAGCAATTCTTCCTCAGTCATAAACTTGCAACAAAACCACTTTTCAATGATCAAAATACATCAAACTTATTAGTCAAAGGAGAAGACCTACAAGTAGAAACAAAGATGAAGATGCTGTAGACGTAAATGGCGTCCTGGGTGTGGGTGTGTCAGCTTCAACATCTTCTTGAGGTCTAAACCAAACTGGGTCTGTTGGCTTCATACATTTTATACATAGCGCCTATGTTTTCAAACGTGATTACCTGTCCATACCTTGGAGCTTCATTTGGTGACTGAAAGGAACCTAATGGATTGCTGCATATGTTGCATAGACATGGTCATGCTGACATGGACAAGACATATCAGCATGGGAAATTTAAAAAAAAAAATACTCAATATGCATGCTTGGCACACATGCTGAACAAGCATCCAACATGACCAGGCTTCATGATTAGCTATCTGTGCTACATAGGATGTCGTGCATCGTGCATCTTGATGGCTTGACATTGGAAGATAGGTGGCAAGATGAAGGAAAGAAAGGTGTGAAGTCATCCTCGTCAATTCTCCCTTGGTTTTAATGCGTAGTGTTGAAAGACTCTTCCACTGCACCAAAATTCCGAAGTTATGGTGAGAGTTAAGGAAAATTATTTTGTATTTTAATACGCCTCCACAGGTTGAATGCCCATTTTGGGCAGAAACCTGGACTTTACGGAGCGGTATAAATTTTTTTAAAAAACCTGCAATTAAATGTGCGCCCGGCAGGAATTGAAGCAACAATATAATTTTTTTTTAAAAACCCGCAATTAAATGTGCCTAGCAGGAATTGAACTTGGTTGCTTTGATATCATGTTGAAAGACCCTTCCACTACACCAAAATTCCGAAGTTATGATGAGAGTTGGGGAAAATTATTTTGTATTTTAACACTTAGAATGGAATGAGTATTAAAGTGGGGATAGGTTGATGAAGGTGCGTTGAGGCATCAGGCTTGTGTTTTGGAGTTGGAGATAGGTGGAAGGAAAGTTAACAGAATTGCTGCCTATTTCTATGCTGTATATGTTCTTAAGTTTTTGAATATTAACGCCTGGGGTCTAATAGTTTGTTGACCAAAGCTATATGCATTCACTAAGGTTACATGTCATGTTGGACTTTTCTACTGTATAGCCAAACAAGAAACAGATTCAAATAATTCAGGAGTTCCTAAATCATAATCTCTGGTTCTGAGGTCCATTTGGGCATATCCAGTTTCAGGTTTGTTGGCCCAAACTCAACTGACTTGCAGCCTACAATTTGTTAGTTAAAGTAAAGCCAACCTGGAGGGTGATTGAAGATTGCTACTAAACATAACCTCCCTTCTGATTCCAGCATTTAATTTGCATCCTTTCCTCATTTGCAATGGTGGTGTCTCTTGTTCTATGACACTTGTTACTAGGTTTGTTTTCTTTGATATTTTTAGAAGCTTATTAGTCTTTCTTTGCTCATTACCTTGCTCATGTTGTTTACTGAATTAGGGTTGTTAATTGTGTCATACTTAGAATTGCCCCCATATTAGCTATAATGATATTGTTGGAATTTAGTTTACTTGAATCCCTAATTCGTGGATTTCAGATTTTCACCTTAGGAAAGACTTGTTTATTAATTTTTTTTCTTTTCATAGCACTCTCTATGGCATAGCAAATACAACAACGACAACAACAACTAAGCCTTTTATCCCAAGTATTTGGGGTAGGCTACATGAACCAAAATAAGAATCACGCCGGATTGATCACTTTGATAGTCCTTCTCCATTCATTTCTATCAAGTAATATCTTCTCATTTAAACCTCTAGAATCCATATCTTTTCGTATCAGCTCCATCCATGTTTTCTTCGGTTTTCGCTTCGTTCTTTTAACTTGTCCTACATTGATAAACTCTCCTCGTCGACCTGATGTATATGTAGGCCTACGTTGCACATGACCAAACCATCGTAAGCGATTTTCTCGCATCTTCTCATTGATGGGAGCTATACCTATTTTAGTACGAATATCTTCATTTCTCACTTTATCTCTCCTAGTGTTACCGCATATCCAGCGGAGCATGCACATATCTGCTACACTTATCTTCTGTGAATGATGTTTCTTTATAGCCCAACATTCTGTGCAATATAATAAAGCTGGCCTAATAGTAGTCCTATAAAATTTTCCTTTCAATCTTAACGGAATATTACGGTCTAATAAAACTTCCGTTGCCCTCCTCCATTTCAATCAGCCAGTTTGTATCCTATGGTTAATATCATTATCGGTCTCTCCATCATTCTGAATAATAGAACCAAACACCTAAACTGACTGCTCATTTGTATCTCTTGCATATCCAGTTTTACAGCATTGTAGTCTATGGTCCGTCGTTTACTAAATTTACATTCCATATACTCTGTTTTTTACATACTCAATCTAAAACCTCTAGATTCTAATGTGTGCCTTCATAACTCTAATTTGGCATTTACTCCTGCTCTTGTCTCATCAACTAAGACAATATCATCAACAAATAACATACACCAAGGTATCTCATCTTGAATAGCTCTAGTAAACTCATTCATCAATTTAGCAAATAAGAATGGGTTTAATGCAGATTTTTGATGTAATCCAATTGTGATAGAAAAATCACTTGTTAAATCACCACATGTGCTGACATTGACCACTACTCCATCATACATATCCTTAATTATATCGATATACTTGATGGAAACTCTTTTCTTTATCAATGTCCACCAAAGTATCTCTCGTAGTACCTTATCATAGGCTTTTTCTAAGTCAGTGAATATCATATGCAAATCTCTATTTCTCTATGTCATAGCACATAATTAGTGAAATGGAGCCTGCGAGTCACAGTATCTAAATTTCTGAAGTATATAAGTGTATGTATGCATGCATGCTTGTGTTTACAATATATAACAGCCTTAAAGTTTGCATGTATCTGTAAGTTTTGCGTGCATGCTTGTTACTGTCCATGCAACATGTTTTTAAAATAACATCTGTAGAGATCAGATGAATGTTCTAGTATGTATTTTAACAGGTGGTTGTTTGAGTTAAACTAATTTTACACAAACAGAGAAGAGAAGTTTCATTACTTCATAAATAAGAGTACTCATTATCATTGGCTCCCCTCGACAGAATAGTTGAATCAGCATGTATGATTGCAGCAAGTGATATAGGGCCATGTATGTATGTGTAAAAGATGCCTGCATGTGCTAGCATGTGTATAGAATAACGTCCATGAAGGTGAATGTATTTATTCATGGGCTGTTATGTGTATCACATGAGATAGTTTCATTTGAAACTAGTTTAAACTATGAAACTACATTAGTGGAGAAGCTTCCTGCTTGGCAAATTGGAGTTTTATTATCATTAGCTCTCTTTTAGAAGGAAGATTAGACAACTAGGAGTCCTCATTCCGTTTGTCTTGATATCAACTTTTAGACATGTCTACGTTTAGAGAGGAGAGGCTTAATATCTCTGGAGGTTCTAAAGATAACATCGTTGTATCCCCACTTACCCCTTAGGCGATAGCGACTGATATGACAAGGGAGTCCCAGCAAGGAGAGCACCAGGGGGAGAGGGGAATGAGGCTTTGAACAGCAGCAGGGCTTCGGTTCCGTCTATTCCCTAGCAGTCATCCACTGGCCAGTTTTAAGTAAATAGAAGGTTGTTTATTTTAAAAAAAAAAGACTTTTATAGCAGTCTTCTTACGACTTATTACTGGAATGCGAATGACAAAAACTCATCATAATCACTTCAGAAAACAAGGACACTTAAGTATTTCGAGTAGTTACCTAATCTCTACATGTCACTTGATTGCATAATGATTCCTTTTGACACATAATTCATTACATTTAGTAGCAGTCATAATTAAAACTATTAATTGGATAATATCTTCGTGGTTCTTCTCTGTCTTTGAATATCATCCTTGCTTTCATAAAAAGAATAACACTTGTACGTAACAAGAGTCAATCACCCACTCTCCAAAGACAAATCTCACATTGTGATCAATAAACAAAATTCAGGGATCATTGCCAAATGGGAATATCTAAAGGAGCACTGACGCAGGATGGGTGCGAAATTACAGTTAGTGTTTGAGAATTAGGGTTTTTTGGAGAAATTGGAAAAGAACATGAAGAACTTACAGGTTTGGGAATCCACCCAGGCGAATCCACGCCCACTCTCCACGAATCCACAAGAAAAGATTTTACTTAGCGAAATCCACGCCAGAAATTTCTTAAAGTTTTCAAATATTATTCCTCAATCAATTCTCAATACTTCATACAAAGCCCATATATATAGGAAAACCATAACAAATAAAATCCTAATAGAATCCAAAATTCTAATAAAATCAAAATCCAATAAAATATTCCAAAATCCTAACAAATCTAAATCAAACTAAATCAAATCCTATTAGATCTCAAAATCATCTCAAATAAAAAATTTGATCTCCATCAATTCTCTTCGGTTTCAAAGCATTCATTCCCGATGAATGCGGAGATAAAGAATGACAAACACGCCCGGATTGAACTGATCAACATTCACGAAGTATCCCAATTGGGCCATGGTGGTGGTTGAGAACCGTATCTAGTACATCACATCTGAATCAAGGCGGTGGAGGTGGAACTGGCTTCTTTTGTAAATAGTTTTAAATGATTGTAAATTCCACAAATTATTCTGGCCATAAATAGTAGAAGCAAAACTCTTCGAAACTTCAAATAAATCTGTATGTTGAGTTGGTAATTTTTTTAAAAGTCCTATAATGAATCTTTCAAGAGGAACTGATTTTTTTATTTCATCATCAATAATAACTTCTTTTCCGTCTGGAGTCAAGAGGAACTGATTTTTTTATCTCATCATCAATAATAACTTCTTTTCCGTCTGAAGTCTTGCTTTGGACTGGAAGTTCCCGTACTCCCTGTACATCTGCAACTGATATGCAAATACTATCAGTAAATACAAATTGTTGACAAAGTTTCTTACAAAATTTTAGCAGGTCTTATAAAGAAACTGTCGGTTTTATGGACATGTGATATAGGAGAGTAGGAGGTACTGCTGTTGGCTTCTGCTCATGAATATGATCATTTTTATGTGGCTGAAACTTCGCAGTTGGTTCCACTGAGAGATCGTAAGAAATTTGAACTTTTGAGTTTTCAACTTCTATGGATGGAAATGAAGTTCTATTTGGCATTAATAGTGGTTCATCATGAGTTTCTGTATCGAGTATAGGTTGCAATTTTGCCATAAAAAATATGAATATTTGCTTCAATTTTGTTGACGATGCTATCATTGTTAACCATTTGACTTCTTTCATCCCTGTGTTTAAGTGTTTTGTTGAAACTGTCAAGTATTCGGCTACACTTTTCAAGTTCATCAGTCATACATTGAAGTTTTTCATCATTGGTTATTGTTTTAAGCTCAGAAGATTGAAATCGATGAATGATAAATTTGAGATGTGGTGTTGAGTATACCGATGAAGAAATAGACGTCGCAAGATATTCCACTCTCTACTCCAAGTATAAGTTTCTCCACCCAATTTTTGTCGGGCGTAACGATATTTCTGTGCTGAAATCATATCAGAATCTAGAAAGAAATCTTGAATATGATTCTTCCAATTTTGATAATTTTGTTTATCATCGAAACTGAAAAAAATAGATATAGTAGCATACATATCACGCTCAATTTGCGATTTTTTAGCATTTGTTTTGATGTAATGACCATAGAATATGAACCCCATATATAATCAACTCAAAATTTTAGCTCAAAAAGTTTAGAAAATACCCAAGAATCATGTCGGCTCGAAAACGGCTTGAATCAGAGCTGAAACGGGCTCTGAATCATCAAATTCCGTTTAACGGGTCTGCTGCTAGTGGGTCGGATCCACTGCTGTACTGAACTCAATAAAAGTAAATAAGTTGGTTATGATTGCGAATTGGGTCTAACTGAATTAAATCCAACCTTTTTCTTTTTTCCTTAGATGTGAATTTAATTAAATGGGTCCAACTGAAGTCCGAATCAAACCCAATAACTCAAAACAAACTCAATAACTGAAACCAAATCCAAATTCTTTTCTTTCTTCTCTTTTTTCTCTCTCTCTTTTTTTTTTATCTGAATTTTTCTCTTTTTTTTCCTTTAAATCTGAATTGTTTTCTTTTCAAATCTGAACTCTCTCTTTTTCCCTTCAGATCAGTTTTTTTTTTGCTGATCTGTACCCCTTTTTTTTAAAAAAAATAAAAATAAAAAACTGAAATAAAATAGAAAGAGGATGGAGATGTGGAGGAAGTAGATGATGATGGAAACGAAAATCTAGGCTCTGATACCAAGTTCGACGCAGGACGGAAGTGAAATTAGGGATAGGGTTTGGAAATTAAGATTTTTTGGAGAAATTGGGAAAGAATAGGAAGAACTTATAGGGTTTGAAAATCCATCCAGGTAAATCCATGCTCACTTTCTACGAATCGACGAGGAAAGATTTTACTCAGCGAAATTTACGCCAGAAATTTCTCAAAGTTTTCAAATCTTATTTCTCAATCAATTCTCAATACTTCATACAAAACCCATATATATAGGAAAACTCTAGCAAATAAAATCAAAATCCAATCAAATATTCCAAAATCCTAACAAATCTAAATCAAACTAAATCAAATCCTATTAGATCTCAAAATCATCTCAAATCAAAAATCTGATCTCCATCAAGCACACTACTGGTTTTACGGGTGAGCTTATTTATCTTATTTACATATTCATAAAACTGGGAAAAGATATGACATTTATGCCTATTTGATAACATTTTTTATGATAGTTAAGCTTTTTTTCTGCCCGCACACAAGAAACTTAGATCTTTCATTTTGACACAACCTTAACTTTTGTATATGGTTGCCTTATAATTAGACATCTCTCTTCCCAGGAATGTTGTGATCAACACTTACGAATTCATGATTTCGAAACTTTTTTCTGTATTCTCCTCTTCTTTTGGTATAATACTGTTTTATACATGTGTGCACCCTAGGGCCTCATGCCACATAATCAAGTGGTTAACTCCAGTGTGCTTTTATGCGGCTCACCACTACCAGAAGAGTACAGAAACTATAGATAAGTAAGGATTGGAAAAAACAGAAGAATATTCTAAAATTTGGGTAATTAAATAGCTAATGACAAATTGTCAAGTGGGTGACATTTGTTATGACAGTGTCGATTCTTAAGTAACAGTTAGATAGATTACAACCTGAGCAAATCCAGTATAAAGTGTTAAAAACACAAGCAATTAACACCTAAACAAGTTAAGAGGCACTTCACTATGAACCAACAATTACTACCCAAGTAAAGAAGTTAAACGAGTTGAAAAAACAAGGAAAGGTAGCAAGCAGCCTTGTACTACTAACCAGTATCATCAATATGACAAGCACTTGTGCAACTGCCCTTATATAATCTTAAGACTAGTGAAGTACACGTAGTGTGTCAGATAAATAATTCGAGGCCAAATTATTTGATCGATGTACAATATAATGAGGATTTATAATTTTATGAGGTGACCGATTGGATTTTGTTGTCTGTGGTCATATAGTCTTCGTACAGTTCATTAGCGATGGTGATTATGCAGCCAACTAGTTCACTTTCCTTGACCCTTCCACTGGATGTTTTCTTGACTAGCCTCTCAACATAAATGCTACAGATGTAGAAAGTTGGATTCTCCTTCTACTTATTGTTCTTTTTTACCAAAACAACTACAGCAGCTGCATAGGATGGGTACTCCAAGATATATATTTTTCTTCATCCTTGTCCGATCATCTGTGCTTTCCTTTTATAGGACCATTAGCAGGGGAGGTTGATGCTTTTTAAGTTTTTTTTTTTTTTTTCATTGGGGGGGGGGGGGGGGGTCGGAGATCAAAAGAAGGTAGATGGAATGGTGGATAATGAGACAGACATTACTGTGGATGAATGCCTAATTGCATGAGGAAGTTAACTAAAGTGGTTCTAAGGTAATAAATTAGTTTCTAAAAGTGAGTCAGTGGTGGAACGAAGTCGTAAACGTAACTAAAGCAAATACTTCTTCTTAGGATTGATGAAGGCCTATGATAGAGGAAAACTACACAAGTATAGCTAGTGAAAAGCTAAAAGGACAGTATATGAAGAGCTTATGATAGCTTGCCAAGATGCGAGAAAATAAGTGTACAAACCTATGTCAACTTAAATGTATCAAGGTTTGATAGTGAAAATGATTGTCTTAGTGGCAGACAATGGAATTAATGAAAGGTGGAGTTATTCTCAGAAATTCTTTAATGACAATCACACAAGAGAATGCATCATTGAGTATAATGATTTAGCTCATGGTGAGTGATTATCATTGAAAGTTTAGGTTAGTGAAAGTCAAATATTCTTGAAAGGAAATGCAAATTGTAAGAGCTATTGGAACCATTGATATTTCTAGTGAATGGTTTGAGAATTACGACTATTATGTGTCTAAGTTACTCAACAAACTCTATATACGATGAAAATGCTTTATCGATGGAGGATTAACACTTATAGCACTTGTATATAAGAATATGGAGATGCACAAAGTTGTTCAAACTATTGTAGGGTTGAACTCATGAGCTGCACCATAATACTTTGAGAGAGAATAATGGAGGAAACATTAAAAGAAGTATATGTGTAAAAGCCAATTTTGTTTTTATGCTAGGTGACCATTAATGTTTGAAAGTAACGATTGCGTATAACTTAAATGCCTAACCTCCGAAAGGTTATAGCTTAGTGCATAACATATATTATGTGATATTTAATTTAAGATAATCATAAAATTGTCTCCAATAACTTCAATATGTAGGAATATGTTTACAATATAAAAAAAATGTTGAAAGCAATTATGAGTATGTTGATACCCATAAAATGGTTTTAGTCAAAGTTGTCATTGAAGTTGAGAGCCGCAGTCAGAGGCGAAATCGAAAACTACAGTGTGTGTTGAAGTCATAATGAAGGTTGAGAATCACCATTAGATTCATAGTTGGAGTTGATGTTGATAATAAAAATGATGTCAAAATTGATTGGAGAAGTTGAAGTCAGAATCAGAAAAGTTGAAATCCAGAAGGGCAAGGGCTTAATTGGGATAAAATGGTCAATGTTTTGGGAGTAGGGATCACGAGATTTATATACCATAAAAAACATAACAAAATTAAATTACAATATTACATAATCTAAATGATGCTTTATAACCCAAAACAATGCATGCATATGTAACGTTTTAGATTATTTGAAGTAGTTATGTAACAATGTGCCCACAAAAAGTTACATAATGAGCAAAAAGTTACATAAAACGTTATTTAAAACTATGATGGTTGAGCATGGAGGTGATTTTACTTGGTAAGAGCTAAGAAGATTGATGGAGAGATATAGATGATAAAAGAGAGATATATTATAATAGGGTTCTTAGGGAGATAATATGGTGAGAAGAAAGATACATCTAGTTATAGGTATATAAGTGTGTTCAACATATACATAAGATGGAGTAGTTACTCATGGGGAAACTAATGAGATGTGGAGAGATTTCCTATCAGATAGGTTTACAGGAAGGACCATTGTTAAGTTAATAGGTTGTACATTAATTAGGGATGTAGATACTAAATACTAGGTATATTTATGATGATGCCCATTGTGCATATTCTTTTCCAAACCATATTGTAGTTGTTGATGATATTAGGAGAAGGATAATATCCAAAGTAAAGGTGAGAGAATCTTTGCAATGTAACTTTAGTTGATATACTCCAAATGGTTAGAATTAGTAGAATAAAAACATTATATATAATGTAACTTCAAAACTGTACGAAGGAATGAGTGTACAATGGAGATGTATGGTCATGATATACCTCGAACTGCCATCTTCTCTACTTAGGATGAGTCCTTCATTAGGATGGTGAGATGAAAGGGGATATGGTGCAAAGAATTACAACGTGATGGTTAAAGTGGAAAAGTACTTTTGGAGTTTTTTGTAGTTGCAAATTACCCATGAAGGTTGAAGGAAAAACTCTATAAGATTTTATGGAAGGTGCTTTACAAGTAGAACGTTGGGCATCTAAGAAACATGTTCAGCAGATGAGCGTAATGGAAATGAGAATAATAAGATGATTAATGATAATATATTAAGAGATGGATAAAAAAGTATATTTCTAAGAAGTTTGAGGTTACTTTAATGGTTCGGTAATGTGTAATAGAGGCCAGTAAGTGCACAGGAAAAGTGATAAGAACGTAGTTAATGGTAGTGTTCGAAAACCCAAAGAACTCGGATGAGTACTCGTCTGAATACTTGGACTAGGAGGCAAAACGAGTTTGAGTCGCAATAATCGCCCCAGAACTCGGACAAAATGAGTACTATTTTACTCGGTTGAGTACTCGGCTGAGCACAGAGTACTTGCCGAGTATGACTAATTGAATTTCTTTCATTTTTTATTTGATACTGTAAATCCAACTAGGATTTTTCTCCATTATGTTCTTTGCTTCCTCACCTCCTGACCCTTGGTAATTACTCCGACTCTCCTTCGGCGCTCTATCGGCAATCGACGCTCCGTCGATGTTGATCTTTTCTGGTGATCTTTTAGGTCTCTTTCTGACTTTTTTCAATCTCTCCGAGCTTCTTCCTCTTTGACCTTTTAAGTCATGGTGCTCTGTAAGTTGGAGTTTAATTTTTTTCTTTAAATTTATTTCAATTTTATTTCATTTGTGTATTGGATTTTCCTATGATTTTTGATTGTGGATTTCACTTGGGCTATTGCTTTCAATTGTGTATGTGGTTTGGCTTTGAAGCTTCGATTGTGGGTTTCAAATTGGGTTTGGCTTTTAATTGTGGCTTTCGATTTGGCTATGGTTTTGGGTTGTGGGTTTCGTTGTGGCTTTGGCTTTGTGATTCCCTTTCGTCGCTTCGGTTGTGGTTTTTGCTCTCTATGCGAATGTTCCTCTCTATCTGATTTTGGCTTCTTGATTGAGTTATGGTTGTGGTTTTGGCTTTCCTTGGTTATGGTTTTGACTCTATGCTTGACTCTGTGCTTGACTTGTATTTGGTTTTTGGTTCTTGGCTTCTTGGTGCTTGTCTCTGTGTTTGTCCTGGTCTCTGTGTGACTGGTTGGTTTTGGCTTCAGGTTTTCGTGTGTGACTTTCTAGAGAATTGATACGATATCTGTGTGATATGATGAGAAAAAAATGGCAAATGATTCTGTGTGGGCTTTGGTTGCTCACGGTTTGGCTTTGTGTCGCTCTGTGTGACTGCTTTAGTGCTGGTTGTGCTCTGTGTGATGTGATGAGAGAAGAAATAGAGAGTTGACTTGGGAAAATTGATCTCTAATCGTAGTAATCCTCGGAAATTGAGGTTTTTGACCTCTGCACAGTGGGTTTTGGCTTTCGAATGTTGAGGTTTTTGAACTCTGATTTGGCTTCGGACTGGGCTCGGATCTCTGGTTACTGATGGGTGTCTGTGGTACTGTGATCAGATAATGAAGTTGGCAATGGCTTTCGATTTGGGTCTTGATGATGAGAATGTCTAATATGAGGACGATGATGACTAGATATGTGCCATATGTTTATGATTCAAGAAACTTGCTTGAATATATTTTCTAATGTTTGATTTTGAATTCTTAAATTACATATTTCTTTATTACATATTTTCTGTATGCATAATTATTAAAATATTATTATTTTGAGTTCTGAATGAGTACTCATCGAGTACTCTGAGTACTCACTATTCGCTCTTGAACCGAACGATTACTGATACTCATTTTTAGTACACTTATAAATGGTATAATGAAAACTATAGGCAAGCCTAAACAAGCACGGATTTAGAAAAGATATGACATCTTTTAAATTAACTGTGGAGATGACACTAGACAGCTGAATGAAACAAGGATTACCCGAGGTTTTGGTATAAAGGTTTTATTGTTGTTGTTTTAACCATTTGATTTCATTGTGTTTCTCTTACTTATCCGTATACTTTGTTTTTATTCTTGCATGTATACAATTTCTTGATTTTTCTATGGGGTTTGCAATGTGATATACTGCCATTCTGTTTTACAGGGAAGTTCCTTATTCCGTTTCCATTGGCTCCTTATATTTTTATGTGATATCTCATCGCGTTTTCCAGTAGTTAACCCTTTTCCACACCCTCTTGCAATGGCCACTAAATATTTATTACATGCCACCTTCTTCACCCCATGCTTTTTTCCCCAATCACAGTAGTAAACTTTATGCCAAATTGCAGGAGCAATCCCTTGTTTTCCTTTCCAGTGTGCTAGTTTGTATCTTGAATTCCACGTGACATTACATTGACAATATTTTTTAATGGAATTTTATAGTAAAGCATATCCTTTTGCAAGTTAAAATGTAAAGTTAGCCTTTTCATGTGGATGACCGGGAATTAGGTGACATGCGCTATCCTATGAGATCTATTACCCCGATGAGCATCCTTGGTTTAGTTAATGTTTTCATGTCAATGACTTTGAATTGGGAAAAATGATTTGCTGCCCTTAATATTAAACCTATATAATTATCTACAAAGGCGCATCTATTGCTGGAATAGCATGCTGCCCTTAATATTGATTATTATTTTAATTATTAGTGAATTGCTTAAATTTTCTTATTTGATTAGTTGTTGACTTGTTTGATTACTTGTGGAATTGCTAACTTACTAATTTGTATTTGTTTTCTTATTCCCTTGTTGTAATTTATTTTCAGTTGTTAAAATATCTAACTTGTTGATTCTATTGATTTTTAACTGAACTGAAATTAACAATTATAAATAAAATAAATTGAACATTACAAAATATAAATTACAATAATGATAATAACTGAATTGAAATAAAAAATTGAAATATTGTTTTCTTGTTTAGATGATGATTGGAATTAAGACTGCAGACTTAATATAATTTATGAAAAATATGAAAATTATTGTAAAACTTAATATAAAATTAGAATAGATTATGTACTACAAAATAGTTGTATATTTTTAAAGAAATTTTAAATTCATTTTTCAATTTATAAAAATTATTTTATATAGTTTATATTTATATTTATTAAATAAATAGAAAATTACATAACCTACGTTATGCGTTACGCTATATACGACATAACCTAATAGAGACAAAACGTTACGTTACCGTTATTGCTATTTTAAACATTGACTGATAGGAGGAAAATATTCACGTACTTACCTCAAAATTGGTTTCGATGCTTTGTTGTTGTTTCTGGGGCTAACAGCAGATATGTACTTGCTTTTAATTGAATAATGGGATAACTTCCTCCTTCCTTGCTAAATAGGGGAGATTGGTCCTTAAAGTTTGCTAGCAGGTTCTCTACTACCACCTATGTTCCTCCTTGCCATATCTGTTATAACAGGGAAGCTTTTTTTGTTTCCTTTTTGAAATTAGGGAGTTGTATTACTGGTGGAAGAAGTTCGATCATGTGTAGCTGTATGTTTTACCTGTTGAGAAAAGTACCAAGTACTTAACGCGGGGGTAGTTCTGTTGATGATGTTATAAGGCAGTTGATTTTCATTTCAGAATTTGAATCCTTATGAAAGTATGTTGAGAAGTGGCATTTTTATTTTGACTGTTCAGTTTCTGGTTTTGTATTGTCTGTTGAGTGCATTTAGCTGCCTTTGGAAGCCTGATTTGGAAACTTTATGCATCATCATGACTATTTTCAAAATAAATTTGTGATTGGGCAATAGGCATGGTTGTTTATGATAAATTTTGTGATATACTTTAGGCTGGAAATAATAATTTGGTTTGTGTGGAATCTGTGGATTGGTGAAATTGTTACTCGTTTATACACATTGCTGAGCTCTGCAAGCCTTTTTTATAAACCTCATTTAGCATTATCCTCTACAATTTGTGGTCATTTTGCTGCCAGAAATTTACGCACTTTTCATTATTCGTGTTACTTCAGATTAATGCTAATGGATCCATTATCAGAAAATAGTCAAATAACCATCTAGTTGCATCTGATAGAGCGACTCTGGAGGCATTTATGCACTAAGTCTCTACCACCAGAACTATAGATTGCTTTTGAACTGTATAAACATTCAAGCTTCACTGAAACCGTAGATTTTGTAGATACTATAACAGATACAGTAAATTGTGCTGTTTAACTATTTTCCAACTGTTCTGTTTCTTATTAAGTATCTACTATCTGCAGCTGGCCAGAACATGTTGGCTTGGAGTTGCATGTGAAGGCCAAAAGGAGATGGATTCAGGCTGCAAAGATGACCAGCTAAGGAATTTCAGTCAACTTAAGGAGGATAAGAAACGTGAGGAGATATACCGTCATATATCAAAAGAAGGTAGTCACAATAATCAGATGGTCCTGAATGTGGATAAAGTTCAAGATTCCAAGTTATTCAACTCTAATGGCGAGACCAAAGTTTTGCTTGATAAGCTATCTGCTATTCAAAATGTTGAAGAAAATGACATTGAGGAGGGAGAATTGATAGAAGAGTCTAACAAACGATATGTAGTTTCAGTAACAAAAAATAGGATTTCTGGAAAGAAGGTGGAGAACTTTCAGTCAAAAGATTCATTATGCAGTGTTAAGGTTGCTGGCCTGTACAACAAAAGTCGTATTCTTGAGACTCTAGCAAAAATGGAGAAGCGCAAGGAACGGTTCAAAGAGCTAACTGCACCAAAGCAAGAATCTAAAAAGAGTGTGGATCCTAAGGTGGATGTTTCAGTTGCATCGGATGAAGTTAAACAGCAGAGACCTGCCAGGAAACGCCGTTGGGGAGGAAATTAAGTTCATTTGGGTATTATTACTGTAATGGCTTTGCCTCTGGTTCTCCATAAGGAGAGCTTTCATGCAGCATATCTGGAAGCTCACCGCCGTTTGCGCTCTGAACAACTAGATTGGGTTGGAGTTCTGCAGCAAAGTTGGTCCAAAAGCTGAATATTCTCTTTGGAGGACATCCTCTGAGATACTTTAAATTATTTTTAATAGTTAAAATAAGTTCTAAAAGTTCTTTTCCTGTAAGTTAACAAGACCAATAATTCATTTAACTAGTTGCAGCTAATTTCCATAAAGTGTCGTTGCCAATGTTTGAGTTACTGTGAAATGGTCCTACAGTGTAGTCTGTAAAACTTCCTTCAATTGGAAATAAGACTTCATAATTACAGAAATGGATATGGGCTCTTCTTGAAAACTATTATAGTGTTATAGTCATATTTTGTTCTTGCTTTTAATTCTACCGTTTTTTTTCTCTAGATTTTATTTGTGATTCAGGTTACTATAATGCTAATTTTCAATTCTGTGTTTTGCTGGAAATGCCGGTTTCCTTTAATCCTGCTCCCAGCATCAACCATTTGTGATATTTCAGTTTCATTTTTATCACTGTGTTGGCCGAAAAAAGAACATAATTTGTAGGTTGTCATCGAGACTCCCATATTATTTGTGATTCAGGTTGTTGAATATCTTTAGCAATGCCTCGCGAATTATTAGATGTTTTTTGGCTAAGATCTTTGGAACTATTAGTTTCTTCATATGTTTGATGCCTGTACAGGAAAAGCTCATATGGAAGTGTAAGTTGACAGGTATTATTTGTGATTCTGATTGCTGAATGTTTTAGGTTGTGCTTAAATTTCTCTTTTTATCTTTGTTGGATACAAGTTCTGCATCTCCTGGTATCAAAGTTTCTGTTCTCATTCAGATACAATATAAGGTTACTCTCCAGGTATCAGACTGGTGAATGTTTTTGTCTACTGCTCTATGTTGAAATTATCATACAACAGGTTCGGTTCAAATTCACATGTCATTTAGCACTGAAAATTGCTGTTTACTTTAATTGACTTTGTTTTATCTTCTCGCTGCAGGGAAGACATCAATCTTGAGGCCAAAAGTTTGGGCTTATCACTGAGGTGCTGGTATCTTTTTCCTCTTCTAGATAAAATTTATTTTCAAATCTCATCTAGAATTCCTTAAAGTTTACATTAATACATACAACCGTTGTTTTACGTGGTGCTACATTTCTTGGATTTATAATGAAAAAAGCCCTTGTATGCTGTAGCACTATATGAGTTATATACTCAATACAAAATGACAAAATGCACAAAAATTCAGGGACCAACAAAACTCCAAAGAATTCAACTGATGCAAATTTAGTAAGTAGCCAAGTACACAACTGTAGAACTTCTACAATTCCATTTTTTACAATAACTTGGTCACCTCGATGCTCAACCTGATTCAACAATTTCATCACAGGTCATTTTACTTGTTGTCCATCGATCAATCGCACGACTCACTTGAGTGAGTCCGATAAATATCTCCCAAATCTCCTTTGTCTTTCATCAGTTTCCATAGCATCTCATCTTCTTCTTCATCACTGCCCTTGTCCTTGTATGGTACTTGCAGCTCTGTGCTCTCCTCTTCCGCCTCAATGTCTGGGATCTGCATATTGGCCAAGGAGAAATAAACTCACCCTGGCTGATAGACATCCAGACATGTTAAAAGAGTTTTTGAAAGCGGACCAAAATGTTGAATTCCTTGCATCAGTTAGCTGCAACAGTATTATGCAAGCATTTTAATGTTCAAATTTGTAGTAGTTTAGCTAGACCAGCAAAATGACTGAGTCTATTACAGAAATGGTCTGCAGGACTAAATACGTTTTTAACAAAATGACTTGTAATCTCCTATTTTGGACAAAATCCAAATCCCAAAATTTTGTGCCTTTATCTAAATTTTCTTAATTTGGATTTAATGGTGACATTCATGCCTAAGTTCATTTATATATTTCTACGGCTACATATATGCATGCCTAATAACTTTATCATATTTAAAGCTAAAATGAAGGAGTCACACTACATTTCCATTTGAAAAATAATTGGTTTGCTTTCGATTCTAAGTGCTCAGATTTTTGTGAATTATATAAATATTTGGATACCATAGCATATTCTTGTTGATCTCAATGATCACAGACAAGAACATGAGAGTTAGTGGGTAGTTAACCAAATAAATAGTAAAAATTTTGATGAAATATTTTGTGCAATTTCAGGTTCGCATATGTTATAACTGCTCTATATTCCCATAACAAATCATTTGATTATTTTTGCAAGTGTCAAATCATTTGAAAATTTCATATATTTCCAACTAAAACTTTATAAACTAATCCTCACTTGCATTTCTATTCATCTATAAATTCATCCTTTGCTTCAACTCTTCAAATATAACTCAAAATTCATCAATAATTCAATCAACAGCTATTCATTCAGGAGATTTGAGATGGGTCCTCGAGCTCTTCTAGTTGTCACCATGCTTGCTCTGGCAATGGCTCATACCTTTGCTTTTGATCCTAGCCCTCTGCAGGACTTCTGTGTTGCTGATAGAAACTCAACTGGTAAGATTTATCATTTGAATATCTTTTTTATTTTTATTTTTACCTTCTATTATTGTCTCATTTTTGCTACTATACAACAACAATTGCTAAGTCTTTTAGCCCAAGTATTTGAATTAGGCTACATGAACCAAAGGAGAATCATGCTGGATCGATCACTAAATCCTATGAGCAATATGTCTTCACTTAAGATTGCAACATTCATATTTTTTTCGTATTATCTTTATCCATATTTTCTTCGGTCTTTCTTTCACCTTTTCAACTTGTAATGCGTTGATAAGCTTTATCCATCGAACTTGTGCATATGTAAGTCTATGCCGTATGCAATTTTCTCGGATCTTTTTTTCAATGGAGGGCTACACCTATTTTAGCACAAATATTATCATTTCTTACTTTAGTGCTACCGCACATCTAACATCTAACGAAACATGCACATCTCCGTTACAAATTATTCATTTTTGCTATTATGCAAAGTATTATACACTTTAGACACCTTGTGATGTTCAATTCTATCCATGCATCTCAAGGTTTGTTCTTTATTTTTACACTGATACAATAAATAGTTCATGACAGAGCGTGAGTTTTCATTAATATTAAGTTTTTAATTTGTAAAACAAACACTAGCGGTTTAGTATTCAATTTAATATTAGTCCATAGAAAAACTATTATGAGCATGAAATTTTGCTGTCAAAAGAAAAAAAAAATTATGATTTAGCTTATTATTGTTGTCAAAATATGTTCCTCTTTGATTTTCTAGCATCACTAATACCTCTTTCAAAACTCTTGATACCTCCAGTGTTCGTAAATGGTTTGGTCTGCAAGGATCCGAAGCTAGCCATGCCCGAGGACTTCTTCTTCTCCGGGCTCGACAAGCCGGGTAACACGGTCAACAGGGTCGGTTCCAACGTGACTCTGATCAACGCTGGAGCTCTGCCTGGCCTCAACACCCTCGGCATCTCCATTGCCAGAATCGACTTTGCCCCCTACGGGCTCAACCCCCCTCACACTCACCCTCGTGCCACTGAGATCCTTACAGTGCTCGAAGGCGAGCTCTATGTAGGGTTTGTCACCTCGAACCCCAACAGGTTGTTCGCCAAGACTCTCAAGAAGGGCGACGTGTTTGTCTTCCCCATAGGTCTTATTCACTTCCAGTTCAACATCGGCAAGGCGCCTGCTCTTGCCATCGCAGGGCTCAGCAGCCAGAATCCTGGTGTGATCACCATAGCCAATGCAGTGTTCGGGTCGAACCCGAGGATTCCGAATGAAGTACTGGAAAAGGCTTTCCAGGTTGACAAGCAGATCATTGAAAAGCTCATGGCTCAGTTCAATAATTAGAGCAAGCAGCAGAGGATATATGATTTCTGCAGAATTATTGCCCATAAGAACTAGTTCTGTTGTTGCCCATAAGAACTAGTTCTGTTGTGTGTTCCTGCTTCAGTTAATAAATTCAGTATGTATCATTGTTGATTTGCATTTCTCTTGAATACATCATATTGGAATCAAATCAAACCGATCAAACATTTGAATTGACAAGTTATGTATCTATAATTTATACAATTTGGCTAGAATCTTAGCAAGGGATGTGATCTGGCAAGAATCTTAGCAGGAATTATTGTTGCATTAGTTTGAAACATTTCTCAAGGCTGCAGCCAAGATTTTTGATGCATGGTACTGCTCTCAGTATCCAATCATTCTATGCTAATTTGGTACAGATAAATGACTATTTATATTTTAGCCAAAAAAAAAAAAGAGACTACTTACCATTAATTTCTGAGAGATTTTGGTAATGAAACGGAGTGTTCTTTGGTTTTATATTTGAAAAGCAATAAAAGGAGATTATTAGAATTGGTAGAGCCTTATACTATCTCCCAAATCTCCATTGTCTTCATCAGTTTCCGTAGCATCTCATCTTCTTCTTCTTCTTCTTCATCACTGCCCTTGTCCTTGTACAGTACTGACAGCTCTGTCCTCTCCTCTTCAGCCTCAATGTCAGGGATCTGTATAACGTAAACATTGGCTTAGGAGAAAGAAACTCACTCTGGCTGATAGGACATCCAGACATGTTAAAGAGTTTTTGAAAGCTGACCAAAATGTTGAATTCCTTGCATCAGTTAGCTGCAACAGTATTATGAAAGCATTTTATTATTCCAATTTATAGTAGCTTGGCTAGACGAGCAAAATGACTCGGTTTAGGACAGAAATGGTCTGCACAACTGAACTTTGTTAGACATGAAGAAATATTTGAAACCCGAAAGACCAAGAGAAGTTGAAATGATAACTGGACAGTGAGGCCATGGCAATCAAAGAACTATGAAAGAACAGTCTCAAGTACCAAACCTTTAGGCAAGGATTCTAAGATGCATGCATTTCAAGAACAACGACCAACATGAAGCTAGTATAATAAGAATACTAACTGGCCTTTAGAATGATCATGCAAATCACTCACTCTGGTGGTTCCAACACAAAGAATAGAAGGAAATTGGTCACACAAGAAGCACAATGGAAATGGAAGTAACCTGAAAGTTAGGGGAGTCATCTGTCAAATCTTTGGGATAAAGAAAGCCATTTACAGAAGGCAAGTAGTTCATATCTTGCTAATCTGTTCATGGATATTTCCACCAATTATCAACTATATATTTGTTGGTGCTGCATAAGTAAAATCATTGTCATAATCAACAATATACCCTTAGGCAAGCCAGTAAGGAGGAATCATGCCCTTTACTATGATTTAGCAGGAAAAAAAGATAAGTTTAAACCTTAATCATGTGAGTTCACTTGGTTTTCGAAGTGCTTTTCTCACTATGCACATCTATACTACGTGATGGCACATAAAGAGTATTGAAGTAAAAATAAAGCTGTCCATGCTTTCTGTCAGCCCAAGCATTCTGTCAGCCCAAGCATTCTAAAGGATGACTAAGTAGTAAGGGGAGTAGAAGTAAATATTCTGAAACAGAGGCACTGATTTCAGCAAGCATTTGAAACCAAGTTATTAAATCAGGATATGCATCATGTATCACAAATCATATTGGATTCTTGTATCGTGAGATACATTATCAATGTGCAATGTGTAAGTACAAGCACATAATGACGTGTACTAAAATAATTGAGCAAATTTAATACATATGTAAACAAACAGTTAAGGTCAAATACTAAAATTAGTAATACGTAAAAAACAAGTCAACAGATATAAAAAATAGGTAAAAAATTTAAAATCCAAAGTGCAATGACTAATGACTATGAAGTCGTTAATCAGAGTGACACTACGTTAGCACACTCGCTAGATTCGCTTGAAATCGAAGTATCATATATTCATGTTCCTTATGTTTATTGCCTTGGCTCTACATAAACTCCTCCTTTACCATATCTCATTCCCTTTTCATCATTTTTTTGTTTACACTTATTAGCAAAATTCGGATAAAAATATGTCAAAATAAGAAAAATGGTCAATAATACTCCTATAGTTATGAAGATTGAGGGTTAAGCTCCATTTAATGAGCGTATACATGTGACAAAGCTCCATACCTTATTAATGAATGATTTTAAAGTTACGCTAGAAATTCGCTAATACGTAAAAATACAGAGCCATAACAATGCTTCGGAGTTCCTATCCTCGACCTCTGAGCACTCAAGCATTTAGTAGATTTTAGTGCAAATCATAAGAATGTGGCGTGGGTTAATAAGTTTTTTTTTTTTTAAACATTTGTTAGTTTAATGAATGATTGAAATACGTTTTTCAACGGTCCTTGTAATGTCCTATTTTGGGGAAAATCCAAATCCCAAATTTTTTGTGCCTTTATCTAAATTTTCTTAATTTGGATTTAATTGTGACATTCATGCCTAAGTTCATTTATATATTTCTACAACTACATATATGCATGCCTAATAACTTTATCATATTTAAAGCTAAAATTAAGGAGTTACACTACATTTCCATTTGAAAAATAATTGGTTTGCTTTCAATTCTAAGTGCTCAGATTTTTGTGAATTATATAAATATTTTGATACCATAGCATATTCTTGTTGATCTCAATGATCAAAGACAAGATCATGAGAGTTAGTGGGTTAGTTAACCAAATAAATAGTAAAAATTTTGATGAAATATTTTGTGCAATTTCAGGTTTGCATATGTTATAACTGCTCTATATTCCCATAGCAAATCATTTGACTCCATAGCAAATCATTTGACTATTTTTGCAAATGTCAAATACAACAACTACTAAGCCTTTTATCCCAAGTATTTGGGGTAGGCTATTTTTGCAAGTGTCAAATCATTTTAAAATTTCATATATTTCCAACTAAAACTTTATAAACTAATCCTCACTTGCATTTCTATTAATCATAAACTCATCCTTTGTTTCAACTATTCAAATATAACTCAAAATTCATCAATAATTCAATCAACAGTTATTCATTCAGGAGATTTGAGATGGCTCCTCGAGCTCTTCTAGCTATCACCATGCTTGCTCTGGCAATGGCTCATGCCTTTGCTTTTGATCCTAGCCCTCTGCAGGACTTCTGTGCTGCTGATAGGAACTCAACTGGTAAGATTTATTATTTGAATATCTTTTTTATTTTTATTTTTACCTTCTATTATTGTCTCATTTTTGCTACTATACAACAACAATTGCTAAGTCTTTTAGCCCAAGTATTTGCATTAGGCTACATGAACCAAAGGAAAATCATGCCGGATCGATCACTAAATCCTATCGAGCAATATGTCTTCACTTAAGACTGCAACATTCATATTTTTTCGTATTATCTTTATCCATGTTTTCTTCGGTCTTTCTTTCACCTTTTCAACTTATAATGCGTTGATAAGCTCTACCCATCGAACTTGTGCATATGTAAGTCTATGCCGTATGCAATTTTCTCGGATCTTCTTTTCGATGGAAAGCTACACCTATTTTAGCACAAATATCATCATTTCTTACTTTAGTGCTACTGCACATCTAACATCTAACGAAATATGCACATCTCCGTTAACGAATTATTCATTTTTGCTATTATGCAAAGTATTATACACTTTAGACACCTTGTGATGTTCAATTCTATCCATACATGTCAAGGTTTCTTTTTTATTTTTACACTGATACAATAAATAGTTCATGATTGAGCGTGAGTTTTCATTAATATTAAGTTTTTAATTTGTAAAACAAAACTAGTGGTTTAGTATTCAATTTAATATTAGCCCATAGAAAAACTATTAGAGCATGAAATTTTGCTTGACAAAAGAAGAAAAAAAATGATTTAGCTTATTATTGTTGTCAAAATATGTTCCTCTTTGATTTTCTAGCATCACTAATACCTCCTTCAAAACTCTTGATACCTCCAGTGTTTGTAAATAGTTTGGTCTGCAAGGATCCGAAGCTAGCCATGCCCGAGGATTTTTTCTTCTCCGGGCTCGACAGGCCAGGCAACACGGCCAACAGGGTCAGTTCCAACGTGACCCTGATCAATACCGGAGCTCTGTCTGGCCTCAACACCCTCAGCATCTCCATTGCCAGAATTGACTATGCCCCCTATGGGCTCAACCCCCCTCACACTCACCCTCGTGCCACTGAGATCCTTACAGTGCTCGAAGACGAGCTCTATGTAGGGTTCGTCACCTCGAACCCCAACAGGTTGTTCGCCAAGACTCTCAAAAAGGGTGACGTGTTTGTCTTCCCCATAGGTCTCATTCACTTCCAGTTCAACATCGACAAGGCGCCTGCTCTTGCCATTGCAGGGCTCAGCAGCCAGAATCCTGGTGTGATCACCGTAGCCAATGCAGTGTTCGGGTCGAACCCGAGGATTCCGAATGATGTACTGGAAAAGGCTTTCCAGGTTGACAAGCAGATCATTGAAGAGCTCATGGCTCAGTTCAATAATTAGAGCAAGCAGAAGAGGATATATGATTTCTGCAGAATTATTACCCATAAAGTTCTGTTGTGTGCGTGTGCGCGCGCGCTTAATCACTCCTTGTATGATCAATGACTTGAATCTAAGATAAAAACTACATAATAATATTTGAATATTCCTAAATGGTTTTGATTTAGTGTTGCTAATACAAAAAAGATTCCGCCTTTGTATTAAAGATCATAAATTTAGCAAATTCAAGGTTTTTTTTTTTCATCTTTTTTCTTATACCTGTCTTCTTCTTCGTCTTGCTTCTTTTAAGTTGCTCGAAGGGGGAAAAACCCAACTTTGAGAGAAAAATCAAATAGCAACTTTTCTACTAGTAATCTTAATAGTGATTGTAAATTTTAAAAACCCTAAAATCGAAATCAAGAAGAATCTTGCAGTAGACTAACCTGCGCTCTCGGGGGCCGGCGCCGCTTTCATCTCCTCAGCCGCCATCGTCGCCACTCCCGACGCCCAACTAAGCGAGGGAAAATACTTCTAGGGTTTCCCATTTTCGGGAACTTCTAACGGGGCACAACTTTTTTTGCTAGTGAGACCCGATTTCACAGTATTTCAGTAAATGAGAGAATTTCTTAGTGGGCATAATTTTATTCTGAAAATATCTTTCAGGTATATTTTTCTCATCTTCCTCTTCTCTCCTCATTTCATCTCCACGAGTCCTAACCCAAAATCCAATCTTCCTCTTCCCTCTTCCCCTCATCCTCTCTATCATTTTCTCAACCTCCTTCTCTTTCAAAAACTTCTCTCTCTCCCATTCGTACACCCGACGCCGTCGTCGTCGACCCTCCGCCACCGAACCCGCCGCCGTCGCCGATCCCGCTGCCGCCGTCTCTGTTCTCCCGCCGCCGCTGCCGGTGTTCTTCCGCCACCGCCACCGACTTCCCTCCATTCGTAAGTAAGTTTTCCTAATTTATCAATATTTATTTTAAAATTTTAATTTTTTTATTTTTAGATCAAACAACTCTTCATTGTGATTTTGTTGGGATGGAGAGGAGGAAGAGTGAAGGAGCTAGCAAAATTGGCTCTAGCATTTTTTTTGTTAATTTTGTTTTTTAATATTTAGATTATAATTATGAAGAAAATATAATATTGTAATCGTAGTTGTAAAATATGCGAAAATTTAGTTATTTTTCTAATTATAGACGTTAATATTAAAATTTATTAGCTAATTTAGAAGTTTAATGATATTGTCCTAATTGTTGATTAAATAATAAAAGATGGTTTCAGTGTCTTTAAACTTTAATATTACACTATTTTGCAGCTAAAAAATAAATAGAGAAAATATGATATTTGTAGCAAATTATACTTTGTTACTACTTACTTACACATAGAAAATTTACTGTTTTGATAAAAAAACATCTATGAATGAAATATCTTTGTATTACATAGATGGATCCGGCAGAATCTTCCCGCATTTGACTAACTGTCTCGTTAAGGAGGAAGAAAACAGCATCTCGACCACAAATCCAACGCCCGATATGAGAGAGAGAAATCGAAGTGGCCGTAAATACTGAATTAAATGTAGAAACTCCTAATTTGATCAGATATGATAGTGCAAGACTAGAAGAAGGGAATACTGATGCAGGAGGCTCTCAAGATGATCTTCATGAGTCAAATTACCGAGATCCAGTTGATTTATCAGTACTGAAGAGTTTCAAGACGCACGTTGCTTTCTTCGTTTTAAAAGATGAGGTAATTATTTTCCGTTAAAAACCATAAATCAATTATTGTGTGTGTGCATATATTATGACTATAGTATATATACAGGAACGAGATCCACTTCGATGTATTAGTCATTGGAGAAAAATAAGTGCATGGTCATTGTTGACACCTAAGCCAAACACCAGATTCATGGAATTAGTACGTGGATCTTCATTATATCCATTGGTCAAATGCTCCTACCAGTACATTAGCGCTATTGAGGTTAGCGCATTTGTCGATAGATAGCATCCTGAAACAAACACATTTCATATGCCATTTGGTGAGATAACGATCACGTTGGATGATATTTCCTGCTTGCTTGACTTACATGTGGTTGGAAAATCCGTCTGCCAAAAAGAATCAGCAGCTTCACGTGAAGCTGTTAATACAATTACTCATTCCTTGAGCGTCAGTTATTCTGAAGCGTGGAATGAGCTTAATACGAAAGGCGGTGTATCGTTTTGACTGGATTGGTTAAGAGAAAATTTTTGCGGGGTTGTGGATACTGACACTGAACATAGGATTCGGTGTGCTGCAAGGGCTTATTTACTGTATCTTCTTAGTTGCACGCTTTTCGCGGACAAGAGCTGTACGAGAGTTTCCATTGATTACTTACCATTGCTTCATGATCTTGAAGATGTTCATACGTTCGCATAGGGTGCTGGTGCTCTTACATGGTTATATAGGCAGCTTGGGCTTGCTTCTCGAGCTAACGTTGCTCAGATTGCCGGGTATCTGACACTACTACATGCTTGGATTTTTCTCTCATTTTCCAAGTTTTATGCCGGTCTTGAACCTATCTTTTACCGATGGTGAACCACTTGCTTGTCGCTGGTTGAGCAGACGGAATCACAATATCTCCCAATCACATGTGCAGTCTATTCGGTCAAGTCTAGATAAACTCACAGGCAACCAGGTAACATTTCCCCCTTTTTATATACTTATTTAGTTTGCAAGTTATATATTGGTAACTAATGTACTTCTTTGTATCCAACGAACATGTAGATTGATTGGGATCCATATCGGAATTATAGAGAGATATATCCGTTCAGAGAAATTACATTTTTTTGGGTACGTTGAAGATTTTCAGCGTGATTGAGCCGTACCATCCGGTGCATGTACTAAGACAGTTTGGTTGTAAACAGTACGTTCCGCCTCCACCATTCTCAGCGTTACGTGAAGCACGGGGTATAACAGCTAATAGCTACGTGGTAAAGTACACTCACATTGAGGAGATGTGGAGAAATTGGCTAGATCACGTATTGCATCAAGAGCACCGTGGGTCTATTGCTGACTACCCATCTGATTGCACGTCAGATTATATTTCTTGGTTCTCTCAAGTTTCACAGCGCTTAGTAGCACCAGATGAACCCCAAGCAGATGAAGGAAGTCAGTCAACCCGGCCAAATATCGTTGATGAGGTAATCACCATATATGTTCTTTATTTTATGTCCCATATAGTACCCAGTTTATCTGATGCTTATTTTTTTCCTTCATTAATATTACAGAGATATACACGCATAGAAGCAATAATCGATCCATTACTTGCGCAAGGGGATAAGACATTCAAGAAGTGATCTGGGATGTTATTTAGTGCACTTGCGAAGATTAAAACAATGCTAACTGGTTGCACTCAGCCAGAAGAACCACCAGAAGAGCAAGCAGAGGAACAAAGACAAGATCAATCCACTCCTAATGCACTCGATACGGCAATTATGTCTCGAACTAGAAGCAGACGTCAACCCCCGAGGAAGACAAGGAGACAGTGATTATATTATATTAGTTGTGTATTGATATGGATGATGTAAGGAACTTCAAGTGGCCGGTATAATTATTTTTTGCAAACATTTTGAAGAATTTGTAGAATATATGGTTTCTGTTTGTAATGAACCCTATTGGTCACTTTTTGTTCGATTAATATATACACTACGTTTGTATTTGATCTTATTTCTTTAATTTGTATAAGATCTTGTTTGTTTTATACGTAGGGGACCTTGTTTATAATCTTCACTATTTCATTGTATCAGTTATTGTATCGTTGTTTCATTGTATCGGTGTATCAATATATCATTATATCATTATATCGGTGTATCAGGAGTATCATTGTATTTGTGTATCTGGAGTATCATTGTATCGGTGTATCATTGTATCGGTGTATCGATGTATCAGTGTATCATTGTGTCGGTGTATCAGTGTGTCGGTGTATCATTGTATCCTTTTGCTTCCTTCCCTATATTTCGATAATAATGTATTATTAGTTGTTAATATAAGTCCTTAAAGTGACGTTAAATTTGGTAAACTAATGATATATCATTTTATTACATAAAAAGAGTGGGTGAGGCAGCGACGGAGTATCAGATCGGGTCAAGCCCCTGTCCGGACTGACAGTCCGAACAAAACTGGACTGTTCGGACTGACAGTCCGAACATGTCCTCTTTGTTCGGACTTACAGTCCGAACAAGACTGGACTGTTCGGACTGACAGTCCGAACAGGTCCTCTTTGTTCGGACTGACAGTCCGAACAAGACTGGACTGTTCGGACTTACAGTCCGAACATGCCAGTTCTGTTCGGACTGTCAGTCCGTACGGCGCAATCTGTTGCACGCGAGAGGGCTGGAGGAAGCGGGAGAAGGAAGAAGGGCATAATGGGAAATTTTTTTAGAGGGCAAAGTTGATATATATGGGTAAACTTTAACCGGGCTCACTAGGAAAAAACTTGTGCCCCTTTAGAAGTTCCCACATTTTCGGCTTTTAGGGTTTGCGGGCGTGGTGATCTGAACCCGCACCTGAACCCGACCCGTTTACACTCCCGCAAACCACCTTTTTCAGGAATTTCTAGATGGGCACTAGTTTTTTCCTAGTGAGCCCACTTTTCCTAGTGCGCACATCCTTACTTTTAGAAAACCAGTTTTTTTCATAGTGAGCACACCTATATACCAATATTATCCTCATCATCTCCCCTTCTTTCTCTCCCACCGGTTCACATCTACAAATTCTCTTTCCAAACCCATTCTCTCTCCTAACCCATCTCTCCCACTTTCTCCTCCTTCATTAAACCCATATCTTCTTTCTATTCTCTCTCCTAATAACCCAAAATCTCCATTCCATCCTCTCGCCCCTTTGCTTCCGGCCACTTCCCCCACTCTGGTCGCTTCCCCCATTCCCGCCGCCCGCATCTCGGCCGACTGCGGCGCTAACGACGACACTCGCGTTAATTTGGAGTTAATGTTCGATTTAATGTTCGATTTGTAGCTGTTTTAATTTGGAGTGAGTGGAATCACTCGTGTGGTCTTTGGAATCTTCTTTCTCATATTGAGATGATTAAATTTTTTTTTTCTTGAGACGATTTATTGGTGTTAGGATTACTAGATATATAATTGAATGCTTGAATAATTGTGTTTCTATAGCTAATTTTTTTTCATTGGTTTAATGAGAATTGCTTAGAAATAGACTAATTGTGTTCTCTTTTTTTGCTGTATTTATTGAGAATTGCATGATTTACTTAATTTTAAACTATTCTAGTGATGTTGGTTATACTTCTAAACTGTACATGTATGATGTCATTATGTTCTCATTTTGATATGTTGCGGCTTGTTTTTTATTTTTATTTTTTAAAAAATCTTCGTCTTCTCTTTGATGTAGCGCGCACTCTATTTTAATATATTTGGGGAAGTTAGTATTTTCTTTCTAGTGATTCAGATCTTGGAATGTGTTGAAACTATTAGAAGTTCGAGAGTTCTAGCCATTGTTTTCTTTATATTATTTTATTTATGATATTTGTCGTGTATAAAATTGGACTTTCTAGGATACTTATTTTTCTCTTACCAATTTTCCTGTGTATGTTGTTATTTTTATTGATTTTTATTGGTTTTAATGGTTTGCTACTTTGTTACTTAATTCAGCGTTTTATATCTTTAGTGATAGAAATTGAATCCTGTTTCATTTACATTTTTCTAGAGTTTGCTCTATAATGCCCTACCAATTTTCATGTTTACATTTTTCTAGAAATTGAATCCGGTTTCATTTACATTTATATTTTTCTAGAGTTTTCTAGAGTAAGGCGAGACCGCAAGTAAGAGGTGTCCGGGTTTGCTCTATAATGCCCTCGTCACAAACTGATGTTGACACTGTATTACAACCCGGTACGCAATCACTCACCGAAGGTCCCAGCTCTTCAAAATGCCGTCAACCCACAAGGAAGCAACCATCTCGGAGGTCTCGAAGAATCTAGAATTTATTATTTTTTTTTAAATGAGTCTCAAACTCAAAATGAAGTTGTTAGTATGGAACAAAAATTCCTTTTAATTTGTCGTTCTCTTTAAATGCAGTTGTACTCAAGGAGCATATTATATATATCAAGTTGTAGTTGCCGTTATTTTTAAATGAGTCTCAAACTCAAAATGAAGTTGCCGTTATTTTTTGTGTTTGAAACTATGAATGATTTGTTGATATTGTGTGTTTTGATACCAATGATGCCGTTGTTGTTTGACATGCACTCTATTTATTTTGTTTCAAGCAATATCAATTTCGGATATTAATATTGTTTGATTTGATAATAAATTTACTATTTACCGGTTTGTACACACCGTATCAAAACATATCTGGCACTGTATCCATGATCCGGGTTTTCAGAACTGGATCATTTTTAGGTGATCCGGGACTGTAAACCAGAATCCAAAACTACGCATTTTGGGCACACTGTCCGGGCTAACCAGTCCGGATCCAATTACTGGGTTCGGGGCTGCTAGCCCGGATGCACAGTTCTGATTCGGGCTGGACAGGGAATAGGGATCACATTTGGGGCGAGGGCGAGCGAGGGGCGGAGGTGGGGGCGAACGGGGGCAGGGGGGCGAGGGCGAGGGGTCGGCGAGGGCGAGCGAGGGCGGGGCGAGGGCGAGGGGGGCGGCGAGGGCGAGCGGGGGCGGAGGGGGGGGGGGGGCGAGGGCGAGCGGGGGCAGGGGGGCGAGGGCGAGGGGGGCGAGAGCGAGGGCAAGCGGGTTGAGCGAGGGGTATTTTGGTCTAAAAAATTTGTTAGCAATACTGTAATATTATAGAAGTTTTAAGTGGGCTCACTAGGAAAAAAGTTGTGCCCACCTAGAAACTCCCCCTTTTTCCCTTTCGTCTCGAGCTCCGCAGGGAAAAACAAAAACCCTAGCCTCTCCTCGTACTGTAGGTATGCTCTCACTCTTCATCTCTCTTGCTAATGAAATGATAATTACTATAAATATTCATCTCAGCTGCAAAAGATCTTTTCTTTATGTTGTTTTTTCCTTAAAAAAAATAAATTTTGGGCGTAACTTTTGCGTTAAAAATGCGAGTTGGAGTCTGATTTGATTTAATTTGATCTGAAATTTTTTTCCTTTTTTTTTTTTTTGGTAGCGGCCATGGTAGGTTGGCAAAGGCATGCCTGATTTGTTCTTCGGCATGCCGCCGACGCTGCAAGGATCAAGAAAAATCTCTTCCCAAGCTGTGCAGCTCCATACCGCTCATTTTTTGGAGTTTCTAGATGGGCACAACTTTTTTCCTAGTGAGCCCACTTAAAACTTTTATAATATTACAGTATTGCCACCAAAATTTTTAGACCAAAATACTTCCCTCTCAACCCGCTCGCCCTCGCTCTCGCCCCCCTCGCCCTCGCCCCCCTGCCCCCGCTCGCTCTCTCCGCTGCCCTCGCCCTCGCCCCCCTGCCCCCGCTTGCCCTCGCCGCCCCCCTCGCCCCCGCTCGCCCTCGCCCCCCCCCGCCCCCGCTCGCCGCCCCCCCTCGCCCTCACCCCCCCGCCCCTGCTCGCCCTCGCTGCTGGCCTCGCCCTCGCCCCCCTGCCCTCGCTCGCCCTCGCCGCCCCCCTCGCCCTCGCCCCCTGCCCCCGTTCGCCCCCATCCCCGCCCCCGCCTCCGCCCCTCGCTCGCCCTCGCCCCAAATGTGGTCCCTGTTCCCTGTCCGGGCTAACCAGCCCGGATCCAATTACTGGGTCCGGGGCTGCTAGCTCGGATGCACAGTTCTGATCCGGTCTAGCCAGCCCGGATTAGAATTGTGCATCCGGGCTAGCAGCCCCGGACCCAGTAATTGGATCCGGACTGGTTAGCCCGGACAGTGTGCCCAAAATGCGTAGTTCTGGATTCGGGTTTACAGTTCCGGATCACCTAAAAATGATCCGGTTCTGTAAATCCGGATCATGGATACAGTGCCAGATATGTCCTGATACGGTGTGTACAAACCGGTAAATAGTAAATTTGTTATCAAATCAAACAATATTAATATCCGAAATTGATGTTGCTTGAAACAAAATAAATAGAGTGCATGTCAAATAACAGCGGCATCATTGGTATCAAAACACACAATATCAACAAATCATTCATAGTTTCAAACACAAAGAACAAACGACAACTTCATTTTGAGTTTGAGACTCATTTAAAAACAACGGCAACTACAACTTAATATATATAATATGTTCCTTGAGTACAACTGCATTTAAAGAGAATGACAAATTAAAAGGAATTTTTGTTCCATACTAACAACTTCATTTTGAGTTTGAAACTCATTTAAAAAAAAAACAACAAATTCTAAATTCTTCGAGACTTCCGAGCGGGTTGCTTCCTTGTGGGTTGACGACATTTTGAAGAGCTAGGACCTTCGGTGAGGGATTGCGTACCGGGTTGTAATACAGTGTTAACATCAGTTTGTGACGAGGGCATTATAGAGCAAACCCGGTCGCCTCTTACTTGCGGTCTCGCCTTACTCTAGAAAACTCTAAAAAAATATAAATGTAAATGAAACCGGATTCAATTTCTAGAAAAATGTAAACATGAAAATTGGTAGGGCATTATAGAGAAAACTCTAGAAAAATGTAAATGAAACAGGATTCAATTTCTATCACTAAAGATATAAAACGCTGAATTAAGTAACAAAGTAGCAAACCATTAAAACCAATAAAAATCAATAAAAATAACAACATACACAAGAAAATTGGTAGGAGAAAAATAAGTATCCCAGGAAGTCCAATTTTATACACGACAAATATCATAAATAAAATAATATAAAGTAAACAATGGCTAGAACTCTCGAACTTCTAATAATTTCAACACATTCCAAGATCTGAATCACTAGAAAAAAAATATTTAGTCAATATTAAGTAACTTCCCCAAATGTATTGAAATAGAGTGCGCGCTACATCAAAGAGAAGACAAAGATTTTTGAAAAAATAAAAATAAAAAACAAGCCGCAACATATCAAAATGAGAACACAATGACATCATACATGTACAGTTTAGAAGTATAACCAACATCACTAGAATAGTTTAAAATTAAGTAAATCATGCAATTCTCAATAAATACAGCAAAAAAAGAGAACACAATTAGTCTATTTCTAAGCAATTCTCATTAAACCAATGAAAAAAATTTAGCTATAGAAACACAATTATTCAAGCATTCAATTATATATCTAGTAATCCTAACACCAATAAATCGTCTCAAGAAAAAAAAATTTAATCATCTCAATATGAGAAAGAAGATTCCAAAGACCACGCGAGAGATTCCACTCACTCCAAATTAAAACAGCTATAAATCGAACATTAAATCGAACATTAACTCCAAATTAATGCGAGTGTCGTCGTTAGCGCCGGAGTCGGGCGAGATGCGGGCGGCGGGAATGGGGGAAGTGACCAGAGCGGGGGAAGTGGCCGGAAGCAAAGGGGAGAGAGGATGGAATGGAGATTTTGGGTTATTAGGAGAGAGAATAGAAAGAAGATATGGATTTAATGAAAGAAGAGAAAGTGAGAGAGATGGGTTAGGAGAGAGAATGGGTTTGGGAAGAGAATTTGTAGATGTGAACCGGTGGGAGAGAAAGAAGGGGAGATGGTAAGGATAATATTGGTATATAGGTGTGCTCACTAGGAAAAAAACTGGTTTTCTAAAAGTAAGGATGTGCGCACTAGGAAAAGTGGGCTCACTAAGAAAAACTAGTGCCCATCTAGAAATTCCCCTCATTTTTGCATTCATCTCAATTGCCTGGTAAAATTCAATGATGGCATTAGGTTTCTTTGTTAAAGTTGGCAGCTTTAACCTTTTTAATTGATATTGGTGTTAACTGGCATTTGGATTCACTCTATCTATGTGATAAATTTTCTACCCATTAAGGTGGCATGCATCATTTTTAGAGTTCATTTGAAATTTTTAGCGGGGGGTGGGTCATTGTATTAGATTTGGTTTAGCTGTTGATGTAACGTTTTCTTATGTTGCAGGTAGCCGAGTGGCATGCTTGAATAGGGTGTCTGATCATTCTTCCAAAAGAATCTTAGGGCTTTTCTACCAGTATACGCAGTACTCGGTACACACGTCACATTCTCAATAATATTAGATTTGGAGTTAACGAAAGAATAACAACTTCTGTTCCCAGACATCCATCGAACATCTGACGCTTGTAATGAACTTTCATGAAGAACGGTTTATATGTTTGGCTCTTCCACAAGATTGATATTCAAATTCTATTTTCTTTAAAAAAAATTTTGGGCACATTTTTTTACTGGGATCCTGATATGCTATGCAGATCTGCAGGAGATGTTTCCAACATGGAGCCTGTTTCGTCTCCTTTGACACCGCTATTTGGTGATGGGAGAACTAAGACCAAGGATGAAGCCTCCAAATCCTTAGCCATTCAAGCTATTCAAAAGGGCATAAAACAGGTTTACATAGTTTTATTAAACTCCAGAACATATCCCAACATGCTCTTTGATCTCACTGCAAGATATCAATAGTTGTGACTAAATATTTGTTAGAACATAACATCTCGTAACTAATTTGGTGAACTTTGAAGATAGATAGTTTTATAGTGCATCACGGAGGGCAAATGCAAACTTTTGTACGATTGTAGTATTGAACTGTTCATTTCGTATGCTGAGTTTATAAGTATGCATGATCCTATCGTTTTTATAAATGCATCAAAAAATGAATGCGATGCAGTACTGTACATCCTTAAAAAGCTACCTACAGCTCCCGGGCTAACGGTTTCTGGATGAAAATAGTATACGGAGAAATTATTATCTGAATCATTTCAATAATACAGGCATATAGGACTCGTTACTTGTATAAGTCAGTTCCTTCTTGTATTTGCTCTTAACTATTCGTGCGAAGTTCAAGGTCATGGCATGCATGCTAATTTGTTGCAAGCACTGTATTTATTCAGTTACCAATTTTACATAATGTTGCTAGATAGTTAATAGTGCAAAATATGATACTTTTGGATTGCTGTCAGATCTGTCCAAGGGTTTATTACTTCAATGTCTAGTAGGTAGTAGCTTGTTTCCTTTGTTCTCCTGCATAGTTGCATCCTTTGAAGAGTTTCTTTCTTTCGTAGAATGCAGCTAGTTTTCACATGACTTTAAATACAGAGCCTCTTATTTAATTTCTAAACCTGGCAAGACCATCAAACTTTGATGCATTACCATTAAGATTCATGATTTAACTTTGGTGAGATATCATTTCCTTGAGATTACATTGATTTCAATATCTTTTTGGTGTTATCCACTCTGCCAATCTAAAAAATACATATCTGACACGGTACAGCTTCTTGATAGGAGTGCATGTCTTTGCACATAAAAGGTTTGTTGAGTGAACGAATGAGCGGGTGGTTACATTTAATTCAGAGTTCCATGTCCTTGGAAGTTAGAAATACTTAAAGCTCTTTGATAGCTTTTGTGAATATGCACTGAATTCGACCTGAAAGGATAGATTATACTTACACAATATCTATTTTTATTTTGATGACAGTGTTGTAGATCTACCCTTGCTAATTAGACATTTTCTACAACTGATGTTGCTAGAGTCCCAAGAAGGTCAATTTGGTAGCTAAACTTGTTAGGGGAATGCGTGTTGAAGATGCCCTCTTGCAGCTGCATGTGCAAAGACTGTATATCAGGTAATATCCTCTTTAGTCGTTCATGTAAACACATACATTTGTTCTTCTGCATCATGTTCAAATTACGAGTGAGTTCCTTGATAACCTTGATGGTTGAACGACTGTAGGTTATCTATCCACTCTGCCCAAGCCAATGCAGCCCATAATCACGGCTTGGATCCTGATCGTCTCCTTGTAGGTAAGCTAGTCAGCCAATCTTTTGGGTTGTATATACTGTGCAGTGTAGGAGAAATTCCTACTCCCATGCTTTGGGGGGTTTAAACCATAGGTTATTCATGCCCGTTAAATTGTCTCACATATCTGATGTGGGCCTTGTTGACACTTCTTTGCCTCCAAAGTGAGTATCGCTCAATCGCTGCCTGACTATTACTCCAGAAGGAGAGTTGGAAGTTTCTAATCCCATTTGTTTGGAGATCTTTAACAGGGGAAAAAAAAAATGCTTCTTTCTTGAAATTTCAAAATATCGGATATCAGGTTCCGTATCAGATGAGGGGTTTTCATATTGGATAGCGGGATATCTGATAATATATCGGGGATATGAGCCAATATCTAGCTTTTATATCAATATTGTGAAACCCTCATATTTAAAACAATGGATACAATGTGATGATCTGTTCAGGCCATAATTATTTCGCCTTGTACTGTTTCTATTGATTGTGAAGAATAGTTTCTTTGCCTTGTCGAAAACCCAGATGTCGGCTGACTCTGGTGGTGAGGGAGACTGGTGAGGGAGACGACACCTGAAGAGGAGGCTAAGATTGCGAAGCTGAGAGTCAGCAACTATAAGAAGCTGACGAGGAAGGAGAGGCAGCTCGTCCCTCATCAACTCATCGAGACCACACCTAGGTGGAGCCGGAAAAGGAAGGAGGCCATTGCCGCCACGGGGTGTTAAAGCATTCTGTTCTGTGGTCTTTTTTTTTCTCCTATTATCAGCAACCTCAAGTTATGCTTCTGAATGCAAAGAGATTCAGAAGAGACATGTTAGGATGAAGGTTTGATCTTTGCAATACAACCTTCTGTTGCAAATTCATCTGATAAAAATTGTTGGTTTTGGAGAACTGTATAATGATGAGCATCAAAGAATCTGTACATCTCTAAGATATTTACTAGAATGGATACTTTTACAATTTCTTATAATTATTTATAATATTTTCTTATTTTTAAAGAATATCTGTTACTGAGGAAAATTTGTCCCGAATGCATATTGACTGATGGGTTATTTTTACAGTTAGCTTGAGGAAAATTTGCCCCAATTACATTCAGTCTCGAGGTAAATTGAGTTGAAGTACATTAGAGCATACAGTTTTTGTCCATGAAAGCCTTTCAAATATTTTCCTCACACTACACGTGAAAGCTTATCCTCAGCATACAGGACCCCTATTCACTTGCAGACACTCTGTCAAGCAACTCCAGAGTTTTGGGGCTCAGTTCAATCTTTTCATCCTTTATCCTCCTCCGAAGAGAAGGATCCCTTCTATCCGCCACCGCATACGCATGGATCAGCGACTCGTACACGCTCGAGCTGAGGGAGTCGAGCTTCTTCAGAATCTCACAGAACTTCTCTATGCCATCCACATCCTTTGCTTCCACGTACCGCTGCAGAAACAAGCGTATCTTCTCCTGATTCAGCGCCCACTCCGCATCTTTAACCATCTGAGCTGCAACCTCCACCCACTTCAGAGCCAAGCCCATCTCGGCCCTCTTCAGGTGGTAATCCATGAACAGCTCGCACGTCCTGAAGTCAAGTTCTCCTTCCTTCTCCTTGGTCCTTGTGTACAGTGATTCCGCTTCTTCAAACATATCCTTTCTCAGATAGCCGCTGAGCACTGCATTGGTCAGCCTCGTGTCGTAGGTCACATAAATCAGCTCCCACTCCTCGTACAATTGTTTCAGTCCTTCTATATCGTCGAGTTTATTCAGAGCCTGAAGCATTGTCAGATAACTCATGTTGGTCAACTTGACGAAGGTGGATTTCAAAGATTTCCACACCCTCTTAACCTCTTCCAAATTCCCTGTGCTCGCGTATAAGCTTATGAGGAAATGGAGAGGCTCCCGGTCACGTCTATCAATAAGCCCCTCAAGTTTCTTTAGGGCCGACTCAGCTTTCTCGAAATGGCCAGCTGAGATGTAAATGGAGGCCAACGTACTGTAAGCATTCCACTGTATCACGACTTTCTCATTCTCTTCCATTTCATGCACTACTGTCTCAACTGAGTAAATGTCATTGATCGCAGCATAGCTGCTCATGACTATGCAGTAGGTGACATTATCAGGGACCAAGTTATTTGTCTTCATATCCTGCAGTATCACAGGGACCTTCTCGGGCTGATCTAACTTCATGTATAGGCCCATCAGGTTGTTATGGAGCAAATTATTGGAGACGAAGCCAAGATCCTTCATCTTCTGGTAAAGAGGGAGGGCCTTGTCTAGCATTTTCTCTGTACAGTAGCAGTTAAACAGAGCTCCATAGGTTCGCTCTTGCTTGGCTGTTTCTGGGAGCTTGGAGAAGTAGTCTTCCGCGGATTCAATCCCCTTAACTTTGGATATGAGGTCGATTCGTATTGCATGGTTGGCGTAGGACATGTTCATGCCTTTTACCTTAACCATCCAATCCATCAGCTGTTCAGGGAAATAGCAAAAATGATGACATGAGTTGCCACCTAAAGAAGGGAAATAGAAAAGAATTATACAAGCAAAGATGAAAGAGTATATTAGTCGTTTTTCTGATCTTTATTCAGGCCCTTTCCAATGCAATGGGATGATAACAAGATTCTTTAACTACCTGAAAATGGACATGTAACATGGGAAAATCGACAAACCTCACCTAGTTTAAGCAAGAACAATCTACTGATAATGAGAACAGGAAAAAAAAAGGGGTAAAATATCTTGATAGGTATGCGAGGCCATACTAAGCATCGGAGATTCAGAAACCGTGGTAAAGACTTTTGACTATCCAAAGATTATATTCCCAAAGCCATTTTGGTAATTAAAGAGCTCCGAAACATTTTTTTTTTTAGTGTTGCTTTGCTAGGGATGCAAGCATAGGGGACAAGAAGGTGTCTTCAATCTGATATACTATGGAACAGTACCATCATAACAGAAATGATTTGTTCCACGAGTATTGCTAATATAAGAAGCCATGGGACATTTCGATCGTAACAATGCAGATGTTAATATTAAGTTGAATGTTAAAATTTAGAAACCATATTCATATCTGGAATAAAATTTAGTAGCAAAATCTTAACAATATTTGAAGATATTCATATCAGAATCCAAAAATCATATTCATTCACATCCTTATATTTCCTACCCAACACCATTTAAGAAAATTGGACTAGGCATATTAACAAGAGGAACTTCTTTACTAGCCTTATCCATCAATGCTTAGAAGAAAAAGCAAAAAACTATTGAAACAAGGGAAGCAGAATTTGCATTAAATCTATAGAAAAAGTCAAAAGTGCATGTGTGCACGCACAAACATAGGACATTGATTAATTTAACTCAAGAAAACACAGAGAATGTAGCATGTTTTGTTAACATCTAATTAATGGAACACTGGGGTTTACTCACCGTTTATGCTAAAAAAACACAATGAATAAGAAATATAGATTCTTGCATCTGATAAGCATCCTGCATCTACATAGACAATTTCTTTTGCTGTGATGTTAAGAGTATCCACAGTGCAATAATTACACTTTGGACAACCAAGATATATTTACACATCACATTCTTCTTTATGATATATATGTGATTTGCGGATTAGGACATAAAAACATTCTTGTAACAAAGGACCAATGAGCCAAACCACCCCCAGCACACACTCCAAATATTTAGCAAAAAATCTTACATAACTTGAACAATGACAAAAAAACGAAAAAAAAGGAGAGAAATCACAACATACCTATCGATAAAAGTTACTTAAGCTATAGAATGTTCAAGGGCAAAAATGTTCTATAGAATTAATACCCGAATCAAGAATGATAAAATGGGACGCTAATTTCTGCATTGATCCTACAATGAAGCTCCAAAGGAGAATATCCCCTCCTTCAAGAGGTAACAAAGGAATCTATCTTGCGATAACATGACGACGTACTTTCTATCACTCTACTGTCACTAGAGAACCTAACAGTACCCAAGCAAGACTAATGAGTGTACGATTCTCTATGAGCAAAGACAAACAACAACAACAACAACAATAACTAAGCCTTTTATCCCAAACACTTAGTGTAGGCTACATGAACCAAAACAGAATCACATCGGATCAATTACATGATAATCCTTCTCCACTCATTCCTATCGAGCGTTATGTCATTCATATAAGATCACCTGCATCCAATGTTTTTTATCCGATCGTCCCTTGCTCTTTCAACATGCCCTACATCGATATACTCCCCCCAAAATCTTCACAAACATTGAGCAACCGTTTCAGCGAATTCGCCCCCAAAATCAAATTTGGACAGTTAATCAAAGCTGGGATTTTTACTGGAGCAAAAAATTAGGGCAGAAAAGAAAGGGGGCAAACCTCGAGTGCGTGCTTGTACCGGCGGTACTTTCTGAGATCTTTGACGTATTTCATCAGCTCTATGGCCTTCGCTGGCCGCCCTTCTCTCACCCATTGGTTCATGGTCTTGAACACCGCCCCCGTCGGCGCTCCGCCCAAGGCGGAGAGGCGGCGGTACAGGGGCACGAATTCCTTCTTCTTTTTGTCTTCGATCCCCGCCGCCTTCTTCTCTTCGATCTCCCCCGTCGCCGGCGAGGTCTCCAAGGCCGCCGCCAGCGAGGACGACGACCACAGCCTCCTTGCGGCGGCCGACGCCCACGAAAATTGCCGGATCGGCGAGCTTTTCAGCATCCTTTTCGCTTTCTCTCTCGCGCTTGCAGTTTTGGGGCCGTCGAGGGTTTTGCGAGGGTCTAGCCGGGAGTTTCCAAAGGAGCACACCACTTTTCCTAGTGAGCCCACTAGATACTTCTTTTTCGTTGGGGAATTTCAGTAGGAATGTGGGCTCACTAGGAAAAATGGTGTGCTCCTTTAGAAACTCCCGTTTAGCCTGGGCAGCTCCCGATACAGTAACGGAGAGATTGTATCCCGTGCGATGCGCGTGATTCGGTCATGGGTGTCAATTTCCGACCGGGTCTGTATCATCTGGGCCTCCAACTAGGACAGTTGGGCTGGTCCGCGGGCGGGCATTTGTTTACTTGGGCTTAAACCAATTACAAGGCAGTCTAAAACTAAATGGGCTTCACTTACGGGTTCCTTTCTCCATTCCAAGCGGCAACTTCTAAAGGGGCACAAGAGTTTTCCTAATGAGCCCAGATTTCCTAGTGAGCCCAATTTAAGTTAAGAAAAAAGGGGAGAAATTCTTAGTGAGCCTATATTTATTCCCAAAATACCCTTCACCTATATCTCTCATCTCACTCTCTCTCTCCCTCTCTCCTCACTTTATCTCCACCGTCCTCTCCCTGCTCTCCTCTCTTCTCCTTCCCAACCCCCCCCGCCGCTCTCTTCTCCTCTCTTCTCTCCTCTCTTCTCTTTTGTTAATTATGATTTATAATATTTAGATTATAATTATGAAGAAAATATAATATTGTAATCGTAGTTGTAAAATATACGAAAATATAGTTTTATTCTAATTAAAGATGTTAATATTAAAATGTATTAATTAATTTAGAATTTTAATAGTATTGTCATAATTGTTGATTAAGTAACAAAGAACGGTTTCAGTGTCTTTAAATTTTAATATTACACTATCTTGTAGGTAAAAAATCTGATATTTGTAGCAAATTATATTTTGTTAATACTTATTTACACATAGAAAATTTACTATTTTTATGCGAATCAATTATTGTAAGAAATATCTTTGTATTGCATAGATGGATCCGGCAGAATCTTCTCGCATTCGACCAACTATTTCGTTAAGGAGGAAGAAAGCAGCATCTCGACCACAAATCCAACGCCCGATACGAGAGAGATATCGAAGTGGCCGTAGATACTGAATTAAATATAGAAACTCCGAATTTGATCAGATATGATAGTGCAAGACTAGAAGAAGAGAATACTGATGCAGGAGGCTCTCAAGATGATCTTCATGAGTTAAATTACCGAGGTCCAGTTGATTTATCAGTACTGAAGAGTTTCAAGACGCACGTTGCTTTCCTGATGCACCCAATTAGATTATATTAGTTGTTTTTTTCAAACAAGGAGACAGTGATTAGATTATATTAGTTGTGTATTGATATGGATGTTGTAAGGAATTTCAAGTGACCGGTGTAATTGTTTTTTTCAAACATTTTGAAGAATTTGTAGAATATATGGTTTTTGTTTGTAATGAACCCTATTATTTGCTTTTTGTTCGAGGAATATATACACTACGTTTGTTTTTGATCTTATTTTTTTAATTTGTACGAGATCTTGTTTGTTTTATACGTAGGGGACCTTATTTATAATCTTCACTATATTATTGTATCGGTTATTGTATCATTGTATCATTGTATCGGTGTATCAGTGTATCATTGTATCGGTGTATCAGGAGTATCATTGCATTTGTATATCAGGAATATCATTGTATCGGTGTATCGGTGTATCAGTGTATCGGTATATTGATGTATTAGTGTATCGGTGTATCGGTGTAGTAGTGTATCATTGTATCGGCGTATCGATGAATCAGTTTATCCATATATCATTGTATTAGTGAATCATTGTGTCGGTGTATCAGTGTATCATTGTATCATTTTGCTTCATTCACTATATTTTTGTAATAATGTATAATTAGTTGTTAATATAAGTCCGTAAAATGACGTTGAATTGGATAAACTAATAATATATCAGTTTATTATATAAATAGAGTGGGTGAGATGTCCGGAATAGCAGATTGGATCAAGCCCTTGTCCGGACTGACAGTCCGAACAGGAGAGACCTGTTCAGACTGTGAGTCTGAACAGGACTGGTCCGTTCGGACTGACAGTCCGAACGGGAAGCGCGAGCGGGAGCGGAGCCCTGGAGCGGGAGAAGGAGGAAGAGCAAAATGGAAACGTTTTTTAGAGGGTAAACTTGTTATTTTTTTAGAGTTATTAACTGGGCTCACTGGGAAAAAAGTTGTGCCCCTTTAGAAGTTCCCATTCCAAGCCCAAAAAATGGCGCAGAACCCGATCCACCTTCTCAGACTCGGAGCTCTGCGCACTGTCACGACGGCGGCGGTCAGGTCACCGCCGCTGAGCGAAACAACAAAATCGAAGCCTCTGTACCGGTGGTTGTCGGAGGGGAGCAGCGTGGCGGATACGCTTGATCGGTGGTCGGCCCAGGGCGGGGCGGTGACCAAACCGCACCTAATAAAACAAGTTCGGGCCCTCTGCAAGTTCCGCCGCCACAAGGAAGCCCTCGAGGTTCGCTTCAATTTCACCAAAATGCCTTTAATATTTTTTATTTTCCAATAATCTCTTTTATTTATGAAATTAAATTGTTTATTTTGCACCATTTTCTTTTCTGTTTAATTTCGAACATGGAACGGCCCTAAAGTCTTGAGGCGTAGGTTCATAATATACAGTGTTTTCTTTGTAATTAATTGAAAGCGAATATCAATAATAAAATATAATTCTTTTCAACTGAATTGATTTGCCATTTAATCACATTTTTATTCAAACAATATATTAGCATATAGCGGAATTAATTATAATAAATAAATCAACAACTCGCAGATGTTATATAGTATTTAGGTAGAAGACTCACAGATGTTACATAATGTTACATAGTATTTACGTGTAAAACTCTTACGAGAAAAACTATGGGATAGCCTAACAACAAATTCTAATTTTCCAAATAAATAGTACAGTCTTCTTCTGATTCTTGCCCCCCATGGAACTCAGGAATCTAAAAATGATAGAGTGGTACATTGATGGAAATCTCTCCCTGTGGATTCATTGAGAGTGGATGTGGATTCGGCTGGGTGGATTCCCGAACCTCTTTATTCTTCTCTATTTCTGTCAAAATCCTAAATTTTCAAATCCCTAATGCTAATCCACTCTCGTCCTGCATCATACATTGTTATCTCAAATCTCCAAGCTTATTAAAGAATCGAACTCTGTAGTAGAAGTACCAGCTAAGAATATGATAAATACTGACATAAAAAGAGTATCACATGGAGCACAAGAAGCTCTTCTCTTCTTTCTTCCTTTCTCTCTATCTTAACTATTTTATTTGTTCTGGATGGATTTTGGATGTGTTGATATTTATAGGCAAATTTACCCCATTTTTAAGAAATAGATTACTAAGCCACCAAAAAATTTACTATGTCGCTAAACATATTATTATACCATCATTTCCATGTGTGCCACCTAATCCTTGATTAGTCCCACCTAATCCATGATTAGTCTCACCTAGTGTCATTTTTATTTGGGTTAACAGATTTATGGTATTAAAATCGGTAATATCAAGATTAGTAACATATCATATATCACATATCGGGCAAGCGCCTCAAAAGATTAGTAACATATCATATATCACATATTGGGCAAGCGCCTCAAATTTGATATCGGTACTTGAAATGCTGATATTTGAAACCTTGATTGGAACTATATGCGTAAGATGAACAAATATTATGCGCATTATCTGTCTCAAAATTCTAGTTCCATCCATGGCAAAATGCAAAGTATTATATATAGAGAGAGAGAGAATTACATGATTTTTCAATTGTATAACTTTTAATACAACTAAACCTTTTATCCCAAATACTTGGCGGAGACTACATGAACTAAAAGAGAATCACGCCGGATCAATCGCTTTGATAATACTTCTTCATTCATTTCTATCGAGTAATATATCCTCATTTAAACCTTTAGAATTCATAACTTGGTCTCTGAATAAGAGGTAAGCTTATACTTAGTGGGTGATTTAGCTCAACAGAATATGGTTGATTTATTGAAAGTTTGTCCATTGATCTTATTGTTCAGTTATTTCGCCCTTTTTCTATCAGCACAACTATAATCATGCTCAGAGCCATTATCTTAAAAAACGCAGGTCATGGATTGGATTGCGAAAATTGGTCTTGATATGACCAGTGGAAACCATGCTCTATATCTAGATCTTCTATCGAAAGTGAACGGAATAGATTCAGCCGAGAATTACTTTTTGAGCCTCTCAGATCCTGCAAAGGATGACCGAACCTATGGAGCTCTCTTGTACTGTTACTGCAGGAAGAGAATGAAGAACAAGGCCATCGCCCTCTATCAGAAGATGAAGGAGCTGAATTTACCTCCCAACATCTTTGTTCACAACAACCTCATGAGCCTTTATATGAAACTAGACCAGCATGACAAGGTCCCTGACCTATACCAAGAGATGAAGGCTCGTCATATCTCCCCCGATAACTGCAGTTACAGAGTCCTTATAAAGAGCTATGCATCGTTGAACGATATAGACTCTGTGGAGAGAGCTATACAAGACATGGAGGGAAGTGGAGTCTCGTTAGATTGGTTTACTTACTGTTGTCTGGCTGAAATTTACATTTCTGCTCACCTAGTTGAGAAAGCTGTGATAGCACTGAAGCAGGCGGAGTTAGTCATGGGCGGCCGTGACTTGTCTCCCTTCTCTTTGCTTATAAGACTGTATGCGGAGGTTGGTGGTCTGACGGAGGTGAAGAGGGCGTGGAAGTTGCTGAAGGCGAGGGCTCCGAGGCCGAAAAACATGCTGTACCTTGTTGTGCTTCAGGCTCTCAGAAAGCTAGATGATATGGATGCTTTAGAGCAGTGCTTTAAGGAATGGGAATGCAATGGTTGCTCTGGTTATGATGCGAGGGTGGTGGATGTGGTGGTAGAGGCTTTCCTAGATAAGAATATGGTGAAAGAAGCTGAATTGGTTCGAGAGAAGTGGGCAGAGAAAGGTGAGGGTCTCATATCAGATACGAAACTAGAGTTAGTGTAGTTTACAATGGTTCTCATGAATATGAATATATAAAGTAATCGTAGTTAGTATTTTTGAAGAGAAATCCAAGATTTAATTATTAACTGTTTTTGACGTTTGTTGTAGAATATGGTGTCGGTGTTTCGCTATCCGACTCCAATTGCTAGTGATGTATTGAGGAAATAATCAGTTACTTCTTCACATTGCTTTGGAATCACTTGAACTTGCGTCAGATATTATATGCTGTGTGTTTTTGTTTATTTCTCGATCAGCAATATGCAAGAAGTCTAAAGTTTTAATGAGAGTTTGAGGAAAATTATTTTGTATTTTAACATGATAATGTGTTTATTGTTTGTTGAACATTCTAAATGTATCCAATTTCATCTCTCGTATATAATGTTCGATATGTGAAATTCAAATAAATAGATCTTAAATTCAAATAAATAGATCTTATAGCGGACAAACATCCTTTGTGTTCCATCAACAAGGTATAACAGAAGAGGAGTGTACAAAAGTCTCTTTATTTTTCTAATTCAAAATTTTGAATAAAAATGTCCAAAATTTTATACAGAACGGACCAAAATTTTGATCCGTAGACGCATCCGTTATCATTCCTACTTTTTGAAGAGCCCACTAATTTGCGAAGGGCACCCATTCAAAAACTTAAAAAATATTTCTTCATAGTCTATTTTTGCCAAAAAAAAAATTTATCTCAAATTACTTGTCTCTTTTGAGTTCCAAGACAATTTTTTTGAATTTCAAATCAATTTCAACTAATATGAAAAAACTCATAAACTTTCTTTTTGTCACCAAAATACTACAGCTTCTTTTAATTAATTTCCACCAATTCCAGCAAAGATGAAAGTTTATGTTTGAATTATTATTTGTCACTATTAAGGTAAATTTTTCTTAAAGTACGATGTTTAGTCAAGAAGTGACCACTAAAACCAGAAGGAGAGAGTATCAATCTGCCATTATATTACATGGACAAGTTTGTCCTCTTCTTCTCCACCAGCAGCATCCAAAAGAATTTTCTAAGGGCACCCATCTCTATTTCACATATTGGAATTTTTTTTAAAAAAAAATTTAATCTTCACTCCCTTGGTCTTTTTCCCAGGCAAATCTTTTTAGGGTAAATCCACTTTCCTACCCAATTTAAATATCAATTGTCTCTTCTTTCTTTCTTCTTTCGTTCATCTCTCTTTCAAATATTTGTTTTTCAATTCAGAATTGGATAAAAATTCAAAATAATGACTAAGATTACTAAGGAATTTCAACCATTTTTAAAATTTTATTTTATTTCTTTATATAATTTCCAACCGAGATTCTAATAGATTCCAAAGCTTCTTCTTTTGTTCAGCTCTTAGGAGCCGAACCATTGAATACAGTACCCACTTTCAGTCAACACATCCAAAGAGAAACTCATCATTGAAACATTTTCGCTCCTGGAAAAAATTAACACAAACTAGTATCAAAAAGCTGAAAATTGCACAACTTACAGTGAGTTTGAGTTTCTCTGATCAATCAACAACAGAGAACTAACTATGCTTTCCTTCGTTCAGCCATAAGTTGCTTCAATGTCTCGACGAACTTCTCTGCCCCATCCACCTTCGCTTCGTCGTCAACAACGGACTCCAAAAAAGCTTTACTCCTCTCTTTTCCAGGCTTCCACCCCTTCGATCTCGCCATCTCTAAGTACTTCAAAGCTAAACCCATATCGCGTTTCTTCAAGTAGTAGTCAATGAACATCTCCAGCATTCTGAAGTCAGACCCACGAGCCGTCTCCAAGGCCTTCTCCGCCTTCTTCCACAGCGCCTCTGCCTCCCCGGCCATCCCATTCTTCAGGTAAGCATCCACGACTGTATCTGCCAATCTCACATCATAGGAATCATATCCCGACTCCCACTCGCTAAAGCACTCCTTGAGACCATGCACATCGCCTAGTTTTCTAAGAGCGTCGAGCATGCACATGTAGCTTCTGTTGGTCATCTTTGTAAACGTAGCTTTCAGCAGATTCCACACTCTCTTGACATCCCCCAAACTACCAGCAGCCGCATACAAACTTATAAGATATTCGAGAGGAGCCCGATCCTTGCGGTTCATAATGCCCTCAGCCTTCTTAAGGACAGACTTTGACTTGTGGAAAAGGCCTGAGGAGTTATAAAAAGCAGCCAAACTGCAGTATATGGTCCAATCTGGAGAAACTTTGCCACCACCTTTCATTTCCTTTATAACTCTTTCAGCTGACTCGATATCGTTCAGTGAAGCATAGCTGTTTACTACGAGGCCGTATGTGACCCTATCTGGAGAGACATCGACTGCTTTCATTTCTTGAAAATGGGCGATCACCTTCTCAGGCTTGCCTAGTTTCATGTAAAGGGTCATGATATTGTTACTGACCAGAGAAGTGGAGGCCAAATTCAGTTCTTTCATCTTCTCGTAGAGTGCGTGAGCTTTGTCCACCATCTTCGCCTGGCAATAACCACACAGGAGAGCTGCGTAGGTCTTCTGATTCTTTTCTGATTCGGCAAGGTTGGAGAAGTAAGCCTCGGCCATGTTTACTCCCTTGACTTTGGATATGAGATCAAGACGTACAGCTTGGCCATTGACAGTGATTCCTCGCCTCGCTTCTCCATCCAATCTATTAGCTGTAAAGGAAACAACGAGAGAGTAAATAGGAAATTTCTATTTTCATAATTACATGCAACAAAGAAAGGATTCGAAAATAAAAAGGAAAGGAACTGAAAAAATGATGGCAATAGATAAGTCTGCGCAATTTTTCCTACAGTAAAATTCCTTTAATCTGCATGAATAAATTTGTATAGTAATTAACAAAAACAAAAGAAGACGATTAAAAAACAATACCCGATGAATGAGAAAGTAAAACTATTAGATTAAATAATTCATTTCATGATATTTATTTATTTTTTCCCTGATCAGCTACCTAGCTATACAACAACTAAGCTTTTTATCTCAGGTACTTGGGTAGGCTATATGAACCAAAAGAGAATCACACCGGATCGATCACGTTGATAATCCTTCTCCATTCATTCCTATCAAGTAGTATTTCCTCATTTAAACCTCTAGAATCCATATCTTTTCATATCACCTCCATTCATATTTTCTTCGGTTTTTCCTTTACTCTTTTAACTTATCCTACATTGATAGGCTCGGCTCATCAAACTAGTGCATTTGTAGTTTTACGTTGCACATGACCAAACCACCACAAGCGATTTTCTTGCATCTTCTCATCGATGGGGGCTACACCTACTTTAGCACGGATATCTTTATTTCTCATTTTATCTCTCCTAGTGTTGCCGCATATGCAGCAAAACATATGCATATGTATTACACTTATCTTCTGTAAATGATGTTTCTTTATAGCCCAGTATTATGTGCCATATAATAAACCTTGCCTAATAGCAGTACTATAAAATTTTCTCTTCAGTCTTAATGGAATGTTACGATTGCATAAAACTCCCGTTGCACTTCTTCATTTCAACCAACCAGCTTGTATCCTACGGTTGACATCATTATCGATCTCTCCATCATTTTAAATAATAGAATCCAAATACATAAACTGACTGTTCATTTGTATCTCTTACCCGTCCAATACTACAGCACTATAGTTTAGGGTCCATCATTTACTAAATTTACACTCCATATACTCTGTTTTAGACCTACTCAATTTAAAACCTCTAGATTCTAATGTGTGCTTTCATAACTCTAACTTGACATTCACCTGTGCTCTTGTCTCATCAGCTACCTAGCTATATAAGAATATATTTTTTTGCAGTACACAATACCAGCACCTTCTCTGACCAGATAATCATGGACCATGTACAAAATTGTGGTTCCATGTTAGCTTAATCGCCTTCAAGGCATAGTAAACTATATGGATGATGATAAAAATCCTATTTCAGCTCAAAGGATATATCAAGAAAGAACTATGCTGCTGAATATGCCGTTAAAATTGGGCAACATATTTAAAACATATTGTAAATTAAACAACTACGGCATGAATATGTACTGGGACAATACAAAATGCAGAGAAAACACAATAAAAACAGTTATAGGAAAACACCAGTTACAGTGGTACAAGTTCCTGAGTCAGAATAGCAAGCAACTACACTTTAGGTAATACGACAAAATATTTAATATATGATAATGAAATAGTTAGTAGATTCCTATTGGAAAGATATAGTAGTACATGGTTTTCTGCTGAAGCAAAAGCAACAAAAATTAAAATTGTACTACCATGTTTATTTTGCAGACTCAAAAAAAAAAAGCCATATTATTGAAATCAGACTTAGTAGATGAACGCATAGCAAGTATATTAATATTCATAAAAAGATGACAAGTTGCTGAGCGCAAGTCTTCTGGACAAAGACAGCAGTTATAGGTAGCCCTTTCACACAAATAGAAATACTAATAAATGTGAATGAAACATAGGATATTTGTGCATAGGATTCGTACACATTACAGCATTGACTGATACACTAACTTGGAATACGTAGTTGCGATTATCAAAGGTTAGCAACGTTATATGAAAAAATGCATATATAAACAAATAAACAAACTTCAACTCAATGAAGAGATATTGCTAACAAAGTATGCATTAAAGTCCCACTACACCAAAAAATCCAAATTTGTGGTGAGGGTTGAAAGATATATTTTGTGTTCATAAATGACCCCAACAAGTTGAGCATCCTCTTGAGCCGAAACTCGGGCTTTATGCAATAACAATATTTATTTATTTATTTTTAAATCTGCAATTAAATGCATGTCATGTAGGATTTAAATCTAGTTTCCCTTCCACTACATCAAAACTCCATTTATTGTGAGGGTTGAGAGTTATACTTTTATACTCTAGCAAAATGAATGCAAGTGGAGCATATATTTCAAATAATAGCATGACAGGAAAGCCATGGATCATTATGATCATGGCGAATGAAATGCGGATAAATGCACAGAGTTAATAAGATGCGTGGAATTATAAAAGAAAGGAACTGGATCTTGGACACATAAAAGATGCCCATGCATTATCAATGTTCTCAAGAGGCGTTTTGGAATACACACTTAATCTAGTTATTACATAATATTATCAGTTTCAAGGGACCATGTCTAACTTTCAAAACTCGTGAGAAATGAGTCTCTGTGCCAGACTACTTTCCTGCAGAGCATTGATCATACCATTGAATATATGTGCTGAAGCAAGCTATAGATTAGGCCATCTTCCTGCTATGTTGTACATAATGTTGAAAATAACATGTTATGGGACTCATTATATTATATTATGATGCCTAACACAATCTCAGCACCATTTAAAAACAACTCAGTGCATCACATGGTGTATTTTTCATGTTAATTTACATTATCTTACATTTTATTATATTATGTTATTTGTTGTTATTTTTTGAGTAATTTTCAAGGAGCTACTGATTATTTGTTTACTCTGTTACTTGATTGCTATAATTTTTTTACTTAATTTCTTATTGTTTGATTATTTGATTACTTGTGGAATTTGCTAACTTGCTAATTTGTGATTGTTTACTTATTTATTTGCTGCAATTTTTCTCTAATTGCTTGACTTTTTTTCTTCTTATTAATTCTATTTAACTCTCAGTTAAACTAAAATGAACAAATATAAATAAGATAAATTGAGTATCGCAAAATATAAATTACAACATTGGTGATAATCGAAACTAAAAAAAAAGTAAATATGAGATTTTGTTTCTTGTTTGGTGATCACCAAAGTTACCTTGCAAACTTAATATAATTTTAAGAAGATAAATGTAAAATTATTATGAAACTTGTTAGAAATATAGAATAGATTATATGCATTACAGAATGTTATTAATATTTTGTTTGAATTTTTAAATTTATTTTACAATTTATGAAATTATTATAGATGGGTTTATATTTTTTTATTAAATAAATAAAAATTTGTGTAACTTACAATATGTGTAACACTACATGCCATGAAACCTAACAGAAACAGAATGTTGCATTATCATTATTGCTATTTTTAAACATTGAACTTGTACCAAATATTCAATGACATGTCGAGCTGGTTGAGGACCACTTCTTAATGCTATTCTCACCTTGAAGTCGACGCACTAGACACTTTCAAGTTTTCATCCAAGGTATCAAAAATTCGAAAACTCAGTTCTAGCTTTGGTTTTAGCAGTTTCATCAGCTTTGCTCCATTTGGTTATTAGTGTCAATTTCAACATTCAACAACACAAAAATAAAACAAGTATAATAAAATTTCAATTACCTATATTTTGTAATAAAACAAGTACCCCCCCCCCGGCCGTCTCAAAAAAAAACCCCCACCTCACATGCCAAAAAGAAAAGGAGGAATAAAAGGATAAATGAAAAAAAAAACAAATGAAGGCTTCCAAAACAATTCCATCATTCCCTTGCTTCCAAAGTACCTACCTCACATGCACCCTACACGAAGAGCCATGAGGTTGAGTCAATGTATGTGCGGCCACAAGCCAATTTTACATGTATATCATGTCCATATTTGCTTGTCCATTTACCACTGTCCTAACAACAAGTAAACCAAAATTAAGTGTTGAGAGTTAAGGGGTAGTTGTCGTTCATCTTTTAAATGAAGTTTCCAGGAAAACTGATATTTGAATCCTGCAGGTTCACATCAATCCCTTAGAGACTCTGGTTTTTTGTGCAATTAGTTTATGCAACTTTACTATAAGATTGTCTATAAAGATGAAGCACCGATTTTAGATGAACAAAGTCAGTACCTTATTCTTGAGATTTCAAATCATACACAGAGAGGGCTTCTTCATCTTGGTTTAAATCTCTTCCATATATTGTTGACATTTTGATGCAAGAGATAGCATTATGGCAATATAAAAAAAATGGAAAGGAAAGAAACTTTCCGCTTGCCAAAAACCTAATCATATTTCTGTTCAGAGTCCTTTAACTTTCAAGTTCCCAACCACACTGTGATTTTGGAACAACTCTTGTAGCCATTCACCCATTTCTTCATCTAACCTCTCTTGAGTTTGTAACTTCCTTCTTAGTGTCCTTTCTCCCCAAAAAAAAAAAAAAAAAGACAAATCAATAATTTTTAAGATCGATTTAGACTAATTTTTCTTCCTCAGCTGCAAAGATCCAAACTTGCAACTATTCCCAGTCACAAACCGAGAGAAGATAGACAAATCAATAATTTCTATACAACTTCTCATCCAAATGTAAATCAACGACCCAAATAAACTTAAACTTGATGGATTGTGAAATAGGAACAACAATTTTGGGGAATTTCTAGATGGGCACAATTTTTTTCCTAGTGAGCCCACTTTTCCTAGTGCGCACATCACTGTTTTTAAAAATTTCTATTTTTTCCTAGTGAGCACACCTATATTCCCTAAATACCCTCACCATCTTCTTCTTTCTCCCTCCCATCGTTCCCCAAACCCAAACCCAAACCCAAACCGTCGCCTTCTCTCTCTCTCTCTCTCGAGCGCGAGCCGATCTCTCTCTCTCGAGCGGCGAGTGGTCGGGTTCTCTCTCTCTCGAGCGCGAGCCCGGTAGTCTCTCTCTCTCGAGCCTCTCTCTCTAGGGTTCTCTCTCTCTCGAGCTCGCGCAACCTTGCCACTGTCTCTCTCTCTCTCGGGTGGCTCGAGTGGAGTCCGTCGGCGACTTCCCGGCTTCCCCCTGTCTCTCGCCGACAACCTTGGACGTCGATCAGTCGTCTGCGCCGCGAGTCACCGATCCCGGACGTGGCTCCCCTGACGCAGTCTGGCCGACTCTAGCTCTCGATTTAGGAGTGCAGGAGGTAAGAAATTTGCTATTTAAATGAAATAAATTTTTTAAATGGATTATGATTTTAGATAGATAGAGTTGTTGCTTTATTTTTAGTGGGCAGCATATGTCATATACTTTGATTGGGAAATTTTGAACTATATGTCCTATACTTTGATGGATACTAAGGAAGCATGATAATGCCATGTCTTCTATATCAAAATCATAGTTTGCAGGTTTTTTTTTTCCTGAGAATAATCAATAGGTTTACATAATAGCCTAATAAAGGGGAAAAAAAAATTCACCAATGTAAGCAACAAAAAAACCCTTAGCTAGAAGAAAGAAATTATTTTTTCCTATGATAATCTGCACAATGAATTACCATAAAATTGTATCCAGTCATCTTACGTAATTTTTGTTTATTAGTAGTTTATCTTTATAAACTACTAATAAGGCCTTTTCACTTTGGTAAAATTTTTATAAACTACTAATGAGCAAGATTCTAACTAATTTTTATAATTGCATGTTTTATAGCGAATGAGAGATGAAATTTTGTTCACAATTATATGCATAAAATTGCTTATCTTAGGTAGATTTATGATATCATATCTACAATACTGGATGAATCAATAAATATCAGCAATGTTGGCACTATTCTGATGCCAACATTATAAAGTTTATATCATATTTGATACTTCAAAAGCCTATACAATGTTCGTGCTACTTATTGGTTTCGGCTGAAATTTAAAACCTTGGATAAAAATAAACTTAATTTAAAAATTTAAAAAAAAAGTTTTATTAAGAGGCAACTGTATGTAAACAGATATGAGCATGACCCCTAAGTTTTAAAAGCAACTTCAATGTCTTGATAGAATTTTGTTGAATCCATATTAATAACCTACCGCGTGAAATTGTTGCCACTGGATACAATTTTGAACCGTTATTACAAGCTCTATGAAATTTTGTGCTTTGTGTTTATCCTATTTAATTTAATAGATTTAGATGTAGGCAAATATAATTAGCATATGGTGATATTTGATGTTTGATTAATGTTAATTTTAATTTGTCAATAAAATCGTTGGTGATTTACAGATGGATCCAGCGCAACCATGTCAGATTCGGCCAACAGCCTCGAATAGGAGGAAAAAAACAGGGATTCGTCCAGCCGTCGATCCTTACATCCCTGAAATCCATGATGAACCTGAAATCCATCGTTGGTGTTTATCCTATTTTATTTGGTTTTTTTATTCTTTGTAAATTAATCAGGTTTAATCAAACTTATATAGGTTTTTACCCTGATATATGCAGAGAATTCAAGAAGTTTTAGCAATTATTGATCCCTTCTTAGAGGTAGGTGAGACCAGAAGCAAGAAGAGTTCGCTATATAATGCCCTCGTAAAGATCAAATCAGTTCTAACTGGGTGCAAACAAACTGATATTCACACAGTATCACAGCCCGTTGTGCAATCCCCCTCCGATCCAGCGAGCTCTTCAAGACGTCGTCACCCCGCAAGCAAGCAAGCCGCTCGGAAGTCTAGAAGAATATAGAATATGTTTTTATTTTGTAATATCAGTCGCTAATCCAAAAACAAAGATGTTAGCTTAGAAGTAATCTTCCTTTTAGTTTGTTGTTCTTCTTAATTGAAGTTGTACTCAATGATTCACGTTATATATATTACTACCTTACAATATGATCTTGAAAGTTTTATGATTTTAGCTGAGTTTCTTGGTTGTTAATATTGTGATTTATTTGGGATTTATATCCCAAGAGGTTATAATTGAAGGAAAAAATGTTATTGATGCAGAGTGAAGTGATCTTTAGAAACAAAAGTTATGCACAGTTACGTTTCATGTTACTAACCTATTTAAGTATTTGTAACATCTGATGTTCATTTATCTTTTTGTGCATTTAGTTTTAATATATGGTACTTGGTCAAAATATGTAGTGTTTTCTGAAATTTTGGTTAAATTTTGCTGTTGGAGGATCCGGCGCAATCATTTCAAGCATGCACAGTGAAGTGATCACAATAGAGTTTTTGACTTATTTTTTTTTATTTCACCGTCATTGCAACTATTGTAACTGAGTTGTTAAACTGATAATACAATAACCTATTCAGGGGTTTGTGACTGTGTAACTTACAGTTTATCATATTAATTTACTAAGCAAATGCAACCATCAAATTTGTAGGTACAATGAAAGATTCAAGATCAAATTTGGAATTTTTGGTCATCCATCCGGGGTTGACACACCGGACAGATATTACCGGTCCGGGTTTACAGTCCCGGACATTAGCGCTCTGTCCGGGCTGTATACCCCGGACAGTCAGATCCTGTCTGGCACTGTAACCCCGGACGATGGTTTTTTAAATTGGAAGCATGTCCACCAACTACGGTCTATTATATCATTATCTTCATATCAAAACATATCAACAAAATAGGCAATACAGATTAGATATAAACATTAGCCATTGATAGCTTCAACTTATAGGTTAAAATAAACTTAATTATTAAAAATTATTAACCTCAGGCTAGCCACCAAGACATTTAAGATTAATTCATAAATTTACACCTCAAACGACATATCCTCTATTGTGAAATTTATTTGTTCATAACAATTATAGAGCTAATACTGAACTCAAATAACGCATCCATCCGGGGTAGACACACCGGATGGATATTATTTGTCCGGGTTTACAGTCCCGGACAGAAGTGCTTTGTCCGGGCTGTATAATCCGGACGGTTAGATTATGTCCGGCACTGTAAGCCCGGACGATGGTATTTTAAATTGGTTTCGACCAACTACAGTCTATTATATAATTATTCCACTGTATGGATTGGTGATTTTGAGAAATAATTTTTTTTTTTTTTCTCCCTCGTTTTCTCCTCACCGCGTCTCTCCCTCTCTGGAGAACGCGGGAAAAACAGGGTGGGGGGATGAAGTAGAGTAGGAAGGGCAGTTTTGACCTAAAAAATTAATGGCAAAACTGTAAATAAACAAATCTTTTAAAGTGGGCTCACTAGGAGATTTGCCGTGCCCATCTAGAAACTCCCCAATTTTGATACCATTTCATTAGCAACAACATTATAATTACTACTTGAACCTTACAAATGAGATAGCATTTAATAAATAAAAAATGTAAATTTGGGGAATTATTATTTACCTCGAGGGCGTGCTTGAAATCTCGGTACTTGCGGAGCTGCCTGACGAAATCCATCACCTCGGACGCGCTCACCGAGATCCCCTCATTCTCCCACCTCTCCATCGTCGCCGTCACGCTGCCGTTTGGGTCGCCGCGAAGCGCCGAGAGCTGCCGGTACAGCCGCGCGCGCTTCTTCACCTTGCTCTCCTCCGCCGTCTGCCCCGCCGCCGCCAGAACCGCCGTGCAGAGACTCCTCCCGGCGGCTAGTCGGGAGGTTAGGGGCCGGATCCGGTGCTTCGCCGTGGAGATGAACATCGCCGGCTGCTAATGGATTCCGCTAATTTTTTGTGGGTTTAGTGAGGGTTTATAATGACGGAGGAAGGAGAGGGAAATTCTATTTGAGCATATAGGGAAATTCTAAATGCACATTCCTTTCCTCGGGAACTTCTAAGGGGGCACAAGTTTTTCCTAGTGAGCCCAGATTTCCTAGTGGGCCTAGTGAGCCCAGATTTCCTAGTGAGCCTAGATTCATTTCAGTAAATAGGAGAATTTTTTAGTGAGCACAGTTTTATTCTCAAAATACCCTTCAGGTATATTTCATCTCTCTCTTCTCTTCTCGTTCATCTCCACACCGTCTCAAAAAAAAATTTTCGAGAGTTCCGTCGCCAAGTCTCCTTCTTCTTCCTCTTCTCTCTTCGAGATCCGCCCAAACCCGCCCAAACCCTGTTCTCCCCTCACTTCCTCTCCACACCGCCTCAAAACCCTTTTCTTCGAGAGCTCCGCCGCAGCCATCTCCTCCAAATCCGTCGCCGCTGCCGCTGTCGCCGCCACCGAAGCCTCCACCGCCGAGCCACACCCCGTCGCCGAAGCCTCCGCCGCCGATCCACACCCCCGCCGCCGAAGTCTCCACTGTAAGTCTCATTTTCTCTTGATCTTAAATTTCTCGGCTCCACTGTAATTCTCCTTTAATTTAATTTTAATTTTGTTTTATTTAGTTTATTCTTTTTTGGTCTGTGACTGTCCTGAAAAATGAGAAGTTTTTATTTGGTCTGATAATATTTAAGAATCGGAAAATTCTAAACGAGTACATTTATTTGTTAATTTTGATTATAATTATGAAGAAAATATAATATTGTAATTGTAGTTGTAAAATATGCGAAAATTTAGTTATTTTCTAATTATAGATGTTAATATTAAAATTTATTAGTTAATTTAGAAGGTATTGTCCTAATAGTTGATTAAGTTATAAAGGACGGTTTCAGTGTCTTTAAATTTTAATATTACACTATTGCACCGTGGGTCTATTGCTGACTATCCATCTGATTGCACGTCAGATTATATTTCTTAGTTCTCTAAAGTTTCACAGTGCTTTCTTGGAGTAGCACCAGATGAACCCCAAGCAGAGGAAGGAAGTCAATCAACCCGGCCAAATGACGTTGATGAGATAATAACCATATATGTTCTTTATTTTATGTCCCATATAGTACCCAGTTTATCTGATGCTTATTTTTTTTCCCTTCATTAATATTGCAGAGATATACATTCATAGAAGCAATAATCGATCCATTACTTGCGCAAGGGGATAAGGCATTCAAGAAGCGATCTGGGTTGTTATTTACTGCACTTGCGAAGATCAAAGCCGTGCTAACTGGTTGCACTCAGCCAGAAGAACCACCAGAAGAGCAAGTAGAGGAACCAAGACAAAATCAATCCACTCCTAATGCACCCGATACGGCAATTATGACTTGAACCAGAAGCAGACGTCAACCCCCGAGGAAGATAAGGAGACAGTGATCATTTTGAGTTTTTGTTTGCAATGAACCCTATTGGTCGCTTTTTGTTCGTTTAATATAAACACTACGTTTGTATTTGATCTTATTTCTTTACATTGTTTAAAATCTTGTTTGTTTTATACGTAGAGAACCTTGTTTATAATTTTCACTATTTCATTGTATCAGTAATTGTATCGTTATTTCATTGTTTAGTTGTATCCATGTATCATGATATCATTATATCGGTGTATAATGAGTATCATTGTATTTGTTTATCAGCAGTATCATTGTTTTTGTGTATCTGAACTATCATTATGTGTCGGTGTATCATTGTATCGCAATAAACGATGTATCAGTGCATCAATGGGTTGGTGTATCATTGTGTCGGTGTATAATTGTATGTTTTTTGCTTCCTTCCCTATATTTCGATAGTAATGTATAATTAGTTGCATTTATAAGTCATTAAAGTGACGTTACATTGGATAAACTAATGATTTATCAATTTATTACATTAATAGAATGGGTGAGGCAGCGGCAGGGTATCAGAGCAGGTCATGCCCCTGTCCGGACTGTCAGTCCGAACAGGGGGCGCCGTTCGAACTGACAATCCGAACAAGCTTGCTCCGTTCGGACTGTCAGTCCAAAAAGGAGGAGTCCGTTCGGACTGACAGTCCGAACAAATCTCCGCTGTTCGGACTGAGAGTCCGAACGAGCCTGGCCCGTTCGGACTGACAATCCAAACAAGCTTGCTCCGTTCGGACTGTCAGTCCAAACAGGAGGAGTCCGTTCGGACTGACAGTCCGAACAAATCTCCGCTGTTCGGACTGGCCCGTTCGGACTGACAGTCCGAACGGGCCAGGCTCGTTCGGACTCTCAGTCCGAACAGAGCTCCCCTGTTCGGACTCTCAGTCCGAACGGAGCGGGAGCCTGGAGGAAGCAGAGAAGGAGGAAGGGCAAAATGAAAATTTTTTTTAAGGGTAAACTTGATATATATGGGAGTTATTAACTGGGCTCACTAGAAAAAAAATTGTGCCCCTTTAGAAGTTCCCTTTTCCTCTTAGTTGAGAAAAATTGACAATTTTGTCATTAATTTTTTTGGGATTTTACATATCTGTCCCTTGCATCTTTAAAAATTAGAATTTAGTCCCCCATATCTTCATATTTATAATTTAGTCTCCAAATTCTTTAAGTTATCTCTTTAGTCCCTCATCTATTTTTTTACCCAAATTTTCCGTTATACCCCTAAGTTACTTTACTTTAGTTCTCTCTTCCTATTCTTATTGGGTTCATATCTCCATTCTTCTCCTCTCTTTCTCTTCTCTTTTCTTATTAGATTCTCTTGAGTTACTTCACTTTAGAAATTAACTGGAAGGAAAGAGAGAGAAAAAGAAGAATGGAGAAGGGAACTCAATAAGAGGAGGAAGAAAGAAATGAGGACTAAAATAAAGTAACTCAGGAGTGTAACGAGAAATTCAGACCAAAAATATGGTAAGGAACTAAAGTGAGGCAACTTAATGGAATTGGGGGACTAAATTATAAATATGAAGATTTCGAGGACTAAATTCTAATTTTTAAAGATATAAGGGATGGATATGTAAAAACTCCTAATTTTTTTAGACAAAAATGGATTTCACATATTTCTTATTGAGTATCATCCCCCATTCTCTTCCTTCTTTAATCCATTCAGCACGTAAGAGAAATCTAATGGGTGAGCCATAATAATGCTAATTTAGGGATTCACGCAGGTGACCGACAATGATTTGCGGCAAGCGGTCTGCGAGGATGGGAGAGATTAGTGTTGGTGTTCACTGTGAAAAAAATTTGAGAGAGAATAGAAAATTGGGATAATATGAAAAATTGAATAGTACTCACTAAGAAAAAAATCAACTACTTTAAAAGTTATATGGTGCTCGAGGAAAGTGGGGCCCATTTTAGAATTTTCCTAGCACATAGCCCAACTAAGGTGGTAAAAAATTAAAATTTTGTCATTTCTATACGTGAATATATACTACTCGTAAACAGTGTTTGGTGGGCTTACTGAGAAAGTGATGCGCTGAAATAGAATTTATTTGAAAGAAATGAGGAATGGGTAAATTACGGTAATCCCCTCCAACATTCTAAAATGAGTTTCTTGCCTACAAAATTTCAAAGGGCGCCCCAAGAAAATTAAAAATATTATAAATTTGTCATCGTTTTTGCATAGATAAGTTTGCAACCACGCGCATTTTATTATCATCATGAACGGTTTCTAAAAGCCAATCCCAATATGTGGCGACGAAAAGGGGAGTTTCTAAAGAGCCACACCAGTTTTCCTAATGAACACACTTTACAGGATATTTTTAATTCACATGGTATTTTTGAGTTGTCGGAAGCTATTAGGTGGGCTATGCCCCTTTAGAAACTCCCCGAAAGGGTGTGGGACAGGGGTGACATGGCGAGAGCGACATGAGTAGATTGTGAATTAATGGGGGTAACTTTAGAAGATTAGGTTTTCCAATTATTTTTTCCCCTTTATTAGTGGTCAATTTTGGTAAATGATCAGACTGTGGTCAATTTTGGTAAATAATCAGACTGTGAAAAATATTATATATTGATTATTCTACGTAAAATGTGAGACAAGAGATAGAATAGTTTATCATAATACAAATAAATCTATAAAGTAATCGTAATTAGTTTTTTTTATAGAGAAATTTATAACTAATTATAAATTATTTTAACGTAAAAATATAAAATATACATTACTTGTACAAAGAGTAGAGAATAAAAAGGGAAAGGGGAGAATTAAATGTTCCGAATGCGACCCGAATACAGTGGTTTGGATCCGAACCCGATAACCCGATAAGAAACTCGCTCGTATTTGCTTTTATCTTTTGCGGCGATGGCCCTGAATTTTTCATCGCTCTGAAAATGGAAGCGATTTTTGTTGTTCCTCGTCTCCAATCTTTTTGCTTTAATTTGCAATTTAATTCGAGAATTTGTACAGGAATCAGAGGAAACCCTAGATTTCGAGTTGCTTGCTCTTCTTCAGCTCGATCTCAATCGGTGCTTGGCTGTTCTCTAACTCGATAAGATTCTTGAATTGGTGATTGTTGATTTTTGTGCTGTTTTTGTTTTGATTAGGCTGAAGAGATGAAGACTGAATACAGGCCGGGGCCTTTAGATGATGTGCTGCTTGGATTTTTTAGGCAGAAAATGGTAGAGGTGAGCTCGATTCTTACAAATTGAACTGAATTTTATGCTAGAGTATGATCAAAATTGTGCATTTTTTTGTGTTTGATGAAGATGACGTTTAAAGATTGTATCTTTTTTGTGTTGTGGAGTACTTAGAGTTTCTGTGAATTTAAAAACTTGTTGTTTTCGAGGTGAGCTCGATTCTTATTGATCATTGAGTGACACTGGCTTGATTTTTTTTTTTTTTTTTTGGAACTTATAATTGCACTCTTACTTTATGGAAAATAATAACCCTTGTTGTTGGTACTCTTATCATTTGGAAATTAGGATCAGTTGCAGAAGCTATCCCTGAACTATTAGCAAAAATTTTATTTATAGATAGACTCCATGAAAATATGAAATCGGAGTTTATTTGCTAATAAAATTCAGTGGTACTTAATGATAGTATAACAACAACAACTAAGCCTTTTATCCCAAGTATTTGGGGTAGGCTACATGAACCAAAAAAAGAATCACGCCGGATCGATCACTTTGATATTCCTTTTCCATTCATTTCTATCAAGTAATATAAGTAATATCTCCTTGTTTAAACCTCTAGACTCCATATTTTTGCGTATCACCTCCATCAATATTTTCTTCGGTTTTTCCTTCGTTTTTTTAACTTATCATATATTGATAAACTCCCCTCTTCGAAATGGTGCATTTGTAGGCTTACGTTGCCTACTTAATGATAATATGATACTCTTTTTTACATAGTAGATTTAATTTTGTACTTGCACGAATGCTTGGGATTAGAGAAGACCCTTAGGTCGGGAGGTGTTGAACTCTCAATATGCGTGATAGCTTCTGCTGAACTTACTCCTCTCTCTTAGGATCAGTTCGAGTTTCTATGTCCTAATTAATCCCCATGAATCTATTCTTTGTATTTCCCATGGGCAAGTCATGACCTCTTAGCAAGATCATCAACCTGGACATCTAGAAGTTCTTCTACCTCTGGTTAGAGTATTGTCAGATTTTCCACGCACCTGCAAGCCTGCGTATGTGTCATGAATCACTAATATGCAATGCAGATACCAACTTGTTGGTAGCTTCTATAGCCTGCATGCATGCTATCAATATTGTGGGAATAAAGTATTAACAAGATACATCACCTGCATCTGCATGCATTACATTTATCACAATAAGTTCTTATTGTGATCATGATCTAGTACCAAGTATAGACTGATTGACATAATAAAATACATACAAGATCATATATTACAATTCAAACATGAAACATCACTTACCTCGAATAGTGTAGTTGTGATAGGTCCTAGAAACTGATTCCTATATAGAAATCACAAATATAACACAAATTATTAACACTTTATTCATCGTTGTAATTATATTATTTAGTAGCATTGGGCCCATTTGGTCGTCAAATTCTTTGACAAAAGGAAATTAAAAATGTTCTTACAACTTACTTGTGTTCTAAAAGCTGTAGGAAGTTGGATGGGATTCAGAGAAGCCTGGGTATGATGGACTGATTGAGGTTGCAAATAGACTCATGGTTAAGGGAAAGAGCAACTTGGAGACAGAGAAATCAGCAGTATAACCCTCCCTCCCTCTCTTTTATTCTTAGCGTGTGTAAATGTGCTTATGTGTGTGTGCATGCACACGTGTTTTTGTCGTCTGTTTGTGGCTGTGCATCTTGTTTCTGTGTGTGCTCGCATACATATGTAAGTGTGCATGTGTGGATTCATTTGTAGTCACAGGCATACCTTATTTTGGTTATGTGCTCCTTTTCTCTTGTGCCAATTGCTTATTCATGAATATGTAAATTTTTATATTGAAGGAAGCTATGAATAAACATATGCATGGATATATTCATGTTGATGATTTATATGGATACAACCTTCTGCCTAGTAAATTAGCAATCAGGCAATCATTGCATCATAGATTGTTTCTATTTAGTAGATTTATTATTATTATTATTATTTATTTATTATTTATTTATTTTTCATTATAAATGGATTACAATATGATATCATCACTTCTTGAGAGTAAATGATGATCTGTTCCGTATGGTTCTTCAAGTATTAGTTAGCATTAGTTGTTGGAGATGTTACGTTCATTCTTGCACTGCATTAATTAAAACGACAATGTATCTTTAGTATGTTGATTCTTGTTAGTAACTGAGAGAATACCTATGTAAATTAACTAAGATAAAATCATTAATGATGAAAATAATGATTGCAGTAAAAGGAGGTTAGGAGGAGAAAGCGAAAAGGGGAAAAGCTTCGACAATTTAGTTGTGTTTGGCTCAGGTGGAAGGGTAAAAGAAAAGAAAGTAATGAATGAAAAGAACCATGCTTCAGTTAAAAGTGAATAGTTAAGTCTCACCAATAAGGAATTATTAGGCTACTAATATGTTATTTCTATGATTGTGTGTGGGTAAAGCGGGTGGGAATATGGGATTTGGGATATTAAAAAAACGATAATGAGTATGAGCAGGAACACCCTTCATAAAACTAAAAGCCTTGCAAGTAGCGGCGAGGGATGGCCAATTACATGTGCAATTCTTGCTTGGCCTTAAAATGCATAACTCCAATGTTTTAAATATCAACCGATACCGATATGTATGCAAATATCATATCAGATTTTGAGGTATTTGATATAATATGGACCCAATAATACTAATTTTAATATTGTTAATATTGCCGATATAGTCTGATACTATACGTCCAATAATTTCTGAAACCATAAACAATCAACTGAGACTGATAACAATACATTCTGCTCTTTCTTACCTTCATTGCTAATGGCAGGTCCGAGTGCTGAAGTCATTGTTTCCCCCATTCTTCCTTGACCTTTATAAGATGCTCATAACGCCTATTGGTGGGGGAAAATTTGCTTCCATGATGCTTGGTAAGTATTCTCTAATCCATGTTTACATGTTGAATGTATTGTTTATGCAACTTTAGTAATTCAGGGTTCTTTTGCTTTTGAAGCAAGAGCAACTGCACTTTCTTGTCAATGGCTTATGGGACCATGTTCGGTTAACTCTGTTGATCTTCCTGATGGTTCCTCTTGCACTAGCGGGGTATTGTACTGATATAACATTTATATTATTTAGTCCCATCTTAATTGTTACATCTTGCAATTAAAATACATTACAATCTTGTCTATTCTACCATAATTTCATGCAGTTGGCACTTATTTATGTAGGTGCTTGTAGAAAGGTGCAAGTATCTGGAAGAAAGTAAATGCATTGGAATTTGTATCAACACATGTAAACTACCAACTCAGGTTAGTGCCATCTACATATTTGAAATATCTTTAATGCTGAAAAAAAAACTTATTTAAGAAAATCAATATTCACCTGATAATTCCATTGTCTAGATTAAAATTGAGAGTTTTCTAAAGTAGTATCAAGTGAATGCAGTGGGTAAATGGCAGACTAATGAGCTCAGACTAATAAACTAGTAGTGTGCAGATTTGGATGTATACTTTTTTTTTTTTACACATGAGCGCAAATAAGCTCAGACTAAAACTTCAAATGCTATGGTCCATTACTTCATGCTCATTTTAGACTAGGCATTTATAGAATTTCACGAGGCTGAAGCTCCAAATCTGAAAATTTCTCAACCAGACCTGCCTAAATTGGTTGTAGATTTGTGCAGTAGTGCTTTGCAAGCATTTAGTGTTTTTTTTTTTTTCTCCTTCCCCCTCAAAGTAGCTTCAAGGAAATGGAAAGATAGGTTGCTTTACCTTCAAATTACATGTTTGCAAATCTTCTGTATGAGTCGCAAATTCTTTGTATATGCAGCTGGATGATGGTCTAATCACTAGGTTATAATGGCAAGAATACAGGAAACGATATGATTCATGGATATGGAAAAAATCTGTGATCCAAGATATGAATATGCTGTGAATAAGATCATAGGAAAATAAATGTGTGAAGATTAATGTTTGTATATCTATAACATGGATTTGTAAGGCTATAATGGTTAAATAAACACAATAAGTCAGGTAAGATCAAAGATTTTCAAGTTAAGAATGGACAAACTATATGAAATGCATTTACAAGTCAAATAAAATAACGAAACCTAGCAGTTATTAAGTAGTCGCTAACCCATTTCTACTGCATCTTTGATACCTTCGGGTACATTATAAATTTGCAGACATGCTCACCGAAGATGCACCTTCTAACTGTTTTTTCTAATTCATGCCAGACCTTTTTCATGGATTACATGGGAGTTCCACTACACATGGAACCAAATTTCAACGACTATAGCTGCCAGGTACTATGCTCCGAATTCGGCTTATTAGTTATTTTTCATTTGAGATTTTACTTACTTTATGTGCCTCTCACCATAAAATTAGCTCACTTTTATTGAGGTGAATCTTAATCTGAATTAATACATTTGATCATTGATGATGTGGGATCAACATATTAATGGTGTCTCTGGAACTATATAAATTATCATCTTCTAATTTGTGCTTCTAAGTTATAGAATCTTCGATTTAGTTATAGTATCCACTTCACACATTCTTTTTTGTTATCTTAGAGCGTGCAGTTGGATGACATCGCCAACGTTTTTCCACCTAATGTGCCTTTTTGCAGTTCAAATTTGGAATTCCGGCACCACTGCCTTCCAGTGATGAAGCCCTCAAAGAACCGTGCCTGGCAATATGTCCCAATGCTAACCGCCGCAGGGAGCTTAGCAGTAGAAACCTTGTTTCTCAGTGCCCACAGGTGTAAGGTTTTAAATACTGTTATAAACATCCACCACAGACCCTAAAGGCTACAGTATACAAAAAATGTTCACTCTCCATGTTAAGATGCAATATTTGGAGTCTCTCTTACACTTTTATTGATTGTGAGAAGACTGCAGTGGTTTGATTGGTATATCTGATAACGTATGCGCCCAGCCGTTATACTTTCGACTAGAAGAAACTTGGCTTAAATGACACCACCTGCAAGGGTTAATACCATCACCATATAGCGGATCAATTCCAAGATTTTGATGCTATAAAATGCCGTGCTATAAAATGCCGTGCACTCCTATTGATGGGATGGAAATGAATTGATTTACGAGTCAATTTTTGATATATACTATTTAAAATTTTAAATTTAAAAAAATAAAATATTTATTTTTAATTTAAAATTTTAAATACAACAAATTAAAATTTGATCCATGAATGAACCCATTACCATCTTTGGCATCCCTGTCCATTGCCATCCCTATGTACTATTTAAAATTTTAAATTTAAAAAAATAAAATATTTATTTTTAATTTAAAATTTTAAATACAACAAATTAAAATTTGATCCATGAATGAACCTATTACCATCTTTGGCATCCCTGTCCATTGCCATCCCTACTTTGGCATATCCCTGTCCATTGCCATCCCTACGACTACCGGGTCACAACATGCAACCTGTTTAAGATGTAATAGCATACCTCAAAAAGGATTATCTGAAGAAGAGGGAATGATCAAAGGAATTGCTCATAACAATCTATAATGAGATTTCATCATGTTCAGTATTAGGATTATTTCTCAATCATATCCATGTACATCACAATAGTTTTATACGTCAATGTACAAGTTTCATAGCTGGCAAAACGCCCAAGAACACACACTTGCAAGCAAAGAACAGCGGAATGAACAAGAGAAATGCCTTCTCTCAAATCAAATCATCTAAAGATCAACCCACTATTTTCCACAAGATTTCTGCATCATGACTTTCGAATTCCTGATCAAGACCTTAAGCTTCCTTATGGCTCACTTGCTATCTTGATGCAAGGATTTCATTATAACCACAATATCGTGCAGAAAAAAAAAAGGAAAAAAGGAAAAACCAAAAGCAGACAAGAGGTGCCAGATCTTTTAAGTTTTAGCTCATGCAAAGATATTGATGGCAGCACTGCTCCAAAAACTATCAACAATGTACAACATATAACAGAGTTCGCCATCAGACGAGCTATATAGTGATTAAAAGTGGCACGGGATAACAAATTAAAGCTACTTAATTTCCAAGAGTGAGTAGCAGTATAGAACAGAGAGGCAAAGACATTTACCTGAAGCTTTGCAAACTATCAAACACATGGTTTGAAGATAAATTGCATATACAGCTACTGTTTCCATCTGTTCGGTAGCAAACATCTTTGCTTCATGGCTGTGCCGAAGTAGCAACCTGTAACACCTGCTGCATAAGAAAAAATATGATTTGGGAAAGAAGGCAACTGCATAGACACCATGCCTCAAAACTGATAGAGCAGACGCTACAACAGTTGAAAGGGATGAATCAAGCAAGGCATTACATTACGTACATGGGTTTGGCAGATCTCTGGCATCGACTCTTAATAAAGAAAAACTAGAAGCCGCATCCTTCGCAAGAATTGGACACTCTTCCATGCAGAAAACATGTACACTTGCCCAGCACAGGTTGACATTATAACAAGGAAAATCCTCGATACAACAATAAAATACTACAGGAAATGACAGAAAGACTCCTGGATGGGGGAAAAAATTTACTAACAGTAGAAACAAAAAAAGAAATGAAAACCTTAAACAACAGAATTATCATATTTTGGATCAAGCATCTAAACCATAATTTAAAAAAAAAAAAAATACAGTATCCAATATAATACAAGATCTGGAGGTGCTTCGAGCATATTAGGATTTACGACCTACATCAGAGTCCTTTCCCTTTTAAATTTATTCAAGCCAGAGACAGTTCTTATGTTTACAGCATTACCCTGTCAGAACCATTTTCAAGCTAAAACAACATCCTGCCCAATGCAATCCTGAAGCATTTCTCATATTTTTCAAAGTCAATATGCCACAAGCTAATCTACTAATGACAAAAAATGTATTTTTGTGCGATGTTTGCAACTGCATTTGTTGTAAGTGGACGCTTTACACTGTTGGGTTGTGGCTGTAGTTAAAGTTTGCAACTACAGTTGCAACCACTATGTACTTGCAATGCACTTGCAGTAATTATAGTTGCAGGAAAAAAAAAGTGCATAAGACAATTTTTCTCTCCCCTTTGCAAACATTAGTTGTATTATTGATAAATGAAATATTTCTCAGTCCTCTTGAAAATAAGAAATTAATATTTGAAAATTTTTGCAACTCTAGTTACCATTTATAACTCTAGTTGCAGAAACTTCTATTGTTACAACTTCACTTAGAGTAATATAAGTAACAACTTGTACCACCACTTGCAAGTATCCAAACAGCTCCTAGTATCTAACAGACAACAAAACATTTATTTTATTCATCACAACAGAACATGTTTTCCACCGGCATGTATTTAACTGTCTAATGCCGAAGGAAATGTGTCTTATCAGCATTATTGCAAGTTCAGAGATTAAAGTAGTAAACTGTCACGTGGTCCACCAACGTGTAACTGTAGCTGTTTACAGCCCAAAAAAAAAACTGTGTTTTTCCAGTATTATTGCACGTCAATTGATTTAAATAACAATAATTAGTGGCTCTGTGATCATCTAAATTTCGTACTCCTGTAAACACTAGAATTCAAGTAGCTATATAGTCTTCGGGGAGGTTTGATAAGTAAACTAGAATTTATGTCTCTCAATTTAATCTTCATTGTGTGCATGGATGCTTTTTCAGTCATAACACTTGCGTAGGTTACTAAAAGAAACATTTCTCATGGAAAGCAAGACGCTGAGCAAGAATTCAGAACCAACAGGTCTCAGAACCCCAAGTTGCAAAAACACAGCTAGCAATTTTATTCTATGACTAGTTGTCCAGGTATGTAAACTAGGTGCTAGAAAGGCAACGAAGAACTTTAAGTTCACCATGCTCCATTATCCAAATGAATCCACAATACCATAAAGAATTCCTCGCAAGTTATGAAGGTAAATTGACAAAGTCTTTTATCAAATGCTTGGGATCAGCATATGGATCCTCTTTCTCCATTAAGCTTGATCAAGGAAAATCACCTTTGTTACTAAACAACTTAATCTTTTTTAGTTCCCAGGTCTGTTTTGTCTACCTCAGCCCTTAGTCACTCAAACTATGACTCCATCATCTTCCTTTGCACTCATTGATCTGCATTGCAGACTTCCAAAACCATGTCTAACAATTTTCTCTCCATCTTACTCAAACATAAATGCATATTTAACTAGCCATGAATGCACTCATTCCTTGTCCTACTAGGTTGCACTGATATAGGTGTGAGATGCAGATACAACACAATATAAGTACAAGGATAGGATGAAACGTAAAATCCGGGATAAGGATGCCTGATGACGCATATGGCAATATGTGAATTTATTTGTATTGGACACCAATGTGTAATGCTGTAATTCATAAGAAACGCACACAATCTCTCATGTAATACAAAGATTTTTAAATTATATAAATCAATAGTTAAATAAAACATGGACACTGACACAGGACACAGATACAACACGACACAGTGACATGGCAAACACTAAAAGAGTAGAGCATGGGGACACAAAGACATAAATATATGCCTATTTATTCATCTGACACACGCGCGCACACACATATATAATGCACATCAAAACTCGTATTGTTAAGACATGTTTTCTTTGAAGTACAAATAAAGAGAAAAAAACATCAATACTTAAAGACATCGATTCTAATTAAATAACCATATTAAAAAAATAGCATATAAATTCAATCCAAATGACCGGTTCCTTAAATAAAATATTTAAGACATTCATCTTTGCAATGTATTTGGGCCATGTTACCTTAGTATCCCTTTTATGAAAAAAAAAGTCTTTTTAGGCAATATGTGACTCCATAAAAGTGGACATAATCTCAGCATGTATATGTATGAATATTTGAAATAAGACATGACTCCAACATGAAAGTTTTTGGATTTTTAAACTCTGACACAGTTTTGATATATCTTGATATGTACTGGCAAGTGACATAAAATTGTCAGTGTCCGATGCGTATCCCACACAGAAACGACACTCATATTAAAATATATGTGCTTCATTGGAGAGCAATAAATATTCTTCCTTACGAAAGTGGATAAATTACACAAATGAATCAATCAGTCAAAGAATTGTGAACCTACATCCAGGTAAAGATTTTTAACTACCAAATACATCTCTTATACATATTTACATATCTTATACATATTTAGTATGTATGGAATACATCATAAATTTTTAGATCATTGTAGGATAATTCAGAAGTATCCATCAAAAGATTCTGAGTATCCAAGTACCAAATATGGGTGTCTTCTTGATCAAAGTATCAAGGAAACATAGCTGACTCATCTTCTAGCATTTCGCAACTTATACATCAAGACATTCTGCTTTGGATATAGACTTTCTAAGCATGATTTTCCTATAGTTCATATTGTGTTCCATAAAGTATAGCTTATCATCCAGACATCCTATAGGTTTTTTCTTCAACTCCATTGGTGTATGACGTTCTGCTTTCTATACAGACATTTTCTAACATGATTTTCCTATAGTTCATATTATTTCCGATATATCATATTATTTCCAATAAAGTATAGTTCCTCATCTAGAAATCTTATAGAATTTTCTCTTCAACTATGATTGTATACTACAGAAGTACTTTCCCATAATGACCACACTTCTGTCATATGGGTATCCATCACGATGAATTATTGATTCTAAATAGTGGAAATGATCATTCTTAGGTTTCTTACAGCCAGTGCAGCATAATTGTGTTCCTCACAATTCTGCTAATGCCATTCCATATATTCCAGTTCCCAATCCATTTTTTATGGAGAATCTAAAGCTCATCTCCCACAGTCTAGCTCTTGATAAGAAATTATCCTTTTAATCTCTCTCTGTCCTCAAAACTATGATAAATTAGCATACTCTTTAGGTTTAGCTTTCCGAACCACTTCCTCAGCTTCTTTCTATGCAACCTTATTGCTTGTCCTGCAGTTGTCCTGATTTTTCAAAAATATGCACTTTGCTTTACTTCCCCAAAAGTGCAGGATAAAACTTCTATTGTTAGCAGTGTCACACCCTCACTTTAGTTATTGTTTAGACTCACATTACGCCGCCAACCTCCTGGGTAGGATACATTTTACCAATTTCTTGCTGCAACTAGGCATAATATTTAACCCCACTCTTATCAATATTCCATCTGTTATCTAACATTATTTCTTTACAAGGTGTTAACTTATCAACTTTTAAGTTCTGATACGATGATATTTTAATATAAACTTGCTTCTACTTTTAATACTAAATATCTAACAGAACCAACATATGTTGCAGTGTTCAGCTCTCTCAACTTTGAAAGGTTTGCATGCTAATTTATTTATTTATTTGCTCCTTTTTTGAAAAATTAAATATTTGTTACTATATTACAGAGTGAAAGTAGTTCCCAACTTATATTCCTTCCCTTTCCTGAAGAGAAATCTTCATTTTACTTTATTATGATGATTCCAATCACTATAAACCACAAGTATGCATCATAGATGAATATATGCATGAACAAATATATTTACATGGGAAAGCTGAACAAAAGATTGACAAAATGATCCATGTCTAGAAATTTAACTAAGTAGTGATGCATCTAGCAACAGTTATATCTCATCATTATTTACATATTTTCATGTTTTCAGTAGGGATAGTGACAGTATTAGCCAAAACACAAAATACTCCCTAGATTTAATTAAATGTCTTACTCTTTTAGCAAAAAAAAAAAAATCTTTTTACATCTCAATTTGTAATAATTGGCAAGAAACATAAAATTATGACTATTATGCCCTTAGCATTGTCCATTGTAGCTTGTTATGGAATGGTTGGTTAAGGCATCACAAATTGACATTTCTCTTTGTTTTTGTTTTGCTGCAAAATCATAAATTAGTCGGGAATTAACCAAATTTAACAAACAGCAAATTATTCATACAACTATGGAAGAAAATTAAAAAGTGATTGGTTGACTAAGAAACAATTGATCTATCACAGTAAATTTTCACTTCAATTTCCTCTTTATAGGGACTTAAACATGCAAAAGATAAAAATTATGGTTATCTATCATGTATAGAAGAAAATTTGGAATAGGGTGGAAGGACCCTTTTCCCCTTATGTTTGGAAAACAAGCATACTGTCTAATTTTGACTGCATTTGGGTAGAATCGTCATCAAAAATTAATTTTGCAGGCCATGATGTGCTTTCACTAAAAAGACGAATCCGTTTGACAACATGAAGTAAAAATTAGGATCCTTTTGACATTTTATAGGAACTAGGGACCATTCTGTATTTGGACTAAAAGTTGGGGACCAAACTGTCATTATCCCTTTTAAGCATTGTAGACACTAAAAATAATTAAATAAATAAATAAATAAATAAATAAAAAAACCTAATTTTGCTAAGTGGGCACACCCGCGGGTGCACCCGCGGGATGCAACCCGCGGGGGCACCCGCGGGAAGCATCCCGCGGGAGCACCCGCGGGAAGCAACCCGCGGGAACCCCCGCGGGAAGCAACCCGCGGGAGTTCTCCCGCGGGTTGCAACCCGCGGGAGTTCTCCCGCGGGTTGCAACCCGCGGGAGCCCCCGCAGGTTGCCACCCGCGGGAGGATTCCCGCGGGTGGCAACCCGCGGGGGCGATCCCGCGGGTTGCCACCCGCGGGTTGTTTTTCGTTGTTTTCCCGTTGTTTTATTTCCTATTTTATTTTCCTGATAATCCGTGATCTGCTTTTTCAGGAGAGAATTGAGCCGGATTTCGAGCTTCTTTGGTTTATAAAATACAGGAATTTAACGAGAGAAAGGACTTTTGATTTTTGGATTCTTGGACTTTGGGAAGATTTCGGGCGAGCTCGTGAGATCAAAGAAAAGAGCAGAGCCATCTTCTCCTGGTCGGACGGTCAACGGAGGCAGCAACGAGACTCCACCGCCACCCGAACCCACATAAAAAAGGGAATAAACTAATATTCCCGTTCTTGTAATTCTTCGGAATTTTTGTAATCTCAAATCTTCGTTGTAATCAAATAATTTTTGCAATGGAATCAAAGATGCAATTTTCGGGCGTACAAGAACTGGCGACCACAGTGGGAGCTCATCTGTTTACCACAGAGAATTTGGTGGCGCAGTCCGACCGGGTGCCGATTGGCTCAATGGTTGAGATGCTGGTCATAGAAGTTGACCAGCAAAAATATGAGGAATTTCTTTCCTCCTCTGATTCGGACCCTAGGCGTCATCGCCGGGTGACGATGAAAAAAGGTGAGGCGTCATCGCCCACTGGAAATCAAAAGGCGTCATCGCCTATGAAAATTTACGAGGCGTCATCGCCCGTTGAAATTTACGAGGCGTTATCGCCCGTTCCAAAGTCAAGCCAAAAGTCAAACCAGTCCCTGACCCGCTCTCAGAAGAGAAACCTGAGGCGTAAGGCACAGCGGGCCCGCCTCAACAGTGCCTCTGGAAAATTGTGCTCAGAAAATCCAGATCAGGAAACATCGGAAAGAAAAAATTCCAAAAATAAAAATTCCAAAAATAAAAATCCGCAGGCAGAAGTGCGGGTTGCACCGCACGGGGGCAACCCCGAGGTTGCAACGGCGGGTGGAAACCCGCGGTTCCAACCGCGGGTTGCACCCCGCGGGGACAACCCCGCGGTTGCAACCGCGGGTGGAAACCCGCGGTTCCAACCGCGGGTTGCACCCCGCGGGTGCAACGCCGCGGTTGCAACCGCGGGTGGAAACCCGCGGTTCCAACCGCGGGTTGCAACCGCGGGAGGAAACCCGCGGTTCCAACCGCGGGTTGCACCCCGCGGGTGCAACCCCGCGGTTGCAACCGCGGGTGCAAACCCGCGGTTCCAACCGCGGGTTGCACACCGCAAGTTGCAACCCGTGGGTTGCACTCCGCAGGAAAAATCAAGGGTTGGTTCTGGTGTCTATTCGGGCACACGCGCAGTGAGCACACAGCGCACATCTAACTTTTTAGTTACTCTCTCAGATGTACCATCCCGTTCCTCTACAAATAAATATAAGGATGTGCTCATGAACTCACCTGAGGATAGATCTTCAAATTTCTCTTCGGATGAACATATTCATGATAGAATCCTCCAGATCCCGAAGAACAAGTCAGATGCGTGCGAGGCCCGCACAACTGCGCAGGCCAGCACACACTCCAGAAGAATCCGCAGAAGGGTTGGAGAACAATCTAATGCTGGAAAAGAGCTCAGTCCTGAAATATTACAAACTCTCCAGTATTATGAACCAAATTTGAGACGCAAAATACGTCAAGATGCAAATAGAGAGGAGAAGATATCTCAAGACTTGAGAGAATACCTCAATTGGAAGAAGAACTCTGCACAAAATACTCCTCAATGCCAATGCAAACAGTTAATCTCAGCTGTTCTATCAAACTGCGAGTGCCATCCGAGACAATCCGTTTTTGAGCGGATCACCGAACCTAAAAGAATACGGACGGTGAAAAAGGCATACTCTGGGACCGATCTACCTGCCACCTCATCAAATATGGTTAATAAAGGCAAAAAGGTGGTCGGAAATAACCTTTCGGATAAGGAAATTACTCCAGGATCAAAAGGAGTTTCTATCGAACCAGAGGGCGCGCTTCTAGAAGAAGTCTCTGAAAGGCTTGAGAGACAAGAAAAACGTCTCGAACAGCACGAGGAGACCATAGAAGAAATGAAACAACTTTTGATTGAGTTGCTGGCTCAAACTAGAAAGAACCAATCATCGTCGTCCATTTCTAGTCGGCAGAAAGGAAAACGGCCTGTCCAAATAAATGAAGACAGCGAAGACGAAGATGAAGAAGTGCCTCCTCATTCAAGAGAGGAAGAGGAAGTGAAAGTTATCCTCAATCCTCACGCAGAGAAAATAGAGAAGATGGAGAACCAATTACAAGCTCTTCTTCATCGCAAAAAGCTACAAGAGGTGGGGGTAGTCCGTCCATATCCCATAGAATGGGAGACCGTACCCTATCCTGCAAAATATAAACCGTTGAATCTTCAATCATTCGACGGTAAAAGTTCGCCGCAGCAACACATCTTCTATTTCCTCTCACAGACAGGACATCTCATGGGGAATGATCCAACTATGACTAGGATATTTGCGAGCACTTTACGGGGGCCCGCATTTACCTGGTTTATGCAACTTCCCCAGGGAACAATTAAATCTTGGGCTGATGTAGAACGTGAGTTCCTAGCCCGATTCTTTGAAGATGATACAGAAGTCTCCATATTATCTTTGCTAGCAGCGAAGCAAGAAGAAGGCGAAACGATCAAAACTTATGTCGAGCGGTTCCGAGAACTTTCCGTTCGATGCCCACATGGCATGACGCAGGATACGCTTGTGGAAACCTGCAGACATAACTTGTTGACCGATATTTTAGACAAGATGGGTTCGGTCGAATCCAAGTCATGGAAGGATCTGCTTAAGCAGGGCGAACAGGCCGAAGAAATACTTCGACGTCTCGAAATGCAACAGGCTGCAACCGGAGACGGTGCAAACGAATCTTCATTCCATTTTTCCCGTTCAAAAGGGAAAGACATAACGGCAATAGCGGTAGAAAGTACACTGAAGCAGAAACTATGGCCAACTACAAGCAACACAGCAAAGTCGCCCAGACTTCAAAAGCAGTATTCGTTCAAGGATGAACATACTGCTACTATGTTCAATCTGCTCACCAAACGCAAAATGCTTAAATTGCCGGAGAGCAAGAGACCTGAAGAAGTAGGGAAAACTAACGATCCGAATTACTGCCTGTACCATCGGATTGTAGGTCACCCCACAAAAAATTGTTTTATCTTAAAAGATAAAATTCAAGCGTTGATTGACGCTGGAGCAGTACAGCTCAAAGCTGAACAAAAAAGGAGTTAGAGCTAACTCCGACACATTTAATGCGTGAGGTCTAAAGGTACCACTTGGGCTCACAACAATTCCCAAAAAATGGGCTCAGGGCGGTTAATTTAAACCCCCAATTAAAAAAAAAAAAAAAAAAAAAAAAAAAAAATGAACCACCCAACGCCGCTAAGGCTACAGGAAGAGAATAAATTTCTCGCCAACCCCACCATACTGGGGGTAAAAAAAAAAAATGAACCACCCAACGTCGATAAGGCTACGGGGAGAGAATAAATTTCTCGCCAACCCCACCATGCTGGGGGTAAAAAGCATGAATCGCCCAACGCCGCTAAGGCTACGGGAAGAGAATAAATTTCTCGCCAATCCCACCATACTGGGGGTAAAAAGTATGAATTGCCCGACGCCGCTAAAGCTAAGGGAAGAGAATAAATTTCTCGTCAACCCCACCATACTGGGGGTAATAAGTATGAATTGCCCGATGCCGCTAAAGCTACGGGAAGAGAATAGATTTCTCGTCAACCCCACCATACTGGGGGTAATAAGTATGAATTGCCCAACGCCGCTAAGGCAAAGGGAAGAGGAAAAGTTTGGTATTTAAACCCAAACGAAACCCTCGACAACTCACTATGCTGAGGATAATAGCATGGCTAGCCCAACTCAAACGGTAGTTGGTAAAGGCAAAATCAAACCCTTTGATAGCTGGGGGTTTGCTAAAAATCCCACGACAAATCTGTCACAACAGTATTCTTATCCGAATATAAGAATACATCACTGCCCTAAGCTGCTAAGGCAAAGGGAAGAGGAAAAGTTTGGTATTTAAACCCAAACGAAATCCTTGACAACTCACCATGCTGAGGGGAATAGCATGGCTAGCCCGACTCAAACGGTAGTTGGTAAAGGCAAATCAAACCCGTTGATAGCTGGGGGTTTGCTAAAAATCCCACGACAAATCTGTCACAACAGTATTCTTATCCGAATATAAGAATACATCACTGCCCTAAGCTGCTAAGGCAAAGGGAAGAGGAAAAGTTTGGCATTTAAGCCCAAACGAAATTCTTGACAACTCACCATGCTGAGGGGAATAGCATGGCTAGCCCAACTCAAACGGTAGTTGGTAAAGGCAAATCAAACCCGTTGATAGCTGGGGGTTTGCTAAAAATCCTAATCAGATAAATCTCCTGTCACGTTAAGATTTCACCTCTGACAGTAAAACTTTTCTTGTCATTTTGCTCTAACAGAGCAAGCAACACTCCAAAATATTAGTCAAGTTAAAATCATACCTCTGACATCATAATTCAAAATCAAATGAGATAAGATCCGATTAAATCCCCTGTCACGTTAAGATTTCACCTCTGACAGAAAAGAAAATTCACACTTCATCAAGTCCAACATTACAACCTCTGATGAACGTGCTTTTGATATCGTTAAGTTGAAAATTATCTCTGACGAAAATCATCTCCCTATCAAGTTAACAGTTACCTCTGATAGTCCGATTCCAAAACTAAATACGTTAACCGTCACCTCTGTTTAGTCAGCTTGACCCTATCACGACCAGATCCTCTGAATAGGTTAAGCTCCAAGACACGTTTAATGTCACCTCTGTCTTTTCCTGATTCGTCATACTAAATGTCACTGAACGATTAGGATTAAAATAAGCACGTTAATATTATACCTCTGCTTGACCTAAAATAAGCACGTTAACATTATACCTCTGCTTGTCCTCTAATGAGTACGTTAAAATCATACATCTGCTTGTTATGGAATAAATAAATATATTAACAGTTATCCCTATCGACCAAATCTTTTAAAAAGTCTATAACCAAAATTAAAAAATCCAAAGTATTTCGAAATTCAGTACGGTTCAATACAGAACTTCAAAAACTTTGGAGGGGGTTATGTAGACACTAAAAATAATTAAATAAATAAAAAAAAAAAAAAAAAAAAACCTAATTTTGCTAAGTGGGCACACCCGCGGGTGCACCCGCGGGTTGCAACCCGCGGGGGCACCCGCGGGAAGCAACCCGCGGGAGCACCCGCGGGTTGCAACCCGCGGGAACCCCCGCGGGAAGCAACCCGCGGGAGTTCTCCCGCGGGTTGTTTTTCGTTGTTTTCCCGTTGTTTTATTTCCTATTTTATTTTCCTGATAATCCGTGATCCGCTTTTTCAGGAGAGAATTGAGCCGGATTTCGAGCTTCTTTGGTTTATAAAATACAGGAATTTAACGAGAGAAAGGACTTTTGATTTTTGGATTCTTGGACTTTGGGAAGATTTCGGGCGAGCTCGTGAGATCAAAGAAAAGAGCAGAGCCATCTTCTCCTGGTCGGACGGTCAACGGAGGCAGCAACGAGACTCCACCGCCACCCGAACCCACATAAAAAAGGGAATAAACTAATATTCCCGTTCTTGTAATTCTTCGAAATTTTTATAATCTCAAATCTTCGTTGTAATCAAATAATTTTTGCAATGGAATCAAAGATGCAATTTTCGGGCGTACAAGCATTAAATGTACGTGGATAAATGGTTAAGGCAAGCAACGTAAAGGAGATGTAAAAGGAAATTATGAACAAGCTATCAGAAGCCTATATTAATGTTACAAATACAAACTAGATTAGAATATTCATAACATCTGTTTCTCAATCAAAACAGAAAGTGCGTTCATACATTGGAGAAATTTTAGCGATCCCACCCTGATGGCCGCCTTCTTTCTCGTGGTCTATCTCTAGAACTGCAAAGGAAGACATAAACAAAGAAAATATGGTCACCTTTTCTGATAAATCAACTAATCAAAAGAGTAAAACATTGTTTTGCACAGCTGCAATTATACTAATAGCCCATTTAGTTGCATGAAATTGCAATATCAAAAACCAATTCTAGGATTTCACCCATATTTGGACCCCTTGGTTAATTGTAACTGATGACTTCCATTTACACATGGAATTCCAAGAACCAATTTTCAGCTTGACGCAAACTCTGAATCCAATCTCAGCAAGAATGGAATCCAAGTAATAGAGTTGGAAAGGGGGTACCTAGACAACAGTAATAACTATCTCCTGCCTAACAGCTGAATTGGAGTTCAATACTTGAGACATACCATTTACAACTGCACTCACAATTCCGTGACTCATAATTACATGCAACTATAATTCCATACAAGCAAATGGGCTTTCACAAAAAATTATAAAGAAGCAATTTAGGCAAGAAATCTACTTATTAACATTAAGTGGCTAACCTTTCTGATTTCTGATTTCCGTTTGTGCCAGCAATTCCACTGGCAGGGGAAATATTGATTGCTGGCTGTTTATATGATTCTCCACCAATTGAACCTCCAGATACAAAGCCACGCAATACTGGCCTGGAACCTGCCTGGTTTTTAACATCACTCTGCAGACTGGGTGTTGCAGCAACAAAATTGTTCTTGAATTGTGCCATCATCCCCGTCCTTAATGAATTAGCAGCAGCAGATCGATTTGAGATAGGTTGAGATGGTGCAACTGATGACTCAGGCTTATAACCAATTCCCAAGCCAAAATCAACACCACGCACACCTCGCCCACTTCCACCACCACCTTTTCCTTTGCCTCCCCCTTTCTTACCACCTGCAAAAGTTTCTTTTGCATTACTATAAAGGCAATGTTTATAACATTGAAAAGAAAAAAAATTCCACAACAATTTGTATTTGACATGCATCAACTATTCACACTTACCAGATTTTCTAGCATCACGTTTGGATCTGAACCTCCCATCCTAAAATAGTAAGGAAAAGTGAATTAAAAGCATAATATAGAAACAATACGATTTCATAGAGCGAATTAGCAATCTTCAGATAAACAGAATGTATAACCAGTGAAGATGTTTCATTAAAACCTAGATAAATCAGGATGATGAAAGGAAGACAAAAAAAATAATGGTTTTTTAAAATTAGTACCTTAAATATTTCTTATTTTGATATTAGTCCCTCAAATATTAATATTTAGATATTAGTCCCTTCAAGCCATTTAAGTTACTCCAAATTAGTCATTCTATTGATATTTTACTCCCCCATTCACACCTATTTCTCAGATGAACCAATTCTAACCCCCCCCCCCCCCCCCCCCTCTCTCTCCTCCCAACCTAAAAAAAAAAAAAATTCATTTTTTAAAAAAAATTTGCCCAATATTTTTCTTTATTTGTGTTCACGCTAAGTTGATGAGCTCATGTTGAGGGGGTAATGGGTTAATAAGTCCGCATTTTGTATTGATGGGCAAAAATAGTTATAGAGTTATGATGTAGGAGGGTAGGTGGGAGGAGTTAACTTGAGAGAGAGTAGTTAGTGAGAGGAGTTAATTTAATTTGATATGAGCTAAATTAAGTGGATGAATTAACAAGGATGAGAGGAGTGGTTAGGTTCTTTGGTGGTGATGAAGGGTATAGCTCAAAGATCACAATAAAAAGGTTAAAAAGCTAGGAAGTATGGATATGGATATGGATATCGGACATTGCATATTTGAGATAATGAGGATAAGGACACTGAAATATATATATACACACACACACACACACACACACACACACACACACTATTATTGACATAATAATTACTACTCAAATTTCCAAAAAAAAACTTATGGGTTTGTATCTCTTCACTCCTTTACAAATGACAAGTATCACTTGCAACCATGTGTCTATCGCCCTCCCTCTATATGCAGAGACAAAAAATAAGAGGGTGATGATAGAGAGTCATGAATCAACATAGGAATGTGATGCAAAAAATCATTTCTTCAGATATAGAAAGCAAACAAACTAATGTGCACAAGAAAAAAAAATGAAGTATAAATTCTAAAACTAACTAGGTAAATATATATGCTACCAATTTAGGCATATTTAATTTCGACTTCCCCAGACCATTTAACTCTTCTTTTTTTAGACACGACCTATAAAATGCACATATTCATGGCATTATTTCTTTTTATATTGGACATATTGTGTGGCATGTCCAATATGGTTTTTGCCATGTCCATAGAATGCTCATCTCGGACACACACCCGACACGGACACGGCATCCTTAGCGGTGTATTCATGCTCCTTAAATAAAAAGATAACTTAATGGAATATTTTAATATTTGAATGGAAACTAACCACAGGACCAATTTGGTGTAACTTAACGGATTTGGTGGACTAATATCAAAATATAAAGTTTTTAGGAAGTAGAACAAAATAAAGAAGGTAGGGACTAATATAAAAAAACCAAAAAACCCAAAACTAATTACCACTTAACAAGAACTAAATAGGATAGTGACAAGGAAGCGAAAACAAGTTACCAATTATCAATAATTATATAGACAGAAATATGAGGATGTAGGTGCCGCTGAATTGAAAGAAACTAGATATATCTGTTATGCCAATGTAATCAGTATCCACAGCAGCCATATGCAAAATTAGATTACTCAAAGCAGCAAAATTAGAATGGGTTACCTTCATCGCAAGGTCCATCAGTTCCATGGACACGTTTTGACCAGCAGCAATCAAACTGTTAACCAATTCACCAGCAAAACGTGCCTCCTTTTGTGTGATAAGCGTATAAGCTATACCATCTTTATCTCCAGCTCGGCCTGTTCTTCCAATACGATGGACATGCATGTCCATATCCCTAGCAATATCAAAATTGACAACTGACTTAATTGACTTAATATCAAGTCCACGAGCTGCAACGTCAGTTGCAACCAAAACATGATAAATTCCTGATTTGAATTTGTGTAGAGTTTCCATTCTAGATGCCTGATCTTTGTCGCCATGAAGGGCAGCCACTTTGAAAGACTTTTGTATTAGCTGGGTCTCAATATCATCAACAGTAGCCTTTTTAGATGCAAACACAAGAACATCTCCCTCATCAATCATTCCAGGTAACTTGTCAAGAAGCCAAGGCATTTTCTCCGCATTTGAAGGAATTACATTTACTACTTGAGTAATGTCTTCGTTCGCCATTCCAACCTCACCAACTGTAACTCTTATGGGATCTGAGAGACTCTCTCTGGCTAACCGCTCAACTTTGTAAGGCATAGTAGCAGAGAAGAGTAATGTTTGCCGGTCTGGCCTGATCTGACCAACAACGGATCGAATCTGTGGTTCAAACCCAAGATCAAACATGCGGTCAGCTTCATCAAGAACAAGGTAAGTGCCCCTACACATCGTCAGTGCCTTCATCTTTAGCATGTCTATGAGTCTGCCTGGAGTGGCAACAACAATTTCACAACCTGCCTTGAGTTCTTTGAATTGATCCAGTTTTGACATCCCACCATAGACTGCTGAAACACGAATCCCATGAGGTTTTGCAAACTTTTTTACTTCTAGATATATCTGATGAGCTAATTCTCTTGTAGGAGCACATATTACTCCTATTGGACCCTCTTCTTTTGCAAGCTCAGGCTGGTCCATGATATGAACAATCATGGGAAGAACGAAAGCAGCAGTTTTCCCTGAACCAGTTTTGGCAATGCCAATAATATCTCTTCCTGAAAGGACAATAGGTAAAGCTTGGCACTGAATTGACGTTGGCTTTTCATAGCCCTGCTTTGAGATGGCATTCATTAATGTTGCAGAAAAACCACAATCCTCAAAAGCCCTTATCGGCTTTGGTATATCAAAACCTGAAACGCGTATAGCTAAAGTTTTCCTATATTCAGCAACATCTTGGTCACTCATTCCTGGAGGCAGAAAAAACACACTTGGATTAACGAAGTTGCAAATAAAGGATAATTGGAGATACTGATTTCCACAAGAACATTATGGATACAGGAAATAGCGAACATAAAATGCTCATTTGAACAAAGCTTATTGGTGCTTCTGGAGAATCGGTACAAAGTGTTATTTTTCAACCATTGGATGACGATGGCAAATAACACCAAAGAATATTTGGTCTAGTGGGAAAGGTATTATCTATCGCGTTTTATGTTTATTTAAAAATTGTTTTTAAATTATTTCGTGATGGCCAATATGTTGTTTCAACTTAGGCAAGGTAGTATTTTGATTAGACTTCTGGCAAAACTTTACAAATGTGTTTCTAGGGATTAAGATTTTTTATCTATAAAGGCCATGTTTGGTTCACCAAGTTAGAAATGCATGACAGAGTTAGTAGTCACGTAATAATTAATCCTAAGACTAACAATCCTTTCTATGATCATTAACTTGTGCTCGTCTTACAATGCTAATTAATAAGTGATTAACTATGACCTAATAATCATATTTCAAATTGGAGACAAATAACAATTTTTCAAAATTGCCCCTCTTTCCAGAAAAACCTAGACAGTCACATAGAAAATTTTTAGTTTCGTCTCTCCATTAGAAATTTACTTTTACCATTTAGTTTTAACTTTGTAAATTTTCATTGTTTAAAATAATTTTCTCAAAAGTTGTCATTTTAAGAGTATAGTAGTAAAAGAGCGAGTGTTGTGTTTATTAGAAAATACTAAGGACAAAATGTCCAAGTAATGTCCAGCTAGAAAGGAATAAAATTGTATGATTACTAATTTCTGTGGGAATGCGGAATAAATTAGTCCCAAATTGGCAGGTTTACTAATCCCACGGGATACCCACTTCACTTTCGCAAAACAAACACAAAATTGATTGGGATTAGTTATCTTATCGCAATCAATCCATACATACAAACATAGCCAACAAGACTAAGCCATCTCTTTACAACAGGATCAAAAAGAGATGAATTAACAGATTCCTTGTTTTCATTTTTCTTTTGAGCAACCATTAAAATCCTATATAGGACTCCAAGCAAATCCTCTAGTGCTACTTCGTTCAATTCTCAAGGATCATCTTTGGTGCAACTATATTGAAGGTAATATCAATGAGAATGAAGCACACAGACTCATAAACAACTAAATTCAATCCTAACAGTAACCCCAAAAAACAAAAAAACAACTAAAATAGGAAGGGGAAACAAAAAAGCCAACCCCATCTACACGTATGCAACCGTTGAGCATCAAGATAAAATCCAAAAGTCTGAGTATTTCACGAAATATCCAAATGATTTATTAATTTAAACCCCTAAAATTTACCTGAAATCGACGGCTTCTCCTCATAAAAATCCTTGCAGAAGGCATCATACTCAATCGAGCTATGATCCAACGCCGGAATCGGCTCTATCTTCCTCTTATCCACCATGATCGGATTATCATCCGAATCGTACTCCACCATCCCGGCATCCACTGCCTTGGCCGCCGCGTACACCTCCTCGTCGGAATCGTAACCCGCCCTCAGCGCATCCGACGCCAGCGTCAGCCCCAGATCCTTCTTCGCCTTCAAGAAGCTCTCCACCGGATCATCATCCTCATCATCATCATACTTATTGGCAATCATCTGCTTCTTCACCGCGTTTGGCGGCGGCGGGGCCCGGATCTCCTCCTGGATGCCCTCCATGAACGCGTCGAGTGGGTCGATCTCGGCGGCGGCGGCGGCATCGTTGGGGTTTGGGTTAGGATTTTGGTCGTCGTCGTTGACGCCGGCGTATTCGATGTCGTCGAGGTCGTGGTCTTCGTGGTTGTCGTGGGCGGGGGCGTAGAGGCGCTGGGGAGCCTGCTGGCGCTCGAAGTTGAAGGTGGGCTGCCGGTTGATGCTGAACCCTTCGAATCCGAACTTGCGCTTCGACATTGGAGAAGGATTGGAAACCCTAATTCTAGGGTTTTGTGATTAAAGGTGATTGAAGAATTGGGGATTTTTTGAGAGAAGAGAGAGAGAGAGGGTGTGTGAGACAACGGCGGAAGGCGGGCCTCCGCAACCGACCCTTTGAGGTGCCGGTGAGGTTACCGCTTTGTGAACAGTCATATTACTATTAACCCTATTTCAAATACCCCCCACAAGCTCTAATTTCGGGAGTTTCTAGATGGGCACAGCATATTTCCTAGCGAGCCCACTTTAAAACTTCATATTTTTTTACCACTTTGCTATTATTTTTTGTCAAAACTACCCTTTCTCCACCGTAGACGAACTCGAGGCTAGCTTCGCCCAAAAGGCTAACCCTCGACGAAATGGTGACCCTATCGGGCACCCACTCGTTCGGCGTCTCTCGCTATGCAAGTTTCGCCAACAAACTGTACTTCTTCAACGCGACGCACCCGCAGGACCTGTCGCTGGATCCGCTATACGCGTCGTTCCTGAAGATCAGATGCCCAAACACTGTGAGCGCCTGATCCGGGCTAGTCAGCCCGGATGAATCCTCCCCATCCGGGCTAGCAGCCCCAGACACTGAGCACCGGTCCGGACTGGCTAGCCCAGATCAGGGGCCAGAGATTCTGGCCCCCTGTCCGGGCTAGCCAGCCCGGATCAGTACAGTTGATCCGGGACTGATAGTTCGGATCACCGCACATAGTACTTCCATTTAATTACAGCTCAATCTCTAACCAAAATCACAATCTCTAACCAAAATCACATGTTTTGCACATAGTGAAGCATGCTTTTTTCGAATAACAAGTTTCAATCTACAGAAAACCCCAACTGGATGAATGATATTCCTATACTATATAAGCACATTAGGTGAACTAATGGTCTGCAGTAAGATCATTCACAGATTAAGAACTTGTGGAACAACAAACGTAGATATTGAAAAACTTAATAAAAGTGAACATTGTTTTTTTATATTAAAAAAAACAATCGCTGGAATCTACAATTCCACTCCGACATTGCATCAAGAAACACAAGCAAAAAAGTTCCAGAAAGAAGTTAAAGAAAACCATGAGAATCAGTCATGGCTCCATTTGGATAGCTCACACATCAAAGAAGTTCCCGAAAGAAGTTAAAGAAAACCACGAGAATCAGTCATGGCTCTATTTGGATAGCTCACACATCAAAAATGAATTACAGTTCTCATAATAAATTCATCTTTCTTCAAAGAATTCTCCTATACTAAGAAGAAGTTTCGCAGACGGCTTCCCGCGGGTGCGGCACGTGCGGCGCACGAGCGCTTGTCGGGCACAGATGGGAGCGCGAACGTCGGATCGGATGGCGGCAATGGAGCCGCTGCCTCCGCCGTGGGCGAGGCAGGGGAGGAGGAGCTTGAAGAGGCTGGAGTGGGCAATCGTCGCCGAGATCTCCATCAAGAATTTTTGCTAAAATTAGGTATTAAGGAGATGGTTTTGGGGACGTGAGAGAGAAGAGGAGATGGTGGAGGACAATTCGAGTATAGCTCGCTAAAAAAACCTTCTCTTCTCAAAAGAGAGGGTGTGCGTACTAGAAAAAGTGGACTCACTAGGAAAAAAAACTGTACCCATCTAGAAATTCCCCAAATTTCATTGGAGTCCCCAGTAAAATATTTATTTACTTATGATTTCATTGAAAAATAACGCCCTTGAAAATTTCATTCAAAGCCTTCAAATGGTGATAATACTCAGAAGGCAGACATCATAAAGCTCGCAGCATATTTTTCGGAGACAAATTCTTCATAAATCATCTCAAAAGAAAAACAAAATTGGATTCGACGAGCAAATAATAATTTAAAAAATTACAAATCTGTCGAGTTATCAAAAACTATCAGAAATTGTAAACTACATAAACTCGCGCCATTGAAAAGGAACAAAGATTAAATACAAAGGAGCAGCAGAAACCCACATCAAGTTGAATCAATTTCTGCTGTCCTATTTCTAGTCCACCCAATTATGATTCTCCCATTGAAGCACAGAACCAAAATTAAATTTCACATACATACCTGTAGGTTAGAACTCAAATACCTGCGAAAATGATTCTCTACGGTAGAAAAATTCAGCATCACATCCAAATACACAAAACTTAAACTTCTGCTTACATAGAAACCTAGCATTTGATCAACGTAAGACCCATACAAGTTGGTCGGTGCTCATTTGTTCTCTCTTCACCAGTACAGATTCAGAGAATTGATAGGATCTTTTAAAGAAAATTCTCATGTAACCAAATTCGCACAAGGCAGTGACAATACTGTAGGCTGAGTCTATTCAGCGTCGTTTCTTCTCCATACTGGGAGTGCCGTTCTTTTCTGTGAGGATCTTCAATACATTGACCAGGGCTCTAAGCCTATCCCACACATTCATGCCATAGAGAAGTTCGACAAGGGACTCCTGGAACTCGAACCCATTCTCCGCAATAGGATACTGTCAAGTACAAGAGAAAAATGAAGTTAAGTTAGATGGATTAGAGAAGTAATTGTGTGACGGATATGTTAAGTGATGGACAGACCTGGATGGGTTTCGGGATAACTGTTTTGATGTAAGGCCATAGTCTGTCCTCGACAACTGATTTTACAAGACAGCAAGACCGTAAACCTTCAACACCAGCAAATCTTCCAAATCCACTGTGCTTCACACCACCGAATGGCAAGGACTGACATGAGGTGAAGAAAAAAGGGATGAGAAGTCTAAATACGACCATTATTGTTAATCATTGAAAAATGTCCCTATAAAAGGACAATTCAATATATGTTAGGACAGAAAACTAACAAAAAGCTAGAAACACGGTCAGTAAACTAGAGAAGGGCAATTAATTCAAACAGGAAAACTGTATAGACAATCTCATATCAATTCCTCCCGGGCAAAGTTATGTTGCTTATTTGTACATATTCTGCAGAAATAAAGATAGTTAAACAGAGAGGAAGATGAAGGATTTCTGTTAAGCAGTTTTGCAAGAGCAGATTTATCTGCTTATCAATGTCATTCTATTTCGGCTACTTACAAAGAACCATAACCGTTTTATAATGCAAGCATACATGGGCACTTGACGAATACAGTATATCCAGATTCTTGTTGATGCTACCCAGAACATTCTCATGAATACGACAATGAAGTAAACCACCAAAATTACTACTCCCGTCATAGGGAGAAAGGATTAATAGAACTAAAAAATAAACCACCAAAATCATAATGAATATGACAATGAAACAGGGGTGTAAACCAATTTAGATAATTTGATCCGTATCCATTTAAAATCGAATTCAGACATTTATTTAGTATTGCAGTCAAATTCAAATTCTAATGGTGGATCCTTATTTAGGTCGGATCCGAATTCAAATTCATATTCCAATTTCCAAATTGTATACAGATTCAGATAATCAAATTTCTTATATCAGTTAGTTAAATATATGATTATATACATCATTATACCGTAGAAATGTATATATCTCTTATGCATATAATATATATCCTTTCATGTTCTATGTTAGGATTTGTGATCCTAATAATAGTTGGTTCAGCATAGACATGCACAAAACTGTCAATTATCCATCAATGACAGGTCTCCACCATTGATGGTTAGTCATCTATGGAACATTTTCACCATTCACAGGAGATTTGGCCCCACGCACCCTTCACTACAGGGTTTGAAGTGACCATTGATGGGAGGGTTGCTATAAATGGCAACTGGTGGCCTGGGCTGATACGCAGACATGCGACAGATCAGATTTCTAGGGTTATCTGGACTTGGATTTTTAGGTTATTTCTTATTGGAGACCAATTGCTTTTGGCCTTTGGATCAAAGATTGATGGACAGAATTAAAAGAAGGATTTGAGGTTTATTTGGAGAGAGGAAAAACTCTATACATAGGCCATCTTCTTCAAGGTTAAAATTATCTTAAGAGAGCTCAAAACATTGAAGGAAAAGGAGATCTTTCAAGAACAAAACTTGGGAATTTTATATTGTTGATCATTGAAGATTGGAGATCAATTTTCATCTATATCAGCAATATCCAGATGAGGGTTTGTTTTACATATTCGGTAACTTGTACTCATCTGTTATTTTTTTCACATTATCTCTCGATCATTATTGTGAGAGAGTTGAAGTTATAGGGCTGCAATATCCAGATGAGGGTTTGTTCTACATATTCGGTAACTTGTACTCATCTGTTATTTTTTTCACATTATCTCTAGATCATTATTGTGAGAGAGTTGAAGTTATAGGGCTTGTGGTAGTTTGAGAGCCGAGACTCTTACTGTCATTGTCTAGTAGAATAAAGTATCAAGCTATTAAAAATCGTGAATTGTTTAGCAATTGTGAGATAAACATCGATATTGATCATAGTGTAGTTCGTTCATCTGTAGTTTTTTTGCCCTTTCGGGTTCTTCCATGTAAAAAAATTTGTGCTTATCCTGTTTGTTTATTTGAAATTTTTATATTGTGCTTTGATTGATTGATTAAATTAATTTTGATATCCATCAAATTATGTCGCTTTCATTTTTTCACACTATCTACATGATGACATATATTTATTACTTAATATGTAAGTACTTACAAGATTTATATACACACCAAAATATATCTATGAAAATATGTACTTCAAAATTTGAACCTTTTATTCCTATCTAAAATACTTATTATTATCTCATATCATATTCATATTTGTAAAAATCCAGATTGCATTTATATCCATTAACATAAAATATGATTTTTACAATATCTCGATCATATCCGTATCTGTTTTCTGGCGAATACAAATATTAAATTGACTATCTATAGCATATCCATATTTGTTTCGTTTCAGTAAACAGACAAATACAAATATAGAAATAGCCATGTCCGATCCATTTACACCCCTACAATGAAATAAATCACCAAAGTAACCAACCATAAAATACATATTCATTTAACCGAAATTACTGGAAATATCCACTTTTAATTATTGAAACAATTATCATAATCAAAAAGTTAATTTCGATATTATGATAGACCTTGTGTTTTCTGCTCTGGATAACTAATTATGCCTACATTTTTTCATAGCACAATTTGGCAGTGAAAGGCATGCATTATACTTAACAAAGAGCAAGAAAAGCACCAGCAATATTGCTTTACCTGGCACATGTAAGTTGATGCAAAATCATTAATTGCAGCAACCCCACAATGTATCTGGGAAGCTATCTCTGCGGCACGCTTTTGGCTACCGGAGAACACAGCGCAACCAAGTCCATAGTTTGAGTCATTTGCAAGTTTGACAACCTCTTCATCGGAACTGAACTTCATTATCGGGACAATTGGTCCAAAAGTCTGCAGAGAAATCATGAAGTCATGAAGTTGGTATATACATTGCTTGAACATGCAATTAATGGGTCTCACTAAAACTCTGTAAACTCTTCAGCTACCTCTTCTTGCATGAGCCTCATTGTATGGTCCACATTCACCAAGACAGTCGGAGGAAAGAATTGATCAACAGCATCTTCCCCCAAATGGCCAAAGCTTCCTCTACCAGCAATTTCTGCCCCTTTCTCTAGAGCATCATTAACGAGATTTTGAAGTTTATCAGCGTGCTCTTGCATGCATATGGCACCCATGTCATATCTTCCAGCTAGTGGGGGACCCTGCACAGAATGGCCAGGTAAATTATCCATATTCTTTCAAGTGGAAGGAATACCTTATAGTCATAGTATTCTAGTTGGAAATAGCTATAACAGAACCAATTCCATCTCTGATTTTTAACTACACTAGCTAGAAGTAGATGAAACGACTTGCTTATAAAATACAGTTCAAAATTTTAATGCTTGAATTTTAGCATTTGGAAATCCAGCACAGATACTGTACATGGCAGCAGACAAACAATGTCCGTCGAGTTATTCTACATGCAGGCAAAACTGCAAAGATAGAAGTCTAATGAGTACCGGCATTTGAAGTGGAACTCTGTAAACTCCTATACACAAAACTGCTAATATTGCATGTGCTATCAGGCAGTCAATACAGCTTGCTATTTTGTGTTCGTTGATAATGACGTACTGTTGATAAGCAAAACCTTCCCTAATCCTACCTCCCTACCCCCTCCCACCCCCACGGCCCCACCCCCCCAACCAAAAAAAAAAGGTAAATAAATAAACAAATAAATAAATCCCCTCTTATCCTTCTCTTGACTTCATTCACATGCATGCAAACTAAAAACATCAAAAGAACTCCACAGATTCCTCCCTCTCAAATGAAAAAGGATGACTAAAATGACTGAAACCACACCAAACATTTATAAGACTTTCACGGGCCACGACTTAAAATGTATGCCAACAAAGTTTGTTCCCTTGCAGGAAATGTGGGCATAGCATAGAGATTCATGAAACTATTTAGAGTTTAGGCATTTAAAAACATTCAGGTGATGCCAGACCAGATCTTTTTAGCATGTAATATTATGGAATATGATGGATGTAAACTACAATACACAATTCTATTATCCACCGAGTTACAGAGGTACTTACCACAGATATGGATTTTACAAGTTTGACTATCTGAGCAACAAAAGTAGAGTAAATATCCCGATGAACATAAAACCTCTCAGCACCAGCACAGTTTTGTCCACTAGATTGGAGAGCAGCTCTAATTGCAATTTGAACTACCTATATAAGGAAAATTGAAAACATATATTAAATATTTCCAAAGATAATGTATACATAATGAGTACAGAGACAAGAAGTCGGCATAAGAAATATCCATACATGGGGAACATCTACATCCTCGCAGACAATAAAAGCATCTTTACCACCAAGTTCAAGAGTCACAGGTATCAAAGTCTCTGAAGCCTTTTGCATTATCTGGAACAAGAATGTTGAAAAACAAACATGACTATATTAATATATGATTATGAATTTTGTCAATACGAAAAATTGAATAGCTGACAAGCATATTGGTGATTTGAATGCAAAGGTTTCAGCAGTATGAATAAGACCAAGAGCATACACATTCTATGTTAGGCTGGTAGCCACATTTAGGGGCAAATCCTTCAGTATTACAGGACATTAGATTCTCCAAGGACTGTAAACATTATCTACTTCACCGAAATTAGTCTCAAAAGACCAATGTAATCACCAGTTCTGACAACCCTCTAAAGCTTTCTAGGAGGGAACAATAAATCTGATTACTTTTGGTATTAAGTAAGAAAAGGAGAGTTTTTTTCTACATTACAGTGTACTGCCCCATGATTAAATTCCATAATTTGTTAAAAGCAGAATTAATTCAAGTACAGTTCATCGAAACATAATACAGTTCTATTACGACGAATGAATTCGTACTTGCAAGGCTGAGACCATATATTGACCCAAAAGATTAATCGTTAAGGTGAGTCACAAGCCCAACAGTTCTGCCTTAAACTTTGCAGACTAGAATTGGATGATCATGAAACCAGCTTTTGTGAAGTACAAAAATGATTAAATGATATATCATCTGACCACAGGGCATGCTAACTCATTAGTTTCACTATTATTAAGATTGTCACAAGCACACAATGCAGCTGAGAGGAATAGCTAAACGTGCAAGCAGGAATACCATTTTTCCCACACCAGGTGATCCAACAAAAATAATTTTGTCAACCGACGACACAAGAGCTTGTCCTGTTTCTGCAAAACTGTCAATGAAAAGAATGAGAAATTCTAATAACGCCAAATCATTTCAGAATAAATAAATAGTGGTAAAGAAAAAATGAACACATGAACAAACCCGGTTATCACATGAACCAAATTCTCTGGAGCTCCAACAGCAGCCAGAGCAGCTTGAATGATTCTCAAATAAAAACATCCTGACCAACTAGCATGCTCTGAAACCTACACTAAAAAATGTGATTAACTTTCAAAACAACAAAAGTTTATATCTCAATATCGTATGTTCACAAATAATATGGAGGATGACTTTATCTAATATGATTATCATATAACTAAGTCAATATTGCAATGAAATCAAAATTCTGCTTAACAATCCTGCCTATGGTCCATGGATATTGTTAAAAATGGTTAAAATCAGTAGGTAAAAGCCGTCACACATACTAGATTCCTTCTTGTATAATAAAGTGACAATAGAAATATCTTTAACAGGAGCAAACAACAATTGCATGAAATAACAGATCAGATTTATTTACTTCTTGTGCTTACATGAGCACACATACTTAATTGTTCAAGTGTATTAACCAAAAATAGGATGAGGAGGAACAGATAGTGTCCAGTAACTATTTGTTTCAAATACCAACTCTAACCCTAAAACACCTAAAATGAAATTAAACCCACCGCTGCATAGAGTTTAGAAAAGAACATCCATCAGTACAAGAATCAAACAAAAAGATGAATTAATTTATGCACAAGCTGAAGCAAATGTTGATCTCAAAAAAAAATTATAAACAAGAAAAAAGAAAAAAAAAAGCTAAAGCAAATGTCTGGAATGCATACATGATAATATACAACTTGAAATGCTCCATGGGTGAATATCACAAGCAAGCTACATGAAATATATACCTTAATCACTACGCCATTTCCCGAAAATACTGCAGCTAGCATTGGGTTGAAAATGTTATGAAATGGATAATTCCATGAAACAATTGCTCCGATTACTCCAAGGGGATAGAACTCAACTTTTGCTCTCTTGTGCATCATCGATCTCCCACGACATCTGAGACCAATGAAAATTGATATAAATTAAATCTGCTCAATCAGATATACCCCAGCTAACTGAAGATTTAGTTTGATTCAAAGATTAACCAAAAACTCAACACATGATAGGTATGCAGATTCTTATATCCATGACACCTAGTTTGCTGAAATCACAATTCAACAGTTCTACAGCAGCTATGAGTTCTGGGTTTGCTGCTTACCAGAAGGATCAATCAGTTATTTACTATATAAGTTGTGAAGTTGCATGAATCCTCTGTATCAAGTACAGAAATTTAAACTAAGTGTCACCAAAAGGACCTTAGAAGAAATGGAGAGAAAAGGTGATGTAGCCAATGAGCCCTTTGATTCTTTCTACACTAACTACAAGGTGTCTTGTAGGTTGTAATCGTTGATTGAAGAATAAAAAGATATGGAAATATTTAGAGTAAAAAAAAAAATCACTATATTTATTGGGCAAACATCAACTGTGACGTACATGATATCCAAGCAGGAGAACATATTGAAGATAAATAAAATTTTATGAAGCAAGTTAACAGGAAGACTTCATAGCTAACCTGTATTCTGGCTTTAACCACTTCTCACCCTCATCCAGAAGCCAAGTAATCTTCTCACAAGTAGTCATTATTTCTCCCAGAGAAGCATCAACCATTGTCTTTCCAGTGTCCCGAGAAGATATTCTACAGCACATAAACAATGATAAGGAAAGCAGCAAATTTTGTGGTGGAAAGGGCATATAGAGCAACAAATTCAGTTGGTATATGTCATCAAAATTATAACGTTACCGATCAGAAAAAAATTATAGAACAGGTATACTATAAAGAACCTATGACATCATCTAGCAACCCTTGGTACAAATATCTTCAATGATTCATTGAGCATATAAGTAGACAACACATTACCTAAGTGAAGTTTCTCTCATAGAGAATAAATTTGATACTATATCAGTTAGAATCTAATTTTTTTCACAGTAGGACCTGTAACACATCCATTCAAGTTCCAACAGTAAAGAATAATTTAGACAATAAAGATATAGTCCTCACTCGCATATAAGCTCTTGGTGTTCTATTATGTACTTCAGAAGGATTCGCAAAAATTGTCTTCTTTGTCGGAAGCTACTCTTTGCCCATGTTTTTTGGGCTTTCTGCGCTTGTGCCACATGCTCCTTGACCTGATAAAATGCATCAGATGAATACCAATTAGCATACATTATAAAGCATCAAAAAGATTTATCCATCAAGTACCTGAGATATGAGAAAAATTGCAATATAAAAATAAAGGATGACCTAAATGGTAGGACCATAGTCTTGATTCCAAAGACGCATACAGCATCATTGACCCATATCTAAATTAGAAGCTCAAAACTTATGTAACAAAACATTTTATCACAATCAACTGTTAGTATTACAGGAATCCTTACATGCAAAACACAGTTAGCGAATTTGCGGCGATCATTTGTTTGGACCAGAAGATATGTGGGGCAACGGTAACCTTTTTACTAGATTGGAGACAACTCCTAAAAGCATGGGTTTTATTTCTATAAGCTTAGACAAAAGAGAATTTTCACCCCCCAACAATCTTTGATGGGGGCCATTTTTGATCGGTTGATTTTATTAGGCTTTTATATTTATTTTAAACTTTTAGTGAGTTATTTGTTTACTGAGTAACCTTATTCGTTTGCATGTGTTGTGCATATATTATTAAGCAATATATAGACATGTATAAACTTTTAGTTAACTAAAGAATGATTGATTATGAAAAGATTCTCCTATGAGAAACACAAGAAGGTGAATTGCTATAAATCTCTTTCAAGTGATTCACTGCATCTTATTCACTTAAGTTTGAGGCCTAACAATTATCATTGATTTCTATCAAACTCTAGGTTTTTCCCAAATCCACAAAATCCTCCACCACCAACTGAAATTGCTTTCGTCCAGCCATTCTTCCTCTTTTCTTGAAAAGTATGCAATTAGCAAATTCAACAATTCAGGACACATTATGATGCCCAAGCAAAGCATGTTAAGTGAAAATTAAAAGGTTCAAAGATCAGTATCCAAACAAACATAGATAAGCACAGTGAAGAAACAGATGATTAGAAAAGAAGATTACTTAATAACTAAGCTTCCTTCATGGTCATAGACCACAATTATTTGTCCTTGAACCATTGCGTAGATAAGATCACAAAATTTAAAGAACATGGCAATTCATAGCTACTTCCAACTATTGAATATAGTTTCCTAAAAGCCATAATCAAGTAACAACTTGCTCTTCCCTTCCACTACTGATATTCTCTTCCCACTTGAATGACTTTCCTATGTCAATTCCTTTGTCTAAGATGTATATACCTCATGAACAGAACAGTAGACGTGTGCCCATTAAGTAGCCCAAGGTACGGCCTAAAAAGAGAACAATTTAAACTACATAAGGAATTGAGATGCAGATAAAAGGTGATTAATATATGGGTTAATTACAGTCAGACCCCCTGTAGTATTGGGAGTGTGTAACTTAACATCTCTGAAGTTTGAAACTCTTAAAAAACCCTCTGGACTTAGTTATTTTCACTCTTTTTTTTATTAAAGTGCACTTTTATCCCTCAAATTCCTATTCTACCCTCGTCCCTCCCTTTAACCAGCACACTTCCTCTCTCTCTCTCCTCTCTCTTTCTCTCTCCCTCTCTATCCCTCTCTCTCCTCATCCCTCTCTTTAACCAGCACACTTCCTCTCTCTCTCTCCCTACCCCTCTCTATCCCACTCTCTCAGTCACTCACGCTCCCTCTCTGACTGAGAGAGAGGGATAGAGAGAGAGTGACTGAGAGAGAGGGATATATAGAGAGAGAGAGAGGAGACAAAGAGAGAGAGAGGAGAGAAAGAGAGAGAGAGAGAGAGTATGCGTGCTGGTTAAAATGAGAGATGATGGTAGAATAGAAATTTGAGGGATAAGAATGCACTTTAGTAAAAAAAAAGAGTGAAAATAACTAAGTCCAGGGGATTTTTTGAGAGTTTCAAACTTCAGGGGTATTAAGTTACACACTCCCAATATTACAGGGGGTCTAACTGTAATTAACCCTTAATATATTTACCTACATTTTTACGATATTTAACCGCTATGATACAAAAGCCTGATTTGACCATTCCGGATATATATTCAGACATCCTGCTATATGATATGGAAATCCCCTACATTGGTACGAACACAATGTCCAATATTTAGAAGTACGCTTTTTACAGTATTGCTATTTTACCACTATGTTAAATGATATGCCTTGAATTGAACAGAACAGTAGACGTGTGCCCATTAAGTAGCACAAGGTACGGCCTAAAAAGAGAACAATTTAAATTACATAAGGAATTGAGATGCAGATAAAAGGTGATTAATATATTTACCTACTTTTTTATGATATTTAACCGCTATGATACAAAAGCCTGATTTGACCATCCTGGATATATATTCAGACATCCTGCTATATGATATGGAAATCCCCTATATTGGTACGAACACAATGTCCAATATTTAGAAGCACGCTTTTTACAGCATTGCTATTTTACCACTATGTTAAATAGTATGCCTTGCTTGCAATACTTAATTGGATCTTCATGCCAAACCATTTAGAATTCTTAGAAGGCATACAATAACGTGATCCCTAGAATATCAATTTGATCTGTTTGTTATATCTAATCTATGTTCTATTTATGATGTGTAACCCTCCTAAACCTGTTATTAGAAGCTCAATGAAGATTTCATCTGCTAAATAGATTTCATACATCCAAAATTTTAAAGGCTCCTAATGCCATAAGCTTTGAAACTACTCATAAAGACGACTAGTTGGGGGAAAAAATGATTGCATAGAGTATAGACTATTTCCGTGGATATAAGCTAGGAAAAGCTCAAAGAGATTGATAATCCTACTGTATTTGGATGTGGATAAATTGTAGTACTCCTTTTGATGCAGATGCCTGAAAGACTATGAAACTCATTCTTTCTTCGTTAAGTATTAGCTGGTAACCAAATGGTTTTTCCACATACATTCTCTCCAGCTGTTTAGAGGCCTTGAACTAAAAGTGCAATGTCGCTCTGTCACACTGAGAGTTCACACTACAGCACACTGTACTTACACATTACATGCCATCTTCCTTTGTCCAATACCGACAATATGGCCAAAAAATTCCTTCGTATTATATAATCTGTCAACTAAATGAATGATAAGACAACACAATACTTAGTAGCTGCAGTACCCTGTTCATTTCCTTCCATCACTCTACTGGACAATGTGAAATCTGATTATTACTAAGATTGCCCAACATGATTTCTTTCTCCTTTTGGTTTCTCCCGACTCTCTGATAAATTCAAAAATATTTCCACGTGTGTAACAAACACTAAACACGGAAATTTCATGAAAGAAAAACTACTGAACTACTATAAAGACACCTATTTTATATCCTAACTATAAAATCTAGTTAAGCTTCAGTAATTAAGCTAGAATAACAAATGCTCACAAGGTAAGAACAGCAAGGTAAAAAAAAACAGGGAAAAATTGCAAACCTCATCAGGCATCAATGCCGGGAAAAATCCCAAATACTTCATCGTGGCAGGCTCGTAGCACTGAACCTTGTCGGTCTGTGCCGACTTCCCCTTCCTCGGTATCTGCATCAACAGTTTCCATCAACAAACCAAACCCCAGAAAACAAGATTTCAGCAAACAGCGTTCGATACTACTCACATAAATGTAGCTGTTCTCTTTAGTCTGGCTCCCGTCCTCCAACACTGCCACAAATCCAAGCTCAAAACCCTCAAAAAGACCAAAAAAGTGAGGAAATTATCAAGCGAATGGATCGAGAGAGAGAGAGAGAGGGACTGACCATCGGAGGCGTCGACTTCGATGGAGGGGACATTGGGGGGGATGAGCATGAGGAGCAGCTTGCAGATCGCGAAGGCGATCCCGAGGACGAGGAGCGGCCACCAGAACGCCATTGCCGGAGCTCGGTGCCCTAGGGTTTTGGATTGCCGCCAGAGAGGGGAAAGGGGGCTGGATTGAAATAGAGTGGAGAAGAGAGGGGGGAAATTGCAAAATTAAAAAAAAAAAAAAGGTGGAGGGGATGGCTTTTGGGGATTTTTGTTTTGGTTTTTATAAAGGGAGTTTCCAAAGGAGCACACCATTTTTTCTTGTGAGCCCACTTTTCAACCGATAGCCCGAAGTGGGCTCACTAGGAAAATTAGTGTGCTCCTTTGAAAACTCCCTTTATAAAAGATAATAAGCTTACACTCGTCAGTTTCGAATCTTTTGGGATGAGACAGCCCGGGGCCAACGACTATAAAATAATGAGCACGAGGAGAGGAGGGTGTCGGGGGTAGAAACTGTAAATTAAGGTGAATCTAGGGGTAATTACATAATAATAACAAGAATAATAAAGAAAAGGGGAGTTCTAAAGGAGCACACCAATTTTCTTAGTACGCCCACTTCAGTGTATTTTTTGTTCAAGCTTTGAAACCGAACAAATATTAAGTAGGTTCACCAGGAAAAATGGTGTGCCCTTTGGAAACTCCCAAGAAAAGTGTAGGGAAATTCTACTTGAGCACACCACTTCCCCTAAAGCTTAAAAAACTATATTTTTTCCGTAGTAGAGAATTATGTTAAACCGGTTTGAGGGAATTAGGGAATTAGGTATTAGTATAAAAAACGTTTGGAGAACTAATTTCCTTGTTTGAAAGGTGGTTTCATTAAGCAAAGTGGTGTGCTCAAATAGAATTCTTCAACAATATTAACCGTATATCTGAATGTAGGGAGCTATGTATAAAACATTCCTAAATTACAATACGGAATGATCTGAACATTTAGTTATGATCTTCACATCCAAAAGTAGTGACATATAAAAAAATGATATATTTTTTTATATTTTTTTTACCGATAAGTACTAAATAAATGATTTTTAAACAATAAAACAAATAACATATCTGGATCAATAATGAAGTATTTAAATCACATGATTTTTTTTCAACGTCATATATTTAAAATATAGAGATCAAAACTAACTGTTCAGACTACTCCTAATAAAGAAAACTTAGATACACTATTATTTAATAAAAATTATTATTATCACTCATCTTCTTCCTTTTTGCTAGAAATATCTGTTATTATAAAATATAAACCTACGAAGATTCAGATTCTTCATATTGATTATTGCAGTTATGCTAAGTCTAGATCGATATGGGAAATATACATATTTCCCTCTTAATTTATTTTTTATTTTTTCTTCCAATTTTAAAAAAAAAATCTAGATCTGCTTTCAATTTGACTTCTACCTGGTATGATATTATTCATATATCGTATTAAATTTAATAAATTTTAGAGTTTATTTATCATTTCATCAACTATATAATGCCCAAATCAAAACCAAAACCTAAGAAATTGAATATGAGTGAACCATGTAGAGTCGAGAGATAATCCTAAAGAAATTTTTAAAAAAATATTATTGGAGATAGTGAATATTAACTGCAACTCAGATAATTTGCATGATCTGTCAGTTTATTTCCATTTTTCTTTTCGTATATTTTCTTTTTAGTAAAAATTTATAAAAGCAAAGAGAGAGAGAGAGAGAGCCCAGGATTTGTGGCTTGATAGAGAGTTGGGATTTTCTCCGCCTAGAGTTTACAAAATTATTTTGCAAGTATGATTGCATTCTTCAGTTTAAACATTGGGTAGCTCAAAGTTGAAAGTACTAGAAATTCCTAGAGACATATCATCAGAGAAACTTCCTTAAGATCAAGAAAACAACAGTAATAGCTGCAACATGAGCTAAATATGCAATAGCAATCTAAGGACGCATATCCTGACGGAAACTAAGTTCTCATTCACAACTCATACCAAGTAAAAAGTGTTGAACAATTAACTCATAAGGACCGTCATTATATAAACATTTATCAACCGATACTACTTCCCATATCAGGTAAAAAGGTGACCTTGATCCTCATCAACTTTCTCAGATAGCAAATCATGTATCAAGAGTGTGACGAGATTTTATCATGTTCGCAATTTCTTGGACCCATAGCCGGATTTTAGCCGTTAGTTGACTCCCTCGTGAAAAAACTATTACGTTTATTTTTTATTTCTTATTGATTTTCTTAAGGGGTAAAAAAAAAGTGTGCTTAGTTCAAAAATGATAAGTAAAAATGTGGTGTCTTATAAAATAATCTTTCATTTAGAGTTGAACAATAGCGAAAGTTGCAGTCACTTCTATAATAAAAATTATTTTTGAAAGAGGTATACATGTTTAAAAAAAAAAAAAAATTGATTTTGCAAATTTTCAAAATAAATGCAATGTAGTGTTAACTATTCTTCAATTTTATATATAGATTGGATCTTTTAAATAGATATGTCCACATAATAACCAATATGAAACTAAAAATAAAATAAAATAAAGTCTCAGATCAAATATAAAAAAATAATAAGATAATTAATTAATCCCCAACAATCCAGCAAAATAAATTAAAAAAAATCCCCACGTGGAGGAGGAGCCTCAGCACACCTTAATCCCACGCCATTTTTTTAAATGGAACGTGTTGATTTATTTTACATTTATTTATATGAAAACTACACCTATAAGAAAACGATAGTTTTAAAAAAAAAAAAAACAATTAACCACCAAGAGAGGAAAGAAAAAAAACAACAAATGAATCTTTGTCTCTACCAACATCATTCTTATTATTTTAAGAATTAATTACACTAAGATTTTCTATAATATGAAGGGTGTATGACTATCACCCGTAAAATTTAAAACTCTCACTAGACCGTGAAAAAACCGACAGGAAAACTCAAGCCAAAATATTTTTTTCGTGATCTTGAAATTCTAAGTGAGAATTTTAAATTTTAGAGGTGATAAATTATACATTTTCATACTACAGGAGGAGGTCTGAGTGCCCTTATTTTAATGTGCGAGAGGTTTCGATTTTGGCTTCATGCTTGAAAAACCGAGAATGATTTTTAACTTGAAAAAGGCTCATAACAAATAATCATAATACTGTCAGTAACTAATATATAAATGACAATTTATTAGAAATTAATATCTAAATATGAAATTTGTTAGTCACCAAACAAACAGTCACAGTACACTACCAACTCTTTTGTTTCCACAAAATTTCTCCGGAAATTCTACTTGAGCACACACGATTACTCAACGAGCCCACCAGAATTAAGTTTTCACATTCGGGTATTAATAAAAACTTGTTATTTTTTAGAACTTCAGGAGATGGGCTCAGCTAGCAAAGTGACGTGCTCAAATAGAATTTCCCTATTTTCTCTTGATAGCTTCGGAATCCTTCGTCCATTGTCACAACCAAGCAAAGGAGAAAGCAAGCAACTGTAGAGATCAGTAGTTACATTGTATGCAAGCTTAAAGCTTTTTTTTTTTTTTAATGATCAGAAGGATTGGAATGATTTTATATAATCTCCAACTGTCATAAACTAAGTATATTCTAAGGTTTGAAGAATAAGTACTACATCTCCTACAAAGCTAAGGTTAAAAATTAGTATGAAAATATCTAGGGTTTCTCAGACTGCATTTGGACTGTAAATGGCAACATAGACTGTAATTTTTGAGAATTTATTGTTGAGGGCTCAATATGAAACAAGCAGGAGACTAGAAATAGGAAAGAGGATATATTCATGAAACTAAACCTCATGAATGAATTGAGGGCTTAATATAAATCGAAATGTACAAGCATCACAAGAACATACCCCATCAGTCCTGGGCGTTTCCTCTCCAGATACAATGCCATGACTCCGAAACTGTCATCGGCCTTCATGCAGATCTTCTGAGAATACTGCTGTCCTGGAAATATTGTCATTGTCAAATAGGCTTAGACCTGAGAAGGGTCCAGACGAGAACATTGACGATGTTGCGTCGGATTCGTAGGTGGTCGATGATTGCCTCATATGTGGATGTGGCCGAGCAGATGGGTTTGGCATGGTATCCTGGTACTCCGCTAATCTCTGCACCATTTTTAGGGACTGCACCACTTCCCCCATTGTAGGCCTCTGGCTTGCTTCCGGTGCAACACAAGCGGCCGCAACCGTGCAGACTCGCACAAAGTCTTCCTTTGGGTATTTTCCTGCTAGTCTTGGATCAGCTAGCTCTTCCAACCGATCTTTGTCACGAAGAATTGGCCGAGCCTGTAGTTAACAGCAGGATCAACAAGTGCAAGAACTTCCAGGTATTCAAGGGATATGCTATTTAGGAGTAACTTTGCTAAACCCGCTTTAAGTTTGGCCTGATTCAAACAGAACTACTGCAGCAAAACATCATAGACAGAATTTTATGATTTTACCCAAGTCTCCATCACCTTTTTGGCTAGTTCTGCACAAGTTGCCAGGTTATTGGGCAGATTGCCACGAAAATGGGTGAATCCAGTAAAAGAACAGGATATTGCATACACCGTCGGCAACGCGGGAAATTTTCCTGATATTCTCCCAAAAAAAAAGAACAGGATATTGGCTAACTCTGCTATTTTCAATTTTCTACTGATATTTTAATCCAATTTATCTACTGATATTCTTTCCATCTTCTACTCTTTGTTCTAAATCCAGTTAGTACTAAGAACATGTCTCTTCCTCTCTTTACAAAGAAAAAGATAAGACATGTGAGGACTTCACGAATCAAGTGAACTATAATGCTTTACCAACTTTTAATTGTAAATAGCAGAGTTTATAATGATAGAGCCCTTGTAAACTCGCACACCTACAATATATATGAATAGCCATGTCCGTTCCTTGAATTTTTGAAGTTTTTCATATCAAAGACCATATGTCTATCTACAAATCTAAGGTATATAGTTTAAGCCCATTACTCCTTTCTTCTCCTAAACTCCATCCTAACAAAACCCAACCACTTGTAGACAGTAAAAAAAAATATAAGATTCCTAAAAGATGGTGAATAACTTTGCCAACACGGCTATTTTTGCCAAAACTAAAAGGAACAAGCTATCTTCGCCGGTACAGTAGAAGATAGCCTCACCAACAGAACAGAAGTCATCCACACTGGCGAAGCAAAGGATACTCTAGTCAGCGCAGCAGACGATAGCCTCGTCAGCTCAATAAAGTTATACACACCGACTAGTAGGGATTAGCCTCGCCAACATAACAATATTATCCGCACCGACAGAGGAAACTAACCCCGCAGACTAGGCAATTACTGAGATCATGGATATACTAATACCATGATCTCCACTTTTCAAAGAAAATAATTATTACTCTCCGACCATAAAATAAGTCATGAATATCATATCAAGGGACTCTTAGAAAGGAGAAATGCCAAGAGTAATCAAATCCTTCTCCTCCAAATCTATATGAACATTGCAAAATTATCAACGGCCCAAACAATCACACTGATCAGATTACCATCAACATACTTTCCTAGAAAATTCACTTCTAATCTAGAGAGTCTTCTCTTTTCTAATCTAGAGAGTCTTCTCTTTATTAAAGTAAAGCAAAAGATTTTGACTTCTTTTTTTCTTAGTTTCTATAACTTTATTCTTTTGTAAACTTTTATTGGAAACCCCAATCACTTTTCCTTCTTTTTCACCCTTCTATCTTTATTCTCCCAATTTTAACCTAATTAAACCCAAAAAACTTCTATCTTCTTTCTCAATTTATCTTCCTTCTTCAGACCCAAACCTATAACTTACACTTGTATGCTGATATGTGGAATGTAGTTTGATGGGATAGTAAGTAATGAGGTTATGGGATAAAAAGTTGGAAGAGTGAGGTTGCAGAAGAAAAGATGGTTAATTTCGTTTAGGAATAATACCTGATAAGAATTTAGTTAATCCTTACTCGTAATTAGTTAGTTGACTACTCTATACTATTTGAGCAGTAAATATCCTTGAATAGAAAAGGGGTAGTTTTGTCATAAAAAAAATTAAACATGTCCCATGACGTCATGTGACCTTGAACTTCAACAGTAGGGATGGATGTGAAAATTTAAAAAAAAACTCAGAAAGGAGGAAGCTTCATGATGCCTAACATAATATAGGGAGCATGTGAGAAATAGGCAAATTTTAGAGGGGTTTACTAAAATTAACCCAGATATGTAAGCTGTTATATAGTCAGATTTAATATTACAAAGCAACAGAAATGCATTGTTTGTGGTCTAAAATCAAATTATTTCATTTTACTTTAAGATTCCATCTGCAAATAACAGTAATGAAAATTTTAAGTGCATTAAGTGGTAGTTTCAACCTGCTACAAATAGGGCTGCAAACCGATGAGATATCTGCAGATATCCGGTTTGATATCTGATTGGATGTAATTATAGACAAGCATGTAGCTGGAGCAGATATTGGTATTACCATATCCGTATTTGTTTCGTTTTTTGGGAAACGAATATGCAGTGTTGGTGAGCTGCAAATTTCAGGTGCATGCCCAAGTGCATCTTGTGGTGTCTAGCAGCACATGTGAGATACTCACAAGACGTCACCCACCTGTTATCAGGTCTAATTGAATGCTATTCGAACCCACCCCAAGTCAGAGTATTGATTCCCAAACCAAAATCAGAGATCAATTCCAAGGCCCTGGCAAAACCCTTGGGTGTTCAAGTGCAGTGACTGGGAGATCCCATTGTGAAGGCAACAGCGGATTCTGGCTAAGTGGCAGTTTCCAGCAACAAATATAAATACAGATAGTTTTTACTTTTTAGATATTTAATTCACTATCCATTTATGAGAAAACTATCCATTCGGATTCAATCCAAATATCAAGTGGATATTATTAGTTATTATTTATGGCAATAATTTTGATAGAAATGAATGGAGAAGGAATATCAAAGTGACCGATCCGATCGATCCGGCGTGATTCTTTTTTTGGTTCATGTAGCCTACCCCAAGTACTGGGGATAAAAGGCTTAGTTGTTGTATTTATGGCAATTTATGGCAATAATTTTGAAAAGAAAAATGAGACTTTCAGTATTGAAGTCTACGCCACTGAGAAAGTGCTTCCCCCATGCATTATGAAGTTTTAAACATGTCCATGTGTAGTCAGATAGTGTTTGCACACTGTCGGCTAGTATTAGCACTGTCCAAGTGTCCATGTTCATGTCCATATTTCAAACGAAGAGGATACAAATATCTGTATTCGTGAAAATATTCATACGGAATCTGAGAACTCTCAAATGTGCTGCAAGTGTCAAAAGAGTGCTCAAGTGTTCAAACAAAGGCTGAAGCAATGTCTAAACTGTGAGATTCACAGACAAAATGGATGGAAAAATGCATCAAAGTATCGCACATTAGAATTATTGGTATCTAAGAACTGTCAAAATGTGTTGCAAGTGTCAAAGAAGTGCTTATGTGTTCAGAAAAATGCTGAAACAATGTATATAACATGTGATGAACAGAAATTATCAACAAATTCTCAAAGAGAGTTGCAGGTCTAATGTAAACACTGCTGTTAATGAAGGATTCTGAGTCAAAATGTTCTAACAGAATAGTGGAGGCAACTAACCCAAGTCACAAGGTTCTCCTCCCCAGATGGCTGAGACATATCTACAGGCCTCCTTCCAGTGAGCAATTCAAGCAGAACCACTCCATAACTATATACATCACTCTTCACTAATAGGTGCCCAGTCATGGCATATTCGGGTGCTACATACCTGAAAAGCCACTTGAACTATGATGATGCTGCCAGGAAATATTGGAAAAATAAAAGGACTCAACTACAGATCACAAGCATGAGAGCCTACAAATGTGTGCACTGTGCAGGTACATACATAACACATGCTTGGGCACACACATGCATGAGCACAGCATATAAGCAAGCACGCACATGCACCACATACATGTTTGCTCATGTACACAGATGCGCACACGCGCCGCATGCACATGCACGCACGCACGCATGCACACACATATAGAGAGAGAGAGAGGAGATATACCCAAAGGTTCCCATCACGCGAGTAGACAGATAATTTGCACGCCCTTCAGGCGCTTGTTTGGCAAGACCAAAATCAGAGACCTTCGCATGGAAGTTATGCTCAAGCAATATATTGGATGCTTTGAAATCTCTGTGTATCACACAGGGTTGAGAATCCTCATGGAGGTATGCTAGCCCTCTTGCAGCATCAAGAGCAATTTTCATCCTAGTGTCCCAATCTAAAGGACAATTTGCTCCCAAAGGACCTAAAGAGAAGACCAACTAAAAATGAATCAGCAAAAAGACAACAAATAGAAGGGGTTGAGTTCCATATTATGATTAGTAAACACTACCATGGAGCCAAGACTCTAAGCTTCCATTAGGAACAAGCTCATAACACAGAAGGTTCTGCGATGAATCGCGGCTGCTGTAATAACCAACTAGCCTTACAAGATTCCGGTGATGTAGCCTGCTTAGCATTTCAACCTCAACCAAGAATTCCTTATCTCCCTGCTGTCCTCCACTCGTAAGTTTCTTAATGGCAACCGCAGTGCCATCACTTAAAACTCCCTTGAAGACACGGCCAAATCCCCCTTCACCAAGAACACTTGCAGCTTCAAAATTATTTGTTGCTTCTTTGAGTTCCTCGAATGAGAGAAAGCGTGTACTAGTAGGATGTGGAAGAGAGCCTTCCACAGAAGCTCCATCTGTACTCCTTAGTTTTGCTGAAATGTGTTTAACTGGAAAATTAAATATCTGATTGCACAGTTGTAGAAATAATAGAGAGTACCTAAGCAAGAAAGGGCTTTCAATTTCAAAAGGACTGCATAAATTATAAGAGGCAATAATTTTTATAGAAAAGGGTTGTAAACTACAGATTATGATCGTTTTACACTCCTATCTTTTCCTGCAACTACTTCCGTCCAATACAACAAAGCACCACAAGTTCAAACGTGCAAAGCAAGCTTTACTGCATGGGACTATTCTTTGGCATCTTGCAGAAGAAATTCGTTTTACCACAGAAATAAATAGTTATTGTGTAATTTACTTTGGGAATGAAATCATATCAATGTCCAATTCACACGCTACTAATGTCTGGAGAAATAAACACAAATTTACATAAAGTAGAAGTGCATTAAAAAGATTAGTAGGCTAGTAAAGGTACTTTATAAGGAATTCATTCCATACTAAACTGAGTTCAGAAGCATTTATTTAGTCATTCTTTCATGATCTATTTGAAGCTTAAACATCAGGCAATAGAGTTGCTTCAAGTGATGCAAGCCATATATCTTCAAATGATTTGCATTTTATTAAGTATTATATCCCCAGTGCTCTAAATCTACTGTTTTTTTCTCTCAGTTTCTTTCATATGGTAAACTAAGCCATGCGGAACATCGTCTGAAAGGTTGTATAAAATATCACACTGAATAATCCCAGTGAGATACCTTGTTCACTAGATAAAAAAAAAAAAAAAAGTCTTAACACCTACAAACAAGCAGCCTCAATAACATATTCTTGTAGACTTATACATCCATATACATTATTTTAAATATCCCCCTTATAGCCAATATAACCCCTGATATATGGTTTTTTGGGGTTAGCCACAACAATACATTACAAAGGGGGTCATAAAATCGCCCAATATTCAGTCATGATATATCATCCTGATATATTGCCGATATGGTTCATTTTTTCAATTAAAATTTTAACTATGAAATAAGTTTGATGTTCATACCCTATATCATTCCTATGTACAAGGGAAAATTCAAATCTTTTCACCTCTGCTTAAATCAATCAAAATTTTAATTATTTTCATAAATACTTGAGAGAAAATATCTCCGACATGCGATGAGTTAACAATGCTAGAGATCTATAATATGAAGTTTATTTCAATAATATTCAAAACTTAAAACTTTCTTTAACATTTCTTCTTCTTTCACTTCTTCTTTCTTTGCATCTATTGTTTGCCCAGCTACTCTTATAGTCACTACTACTGTTGTCATTCTCAATATTACTATAATTAATGCCAATCTACTTCAACTGTTATTCTTATCGTGCCTAAATCTCAATTATTTTTATAATCTATATTTCCAATTTTAGTTAATTTGTTCTATGTTTCATTTTATTGTGATGAATATGAATATACATACATACATATATATATATATATATGAAAATGTTTTTTAATACCATTATACATATTATGTCATACTAGTTAAACAGATGAGATTAAACCACATCTAAGGTATCAAATTTACATATTTGATTTGTATATACAATATCTTATATGAATATTCAATATGAGCTCGTATCCTCACTACATCGTTCAATATCTTATATCCAATGTGAAAATAGCCTATCTGATATGATCTCGATATCCAATATTTGCTATATATATATATATATATATGAACATGTTTTTTAATACCATTATACATATTATGTCATACTAGTTAAACAGATGAGATTAAACCACCTCTAAGGTATCAAATTTACATATTTGATGTGTATATACAATATTTGATATGAATATTCAATATGAGCTCGTATCCTCACTACATCGTTCAATATCTGCTATCCAATGTGAAAATAGCCCATCTGATATGATCTCGATATTCGATATTTAGAACCTTATCCATATGAATTATGAAGGCATAGAATATGTAATCTAGTCACCTATTGTGCATTTCGGATGACCACACAACCTTCAAATGTACTTAGGTGTAATGTTGAAAATAATGTGTCATAGAATTCGTTATTGTATTATGGCACCTAACGCAATCACAATGCTATCTAACAGGAAAAGATAACTCAGTTCACCATAACGGTGTGTTTTTAGGATTGCTGCAATTTCTTTGCTTGATTGGTTATTGCTTGCTTGTTTTATTACTTGTAGAAGTGCAATTTACTAATTTTTTATTGCTTGTTTGATTGCTTATTATAATTTCTCTCCCATTTAATTCTTGACTTTATTGAACTCTTAGCTGAACTAAAATGATTAATTACAAATAAAATGATTTTAGCATTACAAAAATATAAATCACAATATTAGTAATGACTAAAACTGAAACAAATAAATTTAAAAACTTATGGTTTGGTGATGACTGAAATTACAGTTACGAATTTAAAAATAATCTATGAACATAAATGTGAAAATTATTATGCAACTTATTAAAAAATTAAAATATGTTCCATGATATAATATTTTTATATTCTTTTTTCAGAATTTTTAAATTTATTTTCCAATGTACAAAGATCATTATATATATAGTTTTATATTTATTTTTATTAAGTAGAAAATTATGCAACCTACATTATATGTTGTGCTATATGCAATATAACCTAATGGAGGCAAAACATTATGTCAATGTTATTGCTATTTAAACATTTCTTAGGTGCTTTCTCTGAGGTCCAAGGAAGCGATCAAGTGCATACTTTTGGCTAGAAACTGCAATGTGATATTAAATGAAAGGTCTAAACATTAATTTTTGTAACATAAGTTTATGAATGTGTTTCATATCCATTATATCAAAAAAAAAAAAATTGCTAGTCCCTAGAGTAAATCTTGTCTCTTCCACTTCCATCTAGATTTTTTTCCTAGTCAAGGAATTTTTGGAGGTTAGCTTCCTTCTTAAAAAGAATTCGGTAGGTTTCCTAAGTGCCAACTACCTTTATTGGTTTTTGGGTAAGGATTGTTGCTAGACATAGCTGCTTTCCTAGTTTCAGTCACCAACAGTTGAGAGGGTTGTTAGTAAAATGGCAACTAGCCAAAAGCATATGCTAAACCCTCGACAGGTACTTCTCATTTAAAGTTCATTATAACCAAACCTGCATTGTTTGAAAATGGCAGCCAACGGGGTTATCAATAAATGGCGATGAGCCCAGAAAACAATGGTAAACTCTTATCTTTCTCATTTAAAGTTCATCATAATCAACCCCATGTGGATTAGAAATTGGCTAGCAAGATGTCTGATGCTGATTTGCAGATGTTTTTAATGTATATTTCATGGAAATATTTGTTGTTAAATCTTTATCTGGTAGTTTAGCTTGCAAAGCACCAATGTGTTTCCTGCATGTCCATTTCTGTTACAACACTAAAAAGGTAGTAGCAATGGTAGGAAGATGGTTGCTCACTAACACTTTAAATGTCAGATTTCAGAAAACAGTTCAACAAATATGATCTTTTGATTGTATACGGAGGGAGCAGCCGGTGCTATTGGAAAGGCAACCTGAGGGCGGTCAATCGAGGTGGATGATAAGCTCAGTTGCGGAAGATGACAAGCAAATATGTATTTTTTAGTGTGGTGGTCGATTATATTTTGTTGTTATTTCCTTTAATGTATGTTATAGCCCAAACTGGCATGCTGTAGCAATATGTCTTGTTCAGAACTGGTTAATGGAACATAAGGGCTCAGTCCCACCATTTATGTTCTAAGAAAAAAAAACCAGGTAAACAAATATGCAAGCTTGCAAGCATTTCCTCTGAACTGTTTAATGTCTTTTTACAACATTCATTCTCTGAGCATTTTTCCTGTGGATAGTCTTAGTTAAGAACATACTAAAACTCAATCAAACTTATTGTTTTGCAAGATACAGCAACATTAAATGGTCAGTGAAGTCAGAACAGACACTAGATAAGCAGTTTAAGTTTGATGATATACCTGGTTCTTTGACTGGCGCCTTCTTCCTATTTCCTGATGTGCACGAGCAAATAATTGTCATGGATATAATAAAAATGATCAGAACACCGGCACATATGCCCACAACTATAATCAAATTCGAACGTTTATCATCATCACTAGCCTCACTTTCAGGTTTACGCACATCGGGCTTCGAAAATGGCGAAGGCCTTGGTGACAAAGCCTGTAATGGGGCTGGAAAATAGAAGAATGTCAAGAAATTCGTCATGTTAATGCAAGCAAAATATTTTAGGTAACAGAGCCTCTGTTGGGACTGAAAATCGTTAAGTGTCGAGGAATCCATCTTGTTAATGCAAGTAAAAGAATTTTAGAGATATTTTCACACTTTAGCACTATGTGAAACCTGCAAGTGACACTGAAAGACAGTAGTAAAACCTCTTAATAAATGCAAGAGTCCAGGAGTTCAAGCCCCACTTGCACCAGATTACAGCTTTAAAGAGCATATAGGTATAGGGATGGGTAAGTCCTTTGATAAAAAAAATAATAATAATAATAATAAATTAAAGAATAATAAATAAAACTACACAAAACATTAACGTCTCATTAGAAATCTGACTGCTGTAATAGGCTGGTGAAAGTGCAGAGGAATAAAGCATGTTGTATTTTCTTATTTCATTCATCTGCATCGGTGACCCATCATAGTTAACATGACCAAATTATGCAAAATATTTTAGCAACTGCAGCAACAACAACAACAACAAAGCAATTTTAGACAGCAATCTGTTTCACAAGTAAGATAACAGGAATGTCAATAGAAATGCAAACAATGATCACCTAAAGTTGACAGAATCGAGAACTTGACAAACCTTTTGAAATAAATGTACCAGAGCATGACAATAACCAAATATTTAAAACCAAGAAACTGTACAGCAAGTCCATCATAGAAACCAGCAGCAACTCATCAAGTTATAAAGGTTGCAATCTTAGTTCCATATACGTTCCTCAATGGAAAAGGCATATGGAATAGTAATTTTACAGAAAAAGAATAATAACTTATTCTCCAGTCAAAAAAACATCCTAGGAATACCAAAAACATTGAAGCAAAAAAAATTTAAGAATAACACGACCATTAAACATAAACAAATTAACCCACTAGTCAACTATCAAATCACGCTAAAACAATTCTCGAGAGGATCAAGTACTTGATTGTTAACCCAAGTTTGAGTTTTCATCTTAAAAGAGGATTCAGATTCTATATAGTTTATTTTTGGTGTTTTGTGCTGTAATGGGAGTGTACATCACTGATCCAACTATTCATTTATTGTATTTCAGTTCCAAATACCCCAGAGTTAACAATTATTCAGATCAAAAGTGCAGTTTTATTATTCGACCACCAACACTGGCCAGGACCCAGTATGTTCCATAGATATTGAAAATAATGTTGAAACCTCATATAGACCCTAAAACCAAATAAATATTCATCTTCAGTTAGTAGTTCGGTTACAGTTGACTTTCCAATACATTAACTGAAAACATGTCAACACAAAGAGCGAAAATTATAGAAATATACTCTTTCCGCAAGCTTTAGAAAGTGATACTATATAGAAAAAAAAAAAATATGAGTTCTTTAAGGTATTCTCAGTTTACTACCAATAAAGTCAAGGTACTTTTATCTATTTGTCCTAATAACATATAGTTACTCTAGGTATATGAGATCCAGTTGAAGAATACATCATAAACTTGAAACACAGTCCCAATTATCCCTCCTCTGGTGGAATCTCTTCAACTAAAACCTTATTGTATGATCTATTTGGGGGCAAACTTGAACCTTCTGTGTACACACTCCTGATCATAAATGTTCATGATATTAACATGAGCAACCAAATAGACTTTCTAAAATGACTTTGAAATAAATTATGAAGAAATTATATTCCCTTGGAATTAAGAAAGTAGATGAAGTATTTTGAGGATGAAAATCTCATATTCGGATATAAGTTCATAACTAGATGGATAAAAAAGAGCATGACAATGTCACCGAATTTCCAATAGAATTACACATCACTCTGGTAAGAATAGTATAATATGTCAATAAATATTTTTTCTGTGTACTACTGAAAAGGTCCAATAAGCAGAGATAGAAAGATTACCAGGAGAAGGAGCCAATGGCTTAAACCAAGAAAAATTCAAAAGTCTGTAGTCACCAACAAGCATAGGGTTGATATGTACTTTATGATATGTGAGTGAATAGTTCATTGCATTTACTTCAGCTGCGGAGAAACTAATCCCAGTGTGTGGAGAAATGTCCATAGAGATATTTAGGCCCGAGACACCAACAACATAGAAGTTATCAATCACAAATTGAGTAACGCGCAGGTTAAGCTGAGAAGCAAGTTCTTGAAGAAATTCATTGTTACTCCAATTTGAACTCAAGGAAACATTCTGAAGAAACAGCTCAACTTTTACAGGGTATATACAGTGACAACCTTGTGTACCTCGCTTCTGCACCATATTTGGCTTACAACATCCTAACAAATGAAAAAAGAAAAAAACAAATATTATTTGATTACTGCAACAGTTTAAAAAATTGGGGGGGGGGGGGGGGGGGGGGGGGGGGGGGGTGAACCAAAAAATCATAGGCAGCCTTATTCTTGACACTTATGTAGCCTACAGTGAACAGCTGGGGAGGAAGAGGCAGGTCGGAGTGTCAATGACCGTCTTATCCTTTCTAACAGCCTAATTATTTATAGGGAGAGGAAAGAGTGTCATAGTCTGCAGAAGGATACAGGCTGTTAGACACAACTATCCTCCAAAATCCAAATACGAGTACATGACTATGTATGTTTCTACATAATATATGTATATTGAGGTTGTTATGTACGTACGAAAGAAGTTAAAAATAGTATAATGGCTGATGCTTCTACATAGGAGCACCGCATACTTCATCTTGTGTATAATTTCAGGTGAATAGGAGGTGAATTACGTACTTCATCTTGTGAATAATTTCAGGTGAATAAAAACCATGTTTGTGTTGAACATATATGGATGTGTTTTGTGCCTGCCATGGCCAGACACACCAGTTTTGCCTGACAGAGTGTTTAGATAAAACACACATAGCTTACAGGTTAATGTCAAAACATACTGAAAGACTAATTCTATGTTACGAGACTTCTGCAATGAAATCTACTGTGATAGTTAATCAAAGACATCATGTGACAACACAGAACCTAAGGTCTCAGAAACACTGAGTTATATGCATTTCTGCTGCCCAAATAAACAGTGAGACTATTATTCACTTATTAGTTATCATGTAACAGAAAGTGAACAGAATCTAGAAAATCACGTTTAATCTACGTTTCAAATAGAAATCATCTTTCAAAGAAAAGGAATAAACCAACTAGATATCAACTTACCAGACCTGTGGGGAGAGATCGGGGGCGTTGCTAAACCAGAAGGGACTGAGCTGGCATTGGAGTCTGATGGAGCAGTGTCCCCAATGGCAGGAGGTACAAGGGACAATGAAGGAGCAATATTTTGATTCCGCTGCATCGATGGCATTGATAGCTGTGATGAGCTTGCCGTGGGTTGACCAGCAGCTGCCAACAAGCTGTATTCTGGAGGAGGTGAAGCTGCAGTTCGTGGAGAAAACTGCTCCCTAAGTTCCCTCCGAACCAGAGAAAAACTTGCTGGCAAGGGGAGTTCAGAGATGGCTGGTGCCAATCTAGAATCCACTTGGTTCCATCTAGTAAGTTGAGCAACTTCTGTCACTGAGACTGTTGTTTCGGGTTTTTGAATGGCGGATAAAACATTGGTCATAAGTTCCGTATATGATAAAATTACCACACAATTAAGTAACAACAATCTTGAGGGTGTCAGCAGACCTGCAACTCCAAAATTAAGGGAGCTATTAATTAAAACTTAACTTTCAATAACGTAATGTGCATTAAAGTAGATAACCCATAGAGACTAAGATGAATAACAACCGATAAGGCCAAATGATGATCCTCCAAAATCTAATAGATTAATATATCATATAAGTTTTCTAAACAATGGAAGCACATATAGCAATTCATTTCTTCCATTTCATTGCCTTTGGTCTGAAAGCCACATCCTCTATTGTGTCTTCCCATTTTCCTTTCCTCCTGGGATTGTCAAATTCCTGGAAATAGATACCGCTAACACACTTCCTTTACTTTTTTCTCTTTGGACAAGCCACAGCCTTCTAAAATCTACATAATTCATCTAGTTTTCAATCTTTTACTCTAATCACATATTGCATGCAACCTAGAATAGACAGTAAACATTTTAGTCCCACTTGACATATCTCTAGAGAGAGGAGGGGAGAGAGGGAGATGGAATTGCAAATTTGCCAACATAGAGTTCACATCACTGTTACTACCAGCAAGCAAACAATCTTTTCGAGCTACCGAAAAATCAAAAAATGATAGCAGGACACCCTAATGTCTAATCTATCCCAAAAACCCCAGAAATTGATCTCCTCATACCATAAGAATCGGCTAACAAATCGCTCCTAAAAGCACAGGTTCCCTCATATGCAGTCCACAGGAAAAATATCTGAGTGAAAAATGATCTCAAACACTAAGAAATCAAGAATTGAATCTACATGGACGACGCTAGAAACCAGTATTGCAACAGTGAATGGTTGAAATAATATCAAGCAACAACCTAGAGGCACGGCCACTTCAACATCAATTAATGCAGATACATTTGAGATCCTCATTGATCATCAAACTACTTGAACGAAAGCAAAATGCATAAAACAAAAGCCCAAGAATCTGCATCAAACCAAGAGATACATCTTACCTAATTACTCGCTCACTCTAGCACCTACAGTCTACAAATTTTTAGTTCAGTCAGCACTTTAAACCGCAGATCTACTTTCTATCTCTTCGAGCAATCAGAACCTAAAGAGTTGTTAGCTGAATATTTCAATCAAAGATAACTGCCGTGTTAAACTGCCAAGAATGTCTTTGAGAACAATGGCAATTTTTGAAAGTTACCCAGACATAGCATTTCAGAAAACAACCCCAGTCCAAAATCTTGAGTCCGAACAAACGCTAATGCACCCCAAGCATCCCAAAAACAAAAGCACACCAAAACAGTGCATATAATCTAATCCAATGACCACCGCGATAAAAGAGACTAAAGCCAAAAAAAGAATCTTCAACAATTAAACCCACATCATGATAGAATCTATCACAGTACAGGAGAGGTTCCTAATCTGCAACCTACAAATTGCAACACTGCTACTCCCAGTTAAAAGGCATGATTTTAGCGCAGCCCAAGGATAACAAACAAAATTTCAAACACTTATACTGGTTCTTCTAGCGATAAATTTGAAAGAACAGAACTTTTTTGCATGGATTTAGCCCTATAAAAGCCACAAAACCGCAAATTCCAGCAGAATAAGAAGCTCAGACACTCCGCCGACGATCACATTCCTAAATTCACACAAAATCACAACAAATTAACAACATCGAGCCTCACTCCCGCCACCAAGGCTTGCAAAGAACCGATCTTTTTTAGCCCCACGACCATTTCCGACCACAAATTCACCCAAAATAACAAGAATTCTACCAATCCGCACCTCGAAGCTCAGAGGCATGAGGCAAGCTCGCAGGAGCTCTCATGGCCGATCAAGATCTGAAGAGGTGGGCGTGATCGATCGAGGAGAGAGAGCATGGACCCTGCTACTAAGAGCGGGGACCCTCAGTGTCGGCGGCGACGGGAGCGACAGAGGGCGAGACTGCCGGCGGCGGAGGACGAGCGATCCGATCCGGAGGAGAGAGACGCTGCGATCTGATCGGATTGACGAGGGATCTCAATTCCATAGACGTAGGGTTTATGAAGTGAGAATTTGTTTGTTTTTATTCCCCCTTTTGCCCTTTTTCATTTTTTCTCTCTCTCTCTTTTTTTTTTTTTGCCTTTTTCTCCGAATTCGGTCGAAACAAATGACCAAATTAGGAATTGTCAACAAAGAAACCGATAAGCGTTTGGAGGGGAATTTCGAAAGAGCACGCCACTCCTCTTAGTTAGCACACTTCACTGAAATCATTTATTTTATAAATTTTTTATTAAGAATTTTGAAACATATTATTTTTATTTTCAATTTCTATCCTCGATTTAGGTGAACCTCAAAATGTTATTTTACGTCAGGAATTAGATTTTCAATAGTTCCGTCCAGACTAAATCTCAAACAGTATTATTTTCTTTCGAATTGTAGAGGTAAAAGTTGTAGGAACTAAGAAAAATAAGGACAATTATAGATTGTGTGTAAGCAGAAATTAGGTGCACCCAATGCATCAAAAAGATTTTACAAGATATGACAAGAAACAAACCCAAGCTCTCAAAATTTAGCACATTTTTGATTTGAGGGCTGCCAACTAACTCAATTTTTTCTTCTTTTTTCTTTTCCTATTAATGCATATGTTGCACATTCACTGACAAATGCAAAAGGACAGTATCTGCTCGTGTGCCGGGCCTTCGTTTCGAGCATTCGAATGTAGTGTCGGTGAAGGGGGGGACCCGTCAATGATATTACCACAATCTTTTTAAGAAAAAATAGTGGAGTGTGGCATGAGACATTTTTTACGAATGAAGTGCAATAAAGATAGAGCCATTGAAATATGCTTTGTGCGTGTTCAACGGGGCGACCACCTAAAGACTAGGTAAAAAGAGTACGAAAAAAAAAGGGGAGTTTTACATATCTGTCTCTTACATGTTTAAAAAATTTAGTCCTTCAAATCTTCATATTTATAATTTAGTTTTCAGACATATTTTTTGTCTAAATTTTCCGTTATACCCCTAAATTACTTCGCTTTAGTCATCCATTCTCTCTTCCTCTTCTTATTGGGTTTCTCTCTCCATTCTTCTTCTCTCTCTTTTCTCTCTTCTTATTGGGTTCTCATGAGTTACTTCACTTTAGAGATTAACTGAGAGGGGAGAGAGAAGAGAAGAATGAAGAAGGGAATCCAATAGGAAGAGAGGAGGAAGATGAGATAGAGGACTAAAGTGAAGTAATTCAGGAGTGTAACGGGAAATTCAGACTAAAAATATGACTGAGTGACTAAAATGAGTTAACTTAAAGGATTTAGAAGAGTAAATTATAAATACGAAGATTTGGGAGATTAAATTTTAATTTTTAAAGATTTAAGAGACATATATATATATATAAACCTAGGTAACAACTTGCACACTGTATCTACTCTGGCAGAAAAAGATGTTAGCTTTACATAATGATGGAGGGACGAGCCAGGTGTGTCATGGGCCCCTATACATCAAGTGCTTGTTGTAACCTCGTTCCTCGAGAGTGGGTTGGGGCTGTGTATATGGCCGCCTAGTGGCTATTGCCTTAAAAAAATCCGTATGGGAACAATTTCGTTAGTCAATCGAAACAAGTTTAAAAAAAAAAAAAAAAAAATGGAATCAAAAGTTCAGATGTCGAGGGAACTAACTGACATCATCAGTGAGTAACTTTGCAAGTCAGGAAGAAATACATCAGTCAGTTGAACCACTTAGGTCTTTTGTACGCAGTCTTACCTTACTTTTTTACTGCAAGAGGCTGTTTCTACGACTCGAATCCGTGACCTCCAGGTCACATGGCAACCTCCAGTTTTTCCGTCCAAATAAACGACGTAATTTAATTTTTACTTTTTTAAAATAATGAAATAACTTAAATACTCCTATGAAGAAAAATGGGAAATAATAGAGAAATAAAAGAGAAGAAGAAGGAGGGAAGCCAATGAACCTAATGAATAAAAAAAGGAGAAGAAAGGAGGAAATGAGAAGGAGAAGAGAGGATGAAGAGGGAAGGATGAAGAATGAAGGAGAAAAGGAGAAGAGAGGAGGAAGAGGGAAAGAGAAGAAAGGAATAAGAGGGAAAGGAATTAACGAGGGATAAAATTGAAAAATCAGGTCAAAAAATAAATTAGGCTAACGGAAGTTAGGGAAGGGATTAAATTATAGTAACTTAGAGTATTTGGAGACTAAATTTTAAATATGAAGATTTTGGAGACTAAATTATAATTTATAAAGATGTAAGGGACAAATCTGTAAATACCCATAATATATAAATTTGTGCCGTCAAATTTTCCCAATGAGATGTCATGTGACATGGTCAATGAGAAATTAAACATGTCTTAGTGCTAATTGTGATCTAACATGTCTTAGTACCAACTGGGGAGCCAAGGTGTGCCCCCATAATGGCACACGTGTGAGTAAGAGCAATCACTCGTTAGTGGATATATTTGTCAAGGCCAGTTTGGTTTGCTTTATTATGTTGCGTTTGAGGTGAACTTTCTTAATTAGATTGGTCGGGTCGAATCTAGTACATAGCGAATAACAGGAAGTGAATAGGAGAAAATAAAGTGGAGATACAAGAGTTACGAGATTCGTTTTAGAGGGCTCTCGAGTAATGACGTTTTCGGTGGTGACAACCGCTCCGATAGGTACTTGTATTGCACTTTTCTTTTTTTTGAAAATCGATATCTCTCTTGACTGAAAATTTGTCTCATGCTAATAAAGTCCGTAAATGAATGAAATAATGGTAGATCCTCAAATCCTCCACTTTCTATGTATAAAGATATGACGAGATCTGCCTCTTCCGTGTTCATAGATTTTACAAATAAGAGTTGGTAAGTATTTGACTTAATCAACGATTACGTCGTTTTATGAGCAGGTCCTGAAATTGTGGTCTTTATAAATTGAGTTTTTTATTCCAGTGGGCTTTATCTTGGACCAAAACAGTAGGTTGTGGTTAATAATAGTAGATAATACGTGACTAGGGGTAAGTATCGGTCGGTTCAATTCGGTTTTGAGGGAAAAAAACTCCTACAGAAAACCGAACCGAATTAGTAGAACCGAAACCGACCGAATTTCCTAAAATAACTAAACTGAAACCAAATTTTTGGTTCGGTTTTCGGTTATTTGGATTCGAAACTAAATATGTATAAACACTTATATTTTATAGGAAAGATAATAATTTTTCTTTCTATTTTTTTCATTTTTCATCTATTAAAATAACAATAACATGTTTTTCATCAAAAATTTAAAAGAAAAACATATTAAAATAAATATATAAAAAAAAGAATAAACTACAATTGTAAAATTTCAGTCGATTTCGGTTGGAGCTAAAGCTACCAAAACTCGACCCGAAATCCGAAATTAATTTCGGATTTTAAACCTAATCGAACTGAAAACTGAATAAACTGAATCGATCGGTTCGGTTTTACAGTTCGGTTCGGTTTTCTCGGTTTTCTGCTCAGCCCTACGCATGGCAAGTTTCTCGGGAGATGATATTTTCGAAAAATAGAGTTGTGCACTTAGAATATAAAAAAAAAACATAGTTTTTAAAGATTTGTGCCTTTAGAAAAATCGTAGTTTTTCCAAAATTCAAGCCTGTAACGAATTTGGAGAGTGTTGTTATAAATTTCCCTCGACTCTCGAGCCATGGCCCATGGGTACCCAGGTCCTGGTGGTTTTGGCGTTGGCTCCAATTATGATCTGGGCCTCCAGACAGGCGAGCCCAATAGCAGCTCCCTCCTTTTAGATTCATGGGACCCACTAGAGCCGGACCCCACCAGACCATCCCTGGGCTCCCTCTCTTTTAAAAAGAAAGGATTTTCCTAGTTAGCACACCAAAATTCCTAACTTACCCTCTTCTCTCTCTCCGATTTCTGCTGCTGCTGCTTCTTCTTCTTCTTCATCGTCTTCTTCGTCTTCTTCGTCTTCTTCTTCATCTTCTTATTCTTCTCAATTTTACTCTCTCTCTATTTTTGAGAGAAAACGGAAATTTCTATAAGTTCCTTTATGGCATCGCCTCCCTCCTCCCTCTCTCCCTCCCCCTACCTAATCAGATCCAGCCATCCAGGACTGTTAGCTCGGATGGAGTGGCCTGATCCAGACTAACCAGTCCGAATCAGGCCAATCCATCCGGGCTAACAGTCCTGGATGGATGAAAGAGTGGTGAAGAAAGGACAGTTTTGACCAAGAATTTTAATGACAAAATAGTAAATAAAGAGAAGATTTAAGTGGGCTCACTAGGAAAAAAAGCTGTGCCCATCTAGAAATTCCCGTCCCTGTGGTCACAACGTGGTTGCATTAGAACAAATCTCTGGTTTTATTCTGAGGAGACACGAGAAAGAAGAAGAGGGGGAGGACAGATAAACGGTACAAAGAACAAACTAGAGAGAGAGAGAGAGAGAGAGAGAGGAGCGAGAGAGAGAAGAGGGCAAACACAAAACAGTGTACTAATACTACTGGTGGTGGGAAAACGCAAAAACATGGGAAAATTTCCAAATAGCCCCCCGACTCCTCCATCATCAACCCCCACCCTAAAGGGCCTGCCCCTTTTGGACCCCCAACGGCCCATCTCCCCTCAAACCCTAACCCTAATCCAATACTTTCGCTCTGGTTCACGAATCGCCAGCAAGGTACGATGTTGATCCTTAATTCTTATATTTTCCCTTAGCTCGTGGGTCGGGATTGGGGGAGGTTATCGCCCCCGATCTATTTGTCTCTTGCTTTGTAGAAATTTGAGGTGGGCTTTCATTTTTGGTGTCTCGATTGCCCGTCAAAATCTCATCTTGGCAGTCCTATTATATTAATTTCGTTAGAATTTTTATTTTTGTTACTATGTTTGTTGTTTTAGATCAGACGGGATTTGTGTGCCGTGGGTTTGATTGTGTAAAGGTGGAATCTTTGCAATGGAGGGGTTTGGGGGCTCTCAATTTAGTGGTGGGAGTTCTGTGATGAAGAAGAGGAGGAGTGCTACTTTGAGAAGGCCTCGGCCCGATTCGCTGTTTGTCTTTGAGGGTAGGGACGGGCCATCTCATTCGTCGTCGTCGACCCCGACGTCGGATAATGGAAGTAAACTGTCTCCTAACCAAAATGTGGGATATGCTCAGGGGGTTGTGTTGGTGAATAATATCGAAGGGGGCAGTTCGAGAAAGGTTAGGAAACTGGAGAGGAGATATGGAGATGTTAGTGGGTTTTACAAGAATGCTAGAAATGGGTCGGATTTGGGGAGGTGCAGCGAAGGTGTTCTTGCTCCGGCAAATTGGAAGAGTTCAGGGAGTGTAGGAGGAGGTAATATTGGATCGGCTGAGAACAAGCCGAAAAAGGTGAAGCTTAAGGTCGGTGGAGTTACTCAAACATTCCATCCGAAACCAAGTTCAGTGAATGACGGTAGTGGTTATAGTTCCAAGTCTTCAGGATCTGCAGATGCCTCTAGGCGTCAGCCAAAGTTGATCCTTCAGGTATCATCCTATGGCACTTATTTGCTTAAGGATCTGCTTTGGTTTCGTGTAATGAGAACTAGTATATGAAGTTGCAGTATAGAAACTATATTTTCAATGGACAATATGTATGATTCCATAAGGGATTAAGTTTCAGAAAGATGAACTTTATAGGTGTTTATAGCATATTGCTTCCTGTAGCTTTTCAAGTTGGTGATTATTTTAATAAAGCAGCATTTGGGAAATTGATCATTCTTTTTATGCTAAAAACAATGATCCATATATGTTGTAGGTGTTTCATTTTATTTGCTCATCATTTTTCTTATTTTTTCGCCTTAACAATGACCCATATCCTTACACATGCTAGTTTGAAATTTGTGAGGTTTTTCAATTTCTGTTTGAGCAATACTTTTCTCATATTTACGTTTAATACAAAATATCATCATAATTAAATGAGGACATACTACTCGATAGGAATGAATGGAGAAGAATTATCAGTGTGATCGATCCGGCGTGATTCTCTTTTGGTTCATGCAACCTATCCCAAGTACTTGGGATAAAAGGCTTAGTTGTTGTTGTTATTGTTGTTGTATAGTTTTGTTTAATGCTATTCACACTCCTTGTAGGATAATTCAGATGATGATCACACCCCATCTGAGAAAGGGGATCGCCTACAAGGGGCTCAATCAAGGGATTTCAGTGGACGAGGTTTATCTCGAGGTCCGAAGGAGAGCTCTTGGGAAAATTCATATGGAAAACAAACACCCATTTCAGAGCCTGTTCGGAAGAGTAAGAGGGTGCCTAAGAGGCGGGTTCTGGATGGTGCACTTGATGAGGGTGTTGGAGATGATGAGATCCGGTATCTTGAGAAACTCAAGACCCCAAGAGTTAACACACATAACAACTCTGAGCTTGAGGACGATGGGGAGGAAAGTGTGAAAAAGAAGATCTCCCAGGTTTTCAAGAGTAAAAGAGTTCCGTATGACGTGGACAAAGACTACGGTTCGCGATCAGCCAAGGAGAGTCAAAAGAAGTCAAGAGCAGGAAGAGAATATGACGGCGCAGAGTATCTTGAAGAGGAAGAGCCTGGTTCTGATGATGGGACGGACTCTAGGAAACAAAAACAGAAGAAGGAATCTATAAACACGTCGACTGATGCCAGAACAGAACCTCTTACAACACGGCAGAGAGCACTTCAGTCGGGTAAAAGTGCATCTCCTGGGGAGAGTTTGATTGAGTTCCCAAACGGGTTACCTCCTGCTCCGCCAAGGAGTAAGGACTTGCGCACTCAAATTAAATACTAATGCAAACTTTGGCCTTATGGATGACAATAAATTTCTGTGATGGCTGCAGAGCAAAAGGAGAAGCTTTCTGAAGTAGAGCAGCAGGCAAAGAAAGCTGAGGCTGCTCAAAGACGTAGAATGCAAGTTGAGAAGGCAGCTAGGGAATCTGAGGTTTGGCTGTGTTCAACTTTTAAGTTTGGCTTTCCTCCCTGTTTCTTTAACTGGTGTTTTCTTTTTAACTGTGACTATAAGTTTACAGGCTGAGGCAATACGGAAAATATTGGGCCAGGATTCTAACAGGAAGAAGAAGGAAAAGAAGATGCGGAAAGAGCGAGATGAGATGGCACAGGTATAAATTAAGATGATCTCATTCTGTGTACTACTTCATACTGATGACATTTACTAAAGGTTTTAAATATCGGCTATAGTGGATATATCGGATTGGAAAATTTTATAGCAGTTATCATTATTGAGGATCGGTGATATATTTCAAATATCGGATGATAATATCGGAATATAAATATACATGCATGTATTATAGAAAATAAATGTGAATAAGGTAATTCATGCATACATTATAAAAACTTATATAAAGTATCATATATATACAAGTTTAGAGTATACTTATCTCGACAACTTACATGAAGCCGATGATTCCATAACCACTAGTCAATTGTAGAATTTTCATAAATAATAATTAGATTATACAAAAATGAAAACGGATCAACAAATATATAAAATTTTACGCAATGAAAGGAGAAAGAATAAATAATTAAATATTACATATTCATGCCATGTTTACATGTCCACATTAAAATCATAAACTGATAGTCCACACAGCATGCAAGTAAAACCATGAGTTTAGAAGTTAAAAATTAAATTCAGTCGATTTTGGGTAATTTCGGCCGTTATCTTGTATCCAATATTGTGGCTTGGACCCGATATTGCGCTGTTATTTTTCCAAAAACGCTAAACGCTATGAAACTGATTATATCATTGCGTTTTGTCGCAATATCGATATTGCGGCCAATATTTAAAATACTGCAGTTACTCACATATAAAATTTTCTTATCTTTCTCAGAAGAGAGCTGCTGAATCTCTGATTTTGGCATCAAACTCTATCAGATGTTTCATGGGACCAACAGGTACCATTGTCACATTTGGTGAAGATGTTGGCCTCCCGAGTATATTTGAGTCCAAGACATCCAGGTTAGTATTAGAATTCAGTTGGAATTCTCAATTGTTTTCCTACTCTTACGGTCTCTTTGTAAAATGCTGTTCTATTATGTATGTTATGTTCTCTTTTGCTACTCTTGGGCTTATTTATTTTTGGGTTAATTGCATGAGACCTCCTGTACTACAGGGGTAATAAGTTATAGGATTAATTACAGTCAGACCCCCTGTAGTATTGGGGGTGTGTAACTTAACACGCTGAAGTTTAAAACTCTCAAAAAACTCCTCCTGGACTTTTAACACTGATAGTGAGAGTTTGTTATTGTCAAACTCCTTTAACACTAAAGTGCACTCACGACCCTAAACTCCTTTAATAGTTGTGAGGGTAGAATATGAATTTTAGGGCCGTGAGTGCACTTTAGTGTTAAAGGAGTTTGACAATAACAAACTCTCACTAACAGTGTTAAAAGTCCAGGGGGGTTTTTTTGAGAGTTTTAAAATTCAGGGGTGTTAAGTTACACACCCCCAATACTACAGGAGGTCTGACTGTAATTAATCCTATAACTTATTACCCCTTAAGTTTAAAACTCTCATTTTAGTTCCTGAACTCCTAATAGTTTTAGTCAACAGTTTGCTATTCACACTTAATTTAAATTATACATTTTTTATGAAATTCCCAAATTATCCTCCTCTGAGTAAGTTTTGGATGAGTTTCTAGTGAGGGTGAGGAGGGTAATTTGGAAATTTCATAATAAATGTGTAATTTACGTTAAACAAGGGTGAGAATAGCAAATTATTGACTATCGAAGTTAGAAGTTTAGGAGGGGCTAAATTGAGAGTTTTAAATTTAAGGGATAATAAATTATACTATCCCTATAGCATCAGGAGGTCTCTTTGTAATTAACCCTTTAATTTTTTTTTAGTTTGCTGATTATTTATTTTCCCTTTGATATTGCTTTGCAATCAGATATCCTCCTCCGCGAGAGAAATGTGCTGCTCCGTTCTGTCAAAATACGTACAAGTACCGGGATTCAAAGTCAAATCTGCCCTTATGCAGTCTACAATGCTACAAAGCTGTTCAAGGAAGTTCTCAAACAATATCGACATGTTGATATTTTCTTCCATCGTGCATGTTACTGAAATTCGGAGGACATTCTGTTGAACCATTCATCAAATATTTTTATGATCAGTCGATATTTAGGGGAGATTCTATCATGAGCCAACTTAGAGTGATGTATATAGCGTAGTTTTCTAGTTATCTTTGTGTTCATAAATCTTGGAGACGCGAACTTATTCATTTATAGAGTAAATAACTATGTAAAATTCATAAATAATGAGCAAGCAGTGGATCGATGATGTTGTCGCATCATTGAAGTTACTTGTTCCTCTGAGGACTGTTATGGATTTGTTGAGCATTTAATCAAAATAATTAGTTTGCTGTTTGAAATTGAATCTTGTATGCAAGTCTCCAAGGAAATAACTTGAATCCTTCAATGGTTCCTTTCTGCAGTCTTTATCCTGTCATTATTTGTTTCTGTAAATTTCTGTGCAGCATTGATCAAGAAATAAATTGTTTGTTGAAACAATAGGAAGTTATGCATCGTATTTCTCCAAGGAAATTTCTAGATGCGACACTAGCTTTTTCTTATTGAGTCTCAATTTATTGAGTCTCAATTTCTCAGTGAGTTCCATAAGAATTTAAAATATGAATATTTTTTTTATAAGCTCATTTTTTTTATCCATTTATTTAGAATTGTCCTCTCCTTCCCTCCTCTCTCAACGGCACCAACAGAAATAGCAACATCAACAGAAATAGCGATGGCGGCGACAGCTTTGCCACCGCACAGCTCCTACTGCAGCGGCAGCTGTGCAGCGGCGGCAACAACATTAACTGTAGTTGTGGCTACTGGTACCGTCTGTAGCGCAACAATAACAGCTGCCGTCAGCAACGACGGTGGCAGCAGGGCTCATTAAGGGAGAGTCAAAAAAAAATTTCAGAAAAAACATATGATAAATTTATAATTATTTAGTTATTAAGTCATGGGCTAACTAAAAAAAACAGTCGGGGCGCATTTTCTAACTGCAACAAGGATTTTTGTTCGTTGTTGCTGAGAGATGATTTGATGGCACTATATGATTTGAATAATTATTCGGGCAAACCCCAAATACCCAGGGACACATCTCTTTCAACGTTGAAAATAATGCATTATGAAATAATTGAAAATAACTTAGTACACTATAATAATATGTTTTTTAATATTATTTTACGTTAAATAACATATCCAATGACACATCTCTTTCAATATTGAGAGATGATTTTACGTTAAATTACGTAACGTTTTTATGTAATTTTATGTTAAATTACGTTATGTTACGTATTTATAATTATTTTTTAGTAATTTCTATATTATTATTAATTATTATTTTGATTATTAGTGAATTGCTGAAGTTTTCTTACTTGATTAGTTGTTGGTCTGTTTGATTGTTTGTGCAATTGCTAACTTATTAATTTGCTATTGATTCTTTACTCGCTGTTGTAATTCCTCTTTGGTTGTTGAAATATCTTATTTGTTGATTCTATTAAATTTTTAACTGAACTGAAATCAATAATTACAAAATAAATTGAATATTACAAAATATAAATTACAACAATTATAATAATTGAATTGAAATAAAAATATATAATATTGTTTTTTTTATTTAAATGATGACTGGAATTACTATTGCAGATTTAATATAATTTATGAAGATAAATATAAAAATTATTATAAAACTTAATATAAAATTAGAATAGATTATGTATTACAAAATATTTTTTTTAAAGAAATTTTAAATTTATTTTTTAATTTATAAACTTTTTTTTATATAATTTTATATTTATTTTTATTAAATAAATACGAAATTGCATAAGCTACATTATTTGTTATGGTATATGCGACGTAAACTAAAAGAGACAAAATAAATTATGAATATTTTTTTTAGTAAACTCTAATTTTTTTTTTTCTCTTTTTGCTGTTGGCTTCTCTCTTCTCTCCTCTCCCAGGAGGAGCAGCGACGGTAACAGCAATAACACCAGCGGGCTCACTACAATTGAGATGAATGGTTTTTTTTTTTTAAATTTAATATCAAACGTGTAATTATTTGTTATTTAAATTATGGACGGAGCTCACTTAGAAAAAGATGGGGGCGCATTTAGAATGACCCAAAACAAAGCCCCTACTTCCAGAATCGTCGACTCTTTTTCTCTCAACCGACCCTCCCTAAATCTGAACCCTTTTCATCTCTAAATACCTTTTCTGATCAATTACTCTCTTTATAACCTTTTGAAACAGCTATCGAAAACCCTAATGGCCGGCGTCTCAAAAAACCCCGATAAAGATCGGCCCTTGGTAAGCGTTCTCTCTGTATTTTCTTCCATAAATTAAATGAAATTTGTAGTGGAACTAGGAATTGTTGATTAAAAAGATTGTACCTTTCATGGGTTTTTAGTTAGAAATTTAAAAATTTGAAAGTTGCGTGTGCAAATTGGTTGAATATTTAGGATTTTAAAGGTTTCCTGAAGGACCTTAATGATTGGGATTTGCTAAGTGAGAAAGACCAGAAGATGAAGGGCCTAGCTACTCATGGCAAAAAGCAGGTAACTTTATTACATTTTTTATTTAAATGTAAGTCCAATAAGTTTACAATTTGGTTTCTATAGTTTCATTCAAATTTGTCAGAACATGCTAATAACTTGGATACTCAATGCACTAAGGAAAAGATTAATCTGTCGAGAGAGAGAGAATTTGTTTATGACGGGAATTGGCATGGGAAAACGAACCAAGAATTTGGAAATTATGAACTTGGTACCTTGCAGCCGTACTTGGAACAAGTAGTCGCATGGATATCAAGTTCAGTACTATTTTGGATAGTCCTACTGTAGTTCATGAGAATCATTAGATGCACTAAGAAGTTTAATCCGGAGTAAAACATGGCTATTTATTCATATAAAAGTGGATAGAATTTTACGGTGTTCTCTTTCTGATCCCAAAGTCTATCTTGGGAAACCAAACTTGAAACTGATGGCAGTTTCCCAGGTGTGGTCCCTTGATTCAAAGAAATGCTGTTGCAATTTACTTGGAACGGATTTGATGCTCTAAACTGGCCATAAGAATGAAGAAGGGAGTTCAGGACTGACTTCAATAGTGACACCTGATCAGGAAGTATAACATTACTGTTTTTTCAGGCGATAATCTCCTTTCTGACCTTCTCCTAGAGTTGGGGATGAGAATGGGCGGATCCAAAGACCAGTTATTGGCCCGCCCTTTTAAAAAAAAATTGAATGAAATTTTAATTTAAATTTTTGAATAGGACGGGCCAATGGTTGGCTCTTGGACCTGCCTATTCTTCTCATCCATAATCACAATCTTCTCATGGATATTGAAGTTCAAGTTTTCCAAACTAGACAAGCATCCTTTTTCTTTTCCTTACCTAGATACCAGTTTATGGTGAATGTCCTCAAGGACACTTATAAATTACACGCTCTTCTCAAGTCAACTCTGCAGAATATAATATACACGTAGATGTTCCTTTTCTTATTTTTGTATGTGTGCATGTGCATGTGCGCATGTACATGCTTTTGGGTGGGTATGCAGGTATGGCACATTGGAGGACAGTTGGTAGGGGTAGGGGTGATGGTAAGGCACAGTGAGAACACAAACCACACAACCCTGTCACAGGAGCATGAGGCTGCAAACGTCTTAAGAGGAGCAATGAGGTTTTACCAATGTGCTACGGGGCACTAATATATTGACAAATATTAGTTCTGAATGCAAGCTAAATAAACATTTCCTACTTGTGATGCATGTTTTCTTCCTTCAGTAGAAGTGCTTCAATAATCATAATACTGTGATATGTTGTATATACATAAATGCTTTTCATTTTGTTTACTATCTGTTAGTTGCAGAATGTTGGAAAACTGGACGATAAAGGACCTCCAAAAAAGATTGTTGCTAGTGAAGCAAAGAAAAAAGCTGCTTCTGGAGTTGCTTCGAGTGATCGAGACAAATATTCTTTGAATTATTTAAATGCAGGCGGTCAATTTTCAGGCGGTTTCCTGACTGATGAAAAGATTCCAGATGCAGCTTCAGAAAAAGAACTGGTAGGAGATTTGGCCTCTGAATATGGTTTGCTATGATATTGGATATTTAAATCTATATTGCAGTTAAAGACTGAAAAGATATGGATTCTAGAGGTTTAAATGAGGAGATATTACTTGATAGAAATGAATGGAGAAGGACTATCAAAGTGATCGATCCAGCGTGATTCTTTTTTGGTTCATGTAGCCTACCCCAAATACTTGGGATAAAAGGCTTAGTTGTTGTTGTTGTTGTATTGCAGTTAAAGACTGAGCTAAAGAGATGCACATCTTCACTTGCAGGGCAATGAGTACTTTAAGCAGAAAAAATACCTTGAAGCAATTGAGTGTTATTCAAGAAGCATTGCACTGTCCCCCACATCGGTTGCTTTTGCAAATAGAGCTATGGCATATCTCAAAGTCAAGAGGCAAGTTGTATGTGGTCTGATTTTTTTTTTTTTGCTTTTTAAAGAGATGGTTTGCGTCTTGGTTGTTCTTTTGAGATATACCAGAAGAGAACATATGAGATTAAAAGAGAATTAATCAATGCAGTTAAATACTTTATATTTCAGTTATTTTTTGATTCTTTCTGTGTAAATAAGAAATAAGTAGTTCCCTTCTCGTGATGAAAATCAAGTATCCATGTTATCTGTGGCAGTTCAATTGCGTTGCCTCCGGTTAGTAAGTGAAATTGCCTGGGCTCTGTTCACTTCTTTAGGACATTAGCCTGTCAATCTTCTCCCATCCTCTGTCTGTGAGCTGTCATGTAATCGGAACTGATTACATAATTATAGCTACATTTATGCTGCTCTATGTGTTATTTTATTCTCTCATTTTTCACTTTTCTGATCAGCCATTCGACATGTATATTTCATAGATTTGAAGAGGCCGAAAATGACTGTACGGAGGCCTTAAATTTAGATGATCGGTATGTAAAAGCATACTCTCGTCGAGCTACCGCCAGGAAAGAACTTGGAAAATTTAAAGCTTCCATGGAAGGTCAAATCCGTTCATACTCTTCTATCTTTTCTCAGTTAGTGGGGGCCGAAGGACTATATAACGAAACTCAAAAAGTTGATTGCAGATTCTGAATTTGGACTTAGGCTTGAGCCTAATAATCAAGAGCTCCAAAAGCAGTATACTGAGGCAAGACAATTGCTTGAAAAGGTGTGTGTAGTTTATCCTACTGTGTTTGTTCTTTTTCCTCAAATGTTTAATGATGCTTCGGAGATGATACGAGCTGATCCTTCCGAGATTATGTTTTGTGTGACTTTATAAAATATTTTTGGTGTCGTTGTCAATGATTTGGAAGAAATGTGTCTTTTTCGGAGGATTGTATTCATGGGTCATTACATGTGGTACATTGGAGATACTTGGGTAGCACTTCTCCATTTCTACCATTCTACATTATTTCTATGAGCAGTATTTTATCTACTCGCATAATGATTGATCTTAATTGTGAAAATAATCTACATCTTTCTGGTTCTTGTTATCGATATGAACTACTAGTCTACTAGCTCTCTATTATATATTAGTAATAAAGTTGGTTCAGATAATCCATTTTTGTTCTTGCATGCATAAGTTTGTAAGATATCTCGGTTTGATTTTTACTTTAAAATATAAAAAAACATACTCATTTGGTGTAACATATTGAGCACTTAATCATGCTCAATCTCCTGAGTTGGCTATTTTCTCAAATTTTGAGTGTGCAAGATTATCTTGAGCATGGGAAGTAGAATGATTCCAAATGCTCAGTGTTTGGTCTTTCTTCTTTTATTGACATACGTGCAGTCGGTGTCATTGTATAATTGCCTTATCTTCAGATTAATAATCTTGCATAAGTTGAATAGGACATGCATTCTGACTGGGCACTTGTACTGATTCAGGAAACTGCCAAAAAGAATTCTGGAGCCTCACAAAACTCTGGTCAAGCAAAAAACAGTCCAGATATTTCAGATATGGCAATGAATGGTGGTCAAAAAGTGCATCTTGTCTTGGACACTGTCCCTACAGCAGCTGCTACTTCTCTAAAAACCAGCACTTCGGTAAGAATATAGCTGATGATCTCTACTTATATAATGCTAAAAGGATTGGATGCATACTGGATTGTGTCCAGCACCGCAATGTGGGGCCCATAGGAAAAGAAAATATATTTTAAAAAATTACAGATAGCCCTTTCCCAACTAAAATTTTGCATATTGGCTCTGAATAAAATCTTGCCTTTTGTCATCCTAATATTCTACCCTCACCTTTTCCGTATAAGCCCTTCAAAATAATCAGTGTTTCCATTATATTGGATCCTCAAATTATAACTATTTCCATATTAGAACACCCCCACCCCAAATAAATAAATAAATAAATAAATTCTCAATATTTCTAGTGGCTCCTCCAAATCACGTAACTTGTTTCAAATTACATCCACTGTTTAATTGAATCATTGTTTAACAACATATTTAATGAATTGGGATATTTTTACTAGTTAGGATCATTTTATCTTTACAAATGGGCCCATGCAGACCACCCTTCTTCATCTTTCTTTCTCTTGCTTTTCTCCATCAATTCTCTAGATGGACCCATTAATTTCTCATTTCTCTTTCCATCCATTTTCAACACCACCCTCACTAAATTTTCAACTCAAACTCCCCCAAATCATTAATCTTAACAATAATCTCTCTCCATCCCCAGAACTAAAGACAAAACTGGCAACCTCCATAGTCCACACCTTATCCTCAACCATCTTCTACTCCATCCTCATTCCTCCCCTTACCAAAAAAAAAAGAACTATTTTCTTCCCCAAAGGCCTTCATGCTCGTCTATACTCAAGAAAACCTCCCTGTCCACACCTTGTTTCCAATCCTCTCACTTCTGTCTCATTGATTCCATCTACTCCCGTGCCATTGTGGCTTTACCTTAAAACCCCTCAAGAAAGATGATCTATCAAATTTTTTATGTGGAAGATAAAGTGTGGAGGATTTGGGTTTGAGATTTGAAGGTGTTGGAGGAGTGAAAGAGGAAGACGAAAAGATAAGAGGAGAGTACTTCAGCTTTTGCCATGCTCATAGCTAAACCAAGGATATAAAGGTAAGTTTGTACTTCTAGTTCATTCATAATTAGTCTCAAGTTTGAGTATTGGGTGAAAATTACAAATAGGTGTAATTTAAAATAACTTACATGATTTGGGAGGTGTAATTTAGAAATATTAAAGAGGTTTTATATGGAAATAGCTCTAATTTGGGGGGTCTAATATAAAAACCCAAATAGTGAATGTGCATTGACTTGAATTTATGCTTAAAAACCAAACACATGCATTGCATGTGTGATACTAGTATGGGATCAATAATATAATAATATATATAATGTCCGTGTTCATGTGTCTATGTTAGATACTTTCAGACACCTGACACCTGTGTTTTGTGTCCATGTAACATTGGATCTTGTATATGTGATGCCATTGAGTATATTGCTATATGGATATTGGTTAAAATGTGGTAATTCAGGGGTCAAATCTGGCATGTAATCTGAGTCGTGTGCCAAGCAGTAAATATGAAAAAGTGCAGTAACATTATTGTACAACCTTATATGATGCATGAACATATATAACAAAGATAATTATGCAGGGATAACAATATCGATGTCAATAACGATATCAACATTATTAATCATCATATAATGAGAATAAATGTGTAAAAATGTTTAGGAGTTACTGTTTATGCCTTGTGTCGTATATGCAGGCTGTAGCATTTGCATGTCGCTATTTGCACAAATATCCTTGTTTTCCGGATTTGTTTGTATATGGATATCTCTTGCATGCTATTGATTATACTTGCATGTTAGAACTTCTATATGTGATTAACTAAGTAAAATCCTCCATAGGTGTTCTGTATATTTGTGTATTTGTTTGCGTTAATAACCAATTTCTGTAACTTTCTACAAATTCGAGGTTCTTTAGGGATAATGTAAAAGCTCATGACGTTACTGTGATAACAGGAGTCCAGGTTAGTTAAGGCTTACGTATTAGGAGATTATTCTCATGATAGCTATAAAGTAGATCAATAGGAAAGTTAAAGGGATGAGTAACATGGTAATCACTAGTGTTCATATTAATAGCGTGTGATGTTGTAAAACAAGGTTTACAAGGCCGCTTATGCAGCCATGTAAATGTATGCACCTTGGGACTGAACCGATTTGGATTATACAGTCAGATAGGCAATCTCTCTTATAATTTGTTCCATGCAGATTATGTTCATGTATTCTCGCTTATGCAAGCATAATTCATTTTGATTTTTTTTCTTCTAATCAAACCTGCTTGTTAATTGTGCCCAATCTAAATCTCAGTATGACAATCCTATGACTTTGACCCTATTCTCAAACTCTCCTTCTTTCTTTTTTGTAAAGGAGTTGTGAGGTTGTGACAACAAAGTTAATTTGCTTCGTTTTTCGTTGATCTTTCTCTCTATTATAATTCTTTAATAGAATTTCCATTTTCTTAGTCGCTCGGCATTTTTGCTGGTGAAGCTTGGTAGCACTTAATACTCTAGTAAGCAGCGTAAAGAATTCGTGGTATTTTGTCTCTAAAATACAGTTTTTACATAGAAATTTTATCACTTTTTTTTTTTCTGTTTACTATTTGATCAAGAAGTTTTGACATAATGTATAAATAAAGGGGATTTTTCATATCGATCCCTTAAATCATCAATATTTTGATATGAATCCCTTAAAATTTTTATTTTCAATATTGTTCCGCCAAAACTATTAAGTTACTGCACTTTAGTCCTTTCATTGGCTATTTCGTCCAATTAAACTTAGGAACCCAGATTAGAGCCTAATTAGTCATGGCAATTGACCATAATACTCTCAAGCATTGAATTACTTAGATGGAAAATGCTTCTTTGTTCTCCTCATTTTTGGCGCGGGAAGTTTGTAGTGGAAGGGGAGCATTCGACGATCGAGAAAGGGGGAAACGAAAATAGGGTTTCGTTGGGGAAGCTAGAGCTGGGGCCGTCACCAAGTGGCTTCAAGTGACGGGAAGAAGGAGAAGTTGCAAGAGACAGTCTGCGTGTTATTCCTGGAGAGTAGGATTGATTCTTGTGGGGGTAAGTTCATCTTGGGAGATAATAGTTACCACAAGCTTGGGAGATGATGTTATAGCACTAGCCTTTGGAACAAGTGTATCATCCTCATCACGTGTATATGTGAGGCCACCAGTCATTCCAGCTGCAACATTTCTACCAACTCTGTGAGCACTTGGGGCACTAATATCAAAAATCAAAGATTTAAGAGCTCGATATCTCACAAAAGCCAGTTATGCAGTGTATAAACCGTTTATGCATTATATGTGTTATCCAGCCGATCCCATGGATGAAAACGTGTGTTACAACACTAATGCTAGAAACTTACATGCTGGTAATTTGGAAATTTATCCATTTCATTGCATATATGATGTAAGCTCATACAGAAAGGGCTGGGGATAATACTTTTAGAAATTTGTCTTGAAGTAGAACTAAGCTCATCGGTTTAAGTGGTAGGCTGGTAATTATGTCGATAAATGTTTTGTAACACAACTTCATTAGGTTTCGAAGATGGTAAGTCGATATTTATGTTACTTCTTTTCGCACTTGCTTTAAGTATGTTACATTAAAAATTAAAGCATGGATTTACCATCTTGGAAACCTTACCTAGTAGTGTTACAAAACATTTATCAGCCGAATAACAAGCTCACCACTTAAATTTAGTTCAGCAAGTTTGTAGAAGTATTATTCTCAAGTCATATATCCTTACATCATATAAACAATGAAATAGATAAAGTTCTAGATAATATGCTTGTATCATTCTGACATTTACTACTTAGTACTGATATGAACACTTGTGATTATCAGGGGACATATCCCTTTAACTTTCCTATCTGATCTTGTTTATAGTTGTCACGAGAAAAATCTTCTAATGCATCTTGCCCTACCTAACTAGAACTCCTGTTTTGCACTAACCTCCTGAGCCTCTACATATTGCTAAAGGACCTTTAAGTATAAAAAATGGTTTTCAACGGTGACAACGACCTGAATATGTAAAACATTAGTACTCTAATACATTTCTCCAGTTTTAATGTATTGAATGGTATCATAGATGCAAGTTATAGTGTTAAATGGACACAGGGACACATATATGATATGTGTTATTACATTATTGATTCCATAATTAGAGGAGCAGCAGGCTCTATTTAGTACTTGTTTACAATCTCATGACATTGAGTTTAAAAAATATGGCGTGGGTTTGGATGACTTTTAGAGTTATATCACACTTGTTAACTCTTTTTCTTTTTGTTCTTCTAGACATCCTTCCTAAGACTTTTCGTTTCTTTAAGTACAATGATATCCTAATGTTTCTTTTATCACTGTAGATGTGTCCCGGATCATGGGGCACGGGTGTCAAGGTGTTGTGTAATGTCTGAGTGCTCGACATGGCAATGTCCTGGTTGCATGGGCAAGGGCAACTTTATTGTTTGTGTCTCCTCTTAAAGTACATAACTAGTGATCTTTTTTCCCTCAACATTCCTTAGGCTCGTAGAAGTATCATGATTGGAATTTAACATTTATTAAAATTTGTCTTGTAATCGACACTATATGATAAGTAAAAATTTGTATATGAAGCGTTTCATATCCTGATTATTCTGGCGTAATAATTATGTTTGTAGTTTGAACTTTTCATGAGTCTGGTCAGCCATCATTAATGAAAATAACTTAGATTATGTGGTGGGATTCTTGTCATTGCTTGTTGGAATGTCACGGCTATAGTAAAATAAGGACCGCAAATCATTGTTTACGATAGACATCTGGAATCAAGAAGCCATCTATTGTACGATATACTAAACATAATCTTCTGATTGTCCTCCTAACTGCAACTATCTGCATTATCTGGTAATCATTTTAACCAATTTCTTGGAATATGTACCAAGTTTTTAAGCATTCACTGATTGTGTCTAATGTTTGACTCTTGAATAATTAACTTTCTACCTCTAGGACTTACAAGATTCTTGGCTTCTGCTATTGTTACTTACATTTGTGCAACATACACACGAGTACATACAGGTTCGTCCAGCTGTTGGCCACCGGAAGCAGGACCTGGATATGTCGATGCAGGATCTTGCATCTCGTGCTGCTTCCCGAGTTATGGCCACCACTGTAAAAAATATTTCAGCTCCAAAGTCAGCTTACGAATTTGAAGTTTCCTGGAGGGCACTCTCTGACGACTCTATAAAGCAAGCTTCTTTGCTAAAGGTTTGTCATATGCGGAGAATTTATACACTAATATTTGGTTATCCTTCTAGTGAAAGTTAATCCCTTTGTTTTCAGACAATATTGCCAGCTACATTACCTCAAATATTTAAGAATGCTCTGTCTGCTCCTATGCTGATTGAGATTATCAAGTGCACAGCAACATTTTTCAAGTATGACCACTTTTGTCGGGTACATCCTGTCTTTGCTCTTTGACCCTGTAACCAATTTAAACACTTTGCTTTCTCTGTTGTAGGGAAGACACCAAATTTGCTGTGAGCATTTTAGATAATTTGACCAAAGTCCCGAGATTTGACATGATAGTCATGTGCTTCTCTGCTGTTGACCATGCCGGTAAGTTTAAAACTATACAAAACTTTTCCGAGTGAAAAAGTGCAGCAAGAGAGACAAAGGAAGTATTCGAGCACTGAAACATATTATTACTTCATTGTCTGACAATTTCAAGGACAACTAAAAATACAAAGGAAAATATAAGTAGAAATAAGCTGTTAATAGTGCATGTTAAATCTTGCAGAAATTCACCGCCTATGGGAGGAAGTATTCTCCATGAGGGGCCTTCAGGCTGATCTTGTTGAAACACTGAGTAGATTGCGGCCAAGATTTTGCTGCGGCGAGTGGCAGGCTCATATAGTTGGATCAAGTGAATGGCCGCCAAAAGAAATGTAATGTGTAAGTACTACAATCAAAATAAAATTTTTAAAGGAAGTATTTTTTTCCCTTTAATGTACTTGTTTAAATTCCTGGGACTTGCTCTTATTTGTGCAAAGTGCCTACATGAAAATTTTGTGACATGTCATCCCCCTGACATGCAAGGTGTATGCCATTCCCCTAATTATAAATAACCTTGCAAGATAATATGATCGAAAAATATATTCTTGCTCATGCATTAGCTTCTGCATTAGCGCACTCTTCTTTCTTTCTCTTGAAAAGTGATCGTCACACCGATCGAGATTACCGGCCCGCAGGACCGTATCAAAGTTTTTTCAGAAACCCCATAAACTTTTTTATGTTATGTAAATGGAAAACTCTAAACAATATAATGGAAAGATTAATTTATCAATTTAAAACACATCAAGTATCCACTATCCGATAATTCATATCAACATTTTTTTAGTAGAATATATTAAATCATGATGTGGATATTGTGGATATTTAGAAACGTTGGAGAGTGTTATTTACTGCATTTTTAAATCAACATTAATCTTTCTGCTAGCACTTGCTATTTGAAGCCTCATGGAAGTTTACATAACATAAGGTAATTTATGGAGGTTTATGAGAAAAACACGGTAATTTTATGGGGGTTTCTTGTACTTTAGCTTTTTTTTGTATGCTAATGTGAGTCTTCTACTGCAGGCGCGCCCTGCTATAGCTGAACTCTTCGTACGAGAATAGCGAAGAGGAGCCTGTGACAACTGGAGATCTCGACTATGAGAGCTCGTGGCAATTTGAGACTTGAGATCTTGGTTATGGCTTGGGATCTAGCAAAAGTTCTCTATGGTCTCTACTTCTTCTGAAGGAAGTATAAATCTGTAAATTGTATTTATCAGCCTTTAGACAATTGTAATTGTTTCGGTTTTCAGATTGATCACTGCTCATTCAAGTGTTCTTCTGATAACTTTGTGAGGCTTCTTAACTTATGGCTGTTACTGAGATTTGAAATCCAAAATTTCAATAAACACTCAACTGGAAACAAACAAGGACTGTATCTAAATTATATTTACTGTAGAATGATCACATTTTGGAAATAGTGTACAGTGTTTGTTTGCACCATGCAGGCTCTCCAAGGACTGTATCTAAATTATATTTACTGCAGAATGATCAAAGTTTGGAAATAGTGTACGGTGTTTGTTTTGCACTATGCAGGCTCTCCAATGAGTTTGAAAATTTTATTTTTAATTCAAAACTTTTGAATTGGACGGACTAAAAATTGATATTTGAACCCGGACTAAAAATTGATATTTGAACCCGGACGAACTTTACATATACTTTCACAGATGTTTCATGAACAGAGAATAGCATTATTCAAATGTTGCTCCCAATTCAAGGTTCAAAATATCGGATTATATTGGCAATATGTGTTAATATGACCGCATACAATCGTAGTTTAGTTCTGAATTGAGTTTTGAATTGAGACATTCTGTAATAATAATGGTCTGATTGATTCATGAAAAGTCCAATTCATAAAAAGTGGACTGAGAGATTATATTACTTTTTTATTTTTCAATTCATGAAAAGTGGACTGAGAGATTATGTTACTTTTTTATTTTTCAATTTTTCTATCCAGATAAAGACCGCATATAATCGTAGTTTAGTTCTGAATTGAGACCTTCAGTCTCTGTAATAAGAGCCTGATTGGTTCATGAAAAGTGAATTGGAAAATTATAATACTTTTTTATTTTTATTTTTTTATTTTAATCGTAGTTTAGTTCTGAATTGAGACTTTCAGAGACAGTCTCTGTAATAAGAGCCTGATTGGTTCATGAAAAGTGAATTAGAAGATTATAGTACTTTTTTTTTTATTTTTTTTATTTTAACCGTAGTTTAGTTCTGAATTGAGATTTTGAGAGACAGACTCTGTAATAAGAGCCTGATTGGTTCATGAAAAGTGAATTGGAAGATTATAGTACTTTTTTTTTTAATTTTTTTATTTTCATGATTGGTTTATCAAAAGTGTCATGGAAATTTATTTTTAGGTTTAACGAGTCAACTCTTGTATTTTATATGTTTATACAACCAATAAAACGAAAAACTAAACTACTAATTACGTGTCTGAATATCCGAATATTTAGGATCTTCAAAATACATAGTACCAAAACATTTCAAAAAATAATTTTTAAAGATCCAAAAACACTTTGCATTTCAGATCAAGCACAACCTCAATAGGGAAAATGAAAAAAAAAAAAAAAAAAAAAAAAGACAAAAGGTAGAACTGACAATGGGGAAAAAATGAGAGCTTTTTCACGTGGGTCCCTCTCATTCTCTCCCAACTCTCAAATTGAAACCAAAACCCTCCCAAAAATTTAACTCCCCACTAACTCCTGCTAACTCCTTCGCCTCTCTCTCTCTCTCACACACGCACACACAATCAATGTTCTTTGAGTAGCTCTGTTGATGTCAAAGTTGCAATCTTTTTACGTTTTGCCCTCATGGGTATCTCTCGTTTAGGTGTTTGGAGGCTTGGAGAGTGATTTCGAGGGCGGATTTTTCGTGGGTTTCTTGGAATTTGGGATGGTGGAGGGATGGGTTTCATTTCAAGAAAGATTTTGCCCGCTTGTGGGAGCATGTGCGTTTGTTGCCCTGCGCTGAGGCCGAGCTCTCAGAGGCCAGTGAAGAGATACAAGAAGCTCTTGGCTGAGATATTCCCAAAAACCAATGTGAGATTTTTCTGTGATTTTTGTTGCTTACACTGTTTCCGGTAGTTTTTACGCATTGGTTAATGTCTCTATAGACCCTTTTGTTTGATTTAAATTTTGCTTGTCATGTACTTTAGATCTTTATGAAGAATTATTTGTTCTAGAAAATTTAATGCCTTGTTTTGGTTTGGCTTTTTTTTTTTATGTTGAACTTTTTTCCCCTTCAAAAAGGGGGAAAAAAGAGGGTAACTAGAGCAATTTTGAGTGTATCAGTTACAATGTGTTTGTTACTATGTTTCTAGTATATTTGAGAACTTTGTATTAATATTAATTGCAATGTGTACATTGTATCTTTTTTATATGTTGGACATTTAGGATTACAAGAGTTGTTAAAAAATTGTGTTGAGAATATCACAGATCTGAGTAGCAATCGTAGAAGAATAAAGAATAAGAAATCACACGAATACAAAAATTTATGTGGTTCGTCCCAAATTGGAGTACATCCACGGCCTTAAGATGATTTTCTTCACTATTTCAGAATAGATTTATAAGTACAGGATGAGAATACACACACATATGGGATTGGTGTACAATATTTTCTATATATATATATATATATATATATATATATATATATATATATATATATATATATATATATATATATGGGATTACTGTAGGTGAGCTGCCAGCTCAGGAAAAGTTACGTTAGCTAGCAGCAAAACTACAATGATCCAATGATTTTTCTTTAATTTTTTTTTAACAATTACTATCTCTACCTCCTTAACTTCTTTTAGATTAAATTTCATAGATTTTGGAGTTCATTTACCTTTTCATCAAGTGCATACAAAATGTTTTATTCATTGAAAACCGTTAATTTTGTGTTAACTTGATGGAGGACCAAATCAAAACTAAAACCCAAGAAATTGGGTATGAGTGAACCCTAGGGGGTCGAGATCATAATCCAAAAGAAATTTTTTAAAAAAGATTACTGGAGATAGTGAAAATGAACTGCAGCTCAGGTAACTTGCATAAGCTGTCAGCTCATTTCCATTTTTCTCATATATATATATATATATATATATATATATATATATATATATATATATAGCTGGGATTGGTGTACAGTACTTTCAGGCTCCACAAAACTCAACAAATTTTTGTCATATGCAACAGCATACTGGGAATTATTTTGTTGAAAAGTAGTTCATTACGATGAACATGAAAATTGCCATATTTACCATAGGTTTTTGTGATAATGGTTCTCCAATGGAGTAGTTAATGATTCTAATTTACATTATTTTGAGAAGTACCAAGTTATGAACATAAAAAAGTACGTTCACCAGGTTAATACATTGATTTGGCAGTTGATTTATGAAAGTACTCATCAAATGATACAGTTTGAATTTGTCTATACTAGCATTACTAAAGAGCTTGTGTAATTATACACCTGTATGTATATGCAGGATGGGCCGCCGAACGAAAAGAAAATCACCAAGCTTTGTGAATATGCAGCAAAAAATCCGCATCGTATCCCAAAGGTAGGGGAAACAAGACTTTTTGTGTTTACGGATTTTTTTTTTGTTTTTAGGGGAAGTAGGTGTCCAAATTACTGCTGCTTCCTTTACTTGAAATATTGCAAAATTTATATGGATAAAACTTATTTCTGCTTCCATTTCTCGAAATAGATTGCAAAGTTTCTTGAACAAAGGAGCTACAAAGAACTGCACGCTGAGAACATCAACTTCATCAAAATTATAACAGAAATCTACTCTAAACTGCTTTACATTTGTAAGGAGCATATGTAAGTTTCAGATTTTCTTTGGCTATGTATATAATTTATGTCTGTCCTAGATATTTGTCTCAAAACTTACTTGGTCTTGTTCAGAAGCATTTTGATTGTATAGTTAATAGAAAGCTAATAAATTCCCTTCATGTATGGCATTTATTTCTAACTGAGGGGTGTTGTTAAAATTAAGTCAATTTTCTATGTATGTCTTAAAACTCACAATCTTGTTATGTTCTAGTGATTTCGCTCGCACTTTCAACCTTGACATTTCTAGTTGTTTAAGTGGACCAATGCTAGGTAATAAAGAAATTATGCTGGTATTAATGATATTGTTGTTTCTATATATATTGGTATCTGTCATTCTGCTCCAAGTATGTTCATTGCTTTCAATAGCATGATAAATAGTAGGTGTAGAAGCCTGGCAATATGCACGGGGAAAAGATTTCGGAATTTGAAGGACAAAGCTTAACCATAATATTCTCCATGTGTCCTGTTAACGAATTTGATACCCTTGCAGCAAGTCTATATAAGTCTCACATTGTTCACATATATCTAGCGGCAGGGTAAATGCAAATCATCTATCATTCTTTTTAACTTCCTTATTTTTTTTTTATTGTTTTATTTTGGAATAGGGCGTATTTTGCTAGTAGCCTTTTGAACGTGATTGTTGAACTCTTGAATCGCAAGAAACAAGAAGCTGTACAAATACTTGGATGCCAGACTTTGACAAGTTTTATCTACACCCAGGTGAGTTTAGATACATCAACTGCTGATTTGAAGTATTATTCTTGAGCATTTGCACTTAGCTGGCAATTTAAGTTTCCTTATTCTCCTGCAACTGCCTATAGATTCTAAGTGGAAGATTCATTCAAACAGATTTTGCATATTTCTCTCCTTATTCCTTGTCATTTACAAGCAGGCAGACAGCGTGTATGCACACAACATTGACAGTCTGGTCCAAAAGGTATGTGTGCTGGGTTGTGAGGATGGGGATGAACACGGAAGGCTTCTGCAGGCTGCGAGCTTGCAATGTTTATCAGCGATGGTAATCCATTTCCTTCTTAAGCCTTCTTAGGCTATGTTGATAGTATCATGCCTAGGAATATTTTATTCCAATAACTATTGTTCGGTTTCTATTTAATTTGTTTTTATTTTTGCGAATATGTTATGAACACTTACATTTTATTTATTTATTTGCTGCAGGTTTTTTATATGACAGAATATTCACACATCTTTACTGATTTTGATGAGGTACATATTTACCATCATCATTATTATCATCATCTAGTCTTTTCCCTGTCTAGATGGGGTTGGTTATTAACACTGCTCAAAATTGAGAATGCTTCACAAAGGAAGCGCTTAAGGTTCGTGACAAGCTTTTGACTTGATTTTAACTCTCCATACTTGATGCTAAATTCATAACTGAGAGAACTGTGAGCACATGAGGTCCTCTTCATAAATCCCTCATGGCTGTATAGTTGTTGAAACCGGAAATCAACCTTTTCGGTCGTGCATTTTATGCTTATGCATCATCGGAGTAGTTTTCTGAATTCCTCTATAGTGAAGTACCCATGATAGGGATTAACATTGAGAGGGACAAGAATCTCGTCATCATCTCTGAGTTTATATTAGGTTCTTTTTGGGAAAAGCTTACCATTTAAAATATTTTTCTTCTAAAAAATACATGGTGAATTGCTGGTGAATTCCTGGCAAACAAATCTGAGAAATTTGCATTCATTCTAGAGAAATCTAAAGAGAGATACAGGTTTTGGTTTGACAAAGGTTCCGAGTTATTTGTTGATTAAATTCTATTTAAAAGAATAAAACAATATCCATTTGATGAAAATTAACAGTAAACTAGATAGTTTGCGGCAATTAAAAGAAGTTTGTAACATGCATGCCCAATTAAAAGACGTTCGTGGTCAAGGCCTCAAAGAAATGTTTTTTGCTGGTTATTATGTACACTTGGATGGAACATTTTGTGGAATGCGACTGCCTTAAAGTATTTTCAGCTGTGTAAGTTTGTTGTTTGTTTTGAATGCTATTCTGTTTTTAGCATGCCTTTCCTTATGAGAAAGTATCTTCTTTTAGGAGTTAGTTTTGATTTGTATGTGTTTCAGATAATTCATGCCATTTTGCAAAATTATGGAATTGAGGAACACGTTGAAGATAGCAATCAAGGTTGCAAAACACACCATAATTGGGTTGAAGAAGTAGTTAGAAGTGAAGTAAGAGTTGTTGCGAATGCAGATACTGATGTTAGTAGAACTGCTACCACAATTATGCCTCGGCCAGGGACTAAGGATTCATCTAAATTGACATGGTAATGAACCACAGTTTTCTCAACCTGTCATGACTGATGTGATTCGTGAAAGATAGCGGTTTGCCATTTTAGGAATTCTAGTACAATTTTCTGAACTTTGTTATTTTATTCTTGGCAAAAAAAAAAAAAAAAATTTAAATGCATATGGTGCCAACTTCACTCATTTTGCTGCAGTGAGGAGCGTGAAAGTCCAGCATTGTGGTCACATATATGCATCCAGAAACTGGCTGAACTTGCCAAAGAAAGCACAACAATGCACCGTGTATTGGAGCCAATGATTAAGTACTTTGACAATGGTAGACATTGGGCTGCTGGACATGGGTTGGCTTTGCGAATTTTATCTGACATGTCCTACTTGGTAAAATGCCCTGGTAATGCATTCACTCATGCATATAAATTATATAAAATTTGTTCTGTCAATTTGATACTCATTTATGTTACTGCTCGGGAAATTCAGTAATTCATCACCAATCTCTATTGAGTGAACTTGTTTATTTTCTATGTCCATGCCATTCCGATCAAGGTTGAGATAGCTCTACCTTGGAACCTTTTTCTTTCAGGCTCGTGACGTCTGTTAGCATGGTACAAACAATCTCACTTATTAGTGCTTTGTCTACCTACATGGGCCATTGAGCCTATTAAATCCATGGGTGTTTCTTTACTTTTAATGGATGAAACTGTTGAGATATAATTGAGATATGATCATAATGCTAAAATATTTTGAGATATTTGAGATATTTTCCTAAATTAAGATAGTTGACAAATTTTTTATTTGACTAATTTAGGATAGTTGACAAATATCTGATTTGACTAATTGAAGATTTTATGTAATTAGTATCAATTACAGATCCTGTAATTATTCTTTTGATTGTCTCCTTCATCTATAAAAGGATGGCTCATTGTACAGTTCAAGGACAAGAAAATTTACAGAAATTTCTTCATTCCGCTTTCGCTCTATTTTCTTCAACATGGTATCAGAGCTACCAGAATTCTGGTGCCTCTTCTAGTTTCTTTTGTGAGTGCATAAACCACCATAAGTGAGTTTTTTCTTTGTCCTCACACATCTCGAAGCTCTTTGTGCCCGTTTCGGCTATTTTGAAGTCAGATCTCGACAATCTTCTACCTTCAGATTGTTCGTCTTCCTTCGATCTCCTTCCATCAAAATTTCAGCTCCATCGGACTTGACAAGCTCTTCCACGCACCGTGTGAAGTCTCTACAAGTGGTCTTTATGCACCTCTCTTTTTCAACGCGTGAGCCCAACTTGTCCTGGTCAATTCTGTTCTACAATCAGGTTTGGCTTTTTCAGACGCTGATTTGTTTTTGGTTGATTTTTCGGGAGTTGAGTTTGGCATATCTGTTTCAAAATGTCTTTCCAAAATGATATTGTTCGTCCATTTGATATTGTTTTGGATGGAATGAACTATAGTCTTTGGGCTTCCAATGTGAAACTTTTTCTCAAAGGAAGAAAATTGTGGTGTTATGTTTCTGAGGATTCTTCTAAGCCTGTTCGTGCTAAGGATGAGTCCGCCGCTGATCACGCTACTCGCTTGGACGACTGGGTGAGTATTCATAGTAAAATTCTACAGTGGATTGTTAATACATCAATTCCATCAATTAACAGTCTTCTACCCAGGCTCGAGAATGCAAAAACTGCATGGGATTTCTTGGTTACTCGATACGACTGCTGCAATGATGCTTCTATTCAGTTTCAGATTGAGACAAAACTTTACCAGATGCATTAAGAATCTGGTCAGTTTATTACTGAATTTTACGCTCAAGTCGCTCTTCTTTGGGATTAGTTGACTGCTGCCGAACCCCAACTTCATTGTGTTGCAGACATCGAACTCTTTGCAAGATATCGGGACCGCCGCAAATTCATGCATTTTATGATAGCTCTTCGCGATGACTTTGAGTCCACTTGGGCAGCCCTTCTTCATCGTACGCCACTTCCTACTATGAATCTTGCTGTTTCTGAGTTAATTTCCTAGAAGTATCGTCGCCTTACTATAAAGTTACAGTCTCCCGATTTTGTTTTGGCTGCTGTTTCTTCGGCTTCCTCCCAACGATCTGCTCCACAGTCACAATCTCCTTCTCAAAAATTATTTTGTCGGTATTGCAAGAAAAGCGGTCACTTGATTACTAATTGTTTCCAGTTGCAACAAAAAAGGCACGAGACTCTCGTGGTTCTCTCCAACGTGCTGCTGCGGTTGTCTCCACTGATCGCTCTACCCCCGAGTCTTCTTCTCAGTCTACTTCGCTCATTACTGCTGATATTGAGGCTTTGGTCCATCAGGTTCTGTTTTGTTCATCTACTGCACTATCTGTCACTCCAAGTACTTCTTATTGGTTTATAGATTCTACTTGTTGTAATCATATGACTTCTGATCCCACTATTTTTTCCACTAAATCTGCACTAGACCCTAACCATATTATTTATACTGCCGATGGTTCTGCAATGCCTGTTAGCCATATGGGTTCTATTTCTACCTCCGACATTTCTGTCGATAATACTTATTTAGTTCCTAAGTTATCATCGAATCTCCTTTCTGTTGGCCAACTTGTTGAGTTAGGTTTTGAGCTTCGCTTTTCTTTTTGTGGTGTTGATGCGTAGGATCCTTGGTCGGGTCAGGTCATTGGGACAGGCCGTAAAGTTGGACGTATGTTTGAAATGGTGAACTTGCAGATTCCTTCTAGTACACCATTATCTGTCTTTGCCATCATCTCTAGCGTTTGATATTCTCGTCTCGGTCATACTTCTTTACCTTGTATTCAGCAGTTAGTTTCTAGTGGTCTCCTTGGTTCTGTCACTTTTGATAAGTTTGATTGTCTTTTTTGTCAACTTGGAAAACAAACTCATTTACCTTTTAATACCAGTGACTCTTTTTCTTCTGCTCCTTTTGATTTTATTCATTCTGATATTTGGGGCTCTTCTCCAATTTCTACCGAGAGGGGCTCCCGCTACTTTGTCATATTTGTAGATGATTTTTCACGTTATACATGGATTTATCTTATGCATAAGCGTTCTGAGTTGTTTGGAATTTACAAACACTTTCACCAAATGGTATTTACCAGTTTTCTTGTGCTATCAAGATTTTTCGTTTTGATAATGCTATGGAGTATAACGAAAAATCCTTCATTGAGTTTTTGCAACAAAATGGAACTCTCTCTCATCGCTCTTGTCCATATACATCACAACAAAATGGTCGAGCAGAGCGTAAACACCGTCACATTCTAGACACCGTTTGATCTCTCCTCATTTCTACCTCGCTTCCTGAGCGTCTTTGGGGAGAGGCTGCTCTTACTGCTGTCTATACTATCAATCGTGTCCCCTCACCCATTCTTGACAATAAAACTCCTTTTGAACTCCTGTATGGTACTATTCCTGATTACAGCTCTCTTCGAGTTTTTGGTTGTGCCTGCTTCGTTCTTCTCCCCAGCAGGAACGAACGAAGTTAGAACCTCGTTCCAGACTATGTTGCTTTCTTGGTTATGACATTGAACAAAAATATTACCGTTGTTATGATCCTATCACAAAACACCTTCGTATCTCTCGTCATGTAGAGTTTTGGAAATATAAGTTCTTCACCATCCTTTCTTCCTTTCCCTTACTTTACTCTAGTCATTTCCCTGTCTTCATTGATCTCTCTATTACTCTATTTTCTGAGTCTTTAAACTCTTCTACAGGTGATACCAACTCCTCTAATGATCTATCCCCGGCCTCTTCCAATGACCTTGCTCCCCCTGCGGATCCAGCATCATCACTTGGTTCTCTTCAAGATGTACCTGTACCATCTTCTACTGTTGAGTCCTCCCAAGTTATTGCACCTCGTCGTTCTGATAGGGTAAGAGCTCCTCCTTCCTATCTTCATGATTATCATTGTTTCTCTGCTCTTGCTACTCTTCATAAGCCTCACTCTTATCGTGAGGCTAGTTCTGATCCTTTTTGGCAGCAAAGTATGTCTGATGAATTATATACTCTTACCAAGACACATACTTGGAATTTGGTGGATTTGCCTCCTGGAAAGTTTGCAGTGGGTTGTAAGTGGGTTTAAAAGATCAAGACTCAGGCAGATAGCTCAGTTGAGCGATACAAAGCTCGTCTTGTTGCGTTGGGTTGCTCTCAAGAGTTTGATATTGACTATGAGGAGACTTTTGCTCCTGTTGCTCGACTTACCTCTGTTAGATTTTTGATTGCTGTTGCTGCTGTTCGGTGTTGGTCATTATTTCAGATGGATGTTAAAAATGCATTTCTGAATGGAGATCTTACTGAGGAAGTTTATATGAAGCCTCCTTCTGGTTATGAGCATCCTCCTCATAAGCTTTGCCGCCTTCGTCGTGCTATCTATGGTCTGAAGCAGGCTCCTCGTGCTTGGTTTGCCAAATTTAGCTCTGTCATCACACAACAAGGTTTTGTAAACAGTGTTTATGACACTGCCTTGTTCATCTGTAAGACTGCCTGAGGCACCACCCTTCTACTTCTCTATGTTGATGACATGATCATCACTGGTGAGGATACTGCTGGCATTCGTGCGCTTCAGGTTTTTCTGGGTCATCATTTTGAAATGAAAGATCTTGGCACTCTCAGTTACTTTCTTAGTTTTGAGATGACATCTTCTTCGGATGGTTATTCTCTTTCTTAGGCTAATTATGCTTCAGATTTTATATTCAGGACTGGTCTAACCAACAGCAAGACTGCCAGTGCTCCTTTGGAATATAATGCTCGACTCAATTTTACTGATGGTGTGCCTTTGTCTGATCCTATTCTCTATCGACAGTTGGTTGGTAGTCTTATTTATCTCACAGTTACTCGCCCTGATATTTGTTATGCTGTTCACCTGGTCAGTCAGTTCATGCATGAGTCTCGCTCACCTCACTATGCTGCTGTTCTTCGAATCCTCCGCTACGTCAATGGCACTCTTTTCCATGATTTACACTATTCATCTCAGTCATCTCTTGAGTTACGAGGTTATTCTGATGCTGATTGGGCTGGTGATCCTACGGATCGTCGTTCTACCACTGGTATTTGTTTCTCACTTGGTTCGTGTCTTATTTCTTAGCGAAGTAAGAAACAAACAGCTGTCGCTGAGTATCGCGCCCTTGCTGATGCTACTGCTGAGCTTCTATGGCTGCGTCGTCTTTTGGCTGACTTGAATGCCCCTCAGCTGTCTCGTTTTCTTCTCTACTGTGACAACTAGAGTGCTATTCAGATTGCGCATAATGATGTTTTTCATGAGCGCACAAAACATATTGAGATTGACTGCCACTTTATCGGGCATCTCAGTGATGGCACCCTTCGCTTGTGTTCCGTTTCCTCTGCTGATCAGCTTGCTGATATTTTTACTAAGTCACACTCACCTGGTCGTCTTAGTGAACTTGTTAGCAAACTCCAGTTGATTTCTACGGCGCCACCATGAGTTTGAGAGGGGATGTTGAGATATAGTTGAGATATGATCATAATGCTAAAATATTTTGAGATACTTGAGATATTTTCCTAAATTAGGATAGTTGACAAATCTTTGATTTGACTAATTTAGGATAGTTGACAAATCTCTGATTTGACTAATTGTAGATTTTATATAATTAGTATCAATTACAGATCCTGTAATTATTCTTTTGATTGCCTCCTTCACCTATAAAAGGACGGTTCATTGTATAGTTTAAGGACAAGAAAATATACAGAAATTTCTTCATTTCGCTTTTGCTCTATTTTCTTCAACAGAAACAATTCATTTGACTACAAATAAATCATTAGTCTAACCCTTGCAAACAATGGCCGATTCCTATGCCACATTTTGGTATGGATTGTGTCGTTTTGTGGTCATTTTTTGTTTTGTGCATGCTAAAATAGATATTTATTTGTTAAACCTTTAATATTCATGATGTTTGAGTGACTATGATCAATTGTAATAGTCAATGGCAATGAGTGAAAAAACTTGTTGCAACTGGCTACATCTCTTTATGTCAACAACTGAATTTATTGTTCATAACTTCATATAGTTCTCTATCAAGAATCAAACTCGAGAGTATCATGTAAGTTGCTTATGTTCCCTTTCTTTCTTTGAACTCCAAAATTATGTAGTTTAGAAAGTCGGATGAATGATTTGAGGAGATGGCTTAGTAATGTAAAAGTCACCTTAGCAATGTGCATGGGTATATTCTTGTACTAATGAACTGGCTTTACCCCTCTTATTTGAGGTTTAATGGAAACAGCAGGAGCCATGGAGGCCTTAATTATGAGGATTCTGCAGCATAGTGTCTGACCTTGGCCAAATCGTTTCTCAGAATCGCGTCCTGCCTTTGTCCTGCAACCATGGGAAATGTTCTTTATGCTGTTTAATTAGCTGACCTGGTTTCTTGCAGAAGTATAACCCATCTCCTATCAGATGTTTAGTTGTTTTTACCAAATCAATGTACACCCCATTGCCTGGGAGCTCTTGTTAACTATAGTATATACCTCTTTCTTGTAGTCTACTATTGGTCCCATAGTGCCTGGGATACAAGAAGTCTAGAACATAATACTTCTGTAGTTGTGTATAATACCCTCACTATAATGAGAATATCATCAAGTTCTCCCCAACTTTCTCTGATTGTAACACGGTACCTGAGTCCTCTATCCTCAAGTAATCCTAGCCCTCCATCTCAAATCGCAACCATCTTTAGAGTCCACTCAACAACATGCAAACCCAAACCATAACTCTAGATTTCATTAGCACCAACCACCAACTGTGCTTACCTGCACAGTCCTAAGCATCACCATGCTAGCATCCTGTCATGTACGGACTGACTACTTAGCTCAACCCTCGCATGTTGTCCGCATGCCGTTGGCACCGCTCTGTAAATGAGCTACTGTTCGAGCTCTCAACTTGAGATCCTCCATCCGAGTCATCTTGGATCAAACAAACCCAACCCCATAGACCAACCTTGTAGGCACCACCAAGTCTTGATCCTCCACCCTTCTGCTCCTTTGCTCCTGTCTCAACTAAACTCGATTACCGGCGGCCTCAGAGATCATCACCGACTTGAATCTTGACATTGAACTCAGATCTTTGGCCGTTAAATTCCTGAACCAATCTAAGATAGTGGCCCACTAGAACCTATGATCCAGCCTGCAATCTAAAGCGAGTTAGGCCAAAACCGATCTGCTGTGACTTAGCTCAGAACTGTACCGGGTCAGCCTAGCCTCGAACATCTTCGACTTAGCCCAGACCTAAATTGGGTCACCAATACGTTAGATCCAAACCAAAATTGATTTTCATACTTGAAGGCAACTACTATTGTGTTTAGGCCTACACTGCGAATAGTCCTTCACAACCGTCATCTACGGAGACACCTCGATGATACCATATAGGCACCTATTCTTCCATTTGAGACATGAGATCCAACCAAAGACATTACTGCCCTGGCGTCCTGTAAGATCATCTGGTTCAATGTTGAAGATCGAGAAATCATGACCGATCATTCAATCAATTTCCCAGCAATCCACTTTTCAATTTGAACTCTTTGATTGCAACTTTTCTCTAGTAATGCCTTATTCGATTTCGAGTATATGATGCTCGTGAATTCCAAATTTATCGGGAGGTATCCATGGCTACACAAGGCGGACGATGTATGAGAATTCTACACAATATATCTTCGATCTCTGGGAGCATCTCGTTGTTCTATTGTTCTAAAGCTCTTACTCACTGATGCCAAATTTAGGATCATTTTTCACAACACCAGTGATTCCTAATGTCTATACTAGTTCCGGATGAAGATTTAGACAGAGTTCAAGTTTGTACACAATCATTTTATCCATTGATCGCCTAGACCTACTCAAAAGACACTCGAGCTAATCTGCATACGATATGCCTCTAGCTGACTATCCTTGCCAAGAATCCTGGCTTAGTTCTTACTACCTCACACCCACAACTTTGTCTGTAACTATCTCCTCACTTGTCACAATATCCTCGATTGCTAGTAAAAACCGCCCGAGCCCCCACCTTCAAGTAAGAAGTGGTGCCACTACAATCAAGCATAGGGAGACACCACACAAAAATGCATGTATGATTGGCTACAAAAGCACACCCCCGCTCCACCTCCTTTAGTCATACTGTGGACAACCCATATCCAGTGTATCACGTTGGCTTCTTTGGTGCCACTATCATATTTATAACTCATGGAGGCACTTCATCCATCTGATCTTCTAAGGTTTGCTCGGAACACAATAACTCATTTACTATCATATTTAGAACTCATGGAGGCACTTCATCCATTTGATCTTCTAAGGTTTGCCTGGAACACAATAACTCATTTTCCAACTATTCTCGCCTATGAGTCTTTGATTGCACTGGTTTCGTGCAAATTCCATATTCAGAGTGCAAGAAACAATCCCCTCTTGCAACATGTGTGTCCTCCTAGGATACATTCTCCACCACAAGGGATATTTCTGTTATGATCCTTGTACCAATTGCCTTTGCATGTCGCCACATGTTATCTTTGAGCACCTACGCTACTGTGCTTACCTATCTCCATTTGTGCCCTCCACCATCCACACACATCGATCTCATATTCCTTGACCTTGGGATACCATTTTCTCCCTCTCCATCTCCTTCTTCACATCATCCACCATTTGCCCACTGCGCACACGAACAATCGCAACTTGGTTACTCCGGCCAAGGATTCCTCCTTTACCTCTACCACCATACCACCTCCACTTGACAATCTCAACATCACTCATTCTTCAACAAGAGTTTGAGGTGAAAGACTTGGTTATGCTAAACTACTCCCTTAGTCTCGTGATCATTCATTCTAGAATCTAGCCCAACAAAAGTTTGTGCCGACATTGTTGCCTAAGCTCAAACTAGCCAGCACCAAAACCACATCCATGCCTTTGGAGTTGAACCTCAAGTTCCGAATTGATGATGGTGACCCACTTCTAGATGTCACTAGGATTGCAACCTCATGGGATTCCTTGTTTTTCTCACCATCACTAGACCCAATTTTTCACATGCCGTTCATGTCCATAATTAGTTTGTAGTTTCAACCCGCTCCCTTCACTACTTAGCACTGCTTTGCCTACTATGATTCCTCATAGGCACTCCCACTCGAGCACTATTCTTCTCTGCCTCCTACACAATTGTCCTCAATACCTATACTTATGCTGACTAGGCTTACGATGTCTCGAATCCATGATCTACCGCATGGTACTACATATTTCTTGGTTGCTCCATGATCTCATGGCGTCAAAGAAATAAGATGTCTCTCACTCCATCTTCAAATCCGAATATAAGTCATGGTCTCTTTCACTCTCTGTGATACCTTGACATGGGAGTTTCATCTCCCACAAGGACTCTTCACTATGACAATGTGAGCGCTATCAAAATTACTTATAATCCCTGTAGAAATTAAAATAATGATGATTGAAGATCATGAAAAAGTTCTATAATCAAAGAACGTATCAAAACAGAGAGCAAATAAAACAAAAATTGATTTCATCGAGCTTTGTAGCAACATCAATTTCAAGTTCAGATTTGACACTAATGAAGATTGAATTGGAAAAATTTATGTAGGAAAAAGTTGTAGAGCTCCGAATTCTCTTTCCAACGGTTAAAGAATCACCTTAATAGGAGTTCATAATCAAAAGACATGATCGTTTTTCTAAGATACAATGCATCATAATAAACGTGGGAGCTATTACTTCATAGCCACCGGTGAGTTCATTGGTAGCTCAGTTTCCTGCACTAATCCGAGAGTTCTAAATGGTGGAGCCACCAGTGGAGCCACCAGTGACCCCACTAGTGGCTCTGCTAACAACATTTTCTCAATCCTGACTTGAGTTAGTTTTGGACTCCTGCATTTGTTGATTCCTACTTTCATCAAATATAAGGAAAGTGATTAATCCTAATGAGACTACAAATACCAAATCCTCTCTTAACTTTTAAATGAATTGTTCTATATAGGGGAAGATCATCTTCTCCTTGAAGAAGATAAAAAAAGAGAGCCGTCGAGAAGAGAGTCTTCACGTCAATAAGATCTCTCTTTTCTTCATCTTTCTAATCAAGATCTTTTCACCAAGGCTCACACAATATTACTGATATCTATTCCTTCTCGGCAAACCGCCTTTGGTAGACCCAAATTCAGTTTGAAGGCAGTCTTAACTATTTTATACACACACACACACACTCTACTATTTAGGTCCACATTGCCTGGGATAATAGAACATACACTCCTGTAATTGTATATAATATCCTCATTATAATGAGAATATCATTAAGTTCTATCGAACTCTTTGACTCTAACATTTATTCCCTTACCCAATCTGGCAACCAAGGTATATGATCCTTCTGTTCTAAGTTAATCTAGGCTTTACCTATGATGAATGAAAACATGGAAAACTTTCTTAGTTTATTGTTCTTAAAATTTTTAATCAAGTTTTGAAAATTTTTAAAAGCTTCAACACTAGAACTCCAGTAATCCCAGTCCTGATATTTTGAAACTCACAAAACTGCCAAAAACAATACTTGAAAAGACCATTCCATTGCAAATCTCATGGTTTTGGCCTTATTTCATGTTATATTGACATATAACATCTGCCAGAAGTTCTGACATAAGTGCTACCATCACATTGCTTGTTATCTTGCCTAAGTTTCTAATTATCAGCTCAGAAAATTGTGAATTGGCAGGTGAATTTTCTCCATTCAAAACCCAAATTTTATATACCGTTCCCTTGTTATCACTCCTTTGTAGTTGCATTTCCATATTTCTTCATAGTTTCATTCGTTATGTTGGCTTGGCCTTTTTCAATGTACTTCTTATGCTATACATGTCTGATATGATGTATTATATATTATATACTTACCTACTTCTGATGTACGTTCAGGGAACAAACAGATGATTTTAGCGGCTATCATCAGACATCTGGATCATAAAAATGTTGCACACGACCCTCGGATAAAATCTGACATAGTTCAGATAGCTACTTGTTTGGCTCGTCAACTAAAGTCACGAGCTGGGGTTGCTGAGATTGCTGTAGCCAGTGACTTGTGTAGGCATTTGAGAAAAAGTCTGCAAGCCACCATGGAGTCACTTGGGCCTCTGGAGTCAAATTGGAATGAAGTACTTCAAAATTCTATCGAGGATTGCTTGCTAGAGATTGCTATAGGGGTATGTCTTCCTCTTCAGACTATAGTTTTATATTATACATATCTAAGTGGCATTTCGCTGTAGTATTGTTTTTTCTCCTTTCTTTCTTCCATTACTCATAAACAAGTTAACGAATGATTGTTATTTAACAAGGTCAAGCTGCCTTTCCTTTTCGTTGTCTGCTATTTGAACAATTGTTTGTGAATTTGCATTTGCTAGATCGATGATGCATACCCGCTCTTTGACATGATGGCAATAACACTGGAGAAAATGCCAGCTGCTGCAACCGTTGCCAGGGCAACAATTGAATCTTTGTTGATTGTTGCACACATCATCTCCTCGACATCTATCAGTTCATGTCCACAGCTGGTTAGTTGATTCTCCTTAAATGTTTCGAGCTGAGATATTCTTTTTCACTAGATAATCTTATTCTTGTGTGCATCTTCCCAGGTTCTAACCAACCATATATAAGTAGAATAAGGAAACTTCATCTACTAATTGTGAATTGGATGTTTGTTTTTTTGGTTTTGCATGTGGTCCTGTTGCATATGATTCTTGTTTGTTTGTTTGTCTTTTTTTGCTTTTCTCTGTAAGCCAGGTGTCTTATGTTCTTTACTTCTTTTCTTTTGCCAATTCTGTTTAGGTGTTTCCAGAGGCACTCTTATCACAACTTATAAAAGCTATGATGCATCCGGATGTCGAAATGCGTGTAGGAGCTCACCAGATATTTTCAGTTATTCTTGTTAGATCAGCAACTTATCCAAGACATGGATATGAACGTAGAAGGTGGCAGTTGAAATCTACATCAACATTTGCCTCAGCTACTGCTCTTTTCGAGAAACTCCGAAGGGAAAAGGAATATTTGAATGCAGATAAGCTTGAAAATTGTTCTAATGATAATATCAGCATAAAAGATATGATTGAAGAAGAGACGAAAAATGGAAGGAGTCGAAAAACTTCACCATATTTTCATAAGCTAAGTTCTGTTATTGACAGGACTGCTGTTTCCAAGTGCCCTCCCGAATCAGTAAGTAATTTTTGGTCCATTCATTACTTACCGAGGCTCATTCAAATGAGAGCTTATCTTGATGTTAACCTTTACTTGAGTATTTACAGTGCGAGCATAGAAAGCATTTAGTTTCCAACTTGACCTCAACATCTCCATGAATCCATCTTCTTCTGTTTTCACCTTTTCATTTCCTGCACGTTTGTAGCACTGATCTCATGGAACTCATGGAATGGCAATGCAAGTAAGCTCTTTTCCTTTTATTGACACAGGAAGCCGACATTATTTTGTTGAACGAAGATCAGACTGCCCAATTACTCTCTGCTTTGTGGTTGCAAGCCAACCAACCTGACAATTTACCATCAAACTTTGAAGCTATAGCTCATTCATTTAACTTGACTCTTCTATCTTCACACCTCAAGGTGGGATTTTTTATAAAACATGACTGATGCTTAAGGTATCATAATTAATATGAAGATATACTTGGATGATGGAATTTCACCCAGGCTTCTTGCATCTGATATGTTTTAAATAATTTATCACACATTTTGCAACCGTTACAGGTAAGCTACAGTGATTCTCATGTGTAAAGGATGGGAACCAAATACGTATGTTGTGTTTGTGCATGGATGATAATAATTTATCACACATCTTGGTTTTGTTTTTTGGCTGTAAATGTTCCAGTTAAATTCATTTTGACAGTTTATTTTCTATCTTGTAAATAGTTAATTATTGTATTAGTGGCTTGGCGTCTTTCTTATTTATTATTTTTTTCGTCCGAGACTTTTTACCTAGCGTATGTTATTTTTTATGTTGCATTTGACCATTACAGAGTTCAAATCACTGCAATACTGTACTCTTCTTTCAGCTTCCATTGTCTCTATTGAAAGCCTCCCTTGAGCCAAAAGGTAAGGACATTTGTTACCCATTTGGATATATTTTATGTTGTAAGCCGTTAGCTTCACTCTTCTACTATTATGAGCAAACTTAATGCTTGATACGTTGCGTTTTGACAGGAACATTGCATCCTTCTTGCAAGAGGGCACTTCTAACATTAGCATCGGCCATGCTAGCATTTGCAGGAAAAATTTATCAAATGACAGATTTGTCAAATGCTCTGAAATTTTTAATATCCTCAAATGTGAGTTCTCAAAAATTGCACTTTAAATAACTATGTAACACAAACAAACCCATATGGATAATAGTTTAGCTAAGAATTTACGTAAATTTTATATTATGTGGTTTACCTTTCTATTTGGTAACCCTGAACGTATAAATTTTCAGGTAGACCCATATTTAAGAATTGGCGATGACCTGAAAATATACATTATGCCTCTGTTGGACTTTAAAGACTTTGGTTCTGAGACCGATAAACAAGCAGCCCAATCCTTTCTTGCTGATTTTAGAAATATGGTGGTTGAGTCTGGCCAGTGCTTACTTGATATCATAGTCCGAGATCTTTTCAAATTAACCAATGTGAGTGCTTGCACGGTCGATGAGTATCTTTTCCCCCCTCTTTCAATATAAATATATCTCTGCTTAAGATTTGCCCAAGATTAGGAGGGTTCTGTTGAAGCAAAAGTGACTGCAATTTTTATTTTTTACTTCAGCTGGAAAAGGATGAGTTAGCTCGACAACTTTCAGAAACATTCACACCTGAATATGGACCCTTGTGTGTTTCAGTCCCTGCCAGCGACTGGGATGCCATTCAAGTTTTTGGACCTTCGGAAGAGTCCCTTTCTGTAGATGAGGTATGGTTGCTTAGCATCAGTTGCTTTTCACAGAAGGAACTGGTGCATTATTATTATAATTATCAATATTACTGAAACTTCAAATCGACCTCTAATCATCTTATTACAGGAATCGTCGAGGACTTCATCAATAGATGGTGACATTATTAGTGAATCAACTACGTCTGATCTCCCAAGGTTCATTTCAAAACCACCTTTGTCCCCAGTCATTGGTTTTGGGCAGTTGCTAGAAGCGGTATGCAATTCTGCATGCTTCCCATCTCTTTTGGTCAACATTATTTACTATATTTTGATTTAATGAGCTGTAGCACTAGTAAAAGAAAAATCTACAAAAACGAACTAAGTTCCTTGTATTAATTTCAACATATAAGCCACATCCACTGACTGAGTTTGTGCCTTGTGAACCGTTCTTCCTTGTTGCTTTCTATGAAGGGCTAAATCCTATTTCAACTAATTTCTCAATGTTTTTACAACCTTTTTCGTTGTTGTTATCTTGTAGTCTTTCCAGTTTTCGCTTGAATGTTAGCTTTCCTCAAAATCTCATTCACTTTTTTTGTACCATCCCATTAGTATCTCCACTTGTCCTTAGTGCATTCTCCCAGATAGTAGTAGCTCACCATTATAAGCAAGCGGTTCGCTACTAAGGCCTTGCTTGGTGGTAGGAGGGAGGGTTGGGTTATGAAAGTCTCTGGTTCGAGTCCTCCATAGGACATTTTTGTACAAAGAGGGAAAAGTAGAAGAAAAAGTAACTGGAAAAAAAAAAAAAAACAAGTAACAAAGAAGCTTTTTTAATACTTTATGTCATTTGATTGACAGATCAAACCATGATCCTTTCTACCATTTGAAGCTTCAATGTAAAGGATCTGAAGTATAGCACCTTGCATTTACACAAATGTGGGTTTCATCAATTGGGGATCAAATCCCCCATTGGGATCTTAGAGATGAAGAAACCAATACACATAAAAGAACACAAGAGAATTAACGTGGTTCGGTCGACCAAATTCGACTTACGTCTACAGGAACAAGAGAGATTTATTATGAAGAAAATATTATAAGAAGTGATCCAAGTATCTCTCTACCTTTCACATTTCTCGTAATAACGAATGGCTCTCTCTCTCATCGATTGTTCACATCTCGCATATCACATATAAGAGAAGTATATAGTGTTAGTATTTAAACCCTAACAGGATAACACTTTCATTATCTAATTGGTGTTCCAATCCAATTATTATACCATCAGCTAATCTAAGTCCAACTGAACTAAAACTGTTTGTGATTCCGTATCATATCTGGATACTCAACGGATGCAAGATACAAACCTAACATCATAATCACGAGAACTCCAATCCAATGAAGTCTAATGAACGTTGTCTTATTAATGGTTTTTTGACTTTGTAGAATATGGAGTTTTTTGGCCTAGCTGATCATTCAGAACGTCGGTTTTGTTTTTGTTCAGATAGGTATTTGCAAACATATGTAAGATACAGAATAATTTCTATGCAAACTTTTTATGAGACTCCTTTTGACACTTAGGCACATGACATAACAAGCATCATGTTTCAGTAGTAACAATGACTTTAATTTTTTTTTCTTCTCCTTCTACATGATTAGCTTATTAATCTAAAGTCCAACTTCCATAAAAATTGCATCCAAAGGAAATTTTTTTGTTGGACTATGCAGTATGGTAAAACTATTGCATGCAGCAGTCTTACAAGTACCAGTCGAAATGCTGAATCCTGCGAAATTTTATTGTTAGATTGTCTTCTTCTTTTTACTCCTCAGGCACTCCACGTAGCCGCTGAGGTGGCCGGGACATCTGTCTCGACTTCACCCCTCCCTTATGGTGCCATGGCCAGCCAGTGCGATGCCCTTAGCACGGGCACGAGGAAGAAGCTGTCAACATGGCTGGTTGATAGTCATGACTCAGTTCCCGATGCTCATCCCCTGACTCTCCCTGTCAGCTGCCAGTCAGGAATTGCGAAGGTGATTAAATACAATTGTATATCCAATTTGTCAACCCTAATGCTCTAAACTAACCACTGTAACTTTCTCGGAACTGCAGGCACTCAAGCTGCCTCATGCGAGCCCCTTTGACAACTTCATGAGAGCAGCTGGGTGCTGAAACGCGTCTGTCTTGCATCCTTTCTTCCTGTCTAACCTGACTGTAGCGTCTAATCCTACGTATCTTTTCTCCTGTAAGTTTCAGTGCAGGTCGTCTATATCCTAACATCATACGAAACATGCTGTATCAGTCAAGTGTAATGGTAACGGCCTGTTCTGGTAATGAAGTTAGATGTACTTGATCATTGTTGCATCTCTTAGTGATTGTAAATGTCCATGTATTCGATAACTTTGTGCCGGTATCTTTTACGCTCAGGTGGTTTCGACTAACTTCCATATTTTGGAACGCAGACTTGTTCATGTGTTGTGAGAGTCTTGTTGTCGGTAAGATTTGGGGGAGACTTTGGTTGTAGCCTGCACATTCAGGATACTTGCTGCTGATTCTTTGATGGTTCAACTGAACTTTGAATTGTAAACCTACGTCCTCCTGTTCAATGTGGATTTTATTGAATAGCAAGAATTACCATATTAAGATCTCTCTTGTGAGTAGAAGGGAAAAGTTGGTATTTATAGTCGAGAGTTCGTGGAAGAAGAATAGAAATTGTAGTTGATCTTGAATTCATGAGTTTGCTTGTTATAGTCTTGTCTTAGTATTATAAAAAAAAAAAAAAAAGAAATCTTAACCTTAATGGTTCAGTAATAGTTTAATTGGATCAAATTTTGCATAAATGCGAATATATGATCTTTACTATTCTGAACTAGGTTTTTTCTGAGCTGGGTCTATCAATCTTATTAGGCTTTTATCGTGAGTCCTTACCATCAGCAAGTTCAAATTATTAATATCTTTTCTTGAACTTGTTAAATTTTCTCCCATAGTAGCATTCAGTGGGTTTTTCTCTCTAGAAATTTATTTTAACACACAAGATTCTCTATTTTATTGTTTGAATTCTCATATTTTCCTAAAAATCCACTAATACCCTATTTTTTGTTTTTTCAGTAAAATTATACAGGGGTTAATATGTAATAATCAAAGTTCACAGGGATTAGTATTAAAAAAAAAATCCCATGAAACAGAACGGGAAATTCTAAATGCGCACCGCACTTGACTTAGTGAGCACCACATCCTAAAGTTATGAGCAGCACAGAGGAAAATGGTGCTCCCTAGGTCAAGTGTGCTGCGTATTTAGAGTTTCCCAACAGAGTCAGAGGATAACAAAGGGGAATTTCTAGATGGGCACAGCTTTTTTTCCTAGTGAGCCCATTTTTCCTAGTGCGCACATCCCTCCTTTTAAAATTCCTTATTTTTTTCCTAGTGAGCACACCTATATACCAACTATGCTCTCATCATCTCCATCTCTTTATCTCCCACCGAATTTCCAAACCCAACTCTTCCCCCTCAAAATTAATTCCTCTTTCTCCAAACCTATCTCTCCCCAATTCTCCTCCTTCATTAAACCCAAATCTCCTTTCCACTCTCTCTCCCAATAACTCCAAATCTCTTATTCATGAGCTCTAGCCGGACCATCCATTTCTTCTCCCCCTTCCGGCCGTTTCCCCCGACCGACACTCTGCCACAAAGGCGGATTTAAAGGAGGAGAGGAGTTAGTGGTTTTCTTGATTTTAAGATAAAAATGAACCCTAATTTTTTGTGTTATTTTTTGCATTTTGATTTAGGAAAAAATTTGGAAATGAGTATTGATGAGGGTAGATTTAGTTGAGGGCCAAAGAGATTGTGGAAAAAATAATTTCTTTATATTTAGTTATGGTGAAATTAAAGTTTTCATTGGTTAAAATATTTTAGATTATATTATTGTTATCGATTAATGTTAGTTAGAATTTGTAATAGTTAAGTGCAAAATTTATATTGTGAATATTAGTTGTTTTTTTTGTGCTTGGATAAGATGGTTAATTTTTTATTTTCGAATCAGGAATAAATTGAAATATAGATCTTGTGTGTTTATGTTATGTTATTTAATGGATTTACATAGGCAAATATAATTAGTATATTGTGATATGTGATGTTTGATAATTTAAAATTTCATTGTGCAAATAAAATCATTGGTGATTTAAAGATGGATCCGGTGCAACCATCTCGGATTCGACTAACAACCTCAAATTCATTTCATATAAGTACAATTGATAACTAGTTCAAACAAAAGATATGCACATATTGAGGTCATCCATCATATCATTGATTACAATTCAATGATACCTTGTGTTGCTACAGTTGGTGGTACAAGTTACTTGAATTGTTCAAATCGCTTCATATAAAAATCTTGCCATCCAGTTGCCACCGGGTCACGATGACGCTGCCAATTAAGCGCAATGTTGGGAACTGGATGTCATGGCTTTAGTTTAATCTGCATGATTGAAAGTTGCATTATGGATCTGTATTTGTATTCAAATGTTGGAGATGAAAGAAAAGTAAATTATATAGGATACGAAATTTACCGGGACAAAATGACATCCTCCAATGAAAGCCATTGTCACTTCCTTTATATGGAGAATTGAGGCCGGAAGTGGTGATCTTAGCGGTAGGAAAGTTAGGCATTGGGCATTGGAAATGAAGAATAACACTAAATTAAATCTCGACGCTATTAAATGACCCATGTCGGGCAAAGTCATCCAGTGGTCGGAACTTGGTAATTCTCTAAAATAATTTATTAACTTTCGGAGCTCAACAAACCGATCGACACTTCCAAATAGAGTAATGTAGGGTAGCTCATTTTCGTCTAGCTCGGTTACCAAGTCTCTGTGAATTTGACCCACTGATCCTCCCCAAAGCCAAGGCTATCTGCGATGACTCTAACCCACAATTTCCGTCTGACTTAACCTCACCAACATTATTGATATAAGGAAGGAAGAAATTAGGCAGTGAATCTTCATACCGAAATTTGGTCTTTGACTGGAATATGGACTCGGGCTCCAAAAGGAGAAGTTCGGATACCGAAGGTTCCACTGATATTGGTTCACCCAGAGTGGATTCCTGTATAGAAACAAAATTTTAAAGTTAAAAAAATATGAAGCAAGTAGAGATATAATACTGCACATAAACGGTTTACCTTCTGTGTAGGCTTCCGCTTTGGCATTAGCTTCGTCGGCCAACATTTCCTTTGAACAAGCACTGCTTTCATCAATGGAGAACGACTGTCAGTTTCAGACGCAATTAACTCAAAAGCACAAAAATTCCGTTTTGTTGAGTAGTCGCGCTTCCTTTTCCGGCGCGCAACTTGTGGTGTCACCTTCGGAACAAGATCAGCAAGTGAAGAACTTGCTGGATTTGATATTTCGTTCAACCTTCGAGCTCGTTCCTCGTTATCACATTTAAGCAAGTTAAAAATAAATACCTCCACATCTTTTTGGTAATTTAAACATTCAACAGTCGAGTCGACTCTTTAACTGGGAGCATGTCAAGTTTTCGCCAATGAAGGTCAATACAATCCAATGGGATTGCTCGATTATCTCTTTGGTACATTACAATTTCATGAGCGCATGGCAAGTTATGCGTTTGCCTAATTATGCAACCGCATTCAACTGGATCCACTTCGATACTAGCCGCTCTTCGTAATTGATTCAAAATCAGATTTAATGCATGTATAGATATTACGCCCCGGAGTTCTCTAAAATCTGGCAACATGAAATTTCAATTAAACATTGTAAGGCTTTTTTCGAAAGATGCTTTAATCTCAGTATGTTGCAATTCAAGTAAAGAATGAATGTTGCTCCAGCAGTTTTCGAAGTTGCCTTGACTCGTTCGTAGTTGCCGCTTCAATTTTGCATGGGCACTCTCCGCTCGATTAGTTGTTACATTATCCCTGTGGAGACATGTATTTGTCCAGTAAGTAATAAATTTATCTTTATATGGATCCAACCAAGTCTTCGTTACATATTCGACTGCATCTGGATATGCTCGGAATTCATTCATGAGTAAACTCCGACTTGAATCGTACTCCTCAATAGTTTCAGATAACATTATCAACTTCCAAATTGAGAAAAATTTCTCCCATTCAGTCTTCTATTCCAAATTTTTTTTGCAATGAGCCAAGACATTATGATTGATATGCCATCTACATAGTAAATGCTGACTTGTTGGAAATATGGATTGAACATCATTTACTAGCGCTAGATTTCTATCCGTTACTATCACATTTGGATAAATTTCATTGATAAATAGTCCACTAACTTATCAAGTGCCCATGCATAGTTTATTTCCCGTTCTCATTCAAGAAAAGCGAAAGCAACACAGAATGACATATTCGTCAATGTTACGCCAACTATTTCAAGTAACGGGTATTTGTACCTGTTTGTTTTATAGGTACAATCTAGGATGATAACTCCTGGAAATGCACGTAGAAGTTCCACACCAATCGGATGAGCCCAAAAGAGGTCGGTTACTTCTTCGGTTTGGTTATTGCTGCGATGCCACTCAATGTACTTACATTCTGAAATTTTAAATAGCAAGTATTGCATTTGCGTTCTACCCCCTATTCATTAATTTGAAACTTGTGTCGTGCATTATAAATTGTCTTCATTGTTGACGCATTTTTTGGATCCTTCATCTTTAAAGATGTCAGGATATCTTTTGGTCGTACATGACATTTCGACAACTCCATTACAACAGAAGTCTCGCTTTGGGATAGTCTTCCTGCATATGCGTGTTCTTCAAGATATTTTGCTTCAAGATGATTATGCGTACCGCATATAACCATAAGTTTCCACTCGGACCTCTCAACAGATATTTGTTGACCTTTTAGCTTGAAGGGGCATCCACATTTTTTGCTACCCCTGAATTCTTCACCACCCTTTAATTTTTTGAATCTTGAACTTCCACCTCTTTCACAACCAAACCAGATTCTTCCCTTCTTATAATGGCCTCCACTATCCGATTTTGAAACAATTATCACCAATCCTAACGTCTTTCCCGTATCACGAACCCAATTTGCAAGCTCTTTTCAATCTAAAAAAATCTACAATCACAGTGTTTCAGTTAGACATCTCCACAAAAAATAATACATTAAATATAAAAAATCTTCTATATCATCATAGCTCACTTGCTGTGAATGCCGAACTATAATAAACAACTATCTCACTTTGATCTCGGTTACAATGTGTTGAAAGTTTATTCTATTAACCAAAGTACACATAATAGAATGAGAAGCTGAACGGCTGCGAAATCAAAACCGTTTTTCCTAACCGATCTCTATTTTAATTAAATCAATTTCTTTAAAATTAAAAATTGTAGAAATTAAAAAAGGATGATGGATTCATACCTCCAATGACGTTTGATCGTCGAATGAAACCATCGCCAAGTTGCGCAACTCCATTTTCTTCTCCGTCGACTCACAAAAGAATTATGTTTTCTATTTTCTAGGATTAGACAATGATAGAACCGATTTAAGCTAAATGTAGACTTTAATTTCCGTATGGAGTGGAGATTTTGAGAAATTGAATTTTTTTTCTCCTCTACAGCTGCTCTCTCTGGTTTCACGCGGGAAAAAAAGGAAGCAGGATGGGAGGATGAAGGAGGAGATGTGGAAGGGTATTTTTGACCGAAAAATAAAATGACAAAGTGGTAAAAAAACAAAACTTTTAAAGTGGGCTCAATAGGAAATATGTTGTGCCCATCTAGAAACTCCCATAACAAAGTCTCTCACTTCTTCCTCTCTATTTGACTCTATAATTAATAGGGTTAATTACAGTCAAACCGCCTGTAGTATTGAAGATGTATCACTTAACGCCCTTAAAATTTAAAACTCTCAAAAAATCCTCTGAACTTTCTAACGGCGTTAATTGACTGTGAATAAGCAGGCTACGTGATGTGCACGTGTTTTAAAAAGTCCAAAATGCCCATAGTTAACCAAAGTTAGAGTATAAAACAGCGTCCAATCTTTCTCTCACCCACCTCCCTCCCCAGCGCGATCCATCTCTCTCTCACTCGCCTCCCTCCCCCCGCTCCCTCTCCCCGTCCTCTTAGGTGCTAGCAGCAGCAGTAGCTGCTAGCAGCTGCAGCAGCAGCAAGCACATCTGCTGCTGCTACAGCAGCTTGCACTGAGCAGTGCAGTGCAAGCTGCTGCAGCAGCAGCTGCTAGCAAGGAGTGCGAGAGAGAGAGAGGAAGGAGAGAAAGAGAGAGGGAGTGTGTAGAGAGTTGTGAGGGTAGAATAGGAAATTTAGGACCATAAGAGTGTGTAGAGAGTTGTGAGGGTAGAATAGGAAATTTAAGACTGTAAGTGCACTTTAGTGTTAAAAAAGAGTGACAATAACAAACTCTAACTAACAGTATTAAAAGTCCAGTGAGTTTTTTGAGAGTTTCAAAATTGATGGGTGTTAAGTGATACACCTATACGGTCTGACTGTAATTAATCCTAATTAACAAAGATTTTTTTCCGGTTAAAGGAGACACCTTTCGTCTATAATTTATGGGAAATTCTATTTGCGCACGGCATTTTACTCTTGGCGCCTTGATTCCTCTTTACACCAAACTCATATTTTGAAATATTGTCATTTTACTTTCTGCGCCCAATTTTTTTTTCCAAAAATACCCCTCTTCTTTTTCTCTAACTCCTCACCAATCCAATTCCATTTAGAAAAAAAATATTTTGGTCGGTTATTAATACCCGACTAAGAAACATGCTGGTCGAGTATTAATATCCGACCAGCAAGCGAAGTCTCAAAAAAAAAACTAATTAACGATAAATTTCAAACAAATACGTATAAAACCTAAAAAAATTTTCAAATCGTACTTTAGATTTGTTCTCTGATACTATTGCATGTTAGAATTTTTCATTTGCATAAGAAAATTCAAATGCAAATTACAAACTCAAATTTCACTTGTCACGGTGAAATCGAAGAATTTAAAATTCTTCTAATATTTTCAGGAACGGTAATGTAAAAAATTTTAAGGAGGCAAGAAATCAAATAGATGATTTTGTAGGGATGTGTTTTTATTAAATATAAAAAAATTATTTAGGGTTTTAGAGAGAAAATAGAGGAGGAAGATGATGAGTTGTAATTCTAAATTTTAAAAAGTCTTAATTTGAAATTTATAAATATAACTTAGTAAAAAAAATAATGGTAAACTTATAATTATTTATAAGTTTTATTGAGTAAAATATCGTGTGCAAATAGAATTTCCCATAATTTATCGAAACAATCTATGCACCATCTCGAGAGAGATCAGCAATGGCGAATTCATCTTGCGTTGTAACCTCAACGACCGCAGCAGCAGCAGCAGCAGCGGCTTCTCCTCTGAAAACATCCCTCAGAGACCCTAAGCCCCAATCCTTCCGCCTCCCTACCCCTTCTCTCACCTCCTCAAACAAGAAGAAGCTCTCCGCAACGTTGACGAGAGCGGCGTACTCCAATCCCTTCTGGATCCCCCAACCCAATCAGAGGAAAGGGATTTGGTCAATTAGGTCAGGAGAGCTCTCCCCGTCGATTAAAGATTCGAACTTTGAAATAAAGTTGTGATTTTTCTTCTAACCTTTGGTTTGTTTCAGGGAGGATTTGCAAATGGCGGCGTCTCCGTATTTCCCGGTGGAGGGGCAGGGCGGGCAGGGCCCCCCGCCTATGGTACAGGAGCGCTTCCAGAGCGTCGTCTCCCAGCTCTTCCAGCATGTAGGGTTTTTGTGCTTTCAATTTTCTTTTTTGCTGTATTAGTTGTGGAAATTGAAAAAAGAGCTTTTTTTTTTTGGTTGGATTGTAGAGGATAATTAGGTGTGGTGGAGCTGTGGATGACGACATGGCGAATATTATTGTTGGGCAGCTTTTATATCTCGATGCCGTCGATCCAACCAAGGTATTAATCTTTCTTGTTTAGGGGTTTACTTCATTGAGAAACATGCTATTGAGTAAATTGTAGAACAATTGAATTTTCATGATTGTTGTTGAGAAAGAGACAATCTTTAGGTATAGACTTAATTCCTAAATGCCTTTGTATAGTATTCTCCCCTGCTTCTTATTTTAGTTGCGGCCTAAATCTTCTATCCTGTTCACCCTCTTCGTATGCTTTCTGATCAGTTTCACTGTGAGAAATTGGAGCTTTAAATCAGAGAATAGTATAGTTGTAATAACCTAGCTCTTAGAGTTTCATATTGGATGTGAGATAATAGTTAGTATAGTTTATAATGGTTTTCATGAATCTGTAAAGTAATCATAGCTAGCCTTTCTGAGGGAGGAATCGGTAACAAATTATAAACTGTTTTAATTCTTGGTATTTTCCTATGCTAATACGTTGGCGGTATTCTACTATCTAGATTATGTTGCTGGCATTCTGTTATCCAAATTTTAGGTGGGGGTGTTGCAAGTGATATCAGGAGGATACTGGCCGGAACTGTGCGGAACTAAGTGTTACACGAAATAAAGTGCTACACGAAATAAAGTGCCATACAAATGAATCATTGAGAGCTACCTCTATATTTCATGGGGCCACCTCTAGATTTCATGGGTAATCTAGAGGTGGTACTTAGTTCCACATATCGTTAAAAATCCCATATCGCCTGATGAAGTGTTAATGTTTTACTATGCCCCCTCTGACGAAGAATTCATATCCTAAAGGGTGAGGGGGGGGTGTAATACCCCTAGCTCGAATAGTCCCACATCAGATATGAGATAGGAGTTGGTATAGTTTATAATGATTCATATGAATTTATAAAGTAATCGTAGTTAGCCTTTATGAGAGAGGAATTCATGGTTAATTATAAGCTATTTTAATTATTGGTATTGTATTGAAGGCTTAGCATATTCTTATGTGTGAAAATGTTGCCGGCATTCTGCTGACATATATTCCAGGTGGAGGGGTTACAATCAATGTTGAAAATAACGATAACGTTAATGTAACGTTTTTTTTTCAAATAATGTAATGCATAACGTAGGTTACACAATTTTAATTTTATTTAATTAAAATAAATATAAAATTGTATTTAATAATTTTCATAAATAAGTAAATAAATCTAAAAAATCATATAAATAACTGTAAAATCAATGTAAAGGCGTAGAAAAATTATAAAATTTCATAACAAATACCACAATAATTTTTTAAGTCATACACAACAAAATATTGTTTTTCCTCCATCTAATCTACAATAACAAGATCATCCTCTTTCAAAATATAGTTTGTATCTTTCGGATCGATATCATCTCCCATCTCATCAAAAGTATCATCAATTGTTTTTCCTTTATCCGAAGAAGATGCTACACAAGAAATATATAAATTAAGATGTTATTAGATACTCAAATCATGATAGTAGAGTATTCATTTAAGAATATTTAATTGTTAAAATTGGATAACTTATAAGAAGTATCGACCCTTCGTTTTTTTGTTGGGATTTCAGTTTCATCTTGCTTTTCTTCCTTATCCACAATGGATGGAAGAACATTTTGATTGCTATTAAATTACAGTGACCTCTAAAAAATCATTCGTTTTTGGAGTTGAATTGGCATCAATAGACTCATCTAGTAATCCAAGATCTTCTGGGAGACAATGCTCTTCACTCTCAATTAGCCATTTATCCTCTGGTGTCGCCTCATCAATCAAAATTGGATCCAAATTCATTCTCTTTCTCCGAATATTTCTCTCTCTAAGCTTAATATTGTACATGACGTACACGAGAGAATGTAGGCATTCTTGCTCCAAGCGACATCTTTTTTTTGAATGCGCCTTTAACAAAGTTGTGAATTGTTATATGAGTATGATGATAAATAAAGTACTTAAAAAATAATATATTAAGTTTTTTAAATTCATACTTGTTCAAAAGTGCTCCAATTGCATTCACATCCAGAAGCACTAGTCGTAAGAGAGAAAATTCGAATTGCAAATTTTTGGAGTATTGGAACATTCTCTCCAAATCTTTCCCACCAGACAGTTAAAATAGATAATTGATTTTGGTGTTAAAATTGCAAAAAAAAACTTAATAATATTTCTACTAATAGAACCCTATGAATAGAAACAATGAATTAAGATATACCAGGACTTCGAGCATTCATAGTCATTTGAGCTAGCGGGGATCTAAATTCTCCAAGTTTCTGTTTATACTGATCCAGCTCCACATCAGCTTGTGCATACTCATTGAGCTCGGGGATCATTCATTGCATGCATTCACGAAAAACTCTTCTAACCTCAGGAATATTGGAGAATGTATCACTGTAGAAGTATCTAGGATTTATAAAGTAAGCCGTTGCATGGTGGGGCCTATGCAATATGCATGTCCACCTCTTATCAATCAAATTCCAGTATGAATTGTACTTCCTCTTACTGCCCCCACAGATATCGGCAATTCTCTCTTTGCAACTGTCGAGATATTCATATAGAAAAGGCATGGAAAGCCTCACATCTGAATCCACCTCTCGCAACACATAAACCAGTGGAAATGTGGTGCTAAAGCAAGAGAGAATTCGGCCCAGAAGCTTTTACTAGATAGCATTGCTCTTTTTGCCTTCACTACATTCGGTTTCTTTATCCAAGCACTCTTCATGAAATTATCAGAAGCAAATATCTTTCTCAATGGCTGCTGCATTAATTTATAGTTTTTGTAGAGTCAAGAATGACGTAGCGAATCGAGTGATGGTCGGGCTTAGCAGTTCCTTACCCTTCGTGTATGTCCGCATCAAACTCAAAACTCAACCATGATTATATATGAATTATATGATCCCCTTTACTGTTTCAAGAGTCTCCTTATGGATCTTCATCTTGCCTATATTATCCAGCATCAAATCAATATAATGAGCTGCACAAGGAGTCCAGTAAAGCCATTTTCGTAAATCCATAAGTTTTGTGCCGGCATTGACATAAGAAGCGTGATTGTCCATAATTACTTGTACAACATTATTCTCTCCAATCTCTTCAACTATCTTATCAAGACACTCTCATAAGTAATCTCCTGTCTTGAACTGAGCCGATACATCAATGGACTTATAAAAAAAGTCCTCTCTGGTGAATTCACAAGAAAATTTATTAAGCTTATGTTCTTCCTATCAGTCCACCTATCTGACATCAATGTACAACCGTATTTCTCCCAAACCGCCATGTGTTTCTCCTTAATCTTGTCAATATTCTCAACCTCGGCCTTAACAACCTGCGTCCTTATTTCGAATGGAGATGGTTGCTTCAAGCCAAATCCAAAATTTCTAACTGCTTCGATCATCTCTTTCCAATATGGACTATTCAAGATGTTGAATGACAGCCCATTTGCATATATACATCTGCTTATTTTTCTGATACAGTGCTCTCTTTCTTCCTTCTTTAAGGTTGTCTCCAACGTGGATTTGGCGGACTTTAAGATTAATAAATTTATTTATCGCTCCCAAAGTTCGAGGTTGAGTGTTGCTATCGGCAACGCTTTCAAGGTCTTCACTAACCATTTCAGTGTCCGGTTCTCCCATTCTTCCAATTTTTTGACTTAGTGATGCTTTTTTCTTCTTTTCTAGCTCAGTAGACTTCAAAGTATCTTTACATGTTTTCTTTACATCTGGCGGGACTTGTTCACACATTTTCACCCCATGTCTCGTTCCAGCCAAATGATACTTAAGCCGAGTGATTCCCGCAATTATGTGGTGATTACAGAATTTACGATAAAAATAATTGGGGGACTCTCCTTCCTTGTGAATCCCCCATTCTCTGGCCGGATCCATATTCTTTGACATGATTCTTCGTGCGAATTGTCAAATTTTAATCTACAAAAGTAATACACTTTTTTTAATTCAGTTTTTTTTTTAATTCAGTGCGGATTGTCAAAAGATTCAACAATTGTATCTAATTACTTCTACACAAGTAATAAAATGTATTCAAATTCCAACACAAGTTAATCATTTTTTTTCATTAAGTATTTCTGTTTTAATTCAATTTTTTTTAACTGAATTAAAAATCAAATTTCACACATTTTTTATAATTCAGTTTTTTTCGTCTACACAGTTTTTTTTAATTTAGTTTTTCTTAACTGAATTAAAAATCAAATTTCACATCTTTTCCCATTCTATGGCAGGTCCCCACTCTCCAGTTCAACAGTGGAGAAATTGGGGGAATTTTTTTTCACCCATCTTCAAGGATAACATAGTGCAACATCAAACTCAAAATTCTCACTCATGTCAACAGTTCAAATTTAACACACTCCAACATTTTTTACCCAATTTCCCGAAATAAATTTCCTGGGACAGTTCAAAAAAAAAGGAAAAAATTAGGGGAAAATAATTGGCTGTGCACTAATTTACTCATGAATTTTGCAAAACAACAATTAAATCGTGAATTTCTCCTAACATCCATGGAATCAATTCAATAGTTGAAAAAAAGGGGAGAATAAAATCAGGGTTTACGAAATCTAACCTCACCGGAGCTCGGGACTCACGGAGAGCCGCAGGGGACCTCGGAGAAGAAAAGAGTGGCTGGGCTATGCCGGGAACGTCGCGGGAGGTGGAGGTCGTGAGGGCGGTAAGGTGCTTTGAAGAGAGTTGCCAGGAACTGTCGAATGATGTTCGGAGCTTTGGAGATGATGCCGATGATCGGGAGGATCATCGGAGTTGGGGAGGATTTGGTCTGGAGCGATCGGAAGGAGAATCGTGGATTCGGAAGATTTGGGAGGAGAATTGCGAACGGATTAAGGATGTTTTCCCTTCGCGAGTCTCACGCACGAGTGACATTTATAGATTTTTAAGTTTGTAAATAACGTACGTTACGTTACGTTATGAAATAACGCAACGTAAAAGCGTACGTTATTTTTAAAAATAACGTGCACTCCGCAGCAGGGCGTTATTTTGCCCTGCGATGGAGTGCAAGTCCACCCGTTAAGCTCCGTAACGCATTAAAACGCATTACGGAGTGCGTTTTTTTCAACATTGGTTACAATAATAAGCACCGGACACTCCTTTCATGGTTGTGGTATATGCTCTATTATATTACAGGCAATTTGGTAGTTAGCAAATCTGCATGTTAGATCAAATGCTACAAGGTAAGATTTTTATGTTCAAATGGGGTGGGTTAATCACTAGGGTTTGGCCATGGAAAAACAAAGCCTTGATACAAAATCATTTACGCCACCCTAGTGTCCATGGATAATCATGCTTCTAGTAGGATAGATTCATTTCTTATATGATTAGCTACAGGGAGAAAAAACCAAATAAAGCATTGGCTAGCTTTTTTTCTTTTTTCTTTTAATGGTTAGTATCTCTTCTTCTATTAACAACCTCGATGTTGGAGCATGCTTAAAACTGACACTTGAATTACTATGGTTGATAGGATATTGTCATGTATGTGAATTCGCCAGGAGGGTCAGTTACAGCTGGTAATAAGTTTCTCCTTAACATTCTCGTACTAACATCTGATTGAAAAAAAATGGGCACATGTCTTGCAATTGCAATTTGATCATGGCCATCATTATAGGTATGGCAATATTCGATACAATGAGGCATATCAGGCCAGATGTCTCCACTGTTTGTGTTGGATTGGCAGCCAGGTAAGAACATTTGCAGTTCGTGATCCTTTTTCATCTAGTTCGGTTTAGTATGTGACACTTCTATTCTAGAAGTTTCTGGTAATGTGAATATAGCTGCTATAATCAGCCCGTCCATATATATGCATCTTCTCTCTATCTTATAGAGTTCACTGTGAAAAGTTCTTCAGTTTACATACCTGTATCGATTTGTTTTAAATTTTAATTTTGTTATCTGTTTGATGTTATCGGTTAAGTATCTTTGCACCATTACTAAACTATAATGTTTAAATTAAGTACAAATGTTTAGATAAAATTTCAGATCTGTTTGACCTTTGTGTTTCATCTATTTGATGTTAAATGATTATCTTTAGCTGGTCGGACAGGGATAATTTAGAATCAGGTTACATCAAGACGTCACCATGGCATCCCCAGAAAAGAAGAAATTCAATTACATAAAGTACTGCAAAAACCAAACACATTACCTATGACAGAAATAGGTACTGCCTGGAGCTGATATTTATCCATAATATTAGGGAGGAGTGATAGAGATAAGATTAGTTATTTAGTTGGATTTGATTTGATTTGATTAGGAATTTAGTAGGATTTTGGATTTTTAGAGATTTGTTTTTATCTTGTAATTTACTATAAATATTTCTTGTGACTTTGATTTTATAGTGAGAGATGATTAATAAAAATTGAGTGCATGCGATTTGACTCTTCCCAAATCTTTCCTATGAGTGATTCGTGAGAGAGTTGGTTTGTGATTCGCCTGGACATGAGAACCAAAACCCCTAATTTATCCCAAAAACTCTAATTTCTTCCACAATTCTCTATCACAAACCCTAAATCATCTCCGTCCCACGTCAAATTGGTATAAGAGCATTTGGCTAATTGATAGAGATAAGATTAGTTATTTAGTTGGATTTGATTTGCTTTGATTAGGAATTTAGTTGGATTTTTGATTTTTAGATATTTGTTTTTATCTTATAATTTGCTATAAATATTTCTTGTAAATTTGATTTTATAGTGAGAGATGATTAATGAAGATTAAGTGCATGCGATTTGTCTCTTCCCAAATCTTTTTCATGAGTGATTCATGAGAGTGGGCACGTGATTTGCCTGGACGTGAGGTATAAAAATCCTAATTTATCCCCAAAATCCTTATTTCTTCTCCAATTCTCCATCACAAATCCTAAATCACCTTCCTTCCTACATCAAATTGGTATAGAAGTAAAGTTCTGCATCTCCAGATATCAGAGCAAATGAGAGTGGGCACGTGATTTGCCTGGACGTGAGGTGTAAAAATCATAATTTATCCCCAAAATCCTTATTTCTTCTCCAATTCTCCATCACAAATCCTAAATCACCTTCCTTCCTACATCAAATTGGTATAGAGGTAAAGTTCTGCATCTCCAGATATCAGAGCAAAATGAGCCCAAATCCATCTCCTTCTCCCATCTTATTTTTTCCATTATTATTATTTTCTTTTAGATTTGATAGAAAAAATTCAGAAAAAATATCCAAAAAAAAAATCAGTGAAGAAAAAAAGAGAGAGAAGAAAACAGAAAAGAAAATATATATATCCCTCACTTTCTCCCCAACAGCAACATCACCATCCGGTCATCCCCTCATTCATCAACATATCATCTTCTTTAGCTGATGATCCTTTGCTCATCAACACATCCATGTGTCTTCACTGACGCTGCTTTCCCCCTTACTGGTTGTCTTCAACAACGTCAACAAACACCAAACGTTTTCATTGTTTACGATCAACTCCTGAGATCAATTGGAGACATGAAAACGACAAGATTGATTGGATCATCGATTCGTAGACAGCAGCTAGACCCTTGCCGTCTTTGCCCGAGTTTGAATTGAAGCCCCGATCGAGCTGATAATAGCCCTGCTGCCGCCCTTGATGACTCCGCAAACATAAGACTCAAGGCGCCTTTCCAACGTTCTCGACCAGCACCGATGAAAGCCCATGACCGAAACGAAAAAGCCTTCTTCAAGCCGACATAGAGAAGCTGCGGTTACTCCATCCAACTCGACCCGAGTTCTCAAGCCCATTGACCAGGTCTAGAACCAATTGGGTGTTGAATGTTGCGGTGCTCGATCCAATAGGCAACAACAGATCCGTTAAGGTCCAGCAGACTCGTTAAGCTTTTTTAGAGTGATTTTGGAGCCTGTTTGAAGCCTGATTTACAACGGATTCGAGCTACAGTTGAGTCTTCATAATTCTTTGGTATTTTCTAAACTTTTTGCTTTGAAAATTTTGGAGTTGAGTATTATATGATTCTTATTTTGTGGCAAATATATCAATACTAATACTGAGTGGAGTGAGATATTTACGATGCAGTTCTATATTTTCATGGTTATAATGATTCTAATGGTTATGAAAATTGGGAGAACTATTTAGATCAATTTTTTTGTTACTTTCTTTTGACTTTAGAGTAAGAATATAATTATTGTTAAATTGAAGTTGGTAGGAGAAGTTCCTGATTGGTACCTCAGTAACTACAATTCTCGTCCAACTTGGAAACGGTTGCAGTTTTTTTCTTCGTGTGCGGTATATTCCGCATCTTATTTTTAAATAGTATTCTAAGTGTGAAGGATACAGACACTCGGCTCACCAGCGTCCTTCCATCAAATGTTCGGCCTGTGGAGAATTTTGGTACTATGAGTACCAGTGCCCTTCGAAGAGTACAAATACCAACACATCAACTTCCGAGAATGTATGCGATGTTATAGTTGAGGTCGAATCCACCACAGAACTCCACAAATCCAGAAGTTGATTCTATTTTTCTGCCAATGCTAACTATAAAAATATTCAATAGCCCTGTTTATGAGGATCGTGTTTTCATTGACTTGCCAGCTCACATTTCAATTTCTTTATTTTTTATAGAAGCGACAGATTTCGACTTCTATCCAGACCTTCCACAATTGTTACTGTCGCCACCATTGGAATATAAGGCAGTATATATTTGGTTATGGATTTGTTTGACTTTCTTATACTTAGTTCGGTGCAAAAATTTACCAGATATCGGGAAGCTTGTTCACATTTTTCCCACGTGCTTGACTTTTTTCTTGCCGCAATTCACAGGTGGTGAATGTTACCAAGTGAGAGAGAATTGATAGAGATAAGATTAGTTATTTAGTTGGATTTGATTTGAATTGATTATGAATTTAGTTGGATTTTGGAATTTAGAAATTTATTTTTATCTTGTAATTTGCTATAAATATTTTTTGTAACTTTGATTTTATAATGAGATATGATTAATTAAAATTAAGTGCATGCGATTTGCCCCTTCTCAAATCTTTTCCATGAGTGATTCGTGAGAGTGGGCGTGTAATTCGCCTGGACGTGAGGTCCAAGAACCCTAATTTATCCCTAAAACCCTAATTTCTTCTCCAATTCTCTATCACAAAACCTTCTGTCCTGCATCAAGGAGCCACCTCCTTTTTACTGTAGTCAGTTCTATGGTTATCACAAAAACCTTCCTAATCTATCTTGTTATATATTTTTCAATAGACACCGCTCTCTGGTGATATTGATTTTTGTTCTTTAATCTTTCGAGCCCCTCATTTTTCATGGGCTCAAGCTCCACTTATGGATGAAAAGATAGAGTTTCAAAGTATATATGTAGGTTGCCTGTTGGGCAGGTTGGGTTAACCCCAACCTAACTCCAAAATATTGCATGTATCAAAACTTTATTCCTACCACCTTTATTTCGTACCTCTTTTCATCCAATCCAAACACCAAGGTTTGGAGTTTAGGAAACTAGAGTTAAGACCTTGCAAAAGGGAGTTTTCATAACCTATACCTCCACATAAAATCTACCTTCACTTCTGTAAACTCCATTCCAGAACAAGCCTTGAAGGATTAAACTTTTACAAGCTTGACACTAAAATAATAACTAAATTTACCAAGCAAGATCATTAAATACAAGCATATGCATCGACCGATGCTTTGTATATTACTCTATATATATTATTATAAATCCATATGATCAGCCTAAAATGCATTACCATATATTAGTGCAGCGAATGACACTGGTGTGGGCTTGGCCTGGTTTGGTTTGGCTATGATCAAACTTAAGGCCAGCCTAAATTTAAGTCCAGCTGGGGTCACATCCAATCCCAAAATATCTAAATCTTAAATCAGGCCCAACTCATCTTGGGGTTGTGTTTGGTTCTTTTACACGTTACCCATCCTGCTTTGCGAGCTCAAACAAGTTATATGCTTGAATAAAGCGGCATACCGACTTGCTTAGGCTGTGATTAGCTTCGAGATTAACATCTAGCGGTTAACAGAAGAACACTGTAGCAATTTACCATTTGTGGTAGAAAGATACATTCTCAGTTGCTATGATCTTTGTCTGTGATGCCATTGCTCCCGACTTACATTTTAAAACTTAAGGTTGTGCAATCAATAGGGTTCTTGATTGACCACCCATGGAGTAAATTGTCACACCATTTTGATCAGTGATGCCATGGCCTCTGGCATGGTATTTTAGAAAATGTTTGCAAGTCTAGATTTTGTGCACCTTCAATTGAACCAAAACTATCATGTCTTGATATCCTGCCTTCTATGATTCCCCTTCATTTCTGGAGGCTGAGTTTTGAATGCACAAACACCAAGCTCTGCTTGTGGCAATTTTATCTTATTCCTTGTCATGGATCTTCTTTTTTCTTCAGGTAATGGACAAACAAGCAAGTTTTCTGTAATGCCTCTTGTATCTGAGCACTAAGAGGTCATCTTAGTAGATATATGGTGAAGGTATAAGATCAAAACTAAAGACAATCCCATAGAGAAGAACTATTGATCTATTTGTCTGCTGTACTTAACCATTGAGTGAACATGATCATGATGGCTGAAGTTTGGAGGTAAAGCAATGAATACCCCGAGAAAACCAGCAAACCTTGTCTGCTGTCGACGTGTCATACAATCAGGACTTGCAAATTCCACCTTTACTTAAAAAAGGGGTCTAGCCAACCCCATTTATAACCCCATTTATATGCTCATTTAGATCTTAATAATTTTTGAAGTGCCTCTTTATACACTTCTTCCGATGGGATACATCTTTTTTACATGGAGCAACAAGAATCCATGTTTATCTACAAGGATTGCAACTCCATTAAATTTCATACTAAAAAAATAGAGAGTTGTGATCTGCCTTCGATTAAAAAAAAAAAAGGTATCAAGCAAGGAAACAGTGCAAACCATTCTATTGGCTAATAAGTAGTAGACTACATAGTACGAAGTTGACACAGCTCTGTTCACGACCCATTGAAAATGGGATCGTGAGCTAAACGTCTCACGCGATAATTCACATCTTTGAATATCTCAAAATAAATCAAACTCACAACAATAATGTTCTCAACTGTAAAATCATCTGGATCTAACTAGTAACCTATGTTGCATGGATACGGATATGTTACGGATATGTATCGAATATGATATAATGCGGGTATATAGATGCACAAATTTTTGAAAAATCATGGATATGATTTATAGTGAGTACAAAAGATAATTAAATAAATTATTGTTTTATGTACTAATGAATATTTCAAAAAATAAATGGTTAGAAAAATTTATTCTTTACATATACTTAATATATGATATGAGGTCGCCACTGCACAAGTACTCACTTGGTAAGGTAGTTGCAGTGGTGTGCTTTGTTTGCGGTGGACCTGGATGGAATCCAAGCATTCACGGTGTTCAATTTATTTATTTAGTTTTCCTAAATCTTTGCGGTTAGTACTCAACAGTTCAGATGCAGGCTCAGTGCCAAATCCGACCCAAATTCACACTTAAAGTATCTCTTGTGGGGTTAGATTTGATACTGATTCTTGCCTATTCGTACGGGCTTTACCCAATGTGAATCAGGCATGAATATGAGTGAATTTGAATTCGATAACCCGAACCACGAATCAATGTAACATAGCTAATAATTCAATTCCAAACACATGAAGATCCATATACTCCATAGGTTCGAAACTTTTTACATCTCAGTAATAGTAAATTCACATGAAAGGTTTAATAAAAATCTCATAATAATTAAGGAAAATGTCTCAAGATCCCATACTCATAAACCTTTAAAAGTCCTATAGATTAATCTATTCCAGTATGTCACCTTCAACTATAAGCTGCACCTTCATTTCCTTCCTAGGGTGCATTAGATAGCCTTGATCATGAAAAATTACTGATACTGAAGGTGCAAAATGTAGCTGTAGCAACCATGGGTCGAGAAATTGATTTGCTATTGATGAATACTTTTTCATTCATAGAACTCGATTGTGTATGGATCGAGAAATTGATAGAGAGACATAATTGATTAGATGTATTTAATTGTTTAGTGGATTTGAACCCTAATTATTTTCTTGCTTAGAATAATCCTTTGTTCCTTGGGTTTCAGTCTTTCATGGTCATGGTTATGCACTTTTGATGCTAAGCTTCATAAAAATTATTCGTTTTCTCCTTTTGCTGTAAAAACCTGATTTGCTGCATAAAATAACTAAACATGCCCAAATCACAATTATTTTGGAACAAAATTAGGTATAAAATATGTAATGAATGATACTAATCTCTACTCCACCTGAGCTACAATTGTTGGAAAAATTTAACGCCATAGCGAGCTTACAACTCAAGTAAGCGAAATTATCAATATTAAATAATATAAAGTTACTAAAAGAGTTCCACGAGAGAAAGCCTATAATAAGATTTCACGAGAGATACTTTGGTGGACACTGATGAAGAAAAGAGTTTCCATCAAGTATATTGACATAATTAAGGATATGTATGATGGAGTAGTGGCCAATGTCAGAACATGTGGTGGTTTAACAAGTAATTTTTCTAGCATAATTGGATTGCATTAAGGATCTGCATTGAGCCCATTCTTATTTGCTATAGTGATGCATAAGCTTACTAAAGCCATTCAGGATGAAATACCTTGGTGTATGCTATTTGCTGATGATATTGTCTTAGTTGATGGGACAAGAGTAGATATAAATGCCAAGTTAGAGTTATGGAGACATACATTAAAGTCTAGAGGTTTTAGATTGAGTATCTTTGAGTATATATAGTGTAAATTTAGTAAACGACGGACCATAGACTATAATACTGTAAAATTGGATAGGTAAGAGATACAAATGAGCAGTCAGTTTAGATATTTGGGTTCTATTATTCAGAATTTTGGAGAGATCGATAATATTATTAACCATAGGATACAAGCTGGCTGGTTGAAATGGAGGAGGACAACGGGAGTTTTATACGACCGTAACATTCCGTTAAGATTGAAAGGAAAATTTTATAGGACTGCTATTAAGCCACTTTTATTATATGGCACGGAATGTTGAGCTATAAAGAAACATCATTTACAGAAGATAAGTGTAGTAGAGATGCGCATGCTCCGTTGGATGTGCGGCAACACTAGGAGAGATAAAGTAAGAAATAAAGATATTCGTGCTAAAATAGGTGTAGCTCTCATCGATGAGAAGATGCGAGAAAATCGCTTACGATGGTTTGGTCATGTGCAATGTAGGTCTACAAGTGCACCAGTTCGAAGATGTGAGTTTATCAATGTAGGACAACTTAAAAGAACGAAGGGAAGTTCGAAAAAAATATGGATGGAGGTGATACGCAAAGATATGGAGTCTAGAGGTTTAAATAAGGAGATATTATTTGATATAAATGAATGGAGAAGGAATATCAAAGTGATCGGTCCGGCGTGATTCTTTTTTTGGTTCATGTAGCCTATCCCAAATACTTGGGATAAAAGGCTTAGTTGTTGTTGTTGTATAAAGTTACTAAAACAAATAGATGCTAGAAATCATAATGGTTACCAATGCAAGTAAATTTGAATTTTCGGACAAAGGCATAAGCTTATATGTATTGCACTTCACAAAAAGAAGATTATAAGCAAGAAATGCTGTATTATTCATGTTTTTTTTTATTTTTTATTTTTTAAAATCAATGACACCGTGCATTTTACTAGAAGTACAGTATCATGTTTTAATTATATGATACATACTATTTCACTGACTTTTCTGTTGCTGCTCTGTTGGTGATTCGAAAACAGCATGGGAGCATTCATTTTAAGTGCTGGCACTAAAGGTACTTACCCTTATACATCACTACTATTACTAGTTGGAATCATATCTGCTTGTTTTTTTTTCCTTTCGGAGAGTATGGTGTTTTTAGTAATCGCTGTTTGTTCTCTCCTTACAAACTCAATTGATGCAGGGAAACGATATAGCCTACCCAATTCCAGGATAATGATTCACCAACCTCTCGGTGGTGCTCAAGGTGGTCAAACCGATATCGATATCCAGGTACATATTGAGCCTGATACAAAGTATTTGCTTCTTTTTGTAATGTGTTCTCAACTCTATAATACCAATGATAACTATAGCCCCTGTGGTTTTAGTATCCAGCTACTTGCCTATTTCCATGACCTAGCTCATTGTTCTAAATATCGGCCATGATAAACTGATAAATCGTTTTGGAGGGCCAATTGATACCATACAAAAGCTTGATATTGGCTCATATCTCTGATATATTGTCCGATATCATGCTATCTGGTATGAAAATTGCTCATTCGATACGATTCCGATATCTGATATTTAGAATCTTGACCTAACTACAACACCCAAGGCATTTGGCCTGGTAACATAGAGCTAACTATTCTTTTAACTTCCATTGGCTTAAATCATCAGGCAAACGAGATGCTACATCACAAGGCCAATTTGAATGGCTACTTAGCCTACCATACTGGCCAAAGCCTAGAGAAGATCAATCAGGACACTGACCGCGATTTCTTCATGAGCGCGAAAGAAGCCAAAGAATATGGCCTGATCGACGGCGTGATAATGAATCCGTTCAAAGCCCTTAAGCCACTGCCAGCTACTGAGCAAGAAGGTACAGCTGTAGCTGCAAATTAAAAATTCTCTTCATTTATAGTGTAGAATGCTTGGACAACCAATTTTATTGCCTAGATCAAATTGTAGCATAAATTTAGATCTTTCACTTGTCTCAGAACAGGTATGTGCCATCATTTACCTTAGTTTGGTTTAATAAAAGTCATTATATTTCACAATATCTTTGAATGTCAGCCTATCCACTTCAATTTATTTCGCCTTCGTGTCGATACAAACCCTGCCTAATTTCTTAGCTTTTTATGCTCTTATTAATTGATTGGCTTCATGGTTTATGAAGATTTCATAAGAGTTGGATGATTCTCTAGGCTAAGTTTATTCTTGTCCAATATCAGTCTTTGTTTTTGTAAAATGCAAAGCAAGGTTCAACTTTTTATTGCCCTTGCTCCTAATATAAGAACTGATCCCAGAAATGGGAAATTCTAAATGAGCACAGCTTTCTTCTAAGTGAGCCTAGTTTAAATTTTTTTTTTTTTTTGCTAAGTTGCCCTCGTCTTTCCTACTACATATAACTTTGAATGAGTAACGTACCATTCCGGATATTAACACATGAACGGATAATTTTAATTTATTTTAAAAAATTTAATGAGTAATGGTATTAATAATATACGTATCCTAGTTTAATAACTGGATTATCTATAACATGTTCGGGTATTAGTGCCCAGACAATAGAAGTTGGAGATGGATTTTTCGGTGGGCGTACTTAGTAAAATGCCGTATTTTAAATTTTTTAGGTGGGTGTACTTAGAAGGTGGGTTCACTTAGAAAAAAGTGAGCTCATTTAGAATTTCTCCCGAGAAATGCTACAAATATTTCGTGTACTGGTCCAGATAAATCCATTATGTATAAAGTTAAGCCGGTAGTTTTTGCACCAGGAGCAGTTAAGCAAGCCAGGTGCTAAAGCATGGGACATCCATTAAGCAAAAGATAGGTTGTAATTGTATAGCAATATTTGAAAACATATCGTTGAGAAAGGTTGTAATTGTATAGCAATATTTGAAAACATATCGTTGAGAAAGGGCAGCTGTACGGAGCCACACGGGACACCCATTGAGCAAAGATCAGATTGTAATTGTATAGGATATCGGAAACATATTGTTGAGAAAGAGCAAATGTATGGAACCTTTCGGCGAAGACCTTATGTCTCTTTTTCCTCTGCAATTACCTTGTACATCACAAGTGAAAGCTTGTAATCACACAGACACAGCTATAGTAGCAGATATAGTTGCTAGTTCTCTTCCAGTATAAATGATTGGTTCTGCAAAGTTCAGAACACTATCAAACAAATCAATATCTTCCCATTTATTGCACATTTTCATGGCCCCATCCCTCAATTGGTCTTGTAAGTGCTCCTGGGGACCAATTAATCCATCATCAACAGTGCATGGATAAACATCTGTAGTGGCATATGGGGTCTTGATAGAGATATAGCTAAAGTAGAAGAAACTTCCACGAATTATCGTTTTTTTTTTTTTCCCCCGGAAACCTCCATAAACTATTTTATATTATGTAAAACCTATGCAGTTTCAAATTTCATAGAAAGTTAGTGGACAGGTCAATGGATCGATTTAAATATATAGTATGTACATCGACTTTTCTGAATGCTAACTCCTAGTTTAGTATATTTTACTTAAAAAACGTATATCTAAAATCGTCTGAGAGTGGGTATTTACTGTATTTTTAAATCGATCAATTAATCTTTTTATTATGTCATTTAAGGATTTTCATAAAATTTGAAACTATGTGGATGTTTACATAACATAAAAAGGTTGGCGGTTTCTAGGAAAACTTTGATACATCATGGAAGTTTGTTCTATTTTGTTGATAGAGATTGGAAACCAATATTTAGAATCTCCAAATTGTATCGACAATGACTTGGAATATAGAAAATCAGCAACATAGGATGTATCAGCAAAGTGTACCTGACATTTTAGGATATTTATGTTGTAAGCTACCTCAAAATCTGAGATTAGATTCTCAAAATACTTATGGATATAGCCGATATTTAAAACCTTGTTGAGAACCTTCGCATCAATTCATTTGGTAACCATTGATATGATCAGAACCTGATCAGAACTCACATTCTGTAACAGTAATAAAAGAGAGCAATGGAAATTTAAAGGTGAAAGAAAATTATGAAGCAGAAGCAAACTATTCTGCAATCAAACCCTAATTTTCAAGAACTGAGAAGCAATGAGCACTTCAATGAGAAAGAGAGAGCCATCACCATTTAACAACCACCTCATAAACCTCCAACTAACTAAAGAGAACCACCCCCACCTCTTCATCTTTTTGAGCATTTAATCATCTCACATGCAATAACAGAAACACTTTGTGCAAGACAGAAATACTTTGTGCAAGAGGTCAGAGGTTCAAATCCCACTTTACCGAAAGAAAAAAAAAAAAAAAAATCAAAGAAACCAAGTTGTTTCTCTATACAAACATGTTCACACAATAAAAGAAACATTGTTGATGTAGTAGTCTACGTTGTGGGAATAGAAGGATCCTTTCATCGAAGATGAGGACAACATGGGCAGCTCCTCTAGCTCATCGAAGAAGTCGTCGCCCTCCAACTCCTTTGTTGGTGACGACGATAATGAGAAGGAAGACACCATGTTGAGCTCGCCGTGCTCTCTCTTCACCTCCACAAGCTCCTCGAGTTTGGGAGGAGAGGTCTCATCCTTAGCAACAGTTTGTTGTTCAGTACTTGTGGTGGCATTGGCTTGCTTTGTGAATTTTTCTTGAGATTGTGGAGTTTTGGGGAGAAGAGGGCCAGGGTGGTTGTGATGAGAGGTGTAGGTGATGATGAGAGTTGAGGCATCTGTTCTGCATCTCTCTACTTGCTTCTTGGCTGAGCAACCCTTTGAGGTGCTGCACCTGTAATAACCCCTACATAGAGAAGAGAACAATGAGATGATATAAATTTTTCTGATTTTGTGGTTGACATTTTTGTTGACATATTGATCGATAGGAATGAATGGAGAAGAATTATTTATGTGATCGATCTGATGTGATTCTCTTTGATTCTTGTTGCCTACTCCAAGTAATTGGGGGTAAAAAAAACTTAGCTGCTGCTGCTGTTGTTGTTATATTAAACAAGCTTTTGAGCTGCAGTTCTTTTCCATTTTGTCCAATATTTTTTTTTTAAATTTTCTTTTAAATTATGATCTAGACCTTTTAGGGTTCACTCATGTTCAATTTCTTGGATTTTGGCTTTGATTTGATCTCCATCAAGTTGTCACAAATTTTAACGGTTTCCAATAAATAAATATTTTTTATCCATTTGATGAAAATATAAATGAGTTTTAAAATTTATGAAATTTAATCTTATTAAAATTAAGGAGGTAGAGATTCTAATTTTAGAAAAAAATTGAAAAAAAAAACTATTGGAATACTATAATTTTGCTGCTAGTTTACGTGCTGCTAGTTTACGTGCTGGCGGCTCACCTACAGTAATCCCTTCTTAGATTTATATATTTATTTGGTGAAGAAGAAAGAATGAGAGAATTTGTGAACCTAAGTCATGATATTTTTGTTCGAACAATATGCAATATGCTTTTGGTTGAGTATATGTTATATTAGCCAAGATTGGAAAAAGATGGACGAAAGCTTTTTTTTTTTTTTATTTTAAAAAAAAGAGAAAAAAAAAATCTAAAGAAGACGGGAAAAGATATTGGAAACAAAACTTCTTAAAGAAAAGAGAACGAAAAAGAGCCAAGGAAGAACAATGAGCAAACGTTAGAACTTTATTCAACAATTTTACAGTTCCGAAAAAAAAAAAAAAAAAAAAAAAAAAAAAAAAAAAAAAAAAAAAAGTTTTTCAACAATAGAACAAGACCTCTTGATAAATGCTGAAGAAATATCTAAATCTCATAATTTTTCAGACCATCTATTTAGATTACAAAGATCATGACTAATAACTTCTTATGACTAACATTTTAGGTGCATTTTTTCCATGTGTATGTGTGTATATATATAAAAGAAGACGGTCATCTCAAGATATATCACGACTTATCAAGATACATCACGACTTACGAGTGATACTGATGAGATTCGGGAAGACAATCGGATTGGGATTCGGAGGATCCATAGTACTGGCAGCCTCCCGGACTTCATATTTGAAAGTAGCAGGTATTTTACTAGAGGTTTCTATCAATCTAATGCTATGTGATTCCTGTTGAATCATATACATTTTGGGGTGGTACGGAGTGGACGATTTCATATATATATATATATATATATATATATATATATATATATATATATATATATAATTAATGAGAACAAAATCTGGCCTGTTGAAAGAAAGGAAGAGAAGTAGAAATACCTAGGAAAAGGAGATCCTTTGATGGGTTTCTGTCCATACTTCCTCCATGACCAGAGATCAGAAGCTGCCCCCCCTTCACTCATCTTCTTGCTCTCCCCACCATCTGATTCTATCTTCACTGTCACTACTCTCTTCTCAACTACCTTCCTACTTAAAAAAAAAAAAGAAAGAAAAAAAAAAAAGAAATCTAAGATGCTTGAATTCTTAATCCAAAACAAACTTATAGAGAGCTAAAGAGTTATAAGCAAGATTCACCTCCTTTTGGATGTTGATGATGAAGCTTCACACATCAAAGCCTCTCCTTGCTCCATTGCACTCTCACAAATCTCCCTCTCTCTCTCTCTATGCAAGTAATCTAGCTAATATAGTAATGAGTTTGCTTTGTGTAGCTAGCTCTCACATGAATCATGTCTCACATGGATCATGACTCTATCCCTTCACATCACCAAATGGGAGGAGAGAGAAAAAGGTGATGGGAGTGTGCTTTAATGGTGAAGGAGGAGGAAGAAGAAGAGAGTGGTGATGATAATGAAATGGATAGAAACAAACAAGGGTTCAAATTAATTGAATAGAGGCATGAGAGGACAGGCCAAGTTGCTCTCTCTCTCTCTCTCTCTCTTCAGTCATTTAATTTACAGGTAAAAGATATTATTATTAGTTGAAAAGACAGGTGTATATTAGTATATATAGATTTTAATTGCTAAATCAAAGTTTTGAAAGGAAAAAAAAAAATATTGCTTTGTTAATTAGTACTGATTTTTTTACATTAATAATAGAGATTAATGGGTAATCAAATTATGTTTATGATAATACTTGAACAGTAAACAACCCTATTAGTTATAATCTTATTGAATTATTGTAAGCATAGTTTTTTTTTAATAATAATTATTATTATTGAACAATATATCTACGCAACATATGAAATTTAATTTACTATACTGGCAACAAAAAATAAAAAAAAAATAAAGATATACATGTTACTCTGCAACAAAAAATGCGAAAAAGGTGGACAAACTATATATTTAAAACACTTAATACTTTTTTTTTTTTTTTTGCTATTTTATTTTTAGCCGGAGAAACATCTCTCTCTTCACCAAACTCAAATATTCTCATCACAAGTATCATCTTTAACACAATGGCAACCATGATTCTCCATTTTAGAGTCAACCAACATATATACATACACAATGTGCAAACATTAACCATATAAACAAATATCCAACAAAATATGCAGTCTATCATCACACTTCATGCATCCAACTTGCCCAAAACGTGCCCACAACCTCTCTCTCTCTCTCTCTCTCTTCCCTCCAATGCTTCCACTATTTAAACTTCCCATCCAAACAAAACACAAGACGCAATGGATCCTATCATGGCACTAAACAAGGAAGCCAAAGGGGAAGAAGACTCATCCAGTCTCTATCCAACTCTCAATCTCCTTCTCACACTAAAACACACATTCCATACACTTAGCCTCACTCTCCTCACCCTCCTCCTCCCCCTCTCCTTCCTCCTCCTCTCCAAACTCACCTCCACCACCCCGTCTCCCTCCCTCCCACCCCCTCTCCACTCCCTCCTCCGCCTCCTCGCCTCCGCCCTCTCCGTATCCTCCCTCTTCCACTCGCTCACCGGCCACCTCCCCAGGCCCCGGACCGCCATCGCATGGGCGGTCGTCTGCACGTTCCAGGCTTGCATCACAGTCGGCATCGAGGCAACCGTCGCCGCAGGTATGATCAAGCCGCCGCACGCTCCGACTGAAGTCGGGTATCTCATGTGGACAGAGCACGCAGTGTTCTTCCTGGGGCTCTACGACACGATGCTGCATTGGATGAGGGTGTTTGTGAAGCCGGTGGTGGACGAGACAGTGTACGGGACGGAGGTGGAAGCATCGAGGGCGGACAGGTTGGCAATCGGGGTGGCGTTCGGGGGTATGTGGCTATGGATGATGAGGGACGAGGTGGAGCCGCTGGTTGCGGCTGCGAGTAAGGGAGGGTTGCTGGTCGGATACACGACTGTGGTGATTGGAATGGTTAGGGTTGTGGAGATAGTTTTCTGGGTGGGAAGTCACCTGCTCTTGTTCTTAGGCTGTAGAGGAGAAGCAAGTGTTTCACCTGTGAACTCTGATCCCAGCACTGATGATGTTGTCCTTTTGCTGCAGAGGGAAACAAATGTTTCAAATATTCAAACAAGCAAGCAAGCAAGCAAGCTATCAGTATGAATAATAGATTCATGTTCAAAAGGATGCTGACTTGTGTATGAGCACACGATATTTGCAAGTTCATCAGTAGATAATTAGCCGAAAATACACATATAGCATGTAAAGTTATCCATATATCTACAAGAATACCCCGCTATCATACCGACTATAAGAATCGACATAACAATTTTCTGCCATTAGAAATTCTATACGAGTACCGTCGCTAGATCTTTTTATATACCCTCCATAAAACCAGGGAGACCGTGAGACTTCAGGTACTTCTTCACCAAAAGGAAGGCAATGGCAATGGCCAGCCCAAGAGCTGCAATAGATAACAGATGATCACTCCTAGGTGGTTTCTGCTGCTGAGCTCTACCTGTGACGACGTGGGGCTGTTCTTCTCCCTGGACTGCCTGCGCAGCCTGTCTCCCCGATACCCTCAACCCAGCAGTGAAGCTAACTCGCACGGGGCCAGCTTCAGCATCAACTCGGACCTCATGGACGTTTTCTTCAGGCCCCTGCTCCAGTTCTGGGTTTGGGGGGTTCACACGGGGTGAGATTGCATTGGGATCAAGATTGGCTTGCAGGGCTTCACCTGCAGCAGCATTGGTGGTAGGTACATTGCTTGAGGTGGGTGGAAGCTGAGGCACGGGGGGAGCCTTGCTAAGCATGTACTCGTGAATCTGTTATCAATCAGATACAGACCTTAGGTTGCCGAGACAAAAAAGCAGCATTGCGCAAGGGAAAAAAAAAAAAAAGATGTCCGATTGTGGAAACCTCCTCAATCAATTTTTGTCGCTCTGCGGTGCCATATTTTGGTGGTGCTTCGCGAGACTTGATGGCAAGTTTGCGCCTTTCTTCCTTGCTGTAGTCAAGTGAGCCTAGGGCACCACCTGGGTTGGTTGGCATGAAAGCAATCAGGGCTACTAATGCTGTGCGCACTGCAAAAGATAAGATGAAAGTATTAGCCAAGTTTTGTTGTTATATACCTTACGTAAAGCACTGCTTTTGCTCAAGATTGATAACTGTTGCAAAGATCATTCAGCTGTTTCTCTGGTGAAAAGCACAAGTCGAAATCATATAACGCAAGTATCTAAAGAAGATTGTTCTGGACAAATTCATGTGCATGGACTTCTATGTTTCCAATAAATAAAATATCATTAACAACTATATGTTTTGTCACAAAATTTAGATGTTCTCCTAAATAAAACAACTATAAAGGAGAAACTTGGGATATGATAAAAACCCTCTGTTCATGTTTATGTTACTGAGAACTTACTCACTTGAATAATCTTACAAATAGAGCATGAAATGCAAGCAAGAAAAATAGACAGATCGAGTTTCCAAAAGTGAAATTTTATCTACAATAATTTACATAGGAGAGTCATTTTTGTTTCCGAATTTCTAAATATTAAAAAAAGGACTCTTAAAAAATTTTAAAAAGAATTTCACATGTCCATCCAAAATATTCTGAATCTGATATGCCAATTTGGATAAATCAATAGAAAAAGTTGAAGGTTGAAAACAAACTTCTTGCAGGTGAGTTTGGAATGCAAGTCCACTTCCATGAATTAGACATGCATGACGTCAAGGTCCATAAATTCAGGCCAAATAATTCAAATGATTTCTTTGGTAATTTCTTTATATTATTAACAAGGTACTCAAGCAAAACGTCATGTCCAAGTTGTTTGCCTTCTTTCATGAAAGACACACAGGACATGCAACCTATAGAGTCCAAAGTTCAGAAATATTACATCTTGTGAAATCAATGTCCATGGACAAGTCTGTCTCTATCATATTCTTATTATTATTTTTAAAAAAAATGTTTTCTTTTCAACTGGCCATGTCAGCAAACAAAGAGTTGCCACATAACATCTCTGACCGCATAAAGATTTCTCTAACAGCCTGCTTGTATATAGTCTATAAACCAACAGATAAGACCAGACTGAAATTTTGGTATTATCCTGAAGATATAACCACATTAACAGGCAGAAGAAAGTCAATTCCATGGTATAAAAATGATGGGCCATGGAGGAACTTCTTATGTCATTTTCATTTGTCAAAACATTGGTCGATGATGACACCAAACAACATCTATGACAATAAGAAGATCGCTCCAAAATGTGTTGATAAGCACTGAAAGGTCTCTGAATGCAAAGCCGTGCTCATATAGCCTACAAACCTAGAAATAAAAATATACTATGAAATTTTAGTGCTTTTAAAGATATCATAATATCAGAGGCAACATAACCATCGAGTCTAGGAAAGAGTGTGGTGACAAGTTGGTCCCTGTCACCTCTTACAAGATCCACTAGAAGATCCAAGTTAAAATTGCAGAATCCATACTGGGATCCAATCCTATCAAAACGCATAATGGCATGACAGGAATGGAAGAAATTACATTCGAAAGACCTGATGGCACTTCAATTAGTGGATTAACTGGAAGAAGATAATATCAAATGACATTTAGATTGCAATAGCACCATGCTCGAATAGCCAACCAAGAACAACTCAGGTCTTCAATCTTTTTATGCATCCCCAAAAAAAGCCATTTCAAAGTTATCATGTACATGGAGACAGTACGATATTACAAAAATGCAATGCAAGTACAAAGTAAAGCATAAGATACTTGAATGTCAATTTTATCAGTCAAGTCAATGGTTGAAAATGATACCAAGAACATTTCTGACAACAAAATAATTTCTGTAGCACCAAGCTCGTATAGCCTACAAACCACACAAAAGAGCAGGCTATGAAAATTTGGTGCTTAAATAACTTATCATGTTGACGAACATCCTAAACAGAAATCATGAATGAGAACTGATGTAGGAATTGAGTATGTAAAATTTTGAATACATGATGTATCATTAGGCAGGTGGAACCAGACAACAGAAATTTCTGTCAAGATAATCAAATAATTGCAATGGAACAATTGTGCTAAGATCACAAAACAAAACATAGGGACAGATTACAAATGCCATGGCACACCTAAAATCAATTCAAAAGCATCACCACATGCACTAAAAAATGTCCAAAATACTACTTCAGGAATAGAGCAAGAAATATTGAAATGTCAGTTAAGCAGTCATTGGTCCATGGCTCCATCTGAAATTTTAAAGCACCATGCTTGTTATAAACTACAAAACACGCATGCACACCTATATAAAGAATATAATACCACTTTATGAGATAAAAGAATTGCATCAAGATTTCCAAAATAACATAAGAAATGGTCAAATCTCAGTACTAAGATGTTTAACAAAAAGAATACATGCTCTATCCTGCACGAGGTTTTACTCCCAACTTTTTTTTATCAGGCTTTATGCCTAACTGATTATTTGAGGTTTTGGCCAGGCTTTCTTTAAGAATACTTGAGAAGTTAGGCTAAAATTCAATGTTTGTACTACACTGCAAATAGTACATACCACTCCATGATGGCTGCCAATGCTCAGGGTGATAATTTGATATGCTCAAGCATATTTTTGTGTGTGTTTCAAAGCGACCATTTGGCTGGAAAAACAAAACAAAACAAAAAAAAATTAACTAAAAGAACTGGAAACAAGTCACGCATATCTCTAAAATCAACTAAACAAATCTGTATCAGAAAAAAAATCAATAGTAAGTGGTGCAATTACAGTTAGCAACATGAAGGATGGTGGCTTGAATGGGTATTCTGTGGGCAATTGAATTCTACCATGATAGATTCCTCCCTCAAATTCAGTATCGCGAGGACCCCGAATCGCAAATTGCCACTCAAATATATCTTCCTGAACAAAATCAGTCACCAAGATAAATAGATGGTACTGGAAAGATCTACCATGTAAAAAATAAAACAAGATTATCACAACAGTTCAAGTTGATAGGGCTGGTATAAGGTGAAAATAAAAAAGGCAACTTTCAAATAGAAATAATATACTATTTGGTTCCTAGTCTCCTAGATCTCAAGTGAATAAGAAAACCTAAAAGCAAGTATTAAAAGCCAAGGCACCCAAAGAATTAATTGAGCAAAAGATATTACTCTGTCCTTGCTTTTAAGGAGACGGAGAGAAACCTCATTAGCACAAAAGACAGAGAATCTACATTAACTTCCCATAGCCAACTTTCTCCACAAAAAGAATCAAATCTCAAAAGCTCAAATCCGTTTCAGTTCCAATGTAAACATTGAGATAGCAAAATGGGCTTCACATATAACACCCCTTGACTTAGAGATGGTAATGGACATGTCTACGGGTCAATTTTTGATCTGTCTTATTCAAAATTTTGAATTAAAAAAACAAAAAATTCATTTTTTTTAATTCAAAATTTTGAATAAGAGAGGCCAAAAATTGGTCTGTGAACACATTCATTATCATCCCTATCCTTCGTATAGAAGGTCCATTTAACTCCTCTCAAGTATGCACCACTCAAAATCCAGTCCATGCAATCAACAAGGTTTTACCAAGGCGGTAACATAGTGGTCAATATCCTACGATATGTAATACATATCTTACGATACGATATGATTCATAAGAAAATCGATACGTATCTTATTTACGATACTATTGGGTTATGTTTCTTACGATATAACAAGCGTACCCTACGATATGCGATACGTATTTTACAATATGCGAAACGTTACGATACGTTGACTTGGTCCATAAATGGATTTCAGAGTCATTCAAACAAACCTTTTGAGTTGAATATAGAATGTAAATTTCGAGCAAATATAGTCATTTAACAAAAAACGAACATCAAAGTTTAAGATATTTATTTTAGTTGATAAAAATATTTAAACAAAGAGGTATATTATTAATTTATAGTCAATATAAATTATTTAGTTATTAATTCTCAATTCAATTATCTAAAGGGCTTATTTATTATACGTTAAAATCACGATAAGAGGAAGATTTTGTATAGATTTGAGAAGATGGAGATGAAAAAATTAAAATAAAAATTCTTAAGGATGATGGAGATACAATTATAAGGGATGATTAATTGATGTTACATCTACTTGTTTTGTATTTTTTTCAGAGGGGTAACGAACTTTTGCTCAATATTTTTGTTTTTGTGAAATAACATACAATTGAGGCTAAGGCAACAAAAAAGGAAAGAGATAGGAGAATATATAATCTAATTTGACTGTTGAATATAAAATTTGATGATGAATGAATTAATGAGAAATAAGAACTTTATATACTGAAAGATATATATTGAATGGATTTCAATGTGTGCTTTAAATTGAAGGAGGAATAATAGATCTACTAAAAAGAAAAGAAAGAAGATATAATTGTAAAATTTTATCAATTCGTTGTTTATTCATAACATTTAGCCTCTAATAGATTATTTTTTCATTATTCGTAAGATCTCTTGACTTGAATGCAGTTGTAAACAATAAATGAGGAAAGAGATATGATATATTAAAAAAGGAGTTCATATGGAGCAGGAGAGATGAAGATGAGAAAAATGAATGTCATTTTTAACTTTAAGTGAATTTAGCAATGTATTTGCTAATTTCATATAATTTTGACTGATGACCTTATAGTCATAACACTTTGAATGCTAGTTACATATTTATATATAGTTATTGATTTACATTTAATATGTTACTGGTTTTAGTATTTATTTTTGGTTATTTGTTTACTTATACTTTAAATTTACTCATATTTGTTATATTATAAGCTTCTATGTGCTTATTACATACATATTATAATTTGATTAATGTATCCTACGATACGATATAGGATACGATATGCGATATGATTTATAGGAAAAACGATACATTATACATATCCCGATTTCACAACTTTGGGCAGTAAAGCCTATCACGGACATGTATAAGGTTATAAATATAAAAATCTGGGGAGATATCATATCGGGTAGCTGTATATAACCCAAAATATCGGAGATATAAGCCACCAAGCCAATATGGAGCTTTCGTATCGTATTGGCAGACCCTCCAAAACAATATTATCCTATATATCATTCATAACAGTCAATAAAGGCCAATATTTAGAGCAATGGACATGTAGGATAGAAATCCTGTTCGAAACCAAGCCCGCGTGTAGTGAAGAATCTGCCGATGAGAGGATCCTATGCTTTTTTATGGAACAAATTTTGTTTCTAATATACTGATACAATAGTGTAAGATCTTTAATGTAAACATCAAACAACCTGCATGAGGATAAAATATGCATCCCCTTGCAAAGCTCACTTTATGCTCAGAACTAATCGAGTTCGTTTAATTAATTAAACAAATACTTTTGTTTAGGTCACAGGGCAAGTCAACGCGAATCCCTAACAGCTCCACAAACAAATTCACACTGATTCCATTTGTATCGAAAGGGAAAAAGAACTAACAGGAGATTTAGGAACCAAGCATCGTCCAAAATTTGAGCTTTACTAAAAAAAATCGAAAAGAGATCTCATCAAAGAGCCAAAAAAAATCAGATCTTTACATTAAACTTAAAAAAAAAATTCAATGAAGTTGGGCGTAAAAATTCTTTTGCCCCCAAAAAATGAAAAAAGGGATCTCATTTCAGGCAAAGTTTCAGACCAGATCAATAAATCATAAACCCTAGAAGGCAGAAAGAGGGAGATTGGCTCCAAAATTGGGGCTTTCAAGGGGATTTTTGAGAGATTACCTCGAGAGGGAGGCTCATGAAATCATCAGAGGGATTGGACTGCATCTCCTTCACCTCCTGAAGGATCCGCTTCACCGCCGGGTTCTTCATATTGTGCTTCTCCGCCATGGCCGCCGGCGCACGATTAGATTCCCTCTCCCTGACCTCGCAGGCGCACGTTAGACACCGCCGAAATATCGTCCGAAAAGAAAAATCTGAAGAATAAAACAAATAACGCGTATACAGAAAATATAAAGCGAGACTGAAGAGGGAGACTCGAAACGGGAGTTTCCAAAGGAGCACACCATTTTTCCTTGTGAGCCCACCTTATAACTGTCGGGCTTTGAGCCCAGAGAAGTGGGCCCCCTCGGAAAATTGGTGTGCCCTTCTGGAAACTCCCCTCGAAACAGTTTTTATGCGATCCGTGGCCACGTGGACGTGTGAACAGTTGACACGTATATACTCCTGTCGAGGAGGATTATGACGTTTTTATCTCGTTTTTGTGGTTACGTGGCGGCTTCTAATTGGATGGGCATTTGCTTAATTCTTTTTTTTTCTGTTTCACGTAACTTAATCAAGTTTACGTTCTTTTTTTGCCAACCTTAATCAAGTTTACTTACTAGGGGCTCCTCTCATCCCCGCAAATATACAAATTTACAAGATTAAATTTTTCTGGGTGCAATTTCAATATTCCATCAAATTTTAGATGGTTTATTTGTTTTATTAATATAAAGTTATTTGTACAAATTCCAAAGAAATAGTATGAATTAGGGGAATTTTTATAGTGAGCACATTTTACTAATTTGGTTTATATTACAAGTTTGTTGTTGGAAATTTTGAACAATCTTGTCCTTGTCATCTAATTCCAGAGAATGGTTATTCGATTTTTAAGTCCGTACTAGTTTTGGATATACTATCCGACTAGTAAGAATCCCATTCGGAGCTAGAATCCAGACGGAATTATGTCACGGGAAAGAAAAATAAAGGAATTATGTCATGAGAAAGAAAAATAAAGGTTTTTTTAGGAATATGTGGTGTGCCTATTAAGAAAAACTATCTCTTTTCAAATGGAGGGTGTGCTCACTACATAGTTAAAAAATTTATAATTCTTGCCTGAACTAAAGATAAATAGAATTGATGACGAAAAAAGCCTATAAAGCATACATCTAATTACTAAAAATCAATAAGATAAAACAATATAAAAATGGGATAAAATGTCTTAATCCATGATTAACAATATTTAGTTGTTTTGGTTGACCAACAAAGCCAAGTCTTTTGCCCTAAAAAACAAATAAAAACAATATCATATTTCATGCAAGAAACGCAAGATTATATAGTTATATTAGTCAATGAAATTAAATATTACACAATTTGCAATTGGGAATCATTAAAAATCCAAAATTTTATAAATTTTAAGTTGGAATAGCTATTTCTTTTATTTTGCTTATATCTTGAATTGATTTCTTTTAAACAATTGCACTTGCATCTTTGGTGAGAAAGAGAGTTGCTAGATGCGCCCCATACTTTTCTTTTTCCAGTAAGCCCCAATTTCTTAGTGAGCCCAGAAAAATTTAAAACTTGTCCAGTTTTTCTCAATGAGCTCCATATTATTTCTGAAATTGCCCCTCGACAATGGCAATGGCAATAATGACGGCAACAACAACGGTGGCAGCTGCAGCTGCTCGCCACCGTAGGTGCCTCTGCTACTGCTGTCAGCTTGCTGTGGTGGCGACGGCAGCAGCAATAACAGCAAAAACAAATGATTATTTTGATAGAGGAGAAAAGACTGAGGATGTAAAAAAAAATTTATAACAAACTCTTAATTATTTAGTTTTTAGGTCACGGGACCACAGAGAAAAAGCTGGGGGCGCACCTAGAAATTCCCCATGAGAAAATTCAAGGCTGATTAGGATCGTAAGCTAGCAAGTGGAGTCTCATAAATCCCAATAACAACCACATATTTTGATCTATTGCATCCCAAGAGAGGCAATGATACTCCATATCATATAACCATAACAAAAAATATACGATCAACCAACATTCATCGAATCGGAATTGGGACACAAAGCAGAAGCAAGTCATAGAGATTCATATTCCTCGATCCATGTCCACAAAGATGCACATGAAACAACACAGAAGAACTTTCAAGTGCATATATCTGTCGCGTTTCATTGCTAAGCAGAAGAAGTTGAAGTTATTCTCAAGTCATGGCAACAAAAAAAAGTTGACAAAGTTGAAAAGTTTCCACACTGATTATTAGCAAGAAAACAACGATACGTTTACAAGCTAAACATATAGAGAAGGCGGCTGGCAGCTACGTCTGTTGAAAACCACTCTCAAAAAGTCTTGTGTAGCATTTTCCCTACAATTTGCAATGAAGATTAGATTCCAACATCAAGAGGGCCAACAAAGAGAATCAAAAGATGCAGTCCAGTTCAAGAGTGAACTCATCACATTAACAAACAATGTATCCAGATGAGACTTCAGATAACTTTACTGCCCTCTCAAGGTTGCTTCCTGTTTTTAGTTCTTTGCTTCTAGCTTGTCGACACAACAGATATTGCTTCTAGAAGAGATGAGCAGCTTCTATGTTTTCAATTGATGCCTGATTTGCTTCTAGAAGAGATGCAAATGGCTCCTAAGAAGACAAATGACAACAAGGGATTCAAGCTAGCAATCTCTAATAAGATAGCTGAACCATAACGATAATGATTATTCATATCAAACGGGACAAATAATATATCTCTTCAATTCAATTGAACGAACTACATAATACAGGTGAGCATAGAAAAAAAAAGATGTTCACACAAGAAGAGATTGAAAATCTAAGAACAGTGAGGACTATAATATAGTTTGTTACAAAATTGAGCGAGTGGTCACTGCACCAAAGTAGCATTCTTCTGAAAGACTTTCCGAAAGGTGATTCATGGACACTAGAACAGAAGGAAGTCTTTGCTAATTGGGTGGAAAGAGACGCGGTTAAGCTTTGTTTCTACTTGGAAATTTTTGAACAGGAGGAGGTGACAAGGGCATTACATAAAGTGTAAACTTTGCTTCTGTCAGTGAACTGTTAATGCTTTATTCTTTGCAGGATCATTCGGACTCTTTTGAGATGTATTCAACTCAATATCTGTCATCAAATACTGAATCTGCTTTCATAAGTTCTCCTTTATGAATATTTTTCCCTTACAAAGTTAGTGAACACACCTTATCTTCCTCAAGGACTAGTCAATATTTGACACCATCATTCAGCTTTGCTGGCACAAACTAATGTAATCAGTAACTTTGATACCCTTATGCAACTTCTAATCCTGCACTTTCCTAGGAGCCCTCCTATATGCTCTAGGCTCATGTGACTGTGTTCCGATCATCTTGTAGGAGTTGGATGTTCCTTAAAGCGCCACAATGTCATACATCACCTTGATAATTCTATCCTTACCTATATAATATTCACACAACATCCAATACTCCGATAGAAGTTAGCTTCTTTCTAAATCCGATAGCATATCTAACCTTTATTTGTCCCCTAAACGGAAAAATCTTTATTGGATCATTGGGTTTCTAAATAGTTAACCATCCATCCATGCTAATGATCCTTTTCTAACTTTGACTTTGCTACATCATCAAACTATTATGAACAAGGATGCTTACATTAGAAATTGACACACAACTACAGTGGTACCATCTACGCAAGTTCCTCTCTTCGTATAGATAATATTATTTCAAGGGTAGTTTTATGTTATTGAGGGAAAGGGGTAGTTTGATTTCGTCATGTTATTCAAATCATACTCCAAGTTTAAATCTGATTCAAATATGGAATGAATTCTTCCAATATATGGTTTTAGGTTTGAATATCAGATTAATAGTGATCACATATTGTACTGATCATATAAATAATATAAGCTATAATTAAACAGACATTACAAAAGGGATGAAGTAAAAAAGAAATGGCTCCATTTTCTTATTTCTAGATTCAAGAGATGAATAATTGGATCTAGATACACAATTAATAAGCAGGTACTTGCGTTGGTTATACAGTTTGTTACAAAATCTCGAGGTTGACTCCTTCCCTCAGGTTCAATTTTTTTTTTTTTTTGGCCCTTGAAGGGCTTCTAGAAGAAAAGAAGTGACAAAGATGAATTGTAGATGCACATTTGATTCTCTATAAATTATTGTTATTATAGTTAAATGTTTGATTTGCATATGTTTCCTATAACAAACAAATGGTGAAGAATGCATAGTTAAGAGTGTAAATTTGTAATGGTAATGCTTATCCTTATCGAACTAGACAAGCAAATCAAATCTCCTAAGCAGACATAGAATAGAACCCGTAAATTTGTATCCATACATAAACCTACGAAATTTTCCTATCTGATCAAACCAACTCGAGTTATAATACTTACAACCCTTGCTTCTCAGAACACATGGAGATTGGAAATGGACAATTCCATTCAACCTCCATGGAAAACCAACAACACGAGAGGCCTGCTGCTGACGACCACAGTGTTGAAAGGTCTATAGCTCTTCCCGCTTCGTACAATGGAGAAAGCATCTACCAGAAAAAATATATAGAAGCAGTTGAAAGAGATGGAAGCGAATTATCCACTGAAGATGTGATGAGAGTTGCTGCCTTCAGCTTCACCCAAGTTTCTCCCAACATGCTCAGGGCACCATCAGGGCTGTCACTCTCGGGTCTCATGGGCAATGATATTAAAGATGTTGAGCTTGCCACCCTTCTCTTCTCTGTGGCTGAGAAGGTTAGTGTACAACAGTATGATCGGGCCAGCAACTTACTGCACGAGTGCTACAGACTGTCCTCCAAATTTGGAGATCCAGTTCAGAGGGTTGTCTACTATTTCTCAGAAGCGCTCCAAGAGAGGATCCAGAGAGACACTAGAGGATCTATAGAGAAAGGCCCAAATGACTCGTGCAACGTAGCAGTTCAACATGTCACTAGTGATGTAATTCATCTGATCATGCATTGCACGTTTCCATTCTCACAGATTTTGCAGTTTACTTCAATGCAGGCCGTCTTAGACAGCATAGAGTCTGCAAGAAGGGTCCACATGATTGATCTCTCAGTCTCGCATGGACTCCATTGGCCAATCCTTATGCAGGCATTAGCAACAAGAACCTCCTGTCCAGTTGATTTGCTAAAAATCACTGCAGTGGTATCGTCAGAGGAGGTTGTTGCTGCAACTGGCAAGAGGCTGTCGAGTTTTGCTGCAAGTATCAACATACCTTTTGAGTTTAGGCTGGTGATTGTATCTGATATGAAGGATTTAAAAGAAGATATGTTTGAGTTAACAGAAGGGGAGGCTTTGGGAGTCTACTCTAGTCTCGACATAAGTAGTCTGATTGTGAAGTATGAAAGCTTGGAGAATATGATGAGAGTGATCCATAGGCTAATGCCTCGGGTGGTGACAGTTATAGATGTGGAAGCCAAGCACAACTCCAAGTTTCTCATTAATAGGTTCACTGAAGCTTTGTTCTACTTCAGTGCATTGTTCGACTGCCTTGACGTCACGATGGAGAGAACCGACATCAATAGAATACTAATTGAAGGGGTCATCTACGCGCAAGTGATACGGAACATCATTGCAACCGAGGACAACGAAAGGGTTGTGAGGCATGTTGGGATCAGTGTGTGGAGGGAGTTTTTCGCTAGGTTCGGGCTTGTGGAGGCTGAACTGAGCAGCCGGTCACTGTATCAGAGTGGTATTCTTCTGAAACAATTCCCAAAGGGCGAATCTTGTACACTGAAACAGGATGGGAAGTCTTTGCTTGTTGGGTGGAAAGGAACACCATTGAACTTTGTTTCTGCATGGAGATCTCAGAAGACAAGGAAAAGTTGATGAGAAGGGAAATGTAACTAAGATGATAAGAAGCTATCAACAAAGATTTGAGAGAATTTAAATTTTTTTTTTTTTTTTTTTAATCTTTATGAGAGATTTTGATTTTGAGATCTACATGGTTCAATAGTGCATCAAATAATTAGCAACGCAACAAATGTGTCTTTCAATGCCCCATATTATCAACATAGGATAACTTAAAAAAGAGAAAAAGAAAAACCGAAGAAAATATGGATGGAGATACTATACTGTTTCTATATCTGTAGCTTGTTACATTTTTCCGTAGAGATACTCTTTGACAGGTCCAATACGCAAACCTCATACAATAGCTGCTAATAAAGAAAGTTTTCACTTGTACATCGCATTCATGACTAAGTTAACAGCAAAGCAATGCCAAATCCAAAGCCGGCCATTCTTAAGCTTCCAGGTTCCTCTCTACTCTACTCTTGGTTCTTCTACCTTCATCTGATGCTCCCTGGATATTCCCTGCAACTAATATAATCAAACAAATGACTGAAAGCTCTCTCTGAAGTTACAGGCGAAATTATTTAACTTAATGTACAAACAGATACTGTTTGTTCTTGTGCAAATAAATTAACTTTCAATGATATCATGATCAATGCAGGTGGATATTGTTTATATCGAAGCAGGCCACTGCTCTTCGGTCTTGTGCATAGATATCTACATGTACAGCCGCAAATACAGTCTTTCAAGTAGTTTGAACTCTATAATTTGACATCAGCATTTGTATCCGAAACAGCACACTGACATGCACAGTGAACGTTGTTTCTTCACCTGCACAACAAAAGAGAAGCATCTCTATCTTCAGAATTATCATGAAGGGGTTAAAACAATGCACTAGGGCTGAAATATAAATTACCTTGTGTTATAGAGAAAACGAGTGGAATATAGCAAAGAGCCAAAAGAACAAAAGAAATATAGACACAAAGATTTACGTGGAAAACCCCTTAAAAGGTTAAAAATCATGAACAAGACAGAAAAATTTTATTACTAGACAAAAGTAATAAAATACAAAGGAGGGAGAAGATTGATTTTTGGGATGGATTGATAAGGGAGGGGGAGAGGCCCCCTTACCTCATTCTCCCACAAACAATGTGGGACTAAATATTCAACATTCTCCTACTTGAAAATTTAATTGAGTTTCAATTAATCTTCACACCATCTTTTCTGTCTTGTCATCATGTTATTTACGTCTCTGTCAGGCCACAAGAGGATCGACACCAAATGAACTTATCCGTATTGAATCTTTTTGTCTAGGTTCTCTTTAGTGTGTATTTTCTGTACATCCACCATTCCTTCTTCTACTTTCTCACGAACGAAGTGATACTGAACTCGGATATGCTTGGTTCTTGAATGAAAGGCTGGATTCTTTGCAAAGTGCAAAGCGCTCTGACTGTCACAAAACAAAGAAATCTTCTCTTGTTTGTACCCGAACTCCTCCATCACCAACTTCAACCATATCGCCTCTTTACTGGCTTGTATAGCTGCTACATATTCTGCTTCTGTAGTTGAGATTACAACAACAGACTGCAATTTTGAAACCCAGCTTATAGCCCCACCTGCAAGAATAAACACATATCCAGTAGTAGATTTACTTTTGTCAAGGTCACCTGCATAATCAGAATCAACATATCCACGAACAATTACATCTGATCCTCCATAACATAATGCAATATTTGAGGTTTCTTTGACATATCGTAGAATCCTTTTTATCGTATTCCAATGCTCTCTACCAGGATTTGCCATGTACCGATTAACCACTCCCACTGCATGTGCAATGTCTGGTTTTGTACAGATCATAGCAAATATTAAACTATCCACTGCTGATGCATAAGGTACTCGAGACATCTCCATCCTCTCTTCTTTATTGCTAGGACACATACTTGAGGATAATTTGAAATTAACAGAAAGAGGGATAGAAATTGACTTACAATCTTACATATTGAACCTCCGAAGAATTTTCTTCAAATAATTTTTCTGAGTAAGCCAAATCTTCCTATTACTTCTGTCTCGGTGAATTTGCATCCTTAGAATCTTGTTTGCTGGTCCCAAGTCCTTCATCTCAAACTCCCTAGCCAACTGAGCCTTTAATTCTTGAATCCGATCTTTGTTAGGGCCTGCAACTAACATGTCATTTACATACAATAGCAATATAACAAAGTCGTTATCATCAAACCTCTTGAAATATGCACAAAGGTCTGCATAGAGTCTATTGTATTTCAGGCTCATGATGAAAGAATCAAATCTCTTATACCAATATCTTGGCGCCTGCTTTAATCCGTATAGAGATTTGTTCAACCTGCAACCCAAGTTCTCATTTTCTTTTTCTTCAAAACCTTCTGGTTGGAGCATATAAATCTCTTCTTCAAGATCACCATGAAGAAATATTGTCTTTACATCTAATTGCTCTACATGTAAATCAGAAATAGCACATATAGTCAGAACTACTCGAACTGTAAAAAGTTTAACCACAGGAGAAAATATATCATTAAAGTCAATACCTTCCTTCTGAGCGTAGCCTTTGACCACCAATCTTGCACGATAACGCTCCAGTTGATCATCACTGTTCCTTTTGATTTTGTATACCCATTTGTTGCCAATGAGTTTTCTTCCTGGTGGTAGCTGCACAAGATCCCAAGTCTTATTTTTATGAAGAGGTTCGATCTCCTCCTGCATTGCTGTCATCCACTGATATGCATTTGAACTGGTCATTGCTTCTTGGAAAGTTGATGGCTCTCCGTTTTCAGTTAGAAGGCAGTATGTAACATTACTATCCACATCATAGTCAGAATGCCAAACTGAAGCTTTTCTTTCTCGGCTTGATCGTCTGATCTCTTGCACACCAGAATCAACAGGTTCTGGAATCTGGATCTCTCTAACTGTTTCAGAAGAATTATCTTTCATCTGTATCACTGCAGTCTCTACTTTTGAAGTGCTATCATTTTGGACCTTCTTTTCTGTAAAGATGACATCTCTGCTGATGACAACTTTGTGGGCAGTGGGATCCCACAAACGATACCCCTTTACACCATCAGCATACCCTAAGAAAATACACTTTCTGGATTTCGGATCCAATTTAGTAGTTTCTTGGGAATTATACATCACATATACCGAACTTCCAAAAACATGAAGATTAGAGTAATCGACTGGTTTACCTGTCCACATATCCATCGGCGTTTTCAACTCAATTGTTGTTGATGGAGTCCGATTGATCACATAATAGGGGGTGTAGACTGCTTCAGCCCAGAAAGATTTTTCTAAGCCTGTTGCTCTCAACATTACTCTTGTACGTTCAAGCAACGTTCTATTCATCAGCTCTGCCACTCCATTCTGTTGAGGGGTGTACGCCGTCGTGAACTATCTTTTGATACCCTCTTACTTGCAGAATTTATCAAATTTATTACCAGTGTATTCTCCTCCATTATTTGATCTGAGACATTTGATCTTTTTACTAGTCTCAAGTTCCACCTGCGCCTTGAAAATTTTGAAGGTTGGAAACACATCTGCCTTACTTCTGATTGGATACACCCAACATCTCTTGAAATAATCATCAATAAATGTGACAAAATATTTTGCTCCTCCAAGGAACATAACCGGTGCCTGCCATATATCAGAGTTAACTAATTCTAGAATAATTTTGCTTCTAGAATTTGATGTGCTGAACTTTAGCTGATGTTGCTTGCTTGTCATACATTCCTCACAGAATGGTAGAGAAACCTTCGTGAGACCCGGAAGTAGCTTTCTTTCTGCAAGAATCTTCATTCCCTGCTCCGATATGTGGCAAAGTTTTTTATGCCACATCGTTGCGGTCTTCTCATCATCATTGTTTGTGACAACTGATACTTCTCCTTTCTGTAGAGTCTCTCTCTTGACTAAGTACAAGTTTCCAGCTAATTTTTCTCCTTTCATAATCACAAGCGCGCCTCGTACAATCTTCATGATCCCCTTCTCACTTTCCATCTTGCACCCGAGGTCGTCAAGCTGTCCTAAAAACAATAAGTTCTTTTTCATTCCCTCCACATGTCGCACTTTTTGGATGGTGCGAACTGTCCCGTCAAATATCTTCAATTTGATGGATCCTCTTCCAACGATCTTCAAGGCATTATCGTTACAGCTGTAAATCGTTCCCCCAGAAACTGGTTCATAGTGATGGAACCATTCTCTGAGAGAAATCATGTGAAATGTTGCTCCAGAATTGAACAACCATACATCCTGTAATCTTTTTCTGCCTTCATGTGATATTGTTGCCTCACATACTAGGGCATTTTCATCATCTAAACTGCTTGTCACATTTCCTTGAGGACCGGAATTTTGTTTCAAATTCCAACAATCTCTTTTGTAGTGACCCTTCTTTCCACAATTGTAGCATTTGACATTCTTCTTACTCCGTAATTTGGATCTACCGCGTCTTTGACTCCCACTGGGGTCAGGTTCCATTGATCTTCCTCTCGTCACCGTCAACGCTTCTACTTGGTATAAACTTGCTTGCCTGTCTTCCTTGTTTTTGCGCCGCTTCTCTTCATCTAGGACTACAGCTGCAATATCATCGAAGTCGAGGCGATCTTCAACCAAGTTACTTGTTTTGTTGATGATGAGTTGATCGTATGAATCGGGTAGACTCTGGAGTAAAATTTCAGCATGTTCACCCATTTTTATATCATAACCCAAATTCTTGAGTTGTGAGAATAAAGTGTTGAGGGTATTTATGTGCTCCGTCACTGCAGTAGATTCTGACATCCGAATGGTGTATAACTTTCTCTTGAAGAAAATTTTATTGTGGAGAGATTTGACCTCGTACAGTTTTACGAGATGATCCCAAATCTCCTTTGCTGTTTTTTTCTCTTGAATGCTGGACAATATATCATCTCCTAATCCAAGATGGAGATATGAAACAGCCTCAGTATCCATCTCTATCCATTTCTCATCTGAAATATTTTCTGGCCTTTCACCGATGGCAGAAAGGCACTTATTTTTTACCAAGATAGCCATCATCTTCATTTTCTAGAGACCAAAATTGCCTCCGTTGAATTTTTCATTCTCAAATTTGCCCGTCATTGCTATATCCCAACTCCAACACAACTCCCACTATTCCACGTAAGTGGGCCACACGAGAGCACTATTCATAAAAGTGGGCCCCACAAGAGTACCGAGCCCCAAACAGCCAAAAGAAATTAATTTTGGTACTTCACGAAAGTGGGCCTCACAAGAATAAGTGGGAGAAAGTGGGAGAACAAGTGGAAGAAAGTGGGCCCCACAAGAACAAGAACAAATGGGTGGACCCTACAAGTATACCGAGTAGGTCTCACAAAGAAGCAAATACTTATTTTCTGATGTGGAGGGTGACAACCACTAATGTTGAGGATCCACGTTACAACCACAGAGCATACGATAAGTACCACAACTTTATTGACCTAGCTCTGATACCACTGATATAGAGAAAACGAGTGGAATATAGTAAAGAGCCAAAAGAACCAAAGAAATATAAACACAAAGATTTACGGGAAAACCCCTTAAAAGGATAAAAATCACGGATAAGACATAAAAATTTTATTACTAGACAAAAGTAATAAAATACAAAGGAGGGAGAATATTGATTTTTGGGATGGATTGATAAGAGAGGAGGAGATGCCAATTTATAGTCTTCCCCCCTTACCTCATTCTCCTACAAACAATGTGGGACTAAATATTCAACACCTTGACCCTCAAGTCAGATAAATACACTTCCGATCTAGGTGGAATTTGAAGCAAATCCTGCACAAGTTAAAACTAAAAATAAAAAATGTGCTTGAGATAGAACAGGACTTGTAATACCTAGCTCAATGGTCCCATATTAGATGTGAGACAAGTGATAGAGTAGTTTATAATGATTCCGATGAAGCCATTAAGTAACCGTAGCTAGATTTTTTGGAGGAGGATCCGTAGCTAATTATAAACTATTTTAATTAATTCTTATTATCCTATCGGAGTCGTTTTTAGCATATTCAAACCAAATATATTGCCGGTACTTATATATGCTCGTTTGATGCCCCTTTGACAGGGCATCTAACTCTAAAAGGAGGGAGAATGTAATACCTAACTCAATAATCCCACATCAGATGTGAGACAAGAGATAAAATAGTTTATAATAATTCCAAATAAGCCTTTAAGAAATCGTAACAAGCCTTTTTGGGGGAGGATCTGTGGCTAATTATAAACTATTTTAATACTTGTTATCTTGCCTGAGGATTTAGCATATTCAAACCGAATATGCTGTTGGTACTTATATGCACTTGTTTACTGTATATCTGTTTACTGTATATCAGGGCAGGACGGAGTAAATTTTTTTCTTTCCGATTGTATGTATGCAAATGTAAATCCAGTTATGTAAATATAACTAAACAATATATTTTAGACGGCATACAATAAAAACCCAGTAGCGATCTTTTTTTGGATCACTTGGGTGTCTCATCTTCAATCATACTGCTATAGGTTGCCTCACCATTGTTGTCGTTCTTCCTTGTTGGCTTCCTTCCATTTCAAATACTAACTAGCGTCCAACCATTTGGAGGTAGGAGGACCTTTTCACATCAAGCCCTATATGTACTGGCTAAGATTCTCTGTTCCTAGGAAAAGTATCACAATGTTGAAATCGAATCCTCTATTCTCTTTCGAGGAATGTGGTTCTGATGTTAATTACCATCCTCAAGGATTCATATATGAATCTGCACGCAAACCAGCTCCTGCCTTCTCAGCAGAAGATATGGGCAGTGGAGGAGGACCGGCTGTCGATGACCTTTGGGCAAGATATGCCTTCTTCATCACGAGCCCACTCGAGAAAGCTGTCCCCTTTAATGTACCCGAAAGCCCACAATTTTGCCAGGATTCCATGGCGATCAATGACACCAACTTCAATGAAATCTCCAACGCTATGCAAATGCCCAAGAGGCCAGCAGTAGCATTTGAAGGAGCTCTGGACAGCTCTGTAATGACTGCAACATCTCAGCTTCTCCCTACAAAAGAGAAGTCTGCCTCTACTCTCCTTCCGTCATTTCACCTTATGAACAACTGTAAACCAAGCTATAAATCCTCTGACGGAGAAAGGGAAAGCAGCTTCTACGACAAAGAAGTAGCTAGAACTGAAAGGAGCGGAAATGAATTGTCCACTGAAGAAGTGATGAGAATAGCTGCTGCTCATTTCATACAGTTGTCTTACGCCAAAGATGGTGATCCTTCAGTACAACGACTTCCCTTTGGAATATCACTATCAAGTCTCACTGTCGAGGAGATAAAGAATGTTGAGCTCGCCATCTTTCTTCTTGTTGCAGCTGAGAAGGTGGCAAACCAACAGTATGAAAGGGCAAGCAATCTACTCCGACAGTGCTACACGATTTCCTCTAGCATAGGAAATCCAGTTCAGAGAGTGGTCCACTATTTCTCTGGTGCACTCCAAGAAAGGATTGATCGGGAAACTAGGAGGCAATCGTTGAAGGCACAGAAGGCAAGGGGAACCATGACAGCAGAAGAAATGATCAAAGCAATGCTGGAGAGCAATACTTTGAAGCTCATCTGCTACAAGACCCTACCATTCGTGCAAATCATGCAGTTCACATCAGTGCAGGCCATCATAGATAATGTAGCCAATGCAAAGAGGATCCACGTGATTGATCTCTCCATCAAGCATGGACTACAGTGGACTATCCTAATACACGCACTGGCAACTAGACCAATATGCCGCATCGAGTATCTGAAGATGAGTGCAGTCGCATTAGCAGAAGAGCTAACCGTTGAGACTGGAAAGAGGCTCTCTAGCTTTGCAAAGGGTTTCGGCCTACGATTTGAATTCAAAGCAGTGGTTGTGCCTGACATGAAGGACTTGAGGGACACAATGTTTGAGTTGAGCGAAGGGGAGGTGCTTGGTGTCTGCTCTCACATGTGTATGGACCCTATGATAGCGAGGCCAGAGGCTTTGGAGAATGTAATGAAAGTGATTTGGAAGCTTCGACCTTCAGTGATGACAGTTATAGATGTCGAAGCCAAGCATAATTCACCATCTTTCATCAACCAATTCACTGAATCCTTGTTCTACTTTAGTGCTTTGTTCGACTGCATGGACAGTGTGATGGGGAGAGACGACAACAATAGGATGGCATTGGAGGAGACCTTCTTTTCACAGGGGATTAACTGTATGGTTGCAGCTGAGGGCAAGGAGAGGGTAGTGAGGCATGTGGGGGTCAGTGTGTGGAGAGAGTACTTTGTGAGGTTTGGACTTGTGGAGGCTGATCTGAATGAAGATTCATTGTACCAAGCTAGTCTCATTCTAAAGCAGTTTGCCTATGGAGGCTCATGTACCCTGGAAAAGAACGGAAAATTCATGTTGATCGGTTGGAAAGGAACTCCAATGTTCTTTGTTTCTGCTTGGAAATTTCATAGGACAGAGGCCAACACATGAACCTCCAACCCCCAAGTCCATGTTTTTGAGAGAGGGGATATTAACTAATGTATCTATTCAACCATTTAAGAGTTGAATCCATGCATGTCCTGCTTTTGCTTTTAACATTCAGCAATTTTTCTACTCTTCTGTGGAATCTGTTATGATTGAGAAAATTGAATCTATTTCGCACTTAAATATCTAATATTGTCATAATTTCTCCGAACCCCCGTTGATATATTATCCTTTTAACTATGCCATTCTAGGATAACCAGGAAACACTTGAGACTCTCTTGTGTGTCGCCTCTCAAAACTTTTTTGTCTACATTTTTTGGTCGCTAGTGACATGAGGAGGAAGAAATTTGTTTGAATCTTGGGCATCAAGTGGAGATTCATATAAACTCTTATCTAATCAAGGACAGTTTTGCTCCAAAGAAACCTTCTAATATAAATGACAGGATCTACCCAATGCTTTCTGGCCTACAAGATCAATGCTATCATAGTCTGTAGAGTTTGAGGTTATGTAAACAAACCACCGGCCGAAAGTTCTCTCTTCTTTGGAAAGACCAACAAAAAAATTAACATAGGGAAACCTTCCCACCTTTCAAACAGAGGTTTAATCCTGGGAGCCTAGGATTTTCCACCATATGTTGGTGCCAGAATGTTGATATTTCGAAAAGAAATTAGAAAGTCTCAGAAAACGATCAAATACATAGAGGGGACGCTGCAGCAAGACCAAAGATTTCATTTTCTACTGACTGACATGATAAGTACCTGGATCAACAGCGACAGGTTACAATATGATAAACGTAGTGATCAGAGTTGGAAGGTCCACGATTGTCCAAGTTCTTGGATTGCCGATGGGAGCTAAAATTGGATGGTAACCTACAAAAAGCAACAAGAAGCACGGCAAGACACACCATGAGAACATGATTAACAGAAAAGGGATAAATGATGCAGGCTACTATTATAATTTCTAGTATTTGCACATTGCACGACTTCAGCTATTATGTCTGGGTTTATCTATGTCTAAAATATACAATAACTGACAGGTAACAAATAGCTATTAAGCTATCAATAACTGAAAAAAGAAAAATAGAAAGTAAATGACAGGTAAAGAGTAGCTATCAAGCAACATATAGCAGAAGTGTTGTTAAAAATGTTAAAGTTGAAGAAGAGACATGAAGGGTCTGTGTATAATAATCAGAAAATAATGTAAAGGGACTAGGAAAACTGAGGGCATTAAAAATTAAGCCAGATGTTGAGCTCATCTTACTTTCGTTGTCATTAAGTTTCTGTTTCTAATGTAAGAATTTTCTTTACCTAAGAACCTCCAAACACATGATTTTAAATTACAGTAGATACTGATATATTGGAGATATTGTATCAGATTTTGAGGTACATGATATGCAATGTACCATAAAATAACTGTATGATATTACCAACTCTAGTACTATGAATTATCAGCACCAATGCCGAATTCTTGTATTTTAAACCTTTCTTAAAAAAATAGTTTAGGATTTTACTATAATATCCAATTATTTTCAATCCAGAGAAAAAGGAGCTCATCTTGTATAGTTCTTCTACCTTACAAACTTTACCACCACTACTCCAGCACGTGTGTACATGTACACACCACATATGAATACTCTATTTTCGCATACCAAATTAGTCGTAATTGGGTGTGCGGTAAGGATACAACAACAACTAAGCCTTTTATCCCAAATACTTGGGGTAGGCTGTATGAACCAAAAGAGAATCACGCCGGATCGATCACGTTGATAATCCTTCTTCATTTATTCTTATCAAGTAATATCTCCTCATTTATATCTCTAGAATATATATCTTTTCATATCACCTCCATCTATATTTTCTTCAGCCTTCTCTTCTCTCTTTTAACTTGTTCTATGTTAATAAACTCCCATCGTCGAACTGATGCATTTGTACGTCTACGTTGCACATGACCGAACCATTGTAAGATTTTTTTACATCTTCTCGTCGATAGGATGCTATACCTATCTTAGCACGGGTACGGTACGGATCCTGAATAAAATAACTGAACCTATGATTCGGTTCAGTTTATTTAGGCTCAGTTTGTATTCGGTTTTGGATGTATCAAACCGACCCAAGCCAAACAGACCGAAATTAATTATAAACCACATACACACACACACCCAATTAATTATATTTCTAACCCTAGTTTGATTTTAGATTTATAGTTTTCAATTCCACCTTCCTCTTTGAGCTTCGAATTCTGACCATACCCCCTTTCCTCCCTCCTTGGGCCACTCTCCTGACTTCACCTGCTCTCGCTCTTTGAGAAGGTGTTGCATCGTCTCCTTCCTCCCTGAGATGCATAAGGGCACCCCCAACTTTGAGATGAATAAATCGGCCACCATATAATTTCATTATCCTCACCAAAGAATTTAACAGAACAAGAAATTTGATACATCTACTGACAATTATTTTAACGCGATCAACCGTCACCCAACTCTTACCTCCTACACCACCATGCCTATCGCTAGTATGTTTTTTTAACTTTCGGGGCTTGCCCAAAAGGGCCAACCCAATTTAACTAATCCGGCCAAAGCCATACCTTTTTTATTCAAGCTGGTTCAATTAACAGATTAATTCAATTCGGTTTCAGGTTGGACAAAATTCCAGATATCTGGTCTAAACACTGATGCACAACTTCTATGTACGGGTCTGTAAACGTGATATATGACTTTGAGCAGTTTGCAATATGCAGGAGGTAGGTTTAATCGAATAGGTATTCAAGTCCATAGTGTCCTGGAGAGCATTTTTAAGGTCATTTCAACATACATATATACACACACACAGAGAGAGAGAGAGAGAGAGAGAGAGAGAGAGTTAGGCTAGTATGATAGTATTTAGGTGTGGATACTATCAACTAAGATTTAATAATGAGCAACTCAAAAAGAAAATATATTTTGGTAGATGTGATTTATCTTTCATAAACTAATTACAAATAAAATTTCATACGATTTGGATTTGATTTAACCATGGATCACGTGTAAACAAAATGAATACATTAAATTGTCATAAAAATTCACTAATTTTTATGAGATTCTATTTGTAAATAGTTTAGATTGAGTTTATGATTGGTAGATTAAATTTTCCTCTTTCTCATGTCATTAGCATACCACTTCCTAATGGTCACTTTAACTTAGAGAAACTTGACTATGGTCATCTTCCTCCTATAACCCAACTATAATGAAAAGTTCCTCCCCGAAAATTTTTCACTAAACCGCATATCCCTACTATTCTTCATCTCCTACCTCTATATTTTGATGATTATCAATTAATATCCAGGAGCTTTCTCGTTGACCTCATTTCTCAATGCTTATATTGTCCTTCTCCCTCTCTTGTAGCCTCCTGAGAGGAGGATTTTGGGATGGATGGTTTGGGTAGGGTGGGGGTGTGGGAATATAAAGTGTTCAGTTACACAGATTCTCTCATTAAATCATACTTCCTAATGGAAAGGTATACTCCTGATACCTTTGACATTTCTTCATACAAGAAAAACTTGTCCCATCTGAAACCCTCATGACATAACATCTTTTATAAAACTTTGGCAAGCAATATTCCATTTAAATAAGAAACTCATAGCTAGTAAGCAATGCATGCTATTTGATCATCAGATTTAAAGAAGAGCGAAGTGAGCCATACATCTCCCTCAGATGTATCTCGAACTCTGATCTCCCTACTTCTCAAGCGGGAGTAATTCCACCTTTCTTAAATCAAATACGGATAGAGGACTCTGCACTCTCAAAACAAACAACCTAGCTCAAGACTAAACTTCAAAAACACATGAACATAAACAACCTTCTTTAACCCACATCTATGAAGCACAAGCACGAGTATAGATATGGATATTGGTGCAGATATGAGTACGAGATATGACAAATTTGTAAATGAGTAGGATCCAAAGATATGACTATATGAGAGAGGGCAGCCCGGTGCTACAAAACTCCCGCTATGTGCGGGGTCCGGGGAAGGGTCGGACATCTAATACTACTGTGTTAAAATGAATAAACTTGATGAGATCTATTAAGGTTGTCCCCTTTATTAAACAACTTTAATATATAAATAAAATGAACCATATAACTCAAACTTATTACTAAACAAAAAAATGTGCGGAAAAAATGCATGTGTGTGAAAAATCTCAAAACTTATAGACATTAAATAATTGAGAATGCAGAGAAGAAGCCAACACAACCTAGAACTGTTCAAGAAGTGTCATTGTTGGATGTGTTCAGTACATATTGAGTATGGATACCGTTAATTATACAAGTATCTATGCTACATAGGCCTATATTTGTATAAGTAGCAAAGTCATTTAAGACCATATTTGATCATTGCTTGCTAAGCATAAACAGCCACCCTCGTTATAACTAACGCAATTTTCTGCGGGAAAAAAACTCATTGGGCCATTATTAACTCCATAATGTCCTCATGCTTCCAAAAGACTCTTTCCTTCCTTTCATTTGACATTCGTTAAAATTTAGATGCATTAACAAAAAATTTTACGGTTTACATACTACACGTTGTTAAGTGTGGAAGAATGTGATTTGCCACATCGATACAATTACATTACAAAAATGCACTATAATATAGTTTACTAACCTAGCAATATTTTCCAGATCATTGCTTGCTAACGCAGGATCCATAACCTTTCCAGATTCTCACATACAGTATGTTGGGTTCAGGCAACAAACAGCAAAACAAACAGATTAATTATTTTCCAGATCCAGAAAATACTCAAATAATTTAAGCATGTGGGTTTCTGGACCACTAGATGTATGAGATGGAGTTTGGTATACACTCAAAGACCAATCACTGCGAAACGTTTGATGCATTTCCATTCATGCTTCGTCTTCACTGGCTTCAGAAATACATTAATAAAAATATTCAAGAGGATGAAATGCATGTTAGTTGATGGATAATAGATTACACATTCAACTTTAAGGACCACTCATCCAATCCATGAGTAAAATATAGTATTTGGAGAACCTATACATACAAAATTATCTAGCATAGGAAATAGTTTGGAAACATATCCAGCCAAAAAACATAATATTCAAGTTTCCAAACATTCAAACACTCAATAGTCAAACATATTCATGATGCTAATTCACTCCTTAAGGTTTTATCTACTGAGGAGATGATGATCCACCATACCTGCCCCCCAAGCTAAATTTCCAGGTAGAGATGAAGTGCAGTGGTGTTCCCTTCCACCCAATCAGCAAGGACTTTCCATTCTTCTCCAGCAAACATGAACTATCTTAACAAACTGCTTAATGAGAAGGCTGGCTTGGTAAATTGACCACTTATTTCAGCTTGGTTTCCATGAGGCCAAACCTAGAGTAGTGAGACTACTTGCTTAACCACCCTTTCGCTTCCTTCAGCCTGCAAGTACGCTCTTTAACCCCAGTGCGAAGAAGTTACTTTCAATAAGCATCCTATTCTCATCACTCATCCCCGTCAACTGTCAAGACAATCGAAGCAGGCACCATAGACGAGAAATACTTCAGTGAACCTGAAAATGAAAGATGGCAAGTTGAGCTTCGCTTTGACATCTATAACCATTGTCGCACATAGCTTGAGCTTTTCAATAACCCATTAGATTATCCAAGCTCCTAGGCTTTAGGATCAAACTATTCACGTCCAGGCACTGAAGTTCATTACAGCTCCCCCTTCTACCAACTCAAATATACATTTACTCAAATCTTTCATTTCAGGTATGATCACCATCCTGAAATCAAAAGAAACTCCTGCACTTTCCATGAAAGTTGACAACCTATCGCCATTGCACCTACTGCTTCTTCTAGGGTCCTCACTGCAGTAATTTTCAGGGATTCAACAGGATAGGTGTATCTTGTGTTAGTGCTTGCATAAGGAGTACCTAGTGGTAGCCATATTCGGTTGACAGATCAATCATGAGTATCGTCTTAACCGTAGCTATATTCTCCAAGATAGCTTGGATTGCAGTGAAGTCCAAGGTTTTTGCAAATGGTAGAGCACTGTTGGAGGCCAAATGTACATGACGGCTTGACAGTACAGATTTCATGGCATCTTGAAGTGCCACTGTTCCCCTTCTTTGAGTTTCATTTAATGGCTTGACAGTACAGGTTTCATGGCATTTGTCATTAGTGCTTGCATAAGAAATACCCAGTGGTAGACATATTTAATCTGACAGATCAATCATGAGATCGTCTTAACCATAGCTATATTCTCTAAGATAACTTGGATTGCAGTGAAGTCCAAGGTCCTTGCGAATGTTAGAGCGGTGTTGGAGGTCAAATGTACAGGATGGCTTGACAGTACAGATTTCATGGCATCTAGAATTGCCCTTGTTCCCCTTCTTTGAGGTTCATTTAATTTAATAGCAAATTTCCAGTTTCTCGGATGATCCTTTCTTATAGTACATCTGCAAAATAGTAGACAACTATCTCAACTAGATTCCGAGTGTTACACGACTATATGAAAAATTACTTGAGTATATTATTTGCTTGATCATAATGTTGGTTGTCAACCTTCTTAGATCCAGATGTGAGAAGGCTCACAAGCTCAACATTCATGACCTCACAGTCTACGAGAGTGGAAAGGGATTGCCCAAATGGAAGCTTCATCTTGGAATTTAGGAAGTATGAATACGGACAAAGATTCAAATATGGATTCGGATATGGACAAGAAACATGACATTTGTAAACACGGCAAGGATACAGAAAAAAAAATACAAGTATATATATTTTTTATTATTAACATGATAATTTTACTAAAATATCCAATAAAAAAACACTAATAATATATGAGTTCGTGTCTCTTTATTCCTTTTCAAAGAATAAGGTTTACTATCAACTATACATCTATCTCTCCCTCACCCTCTGTAGGCAAAAAGATAAAAGGAGAAGATAGTGTTGATAACGGGTCATAAATTAGCATATAAAATGTATACAAAAAATTATTTTTTCAAACATAGAAATACAAAAAACTCATGTCCATAAAAAAATATTGAATTATAACTTTATAAAATAACTAGGTTTAGATAAATATTACTCATTTAGTAATATTTATTTTCAACTTTTCCAAACCATTTAACTCTTTTTTTAGATACAAAATATAAGAAGCTTAGGTATGACGATGACATGGTATTTTATCTTTTGACATGCTATGTTGCGTGTCCGACACGATTTTTGGTATACTTGCATCGAACACATGTCTGGCAAAGCGTCCGTGTTTCTTAGCATGGAAGGATCACTTTCTACCAAGGTAGACAATTGGATGAAATAGACAACAGCTATCTTCACATTTCCTCCTGATGATAATCCCCTTTGCCATTAACTATGGTTGTTTCTTTGTCTACTTCTTTTTTAATGTTGCTACAGTAGTGGACTCCCGGAATCTTTGGTAGTCTCCATGGGATAGGCCTGCTGAGTGATTCTAATGACTTGATCTTGGAAGAGTCACTGCTCATAGCCTGAAAGGAATGCATATTAGATACTACAGTGGAGGCTCATTTCTAAATATCGCCCCTGGAGTAGAACTCAGAATGGGAGCACAATTTCTCAATCCCCACCTCTCATGTTTTGTAATGGGAAGAACTCATGCAATTCTCCTTGGAGAGGATGGTTTAAATTAGATTCGTAATCATCAAAATAGAATAAAGGATTCAACATGTTGTTAAGCTGAGTGGTCAATTGGAGGGAATGGCATGTAAGAAAGAATGTAGGAAGCTTGTATTTCATTTGGGTGGACAAAATCCCAAATGAGCTGAAATAGTATCATTGTCGGGTTCCAATAAAGGTGCTCTTGTCCTTATCGATTTGCTTGTAAAGCTACAAGAACAGGGGATGATCAATGATTATACTGCATTACTATAGATCTATCCATGCATAGAGCTATTAACCTTTCACTCTTAGATTATTCTACTTTAGTGTGATTCTCTTTCCATATTAAATAGGCAAAGCAACATTACTATCTAGACAATAAAAAAAACAGAAGGCCAGCTCAGAGGTAGATTCAACAATCATCAATGTGTCCACATAATCTTATAGAAAGTGCTCTCTGGGGCCTCCTTCTAAGGCTCTTAGTTCTGGATTCTCTATGTGGTGGTCTCCACACACACTCTCTCTCTTTGACCCGTCCCATTTGATCCTTATATTGTTCTTTCTGGTTTCACCTTTTGCCTTGGCCTATAAACTTCTTATTGAACATTAAGGCAAGATGTAAGCCGAAAAGTCATTGGAAAACACACTCTTGAAGGCTGTCAAAGAGGTTAGGGAATAAACATAGGAGGATCAACTATAGCGAAACGCACTACAGAATTTTATTGAATCAAGATAATATAAATTTTCTATGGTAAATAATATGTTAGAGACGTGAATAAAAGTTAGTTAGCTAGCCTCTTAAAAAGCCATTTTTAATAAAACTCCCCAGTCAAGGCCAAATTTAGCTTCTAACTAGTTTTTTATGTGAAAGACCAATAAATCATCAAAAAATTGACAAGTCTCTGATAAGATGATGATAAGATCATCCTAAAATAATTTGAAGATTTTTGACAAAAACTTCTAGCATGAAGAAAATTGCATTTTTTTTTTTTTCTCTTGCTTGATGAAACTCCCAAACGCGTTGTTGCCTGTTCATACAGTACAAACTCGTGCAAGAATTATGACCACTGTTTCTAGGATAAGAAAGAAGTTACTAATTACAATATGCTTAGCCTTTCTTCCCAAGTTATATGACAGGAACATTTGCAAAAAAAATAAACCGGATTATTTTTAGAGTACGTCTCTCCAAATTGGAAACAAACATTGGAATTATGACTTCCCTTGGCTTCATATTCATGAGAGTCCAAAACTCCGTATGGCAGATTGGATATCGTCTGTGCATCATTTATACAATCTATCAGAACGACTCTTAAACCAAAAAAGAAATGGTAATGTAGAAAGCTTTGAAATAGTTTGAGACATATATGGACCCTAAGGTTATCTTAAGAGATGACATGAGTGATAATGGGTTTGCAGACTACCAAGGCACTTGCAATGAGGATAATATGTTTGAAAGTATCAGAGTTTGGACGTCAACTGTAGTATAAACATCAACTCTCTTAGATTTTGAGTTGTGTTCTCGTGTTTTTGTTTGATCAATCTACGCTCGAATTTCATGGCGGTGAGGCTTTAAAAAGTTGTACCATGCTGAATTGCATAGAAAAGTCGAGTGGAACTCTGACATTCAGCATTAATCACTTTTTAATGAAATGCAGGTGAATGTATCCATTGTTTATGCTAAGACAATCAGTGGGAGTTGAATTTGTGTTCAATAATATATTTAAGGCCCTAGCATTTACATCCACCTCACCTTTCATGTGATTTTCGTCGAAATCATCAGGTTATACAATTAGTGGAGAGCCATAATTCTAATGATTGTCTGTGAACCAAGGATATTTAGGGCACCATAACCACTTCACAACTCAGGCATGAGCATGAAGAAGATATCCGAGTTAGGGTTAGTTAGCGAATGAGAATTGATATCATCTACCAAGGAAACTTTTCCTTTTTAACAAGAATTAGGGCTTAATGCCTCACTATTTTTCAAAAATAAAACCTACACAAAAAGCAACCCAAATGGATCGCAAAATTGGAGTTTCATCTCCCACAGCGGAATGAAAAATCCGAGTTAGGGTTAGCCAATGAGAAGTGTCTCATCTATCAAAGTTTTCCTTTTTAACAAGAATTATGGCTCAATGCCTCATGATTTTTGAAAAATAAAACTAAATACACACAAAACAACCCAAATGGATCGAAAATTGGAGTTTCATATCCCACAATGGATCAAAAATTATGAAAAATGTGCCACGTTTTGATATAGATTACAGGTTAAAATAACTTATCGATGAAAAAAATTAATAATAAAAAAGATTGCAATTACTATTTCTGTACGGCATTAAATCAAACAGGCTAGGTATATAAAAACTCACACATCGATTCTTCCCTACGTGCTTCAATATCTCCACCCAATCGAGCGAGCAAGCGAGGGCTCAATTTAGGGTAATAAAAATGTGATTTTAAAAAAAAGAGAAAATAAGGCAATTTCTATTTTCAGGAAATAAGAAAAAAGAGTTTTTAAACACGTGCACACGTTACACGTGTCAAAAGCATGGCTTTGGAAATGTAATATTTAGTGTTTGTAACTCAAATTCTGAAATTTGAGAAAAATGGAGACAAATGGGGACTAAAATTTCCTGTTATTCTCAAAAAGCTTCAGTCTGATCAAAGGTGAGATCATCTCTCTAAATGGGCTTTCTTCATTGGGAGCTTGCAAGGTCAGAATTTTTTTTTCTTTATAATTTATTCCTCACCGAATTATTTGTTATTGTTATCTCTTGTTGCTCTACATTTGAATGATATGGTCATTGATGTTTAATTAGGATTTTTTTCATGGATATAATTGGTTAATTTCTGCATTATATGTGGGTTCTTGAACAAGTAATGTTAGGTCATCTTGGCAATGCCCAAAAGGTGTTTGTGACATTGCTTGAGAGAGATTCTGCTAAAATTTCTCAAAATCTTTTTGTGGGAACAAATAGTTTTAATCTCATTTTATTCATAGGAATTTTGCATTTATTTTTAATGACGTACGTGCTTTAAATTTCCCGCTCTTTGTTCGTACATGATCCATTTTGGATTCTTGACATGGGAAACCTAAAGCTCTAACTAAATTGAAAATTTCAGTTTGGAGAAGTCAAAGCCAGACTCACCACTGTCGTATTTGAATCAATGGAAACTTCATTACAAATTAGTTGTCACATTCTATTTAAGATTAGTTTTATTCAAGGTTCAAAATATCAGAATTGTCGAGGCATCAGCCCATTTCGTCATTGTGAGTTTATTCAAGTCCTCTGGATCGGCCTCATCATGAAGTTATCCGCCCTATGTTGCCCTCCGACTCGTAAGCTCTCTGGCACTCATGGAGAAGGAGAAGAGTCTCTAAAAGCATTGAAGAGGCCTAGGATTGCTCTCAGTAATTTGGAGCCTCTGTTGTGAATGCAACGCGAGAATTTTTTAGCAAAGAGCACAATCTGCTTCATTTTTCATATATTTCTTTATTTTTATAAACTCTCGATTACTACCCCTGGAACCCTCTCCATATGCTTCAATTTTCTTCTATTTTTCTTTCTAGGAATATCGGGTATATATCTCCATTTCAAGCTTAGATGGCTATGTTGTCTATTCTCTCGAGGGAAAAAAAAAATCAACTGGTGTCGGTGTTGGCCCCGACAATTCATGGTATTTGAAACATGAATATTGGGTGTATCATATCAGCAATATAAACAATATTGCCAATATCATACTGACACTGGGTACTTCAAAATCCAATATGATACTTATACTATATACTGGTACCAACTGATATTTAGAACCCTGTTTAAATTAGAAATAAGGAAAAAGGTGCACAAACCAGTGTCCTTCTTGGGATCTGAACCTAGATCTCAACTCCCTATCTTATCATGGGACCAAAGTCCCTTGGAGTTAGTAATTGTTCTTGAATGAGCAGCGACATAACTGAATCAGTGTCATATCATCTTATGGAGCTCCTTTCATATTACTCTTTATAACTTTTAACTTTTAAGCAGGGTCTTATCTTTTATTTTCCAGTGAATAGCTGATGGAGGAAGAAGCAAGGAAGGAGCAATGAAGATCGAGTATATTGCCAAATCCTTCTCATCTATTATCATGCTAGCGACCTCTATCTATTAAGAAACTTCTGAGAGTAAGTTCAGCTGTTGAGCTTCTTATTTCGTTTAGTGTTCTGAACCAATTTACTCATGTATTTCATTTTGTCATATCAAAATCTTGAAATGTATGTTCTTTATCTTGTCATAAGCCTTCCCTATAACGATATAGAAGAGGGAGGACTTGGTAGAAGTGTTATAGGCTCCTCAAATTTAAATTAGTATAGAGAAAAACAAAGAGACTAGATATGAATAATACATTGGGATAACAGGATATTCTTTAGAAATTGCATTGGGATAATAGTATAAATCTCAAATATTACTTATCAGAAATCAGTACTTGTATCGCACTTCGTTTCCCCGTTGATACTATCCATAATGGGATAATAGGATATTCGTTAGAAACTGCATTAGGATAATAATATAATTCTCAAATATTGTTTATTGAAACTCAGTATTGGTACCGCTGTTTGTTTCCTTGTCAATAATATCCATGACTACCTCCATGAACACAATTGAGATGTTTTTCTAATGTGTGTCAACATACAAACAGATTTAACCTTTGATGCTATACATTTTTATTTTGCCTTTTTCCCTTTCTTTCATCTTAATGTAAAGATTATTGTTGGCAGTGAAAATTTCTAAGTAAAAAGGAATTTTCCACACAGAACGCGGAGCTAACTCTATAGCTCCGCGTTTGGCTGTTTTAGCCCCGCGTATGAGTAAAACGCGGAGCTAATCAATAGCTCCGTGTTCTGGTTTCTTAGCTCCTCGTTTTGATGTGATTAGCTCCACGTGTGCAGATAACCAAAATTTTGAATTGATTGAGATTAAAATTTGGACTTATCCAATACCCAAATTGAGTCCAATCAGAATTCCAAATCAAAAGATTTAAATCAATATTAAATATTTGATTAGAATCCTTGATGAATACAAAAACCTTCTTTTTCTATTCCTATGAAAATCTTTATTCCTATTCCTATGGAAATCTTTATTCCTATTCCTATGGAAACTCTCATAACCACTGAAGTCTATAAATACCCTCTTTGAGGAGACTTTAGAGATCATCAATCAATAATATATCAATCTATAGATGATCATCAATCTTTTCGATCATCGTTTTGGCATCTTGGAGAATTCGAGTTACGCGTGAGAGCCTTGAATTCGTGATGACCAGAGAAGATCAAGATCAAGTCGGCCGCCATCTTCATCGAGCAAGAAGACCATCGTCGTCAGATCGTCAAAAGGAACTACTAGTTAGATCCCATCGCTACGAGATCCCACGATGTTATTATAAAAGAGAGCGATAAAATATAAATCCTCTCGTTTGTTCTTTTCTTGTTCACTTTCGTTGTAATCCAAATTGTATTCAATGGAAAGAAAGCAAATTTCTGCTGCGAACAAACTGGCGACTACAGTGGGAGACATCTTTTTCACTGAAGAAGAGATCGTGGCGCAATCTGACGTCGAGAGAATCGGATCCGACGTGAACATGCTAGTCGTAGAGATCGACCAGCAGAAGTATGAGGAGTATCTCTCCTCTGAGTCAGGTAACCTGACCGAAACGCGACGCTATCGTCGCGTGCACCCCAATACCCGAGGATCAGATAATCGGATATCCACCGATAAACGGGGATCCTTGGAGACTGCAGTCATAGAACCGTCGTTTGGGAAGGAAACCCTAGTAGAGAATGGCCTCTTTACTGTCGAAAAAAGTTTGGAAACTGGATTGACCAGAATCCAACTCCGAAATAGAAATCGGAGAGCTAGGTGAAAGGCCCTCAAAGCCCGCATTGAACGCGACGCTAACTTCACAAAACGCGAGGCTATAATCCCTTACAAACTAGCTCGCGTTAATCGCAAGACCAGCCAATATCGCGATAAACGCGAAGCTAAGACTTGCGATAAACGCAAGATTTCTAACACTCGCGTTAATCGCGAGGATAAAATTTCCTTAGAGTTAGCGTGTGATTATCCATGCGATGCTACTACTGAGTTTAGCGATAAACGCGAACCCAGTACAACTTGCGATAAACGCAAGATTTCTGACACTCGCGTTAATCGCGAGGATAAAATTTTCTTAGAGCCAGCGTGTGATTCTCCACGCGAGGCTACTACTGAGCTTAGCGATAAATGCGAAGCCAGTACAACTTGTGATAAACGCAAGATTTCTGACACTCGCGTTAATCGCAAGGATAAAGTTTCCTTAGAGCCAGTGTGTGATTCTCCACGCGAGACTAATACTGAGCTTAGCGATAAACGCGAAGCTAGTAATACTTGTATTAATCGCAAGACTCCTCAGCTCCGCGTAAATCACCAAGATGATTGGCAAATTTGCGTTAATCGCAAAAATCGTGATAAATGCGATGTTATGACTTGCATTAATCGTAAAATTAAGTCAGCGTGCAAGAATTTCCTTCCACGCGGGGCTAATATTCTAGAAGATAAACTTCTGCAAAGACGTCAAGCAAGCATAAAACGCGAGGCTAGCGTGTCCAAACGCGAGGCTATTTTTCAGCCCCGCTTGTCCAAACGCGAGGCTATTTCTCAGCCCCGCGTGACAAAGTGCGAAGCTATCTCTCAGCTCCGCATAAATCAACCTGAATACAAAATTAGGGCTGATCATTGTACTGTTGGATCAGAACTTGACTCCAATGGTCCCAACAAGCTCCAGTGGACCCCTAGACCCTCTCAATGGATGAGTGGGCCCCACGACTCCATATCTAAGGCCACTGATCTTAGAGAATACTTAATCAAGAAAAGGAGTATAAATCAAGTTCAGTCTGAACCTACTTGTCATTACCAGCAGCTTATGACAGCAGTATCTGCTGTAGTGGACAGTTGTTGCTGCAGCAAGAACAGGATATCAGTGTTCGACCGGTTGACTGAGTCAGACGAAAACCCTGCCAAGAAGACGAAGATTACTCCCCGAAGAAAAGAGTGGAGAATTGTAACTTTTAATATGGTCGGAAAGGATAAGAAAATTATAGAAAAGAATGGCGATTCAAAATCAAGCGATGAAGAACCTTATCATTTTACCCGACTTAAGTCAGGCGCTATCCCGGCCCGAAACTATAAGAAACTTGTGAAAGGCTCTTATGACGACGATAGTGATAACTCGGCCATAGCCTCTCCTCGTTCTTCGGCATCGTCTAAATTGCAGAAGTCAGCATTACATATGATGGATAGATCTGACGATATCGACCAAAGATTTGAGGCCCAAGAACAAATGATTCGGGAGCAACAGAAGACAATCGAGGATCTTAAAATGATGCTCTCAAAAGTGGTCGAAAATACTCAAAAAGTTGTTGAGGATAACGCCAAGAAGGGAAAAGAAATTCCGTTCAACAAAATGAACGAGTTTTTTGTTGAAGATAAAGAAGAAAAGGCTCACTCGACACATGAAAACGAGGATAACTATTCTTTTCATGACTCTTATGAAAAGAAAATCGAGAAGTTACAAAGCCAACTCGAGCATTAATGCACAAGAAGGAATTGAAAGAATCAGGGGTCTCAAGACCATACCTGCCTGAATGGGATTTGACACCATACCCTGAGAAATACAAACCGCTCAAATTGGAGCCATATGACGGGAAAGGATTTCCCAGTCAGCATATTTACTACTTCTTGTCTCAAGCCGGACATTTAATGGGCAACGATCCAGTGATGACCAAGGTATTTGCAAGTACCTTGCAAGCGCCTGCCTTCACATGGTTTATGCAGCTGCCCCCATGTACTATCAATACCTGATTTGACGTTGAGAAACAATTTCTCGCACGTTTCTTTGAGGATGATACCGAAATATCAGTTCATTCCCTCCTTGCAACAAAGCAAGAAGAAGAAGAAACGGTCAAGAGTTTCATTGAACGCTTCAGGGAAAAATTCGTGTATTGTCGACATGGTATGACCCAGAAAACCCTAATGGAAACCTGTAAGTATAATTTCAGGGCCAGCGTGCTGATAAGAATGGGAGCTGTAGAGTCCAAAACTTGGAAAGATCTACTGAAACAGGGAAAGCAGGCGGAAGATATAATTCGCCGGATTGAGGAATCTCGTAGCATAAGAAACTCTATAAATAACAGGCCATATCTACAGAATTCTAAAAATAAAGAGAAGGCTGTGATGGTGTCAGTTGTAGATCCAAAGCCAAGACCTCAGAATCCGAAAGGTGCAGGTCAAAATAGGCCCCGACAAGATAGAACTTATACATTCAAGACGGAGCAGACAGGTACTCTATTCCATCTCCTCCTTAGAAAGGGCATGTTGAAACTTCCGAAAAATGGAAAACCAGAAGACACTGGTAAAACCAACGACCCTAACTATTGACTATACCATCGGAATATCGGGCACCCAATTAAGGATGGCTATCCTCTTAAGAACCGAATTCAGGCATTGATAGAAGTCGGAATTCTCACATTTAAAGAGGAACAGAAGAAAGTTTCTGAAAATATGGCAACTTTAGTGGTAGGAACCAATGAGTTCCCTACCAGAGCGATCCCTGTATCAGTAGGGAAGCCAATATCGACACCAAGCACGGGCAGCCCGCACTTGCAAGCTGGCCGCTTGGGTACACTCCGAACCACAGCTGTGACAAAATCATTCTCATTGGCTAGTAGCCGAATTTGGCTGGGGGGTGCCGAAAATATTGACGATGATAAATATCATGTTGCTTCCGCTACTTTTACTAGCCATTAGAATGACTAATTGAGTGCTATAAAAAAATGCCCAATGCTGTTAAAGCGGTGGGAAGAGAAGATCAAGTTTCTCGCCAACCCTATCATACTGGAGGTAAAAGTATGAATCAACTACTCAATACTGTTAAAGGCAAAGGGGAGAGGAAATCAATTCCTCAACAACTCATCATGTTGAGGGAAATAACATGGCTAGCCCAACTCAAACGGTAGTTGGTAAAGGCTAATCAAATCCGTTGATAGTTGGGGGTTTGCTAAAAATTCCATAAACTCTGTCATGTTAAGTTCCTACCTCTGACAGTGAGATGTAGTTCAAGTTACGCGAGAGAGCCTTGAACCGTCTCTGTCAAAACACCAGGCATGTGCAATTGGCGCCTCTGCCGAAATCTGATGATTATGACCTGATCATCTTGGCGTGTGCAGTTCAAGTTATGCATGAGAATCTTGAACCGCCTCCATCAAAATGTCAGACATGTGCGATTAGGCACCTCTACCGAATTTCTTGATCTTAACCTGATCACAAAATTGAATATCCAAAGTATTTCGAAATTTGCTAAGTTCTAAGCCATTTTGAAAATTTTCGAGGGGGTTCTGTTGGCAGTGAAAATTTCTAAGTAAAAAGAAATTTTCCATGCAGAACGCGGAGCTAACTCCGTAGCTCCGCGTTTGGCTGTTTTAGCCCCGCGTATGAGTAAAACACGGAGCTAATCAATAGCTCCGCATTCTGGTTTCTTAGCTCAACGTTTTGATGTGATTAGGTCCGCATGAGCCAATAACCAGAATTCTGAATTGATTGAGATTAAGATTTGGACTTATCCAATACCCAAATTGAGTCCAATCAGAATTCCAAATCAAGATACTTAAATCAATATTAAATATTTGATTAGAATCCTTGATGAATACAAAAACCTTCTTTTCCTATTCCTATAGAAATCTTTATTCCTATTCCTATGGAAATTTTTATTCTTATTCCTATGGAAACTCTCATAACCACTAAAGTCTATAAATACCCTCTTTGAGGAGACTATAAATACCCTATTTGAGGAGACTTTAGAGATCATCAATCAATAATAGATCAATTTATAGATGATCATCAATCTTTTCGATCATCTTTTTGGCATCTTGGAGAATTCGAGTTACGCGTGAGAGCCTCGAATTCGTGAAGACCAGTGAAGATCAAGATCAAGTCGGTCGCCATCTTCATCGAGCAAGAAAACTATCGCCGTCAGATCGTCAAAAAGAACTACTAGTTAGATCTCATCGCTACGAGATCCCACGATATTATTGTAAAAGAGAGCGATAGAATATAAATCCTCTCGTTTGTTCTTTTCTTGTTCACTTTCGTTGTAATCCAAGTTGTATTCAATGGAAGGAAAGTAAATTTCTGCTGCGAACAATTATATTGTCTTTCCTAATAGCGTGGAACTTTACTTAATTTTTAGAGCTCGCTTTTATTATATTACACTTGATCATAAATTTCTACACGACAAACTCATGTTATTTGTCTATATTAATGTATGCAATGATTTCTAATACTTTATTTATCACAAAGGAAAATTTCGTTTTTATTTTAGTACACACAAAAAGATCTAAGGTTGCTATTGTGCTTCTCATACCTTGGGAGATAAATGGCTAGATCATAGAGCTATTGTCTAAGTCTGAGAATCGAGAGCTTGCAGTAGTTTATGATGGTGTTCTTAAACCATTGGTTTTAGATCCTGCACTTTGGTTTCATTATCGTCTCAATAGCGAAGTAGGAAGGGATAAAAAGGACATCATGCAAGGTTCACTTATGACCATCGTCATGACCAAAATAGTATCAATATCTAGCCACAAAGGAGGCAAAACACATAGAGAAATTTGGCAAAATAGGAAGAACGAGCACTATACATGTTTTCTTCTTTCCAATTCTTCTTCGTACAATGTGGTAGTGAAACCACTCTCTTCATCACTCTTGCTTTGGAAATTTCCAAGCAGAAACGAAGTGCAGCGGAGTTCCCTTCCACTTAACTATCATTGCCTTGCAGTTCATCTCCAGAGTGCATGAATTATCTTTAACAAACTGCTCGACAAGAAGCTGAGCTTGGTACCTTGATCGCTCGCTAAGATCCACCTCCCTGAGTCCATATCTTCTGAAGTATGCTCTCCACATATTGACACCCACATACCTCACCACCCTTTCCCTTCCCTCAGTCGAGATGGTATTCTTTAAGCCCTGCGCTACAATTTGCTCCATCATCAACCTACTTTCATCGTTCCGCTCCATTAAACTATCAAAACAGTCAAAGTAAGCACTGTAGAAGAACAAGGATTCAGTGAAGCGACTAATGAAAGACTGGGAGTTGTGATTAGCTTCGATATCTATAACCGCCATCAGGCAGGGGTTAAGCTTCTGAAGGACTCTCATTAGGTTCTCCAAGCTCTCAGGCTTCCCGATCAAATAACCCATGGCCAGGCTAGTGTAGATCGCGATGGTCTCCCCTTCCTCCAACTCGAACATGTCCTCCCTCAAGTCCTTTACATCAGGAACCATCACTGGATTGAGCTTGAATGGCAAATTCAAACCCTCGGCAAAGCTTGAGAGACATTTCCCAGTCATGGTGATCAGCTCTTCCTCCCCTCCCACTGCACTAATTTTGAGTGATTCAACCGGGCATGTATGCCTTGTTGCTAACCCCTGTAAAAGGACTGTCCACTGTTGGCCATACTTGATGGAGAGATCAATTATGTGGATCCTTTTTGAAGACATTAAGTTATCTAGGAGAGCTTGGACTGCTGTAAACTGCAAGACCTGAGAAAATGGCAGAGTGTTGTTGGCAACCAATTGCATTGGATGGCTCGTTATCACTGCCTTGATGATATCTTGGGGTGCCATAGTTTCCGGTTTCTGTTGTCCTTTTGAAGTCAGCTTCACAGTTTGTCGATTGATCCTTTCTTGAAGTGCATCTGAGAAATAATACATGACTCTCTGGATCGCATTACCATACTTTGAAGTGGACATGTTGCATTGCCTAAGTAAGGCATTCGCCCGATTGTATTGTTCATTGCTCACCTTCTCAGCTGCAGCCAGGAGTAGACCAGTAAGCTCAACATTCTTGAGCTCATCTGCCCCAAGGTTCGATATTGATAGCCCAAACGGAAGCGTAAGATTGGTAGGATCTCCTGATATGAGGGCAGAAGTTTGGATGAAGAGTGCGGCTGCTACCCTCACCACTTCTTCCGTCGACAATTCTTTTCTTTCTTCTTCAACAGTGTGCCCCTCTTTTCTATCCGATCTGTTGTATCCTGGTCTGTGGTTGTTTGGGATTCCAAACACTGACGAGGATGCTTGTAGACCCTCCTCTTTTTGCTGTGGAAGTTTCGGAACATCAAACGTTAGGGGCCTCTGCAGATCAAAATTCATTGGTGTCAGGCTATTGAGCAATTCATTCATGGGGACATTGCTTCCAGGCGAGATAAAGGGGTCTTCAGTTTGGAGGGGGTTCTCGGGGTAGAACCTGAATCTGGGCAACTCTTCATGCTTCCCTCCACCCGTGTCGGATGAGATGAATTGGTCTGGTTTTGTGGTGTAACTGTCTGAGAATCCTTCAAGCGCATGCCTGTCATTTGACTCGTCACAATCTGGAGTGAAATAAGGATGGAACATGCTGCAAGCAGAAGAATCTGTGGGGAAATTTTGGCTAGTAGTAGAACATACCAGGGATTCGATCTATCATTAAGTGCTATGTTTAGAGCTTAAGGAGATGGAAGGCTGGGAACTGACCACCTGCTTTTGTTATTTTCTGCTGGAGCTATCGATGATAACATTTTGATGCTACACACTGACATAAGCCCCACTAAATTTTTCTAATATTTATCGATGGCCGTTCAAATCCATTCAAGGCCAATTTTATATAATCAGTCTATGACCGTGTCTATAGGAAATATTCTTGACTAAGTACACAGCAATGCCGAATCAAATCGATAGGAATAAGTCCTAAAAAGCTCTTTTGGAGCTTCCTGGTTCCTTCCTTAATCGATTCTTTTCCTTTGTTTGATGCTTCTTGAATATTCCCTGTATCTATTGTGATCAAACAAATGGCTGAAACCTCTCTTTCCTGAATTGGCTGACAAAAATTAACTTTATGATATCAATAGAACTTTTAAATGTTAGCCTTTGTTCTTGTTCTTGTGCTTTTCGCCTGCAAATATGACTTTTAATGACATCATGATGAATGCAGGCGGATATTTTTACATCAAAGCAGGTACTTATAATTCTGACTGTTTCTTCGGTCTTGTGAATACATAACTAATATCTCCCTAACCTGTTAGCAAGGGCTAACTACCACTGTTATGTATCTAGCAGAGATGAAGGTTGTCATGCTTATGGCATGTGGGATTGTGACATGAAACTATTAGCCCATGAATAGTGTATTCTCCTGGCGTGTTTGTCGCTGAGTTGAATGAACAATTGATTACGTTATTTTTCCAGCTTCTCAGTGGTAATGGTAAAAGAGTGGCCTTGGAGTAACGATAAGGTTGTTCAATTGCAGTCTGGGGGTGGTAACGGGTTCGTACATCGGAAATAGCCTCTCTATAACCAGACGGAAGGCGCGTACATCAGACGTTATCTAGATGCTACAATGTGGGAGCCTCGTACACTAGGTTGTTCTTTTTTTCCATGATAGTGAAAGAAGTTCTGGATTCAGTGATGTTAAGGTCAATAATATTTCTGTTTTGTATTATTATCTAACAACAGTCAAGTTATTAATGACCGGACGAAACCAAGAAATAACCCCTCACATGCAAAATTATAGAAAATCTCCTTTAAGATCACACAATTCCATCGAATGGAGTATGATTATATATATGATAGCATCTACTATACCAGAAATATCAATACACTCAATTCTTGCAATTGCTCATGATACCCTCTTTTAGTTTCTCGGCCTATCAAGGTCCCCTCTTACTAACTGGAGTAAAAGAACTTAGTAGAGCTATTATGTCCATAATAGACTAGGGTTATGAACTTATAATTATGGAATCGATTTGATCATCAGATTTTAAGTTCATTCCGTACCGGACCGGACCAGAATAAGATTAAGTACATTCTTATTATGAGAAGGGGTTATTTGAGCATATGTAAATAGATACTATGTTTCTATGTTTCTATTTGGTTCCCTATATTGTTGCATTCTAATTAGGATTAGGAATAAGTGTAATCAGACCATTCATTTTACTATCAGCGAGGAGTGTTCCGACAGATACAATATTGGGTTTTCGCGTGCCTTCGAATATTGTTTAGATATAATGGAATCATAACTCCTCATCCTTCTCACCCAAAAGGGGTGGGAGCAGGGGGGAGGGTGTTGGAACTATCCGTAATCCCTTATTTTGATCAATTTTGTACCTAAAAGTACTAAAGAGTATTGTCCAAACTTTTTAGTCTAAAATCAATAAAATCTTTACATTTTAGTCCTTTTCGCGATTTATATTTTTGACAATTCCATAATTTAAATATCATATCTCTAACCATTTTTAACCATTTACATATCAAATTAGATAATTTTTCAAATATAGTACATGTTTATCGTTTTAAAATACTCTACTGCACAAGCTACAGACCTTGAAATCTCCAATTATTTATATAATCTAGACTGCCATACTCTAGGTTTAAAATGCAACTGTTTGTCAATGATCAGATAAACAATACCATATATTGTTGACTTACCTTTATATTCGATTTGTATGCAGCATGCAGCGGAAGAAAGGTGACAAACTAAAGTTTACAAACCATTCATCCAACCCAAATTGCTATGCCAAGGCACGCTTCGGTAATTCCATAACTTATTTACTTTCTTGCTTTATCATTCAAACATTAGTTTGGTGTAGGTCATTCTGGTAGCTGGAGTCCATCGTGTTGGGATATCTGCTAAAGAACACTTAGAAGCTGTTATGAAATAATCAGAACCAATCAATCTATTTATTATAAGTAAACAGATACCTATATTTATTCTAATCTAACAAAAGCCACTAGCCAGCCATGAGCTCTTTTATGACTATCACTATGGGCCTGTACAGGCACCTGCATTGGCTAGCGAGAAGGATCTAAAAGGGAATGATTAGGCAGTTTGCAGCGTGCATGAAGGATTTTGATGAAAAGGTCAATTCATAGCATTATAGGGAGTGTATAGAACATATGGTAGAGAGAGATACAAATCAGTAAAAAACTATATGCTTCAATACAGAATAAATTGATTGGCTTTTTTGCATTGTGCCTATGTTGATTTGTATAAGGTTATCAAAGAGGTACCTTACTGTTACACATAACAAAAAGTACTCCATTCTTAATAAAACCGTAATGTCTGTGCATCAGTTTGTAGAAAAAAAATATTCACAGTATATGATGAATAAATTTCTTTGTCCATGTTTGCAGTAAGTTACATGGCAAGAGAGGCAAGTGTTTTGCTTGGTCATCTAGCATTTCAAGTTTCTTTTCTGAGGTAAGAACATGAGAAGTTTTGATTGTTTGTATATCATTTTCTCTTAACTATTGAATTCTCTAAAAACAAGTTTTCTGGCAACTGAACACTTGGATTGTGCAGATACTCTGCCCATATCATTGTTCACATGATAACAACACCATATTTCTGCAGAATTTGGCTCTTTTGTTTAGATTTAAAGACTAGCATTCCACCAAAATGCAACCAGATTCATCAGATAATTGAATAATTGATCCAATCAATAATATCTTTGTTGACAATTTTATATTCACATGTTTACATATATAAGATGCTACAACATTGTCATGACAGATTGCAACAAGGAACAACTATTTACCATTTCTGTCTCCATTTCCTCAAACACTAAGGATAAAGAAAAATCATAGAACATATCACAGATGGAATTTACAATGTTTACATAACATCAAATTGTGCACAAATACAAATAAATGTTACAAACACTTGTTTGGTTGAAGAACTCGTTATCGTCTGGTGTCAGCAGGAACAGCGAACTCTTTTGATGAGCTTAGTTCATCGAAAGCAATCTCTGCCCAGAAAGCAAGTGGAAATACAACAACTCGTTCCAGGTATCAGGAACCCCAGGTAGACACCAATGGCTGCAATCTTGAACTTTCGATGGCATTCCATTATGAGGCTTTTTCCCATAAATAGACGGATGACCATCAATCCTATACCCAGACAAGGTAGTTATGTTAAGAATGGTAACAGAAGTCCTCATTTGTTTTACAATTTCCTCTAAAAGTTGATTCTTTTCAGGAACACTTGCGATGTGAGCGTCATTCAGAGGTCGTGTACTCTCTCTGCAGTGGCCTCCAGCATTCCATTCGCCCCCCCTATAAAAATACAAGCTAAATGAGAACCAGATGAAGAAGTTATGCTTATCCATTTCAACAGAAGCTAAATGAGAACCTGAAATGGGAGGGTGCTGAGCTTCGGAAGAATACTTGTGTTCTTCCTGGAGGTATGTGCCGATCAACCCATGACGCCCATGTTCTTATAGCTCTTCCGTATGCAACATTGACATCAAGGTGAGGATGGACTTGGTCTCCTTCTTGATAGTAGTTTAATCTGTTGAGGAGTTAAACGAGGTAGTAAGATGGTGTTCGAGTATTCACTCAACATCAATGAAGTAAGGACACATAACAAAGATATGACACGACCGGACATCCACGGAGAATTCTCAAATAGTAGGATATGAGGACACTCTGACATAACCATGCATGTCTTTGTGCATGTGCTTATTATATATATATATATAAGAAAACGGAAGGAGAGCTGTCAGCTCAGATTTTTCCTGAGCTGACGCCATGTGGCATCATCTGATTTGCTGAACCTAATTTGTTTATAACCTTAATTAGATTTAGTTAAAAAGACAAAGAAGAATATTTAAGTAAAACCAGCAAAGAAGAGGTCTATTTTTTGCAAATAACCATTACCAATTAAATTTCCCATCTCTGAACCACGATCTCAATCTCAGCAAAATTCTCGGAACTCTCAGAGCCCATCAACCCTCTCTCTTAGATCGTGAAAGTCTCCTTCAATCGAGAATGATCTCGGCCAAATCTTGGATCATGTCGCGCGCTCTCTCTCTAATTCTCTCAACATGATTAAAAATCACCTCCATCAAGTTGTTGGTCTCGCCGGCAAGAGGTGAAGGCATTGATGACGAATCAGGCTCATCAACAACAACATCAGGTGAAGGCGTTAATCAACTTTCTCTCTCTGCCTTCTCTAGCCTTGATCGCAGACCCTATTTCATCACAGAAACTTGTTTGCGCCCTCTCTCTCTGCCTTCGTCTCCAACCTCGATCACATAAGCTCGTTTGCACCCTCTCTCTCTCTCTGCCTTCGTCTCCAGCCTCAGTCACAGAAGCTCGTTTGCGCCCTCTCTCTGTCATTGTTTCCAATCTCGGTCACAGAAACTCGATTTTGCCCTCTCTCTTTGCCTTTCTCTTTCTCTTTAATATATGTGTGCTATTCTCTTCTTTGACATATATTTTTACTAACAGTGAGTTCGTTAGGTGCATTATCAAATCCATATAATTAGGTCAAGAGGCATCAGATTTAACCGTGAGTTCATTGGGTGCATTATCAAATCCATATAATTGGGTCAAGAAGCATCAGATTTTTTTCTGGAAAAGCAAATTTAAGAAATAATTGTATATAGACATCATGAAATGCCTCATATTTAATTTTTTGCTTATCTCTCTATCCTACTATAGGAGAGTTTTGAATTCGTTGCTTGATTGTCATGTTATTCTCTCTTTTCTTTTTTAAGTGAATGTCTGAATTTAAATTTTTAATTCTCATGGTTTTACGATTAAATTTTACGAATATCTCAAATCTGAATTAATTTACTGATTCATATCTCTTATAGGGCAACGTGATAGGGTGATTATGCCTATTTCACGTTCTATTTTAGTTTGTTAAATGCATTTGCTAAGAGCACCATTATATTTTCTGTGCCACCTTGAGTCATGAGCAGGCTTCTGAAATTTTATAAATTCATGCCCAGAAACGGCAGCTACCTTTAGTCTTGACATTATGAATAATCTCATAGAAGTGACCTACTCTTATAATACATATCTGAAATAGAAAATGAGAGAATTTACAATAGTTTACATCCAGTATGCAATTCATATTGTTGAAGGACCTTAGTTTGCATGTTAAATTATTTTGGAGAGTTTTTCGATACGCATCATAGTTTTGTTGTTGTTTATTTTATTGCTAGTTCTTTTAACTATGATCAGGATTTATTGCGTACCAATTACCCTGTACAAAATTGTTTATAAAATTACTACTAATCTATGCACAATTTGTAACAGCTTCATTCCATCAGTTTTTTTTTTGGAACTCAACTATTTGGCATTTGAGTTCTCACTTGACAATAAATTTTCTTTGAAAGCCATCTTTTTTAAGAATTTGTTTTAGAGCTTTTACATCCTAATGTAAATAGTAGTCAGTAATGTCACTAACTATGGTATAGCTTTTACATCCTAATGTAAAAAGTAGTCAGTAATGTCACTAACTATGGTATAGCAAAAATTCATGGCTCATGTTATCATGCTTACACTCAGTGGCTGCAAAGCTTTAATTAACAGTTGCAGACATGTTTTAAAATAAGAGAGGCTTGATCTCAGAGTGGAACATATTCTTCCCTTTTTTTTTGCTTTTAGAAAGGTGGAGTGTAATATAATCAGAATTCATAATTCAAAATGAAAACGTCAAACTGCAATTTAACATGCAAACCAATGTCCTTCAACAATATGAATTGCATCTTGGATGTAAACTATTGTAAATTCTTTTATTTTCTATTTCAGATACGTGTTATAAGAGTATGTCAGTTTTATGAGCTTATTCATAATGTCAAGACTAAAGATAGATGTCATTTCTGGACACGAATTTATAAAATTTCAGAAGCCTGCTCATGACTCAAGGTGGCATAGAAACTCAGCAAATGCATTTAACAAACTAAAATAGAACGTGAAATAGGCATAATCACTATTATCACGTTGCCTTATAAGAGATATGAATCAGTTAAGTTAATTCAGATTTGAGATATTCGTAAAATTTAATCGTAAAACCATAGCTTCTCAGAAATTTAAATTCAGACATTCGCTCAAAAAAGAAAAGAGAGAATAATATAATAATCAAGCAACGAATTCAAAACTCTCCTATAGTAGGATAGAGAGATTAGCAAAAAAATTAAACATGAGGCATTTCATGATGGCTATATACAATTCTTTCTTAAATTCGCTTTCCCAGAAAAAAAAATCTGATGCCTCTTAACCCAATTATATGGATTCGATAATGCACCCAACAAACTCGCGGGTAGTAAAAATATATGTCAAAGAAGAGAATAGCACACATATATTAAAGAGAAAGAGAAAGGCAAAGAGGGGGCAAAATCGAGCTTCTGTGACCAAGGTTGGAAACAATGACAGAGAGAGGGCACAAACGAGCTTCTGTGACCGAGGTTGGAGACGAAGGCAGAGGAAGAGAGGGCGCAAACGAGTTTCTGTGATGAAAGAGGGTCCGCGATCAAGCCTAGAGAAGGCAGAGAGAGAGTCGATTAACGCCTTCACCTCATATTGTTAATGAGCTTGATTCGTCATCAACGCCTTCACCTCTTGCCGGCGAGACCAACAACTTGATGGAGGTGATCCCTAATTGTGTTGAGAGAATTAGAGAGAGGGCGCGGCATGATCCAAGATTTGATCGAGATCACTCTCGATTGAAGGAGACTTTCACGATCTAAGAGAGAGGGTCGATGGGCTCTAAGGGTTCCGAAAATTTCGCTGAGATTGAGATAGCAATTCAGAGATGGGAAATTTAATTGGAAATGGTTATTTGTAAAAAAAAAAAAAAAGACCTCTTCTTTGCTGGTTTTACTTAAAAATTCATCCCTCTCTTTTTAACTAAATCTAATTAAAATTATAAACAAATTAGGTTCAGCGAAAAATCTAAGCTGATAGCTCTCCTCTCATTTTCTCATATATATATATATATTATGTCATGGTTCATTAGAAGTAGAAAAAGGAACATAGAATCTTAAAGACTTAAATCATAGATATCTCACATAAAACAACTTTATGAAGCCTCTAACATGCTTATAGCTCAGTATCCCTCTTATGTCAGAATCTTCTTCCAAGTCATGGAGTTGACACAACCTTTAGGACTTTTTGAAAGCCAATGCAACTCTCACACATCTTTAAGCTCTTATAACAGGGCTTCGAAGGTGTGGGGCAAGTGTTGGTATTCAATAACAGAACAAAATATACTAATATAACAAAGTAATTAAATACAAATCCTAAAATAGTATACAAATATACTATAATTATATTATAATAGTAATAATATCTATCATATTAGTATAACTATGTTTTTGTTTTTATAGTTTAGTTAATTTTATTTAGAATTTATTTGTAATTTCCAATTTAACTTATCTATATTATATATTTATTATTTATTTCTATTCGAACTTCATTTCCATTGTTCAACATGTGTCCATGCTTGTTGCTCGATATGGAGGAAACTCAGTCGTATGTACTCTCATGTATTATAGTCCAATTTTAATTGAAGGGATTCAAAAGAATTCACTATTTAAGTTGATATTATGAAGTTATAGACTATATTGCCTCCATCGCCATTGACCAAGACATTTGCCATCAAAGTAGGGCAGCATGGTTAAGAACTGAACTCCAAGATACTTCCCTAGCGGAAGGATTGGCAAAAGATTAAAACTAGTTGTTTCCCAGACGATTAACTATCTTTGAGAGAGTTTGAATGAATATTCATCTGAGGCACCTATAGGAATGAGTTTTTCATCAGACTTGAGGACTAGCTACTATGTTATGCAACCAAGGGGCAAATTTGCCTATCATGATACTTATGTTTCACACACAAACACACACGTTTCATGTTAATGAACACACTTGTGGCTTGCCGATTATGATACTTATGATACTAAATTTCAAGTATGAAACGCATGAACATGCACACTTGTACACACACGTGATGAACAAACTTGCCTGCTATGAATCTACACTAGTACACACACCTGATGAACACACTTTTCAATTATGATCCTCAAAAGATTTAAATGTGACTCGCCTTGGCGCGCATACAAGGCTTTTTTCTAAGTGTGACTGGTGCACCATATGTTAAAAAGACGAGGGACTGAGACACCTGAAGCGCTAAGGCAATCATCTAATAAAAAAAAATTTCCAGAGATTTTATTCAAAAATCTCCCTATGGGAAATATCTATCATAGAGACAAGCTAAATAGAACAATTTGAATTGAAGTGAAGGAAAGTTAACGATAATGTACATTGTAATGTCATCCTGTCTTCGGTTTGATTTATCTTGTTAAACAACTAGCATAGTAGCACTGCATTGAATAAGTTTGCTAGTAGCATGTCCTTGTCTTTTATACTCTATTAATTTGAATTTCTAACGTTCGTAATGAAATTAGATCATTAGTTACTTCATATCATCATGCTTTCTAGTTATAACTTTATTCATGGTCTTCTGCTCTATGCCTAGATTGATATTATTTTTGTCCATGGTGTTATTTTTGAGTTCTATGTCTTTACTGTCATTTGTCTATCAAATGTTGGCATGCATTATTTTATAAGATTCTTTTATGGTTGCATACTATTTATAAATATTGTTTCGTAATTTTTGAATATTATCACATAAAGAATGAAATCTTAAGAGAACAACACTGACCCAGATCTGGTCTTGTAGTGTGACCACCAATGTGCAGTATTGAACACCAATATATCAGCTCCCTTCCATCTCTGCGAGCCCTTATCAATGGTATCGATCCTGAGCGTCTGCCTCCGCTTCTGATTCACTCTGGCCTTCCCCTCACGAACCAGGAAATGGCTCAGGTAGTACTCCACACTACACTGGTAATCCTGTCAACATGATTTCTCAGGAATCACCAACCAACCAATGAGGAGGTTCTTTAAAAGAACTAGTTTTCAATATCATACGATGAATTTGAAGCTGTAATCCCCCCTCCCTTTCGTTATCCTGCGGCCACGGGCCTCGTAGACCCTGCCAGGATCCGAAACTGCTCCTCTCAGCATGCACAGCATGGACTCCCACTGGTTCCTGTTAATCGAATCTCCAACAAAAACCAGCCTTTTCCCTCGTATCAGCTCCAGCGTTTTTGCAGGGTCGAACCTGATCAGAAAGTGTTTAAAAAGTCCTAACGAGGTTCAAATCAGCTCGAAAACTAAGGATGAAGGAAGTAACCGTGGGATGCTGCATTGAGAAGGTTGCCACCTCCACTTCGTATAGTCTCTATCCGATCTCCCATTGGACTCACAACTGAATCCTTCATCAATGAAAGGGCATGAGTTGTCTGTGTAGAGAGGGTAGTAGCTCTCATCAAACACCCATTTCCCATTTGAAACATCACAAGCACCCGCATCACTGCTGGAGCTCTGGTTGCTGCTCATCATACTCTCCACCATCACTGGGGCATCTCCCAAGATCTCGTCTTTGGTCTGAGGGTGATGGGTGTCTGTCAAAATTGGATCTTTGGCATGGGTTCTTCTAAAGATTGAATCTTTGGCCCCAGTGGTGGAGAGATTGGTGGTGGGTGCAGCAGCAGCAGCAGCAGCAGCAAAGGTCTGGGCTTTGATGGCTGCAGTGAAGTGGAGGCGGGCTTCAATGGAGGCAGCAGAGGAGGGTGGGCTTCTGAGGGCCCAGAAAGAGAGGATGAAGAAGAAGAGGAGAGAGGATGAGATGGTGAGAGAGAGGAGGAAGAGGCTTGTGGGCTTCACAACGGAGCTCCTCTGCCTCTCCATGGCCAGAGAGCTTGTAATGGCATTTGAGAGAGAGAGAGAGGTGTTAGAGATTGTTACAGAGAAGGAGCATGTGCTGCTCACTTGAAAAATATTCAGTGAAGTTGTCAGAGATATGTGTCGGCAGACTTTGGTTGAAACTTTTGAAACCAAAATCGATGCAAATAAGCAAATCTCAAAATAATTTGATACGTTTTCGATTTTGAATTTTGAAATTCAAACCAATTTTGAAATTCAAAATTAAAACGAATCGACTAAATTATCTGAAAAATATATATATAAATACATACACATATATTATAAATAATAAATTCAGCATCAGTCAGATATCTCAAAAAAAATATACTTATTAAAACGATTAAAATTATAAATTTTAAGTAAGTTTTATTCAAACTTCGGTTCCTAATCAAAACTAATTAAAAATTTAATTTTCATTTCTAATTGGTTCTAATTGGTTCGGTTCGATTTTCTCGAAATTGATAAAAAAAATTGAATATTTTCTCAAAATTAATAAAAAAAAATAAACTAAAATCGACCTGTGCTCACCTCTTTCTTTTGAGGACAAAAGAAATTTGAGGGAGAGTTGGTTTGTGCAGGGGAGCAAATGGGTGGGTGTCTAGCATCTGATGTGAGTTAATTTCGATCGGAAAATTTAACTTGAATAATTAATTTGGTTACGATCTTATCCTTCAAAAATAAATAATTTTGGTCTAGCAAAACAAAAAATTAGAAATTCATAAAATATATTAATGCAAGGTATTACTAGTGTTAGTGTCAGATAAGCAAGCAGAAATTGTTTTCTGATTTGGTTACAGGGATCTCAATATAAATATTTGCATGAGCTGTGTTTTCAATCTCACTTTTTGTTTGAATTACTCTTCCATCATGCTTGTGGTCCTGTTGGATGCCATGGCCAACTACAAAGAGATACTTGAATACCTTCACATGGGGAGTTTCCAGAGGAGCACACCATTTTTCCTAGGGAGCCTACTTTCCAATTTAAAGCCCAAAGAAAAAGAACTATCCAGTGGACTTACTAAGAAAAGTGGGGTGCTCATTTGGAAACTCCCTTTCACATGCAACAAACTAGATTAAAAGTTATCAATTGTTTTACCTTCTTTATACTACAAGGAGTCTGAGTGTAATTAACCCTAATATTAATCAGTTATATTCGTCAAAATGGGGCATAGGTAGGTTTAGTTCCACGTGACAGAATCATGCATTGACTTCATTGGTTCCCTAACCCTTAAAAGTTTCTCCCCTGTAACCAAAAGTCAATAGAAAGGACATTATACCAGAAAACACCAGAGATTATGCCATAGTTTTTGTGTTGTCATCTCAAAGTACAGGGCTCATCCTATTTTTATAGCATAATTTAATTGTGCTGATTGATTGGTATCATGGCAAGTATCTACATGCAGTGCTTTGGACTTCAGATAGCTTCACACTCCACTTCTAAATCAAGCACTTGATTTATTGTATAATAAATAAAAGAGGTATTTACATGTTACTCCCTTAAATCTTTATAACTTATAATTTAGTTTCCTAAATCTTCATATTTAGGATTTAGTCTCTAAATTCTCTAAATTACTACGATTTAGTCTCTCCGTTAGTTTTTCCATCCAAATAAATGACAGAATTTAATTTTTATTTTTTTTAAATAATAAAATGACTTAAATATCCCTATGAAAAAAAAGGAAAAGAATAGAGAGATAGAAGAGAAGAAGAAGGGGGAAACCAATAAATCCAATAAAGAAAAGGAAGAGAGGACGAAGAGAGAAGGAGAAGAGAGGAGGAAGAGGGAAGAAGAAGAGAAGAGTAAGAATGGAAAAAAGCAGAAGAGAGAGGGAAGAGGGAAGAAGAAGAGAGGAGAAAGAATGAAGAAAGAATTAAGAAGGGGTAAAATGAAAAAAATCAGATCAAAAAATAAACTGTGCTAATGAAAGTTAGGTAGGGAGACTAAATTGCAGTAATTTAGAGGATTTAGGAGACTAAATCCTAAATATGAAAATTGGGAGAACTAAATTATAATTTATAAAGATTTAAGGGACAAATCTGTAAATACTCCTAAATAAAAATCTATGTTTAAGAAAATGATAACGGTAACGTGCACGTAATGATTTACCCCTATTAAATTATATTGCATATACGGTACTATAAGTTATGTAATTTTTTATTTATTTAATAAAATAAATATAAAAATAAATTTTATAATTTTATAAATTAGAAAATAAATTTTAAAAATATAAAAAAAGAATATATAAATATTTTAAACACATATAAATTATATTAAGTTTGTAATCATTATTTTAGTCATTACCAAACTAGGAAATAAGCTTTCAAACTTATTTATTTTAGTTTTAATATTACCAATACTATAGTTTATTATTTCATAATGGCCAACTTGTTTTATTTGTAAATGTTCAATAAGTTCAATGGAGAGTCCAATATAATCAATAAAATAAAAAGTAAGAAAATCTAGTAATCTAAAATGAATTATAACAAACCATAGAAAATTTAAAAATTACGATGAGGCAATCCTTTTCCTCATTTTTTTTAATTTTTTTTTTTAAATTGAAAATCCATGCTCTCTTCCGTTTGTTAGTAATATGGAAAGATTTGGGCCTTTTTGGGTCCAAATCCAATCATGGAGTCGAGTAAACTGGGCCTATACGTGAACCATGGACATCTGCCTATTATAAAAATTAGTAAGGCCCAAGCCTCATGCTTGTTGGGTTATCAATTGTAGGAGAAATATTCCTAGGTCCCAATTTAGCAATTTTGGTTTTATTTTAGGTTTTTTTTTTTTTTTAATGCAGACACAATAATCCTCCACGATTATTGTTTTTTTTTTTTTTTTTAATCATGAGTTATTCTGCTTTCACAAACTGCTAGTCGAGTCTGCTGGCCTTCATAAATTATTTTTGATAACTTTATATAAACTTTAATGTACATTACAAATTATTTTAAAATACCACCCCTATAGAAAAAAGGCTAGTGGTAAATATCGATCGGTTTTGGGTTCAGATTTTATTATTTTTCACAAAACAAAACCAAACTAATTAGGAATGAATGAAAATCGAAAATTGAACTGGATTAATTCGGCTTGGTTCGATTATGTTGTTCGGTTCCAACTTTTCGAATGAAAATTGTTCAAAAATTATAATTTTTAACATTTTAATAAGCATATCTTTTCAAGAATCAAATTGCCATTAAGTTTATATATATATATATATATATATATATATATATATATATATATATATATATATATATATATATATATATATAGCTTTGTCAGTTTGATTTGGTTTGGTTTGATTTCGGATTTCAAAGTTCAAAACTAAGAACCGATCAAATTATTTTTGTTCAGTTCAATTTCAATTGATTAATTCAGTGTTCACCCCTATAAAATAGGAGATGGTATGCTCAGTGAAAAGTATAATTTATTTATTTTTGGCTACAATTACAAAGTGGGATAAACATACATGAAAAGTCAAATACAGTGACTTTTTGGAAACCAAAAATATTTTATCCACACAAAAAGGGAAAAAAAAATAAAACTAAAAAACTAGCTTCCTGTTTTGAGTGTTATCATCCACAACAAACTCACAACCAATACAACAGTGACTTGAGCCAGGCTTTTTTCTATTTTTAGTGACGAATCACTCACATTTGATTTCTCACATAATGTCAAAGGACATAAAGTGGTGGAACACTTGGCCTACCGGTCGAGCACAAGTATGTGCTACCTTCGGCCTATACGCAATCAATCTCACTTGACCTTCACTGGAGTGAAAGTTGCCTCCGCAATCACATGACTGCGGCTCCCCTTCCTCAGCCCCCCTCCCACGAGATGGTTAACATACACCTTACCATCCTTCACTGTCGCGGCCGACGGAATCCGGTACAGAGGGCCCACGTACCTCCCCGTGACGGCAGCCGTCTCCCAGTCGTCGGAGCTCTCGACTTGCCTGGTGGCAATGGCTCCAGCAACAACTATCTTGGTTGGTGACAGAATCTCAAGTCCATCTCCCATGAAGAGGGAGCCTCCTCTAACTTTCACCAATTTCACCTCCTCTGTCGCGGGGAAGACCTTGAACAGTCTCCCGCTGGCGGTGTGGATGACGAGGAGGTAGCCGTTGGGGTGGTGCACGATCCCGTTGAGGGCAACGAAGCTGCTGTGCCATTCTCTTATCTGGAACAGATCGTTTCTGATGATGGACAGCAGCTCGCCGTTCACGCCCACCTTCCATATCTTGCTTGCTTTCGCGTCTGTGATGTATGCATTGCCTTCGTTGTCTACTGCTACGTCGTCGGCCATCGATTGTTCATTATCTGTTAGTTACCCCCGTTTATCATAAAGGAAAATGTCAGTATCTACGACCTTAACTGTTGGAAGTAGATGAAATAAAGAAGAAATACCTTTAAAAGTAAAGAACATTATTTTATTATCTAATAAAATAATAATTATGATAATATTCTATTTCTTATTTTAAAGTAGAATGGAAAAGTAAGTATAAGAAATAAACAGAATATTAATATTTTATATTGTTTCTAGAACTTCATGACTCAAATGAGGTGAAGGTAAAAGTAAAAAGTAGAATTGTTATATTGGATCTATATTATCTTATTGGATATTAGATATAATAATTAAAAATATTCATACATAGTAAATTTCCAAAAATCTCAAACTCCCACATTATTGGGTCATTCCATCTTTCATTCTCCAAATAAAAAAGTTTTTAAAATTTGTGTTTTCAAAATCTTAAATATGTCATGAATTGATGTGACCATGTAGGACATTCCCCTTATAATTTGTAGGGCAACTATATCTTCTTGTGACTTTAAATTGAGGGAACCCAACATATACCCAATTAAATGCCATTATCTATGAAGACCTTCTCCCAACCTGGGGGGAATTTCTAGGTGAGAACACAGCTACTAAATTTGTAAGAAATTATAAGTTTGTCACTTCATTTTATAATTTTTTTTTTCCGCCATGATCGAAAATTAATCTTTGAACGCCCTTAAAACTGTTTGGAAACTAATCTCGACCCATAAAAAGTTAAAAAGTGTGTTCACTAAGACTAGTCATGTGCTTGTTTAGAAATTCCCCAAGTTCAAAAGCAAATGAGAGCACCTATTGTCCTGAGAAATTAATTGCAAGGCCTTTATGTTAGGTATATAAGATCAGTACACATACAGTGCTATCACTCCTCTGTAATATGTGAGAAAATCCGAACATGACTTCCTGACTCCTTGATAAGCACTCAATTTTAATAATCTTGTAAGAAAATATGTCTATGTGTTAATTTGACTAGAGCCAGCTAAGATATGTTATGTGAGTCAGCAGCGAAAAAGTAATGATCATATTTTTTTTTCAATTATTTTTAAAATCATTGATCTCTAACTTCTTAGGTTTTTTTAGAATCAAATTTAAAAGTATATTTTTTATCAAAAAAAAAATCTCTTTCCAATAAAATTTGTCTTTTTTTTTTTTAAAAGATATTCTCTCCTCTCTTTTTTGGACTTTACCATCACATTTACCTCAAAATATAAACTAAGAGTTAACATCACCTAATAAGATATTTTTTTCTGATGAAAGCAAATTAGTCCAATCAATTAATATTATATTCGATTTTTTTATGCAAATATGAGATATTTAACCTTGAACAATAGACCTTTCCATCAGGGTCGGGCGTGGGCCTGGCCACCGGGCCCAGGCCAGGCTTTACCCTCGGCCCGTGCCGGGGCTCCATAGATGTGGGGCGTGGGCCCCTTTAGATTTTTTCTAAGGGATTTTTATAAATCTGCCCCTTACATATTTAAAAATTAGAATTTAGTCTCCCAAATTTTCATATTTATAATTTAGTTTCTCAAATCCTTTAAATTACTATAATTTAGTCTCTCAGCCATATTTTTAGTTCGAATTTTCTTTTATACCTCTGAGTTATTTCACTTTAATCATCTCTTTCCTCTTCTTCCTCTCTTGCTCTTCTTATTGAATTTTCATATCCATTCTTCTCATATCTCTCTCTTCTATCTTCTTATTGGATTTTTCTGAGTTACTTCAGTTTAGAAATTAATTGAGAGGGAAGAAAGATAAGAGAAGAATGGAGAGGGGAATCCAATAAGAAGAGAAAGAGAGGAGAAAGAGGAAAAGAATGCCTGAAGTGAAGTAAATCACGGATATAACGGAAAATTTGGGCCAAAAATATGGCTGAGACTAAATTGCGGTAACTTAAAGGATTTTGGAGACTAACTTATAAATATTAAGATTTAAGAGACTAAATTCTAATTTTTAAATATGTAAGAGATAAATTTGTAAAAACCTCTTTTTCTAATAGAACTTAAAAAAAATCCGGGAAAAAAATATTGAAAAATGGCTAAAATTGTAACCAGGCTTGTGGTATTTTTCAAAAAAAAATTAATAAAATTTTATTGATAACAAACTTGCTAAATTATATTTAAATTTGTACAAATGACAAAAGGATAAAAAAATTTTACGAAATTATTGCATTGCAATTGTATAATTACATCCAGCACTCGGCCCCGTATCTATTTGACCGTTGAGGCAAAACCTGGACACTTCGGCCCCGATCTATTTGACCATCCGGGCGAAACCCGGACAGGGCAGGGCCGAGCCGGGCCGGCCTTTCAGGCTTGGGCTCGGGCCGGCTTTTCAGGGCCGGGCACCGAGGCCTGGATTTTTTTGGACATGTTTATCGGACGACTTGAATTACTCACACCAAAATTTTATCCCAATTGGCAAAGATTATTATTATTATTATTATTTAGTTTAAATCAAAATAATTATCACGTGTACATTAAAAAATTAAAAAAAAAAAAGCAATCCGACAACAAATCAAGCCGCAGTACAAAACTTACCGGGTCCGCTGAGCCTCGTCAAAAAGATCCGCTCCCACGACTCCAACTGGTACGCCGCCACGGCGGCGAACCTGCCCCCCAATATGTCGCCGTACACCACCACCACCCTCCCCCTCGCCGGATCCAACGCCATCCCCACCGACCCGTTGCCCGCCACGTCGCCGTCCCTCACCACGGTCCGCTCCTCCAGAACCCCGCCCTCGGCGTCGCCGGCGGGGAGCTCCACGACGGTGCCCTCGAAGAAGGTGGAGGCGATGAATCGGCGGCCGGCGGGGTCCCACTTGGCGCACTCGCGGAAGAGGCCGGAGCCGGAGTAGGTGTAGGCGGAGGGGGAGTCGTCGGTGAGGAAGGAGATGAAGAGGGCGATGGGGATGGCGGAGAGGAGGAGGAGGACGGTGGCCGTGCGGCGGCTGAGGACGGAGCAGCAGCTGCAGGAGGAGGCGCCGGCCATTTTTGGGAGTGTGGTTTGGTTTGAGAGCCTGAGGGGTTGGGGGTTTATAAAGGGGAGAGTTAGGGGGCTGTTTGTAATTTTGTAGGAGATTGTTGAGAGGGAGTCTGTAACAACTTAAGATTTTCACCGAAAAGTTATTAAGTAGGCTCAGTAGGAAAAATCGTGAGCTCCATTGCAGACTCCCCTGTTGAGATGGAAGGGGAATTTCTAAATAAACACGTGTCTCAGTGAGCACACCTTTCCGATTGAATAACTTTAATATAATTTCTAAGTATAACAAAAAAACAAGGTAAAAAAAAAGGTTAATTACAATTAGACCCCTTGTAGTATTGGAATTGTGTAACTTAACACTCCTGAAGTTTGAAACTTTCAGAATTTAGTTATTTTCACTCTCTTTTTTTTACTAAAATGTATTCTTGTCTCTCAAATTCCTATGCTATTCTTTAATAAAAAAAAAAAAAAAGGAGAAGATGTGTGCTGGTTAAAAGGAGGGATGAGGATAGAATAGAAATTTGAGAAATAAGAGTGCACTTTAATAAAAAAAATGAGAGTAAAAATAACTAAGTTTAGTGTGTTTTTTGAGAGTTTCAAAGTTTCAAGGGTATTAACTCAGTTTAGAGTGTAATTAACCCAAAAAAATGATAAAGTTGTAAAACTATGCGGGATCAATAAGGCCAGTGGTGTGCTCATTTAGAAATTCCTCACATTGAGTTTGAAAATTTTGGAACCCGTCGCTGTCTTAATCTTAATTGAGTCTGTGTTTGGATTGAGGGAAAATGAAGGAAAAGAAAAGAAAAGAAAATGAAAGGGAAAGAGAAAAAGAAAGAAAAGGATATGGAAATTGGTTTTATTTTTTATGTTTGGTTAGAAAAAAAATAAAGAAGAAAATCTCAAAGAAATTTTAAAAGAAAGTAGTTTCTTATGTTTGGTTGCTCAATAGAAAATTAAAAAGAAAATATAATTCTAATTAAACTATAGAGAATTTTAATATTAATTTATATATTATTGATATAATTTTAATTTTTAAATAATTAAGCATATAATAACCAAATGGTCCAAACTTCATAAAAATTAAAAATATATTGGGACTAAAATTACAAGAAAATTTATGCAAAAATTTCTCTCCCTTTTTCTTTTTTCTCTCAACTTTCCTTTTCTTTCATTTTCTCTTGGATTTGAGGAAGAAAATGAAAAAAAAAAAAACTTAATACATTTTCTCTCACTTTCTTTCCCTTTTATTTTCTCTCTAATTTTTCCTCTAACCAAATATGGGAAAGCAACTTTCTCTTTCTTTTTCTTTTCTTTTCCTTCATTTTCCCTCAATCCAAACATAGGCTGAGATTTTTTTAATCCTTTTAAGACGTTTGTATTAGTTAAGCACTAAATCTGGGTACCAAGATTAGACTGAGTATGCGGTTAGAAATCAGAAAACATTTCTTTTTCTTTTTTAGGTTTGAATCTTCTCATCACCAGTTTTGGAGGAGAATTTTCGAATTAAATTAAATATGGAGGAGACTAATAAGAAAAGTATTATGGCATAAAAAATCAAATCATGGTATGCATAAAATTATTTGTAATATTCTAGCTAAATAGTTCCACATGTGAGAAAAGAGCTGGATAGTGTATAATGATTTCAATAAATCCATTAAGTAATTGTAAATTGTAAATGGCCTTTTTTTGGTGGAAATCCAAAAAAATAATATTCAAGCGACAAATAAATAGAAAAAAAAAAGAGTTTTTCCATGGAAGACGACTCAAACCGAAGAAATTTCAAAACTGTGGACCTTGAATTCAAGGCTAAAATTTGACTTTCATGCACTTAGTGCATACTACTCCTAGGATATTAATTATAAATCTTTTCTTCAGGATGTTGATCATCTTTAGAGTCTAGAATTTGTCAATGCCCACTCAAAGCTATGAATAAGGAAAATTATGACTGAGGACATTTCAATAGCTTGGCTCCTTCATCCTCACTCAAATTGGTACAGGCTTGTGCAGCTAACTTGGTAGGTGAACAAGTTCCTCAATATCCACAATTTTTTTTTTTAAATTGAAAAATCAAGGTTTTATTGACAAATTTTGGGTACAGATTTCCCTCAATTTATTAGTGGTCTGTTCTTTGACTTTTCTTCAGAATTTAAGTTTCTTATGAGGAAAACAATTATATATTACAAGTTGTTTGAAATTGGAGCATGGAAGAAAGGAACCAAACAAATTAAATTATCATTAAATTTTTAGTTGATTCACAATGCTTTAAAGTTATGTAGGTAGAGATATTTCCTCAACTACTTTTTTTTTTTTTTTTTCTTTTTTTTTTTAAGGGAGAGTGGTGGGGATGATCCCCTCCATGTTATAGATGATAAACTAATACAAATTATCTAGCAAAAAGTACCAAGGCTCATGCACTTACATTATAAACTTAATAGTACATAGGTGGCCCTAGGCTATGCTCTCATCTCAGTGGCCTTTCGTTGCGCTATTCCATCTCCCTATCACTGTTGGTCACGTTCTCCTGTCTGTGCCGAACTGATGTTCTGGATATAGTCATTTTTTTCATCTCTGTCCGACAACTGATTTGTTCAAAGGTATATATCAATATGAGCTCTGTATACACATCCATTAGTCACCATAAATGTAGAATTATTAAATTTTCCATTATTTATTTCTCTCCATATATTTCAGCAAATAGCTGTCATAACGGCGAATGTTAAATGTTTATTAAGGTTGTCACTTCTCAGCCCATGCCAGATGTTCACCGCCTCTGTGATACCTATATGCAGCCCTGACAAAGTAGAGCATTTAGCCCAAACTTGTATCGTTCCTCAACGACTATTGGAGTTTACAATAAAAGATGTATCCAGAGTCGTATATAAAAGATTTTAGTCATTGAGGTCTTGTCTTAGCAAAAAATATTATCATCGAATAAGAAATAACTGATTTTAACATCGGCAGAAATCCAACTCAAGCGCATTAGTATTCCGAATACCTTAGAAGCTCTATGGAGAAAACCTAACACCATACAAGGGAGGGGGTGGGGGAATGAATAAAATTAAAGAAAAACTAAAAATAAGAGCAGGGAGGGGGTGGGGGAATGAATAAAATTAAAGAAAAACTAAAAATAAGAGCAGGTTATGTGAATAAGAGCAGGTTATGTGGAATGTATGACTTGAAAGAAATAATAGATTATTTAGAAGTCGTGCTTATAATATCCGAATTTATTTATATAATATTGAGAATGATTGCATTTTTTATATAATATTGAGGATGATTGCATTTGGTGGACAAATACGATGGAGAGGACAGACACCGGACAAAACATACGCACACATCCAGGAGTGTCCACCGTTTTATCTCAAAAAAAAAAAAAAAAAAAAAAAAAATTGAAAGTCCAACTTGAGCATATAATAGTCAAAGAGTTCAAGACTGCAGCTCGCAAAGTGAGACTCCAAGTAGTAGAAAATTTCTGGCACCCATCCAAGAAATTGAAATGATGTAAACAATATCAGTAGGCTCTTTCTGACCAGTTCTCAGTATGTATCAAAATTTGAATTCTCAAAGTCATGAGTCTGATGGCCTTGACCCATCAATGCAGTTGGAAGATTCATCATTTATTGTTTTACAAATTATTACATGATACCCAAAAAAAAAAAAAAAAAAAAACTACAGCTCATCATCTTCAACCACAACACTGACCTCGCCCTTCTCAAGCATGTCATAGAAGGCGCGTGCTTTCCTCTGCTCGTTCCAGTGGTGCATCTTCCAGAGTCCTCCGGCAATGAGGCCGAGCGTGAGGCCGAGGAAGATCTCCTTCACCACACTAGGTCGTTTCAGGGTAACATGTGGCACTCTAACTCCAGCCATTCCCCTCTTTGGGATGATTTTAGATAAATTGTATGAGCTGGCATGAAAAATTTCGAAGGAAAAGGTTGGAATTCAGAACATATATCAAAAAATATAACGGAAAAAGGTATTAAAAAAGGAGTTTTTACATATCGGTCCCTTACATTTTTAAAATTAGACTTTAATTTCTGAAATCTTCATATTTTGATTTTATTCCTTCAAATCTTTTTACTTATTTCACTTTAATCCCCTGATTAATATTTAGCTCGAATTTTCCATTATACCTCTGGAAGGGAGGGAAATAACAGTTATTTCCCTCCATTCCTTTTCCTTCTCTCTTCGTCTTCTTATTAGATTTTCCTCTCCATTCTTCTTCTTCTCGCTCTTTTTTTCCTCCCAGTTAATTTCTCTCTTTCTTTTTTTTTTTCTTCCCTAACCATATATCCAATGGAGAGGAGAACCCAATAAGAAGAGGAAGAGAAAAGAAGAGAAAAGTGAGAAAAATAACTATATTTTCCTTCATTCCAGAGGTATAACGGAAAATTCGGGCTAAAAATTATTCAAGGGGACTAAAATGAAATAAGTTAAAGGATTTGGGAGATTAAAATCAAAATATAAAGATTTCAGAAACTAAAGTATAAATTTTAAAGATGTAAGGAACCGATATGTAAAAACTCCAAAAAAGAATTAACAATAGATGAAGCAAGCGCTAAATGGGTGTCCAAAATGGATGTAGAAGAAGGGAGTTCTTTTTGTATTTGTTTGCTAGTTTTTGGAAGAAAAAAATATTAGGAAGTAATGTGAGTATTATTTAATTGATTAAATAAAATAATTTTTATATAATTTTATTTGGTATATATATATAAAAGTATAATTTTTGAATGGTAATAATAACATGCAAATAAAAAATTAATTTCTCAATTTGTTCCTTTACTTCCTAGAGTTCTTTCAAGCCAAAAGGCGAAAAAAAAAGTTTTAGAAGTAAGATGTCATCTCAGCATACAAAAATAACTTTCAGCTTTTTTTTTTGGCTAAACAAATAGTTTAAGCAATGAAAGTAGCTTTACTTCTATTACTTCTATATAATTTTATCATTTCCTAAGAATGTTCGAGTTTTTACTTCGAAATTTAGTTTCTAATAAGCTTTGAGGAGTTTCATAAACGTGTAATAGACAATTCTACCCCAATTTGGAAAAAAGAAAAGGATGCGAGAGAGAATTGAAACGAAGAAAAAAAAGATATGGCATTTTTGAATAAAAAATTCTAAACATTTCTAAATACCCCAAATTGGGACATTCTGAAAAACACTCCAAAATATCTATCTCGGTATTCCTGACTCTTCTAAGAACACCTCAAAACTCTTATAATAGAACTCACAAGTATTATTATAAACACTCCATAACAAATTACTTCAAAATACCTCAAAACACCTCGAAACTAATGTTCAAAGCATAGCCTAAGAGATAAGCTATTCCATATCCCAAACTTTTTAGGCTTTTAGCAGCATATTCAGCCTTGGGGAAGTTACTCCTCAATTTACTTATATTCAGACTTAGAGAGCAAAATGTTTGGTTCTTGTTTAAAAGAAAATATTTGTGCTTCTAAGTCAAATCTAGGGTTAAGAGCCTATAACCCTGATTTAGGTTATTAAACTGTTTTTTAACCAAATGGTTTAAAATAAGTTAAATCTAGGGTTAATTCTTTAACCCCTCAACCGAATTTGAAGAGCCCATAACCCCCTTTCCAGAAGGAGACTTAGGGCTTAATTACCTTTGCAGTTAAGTTCTCTTAACAACTTGAGGTCTAATTGTCATTCATAGTTGAGATAACTCTATTTTGTGTTTAAACAAAATGATGTAGAACGGAAACTAAATTAGGGTTATGGATTTAGAGATTAGGATTTTACCGATGACTTAGAGAAGAACAAAGAGAATTTGCGAATGCACCTAAGCGAATCCACACCCACTCTCAACTAATAGACAGAGAGATTTTAACATACAAATTCACGTAAGAGTAGTTTTCTCAAATTTTCATTCATTCCTTCATTAAATTTGAAATTCAACATATAAAGTATATTTATAAAAAATCCTAATAATAAAGATAAGAACAAAATTCCAATCAAAGTCAAATTCTAATCAACCTCAAACTATATCTTAAATTCCTATCTAAATCAGATTCTATCTAATAATCTTATCCAATCTCCATCAATTCTCCTCGGTTTTAAAGCATTAATCCCGATGAAAGCGGAGATAAAAAAAATGTTAGATAAGTCCGGATTTAAATATTCAGCATCCTCGTACAAAGCATGCCAATTAGGCCATAGTGACGGTAGAGGAATTGTAGGTCGTGCATCACATCTAAACCAAGACAGTGAAAGAAGAATTGGCTTCTTTTGCGAATCAGTTTCAGACAATAATAGATTTGGAAAGGCACTCATTTTGGAAGTAATAGAACGAACCTCATTGAAAATCGAATTGATATAAGGATCCCACGAAATATTCTGGTCATAGATAGTATAAGCAATTTTCATCAAAACTTCATATGAATCTGTATGCTGATGTGTAATTTCCTCACAATACTAAGAGCGGCCTACCAAACTATAGGAAGGATCCTAAAAGACTCGCTAGTAGCAATACCAGTATCAAATATATCATGCTTAGTCTCTTCATTCTAGGTTTTAAAATTAAAATTCTAATATCATATGGGGGTGCAATAGACTCTAACAAAGCATTATGAGCATCAATAGTACTCTCCGTAAGAACACAGATCTCAGTAGGAACATGATCTTAATAGGCACATGTGAATTAAACTACGCTAGCTCATTAATAATATCACTGATAACCACACAAGGAATGTCAGTATTCCCAACAAAAATAGGTGTACTAGATTCTAATGGTTCAACGATAATATTAGTACTTTTCTCAGTAATATCAACAATCGCATTAACTTTCGAATTGTTATCATAATCAGCAGGCACAATATTTATATGCCGACTTTTCGATGGGCACTCATAGTCATAATACAAAAATGTGCTACACTTAGACCATTTGATCGAGATATATCGAGAGATAGAGTGTCCATATTTCTCACACTTGGAGCATAGTGTCTTACCATTTAGAGTAAATCTCTTTTCTAACTTGTCAATAAGATTATTTTTATAACATGTAGAAAGATACTCCTCTATAGAAATATATTTCACCTCTTTTCACAAATTTATAAGATTTCTATAACGTGCCTCACGAGTTATCTCTACCGAAGTCCAAAAATCTTTGGCTTGTTCAACTAACTTTCTCCAAACAAATTAAAACTTATATCTGCTAGACATCTCACAATAGTCAAAATAGCATTTATATCTACCAACCAATCAATGAAGACACGGGGCAAGGAATAACCATCAAATATGAGATGTTCAAAATAGAACTTTTCATTTAATATCTCTCTAGCAGTATGTAAATCATCGATATAATTAGACCTATCAAACCCTGAATGACAACCATATCTTGTAGTAAAGTGGGACATATTTATATTTTAGAATTGATCATGCGATGCAAATCAACCAAATATGCAGATGATGGTATAAAATTTAAAACTCAGGCGAACTTAAATACACGAACTAGATGATCAATTAAAATCTCCAAATAGTTCAATTGATAATTACAAATGATATTAAACCCTCATTTGATGAAAAATAGCAAATAATTATGAGATCACTAGATCACTAGAGAAAAGTAATTAATCACTTTGTTAACAAATTTTTGCAATCCAATAATAATTGCAAAGAATTTAGCAATTGCAATTACAGTTCAATTTAGGTATTACTAGAAGGGGTGCGTAATTCACGTCCAAACATAAAATTCTATAAAAAGTCTTCAAAAAATTACTCATAATTGAGTTCTTATAATCATGTACAGAAGCCGTGGAATGTTTGTAATAGGTATTGGACATGACTAAAAGTTGATAGCATCAAGAATGACTTGAACCAGAGTTGAAACGGGCTATGAATCACAAGAATAACTATGCTACTATATTTCTTCAGAAAAAATAGACTAATGCTTCTAGGTCACTGTGAAAATACTGTCTTATGAGTAACTTTTATTGAGCCCTCGAAATCCTTTCCCAAATTCATGACCAAGTTCACGAACGAACCTGAATTCATGAAATTAGGGAACAGTAAATCTTTTTCCAAATCCATAACCAAATATATGTACCAGAAAAAGAATAATAATAGTAAGTAATTATCAAACATGAAACCCCATTTATTTTTATTTAATTTTTTTATTATTCCTTTAAATTTTCTTTCTATATAACGGGAGCAGCATAGTCACTTTAATATAGGGATGTCAATGGACACGTCTACAAGCCAAAATTTGGCCCGTTATATAAAATTTTGAATTAATTTAAAATTTTATATAGAATAGACGCCGCTCGTTGCCATCCTGGGCCTTTATATAGAGACCTGGAAGCATCATCTCCATTGCTTCTGTAGCTTTCGATTCAATAATGATGTAATCAACGTAGTTCTTTCTAGATACTCATCCAAAAAATTTCTTTTTTTTACTAAAACAATTCAAACCACAAAAGGCCCTTAATTTTTCACTTATCCGATGATATTCAGTTGGATTTCATGTGGCAATCCCTAAATTTCCACAAAGAATAATTCCTGACATATTTGATGACTAAACATTATAGTATCAGTATCAATCAAATCCTGGAAAAAACCCTAGAAAAAACATTGCAACCAAGATTATGGGAGAATGAAACAAACCCATCTCAGATCTCCATCTAGATCATACAAAAAGAAAAAGAAAGAAAAAAAAAATGAGAATAATTTTACCTGAGATATAATGGAGGTCGTTGGATCTCGAACACTGCGACAGCGCTTCTTGGAGATTGGTCCCCATTCGAACCCCTTTTATTTATCAAAAACGACTGAAATTACGAAATTTACCACTGTCGAGCCCTCTACTTGCAATCTCAACCGTCCAATTTTCGGACTGTTTCTTTGAGATTTTCATCGGGGAAATTCTAAATGCACACCACAGTTTACTAGTGACCGCAGTGAAGTGATTTACAGCAGGGAACTTCTAAAGGGGCACAAGTTTTTTCCTAGTGAGCCCAGTGAAAACTTAATTTAAATAACAACTGTGCCATCTAAAATAAATTCCCAACTTACCCTTCTTCCCTCTCCCGCTTCCTCCATCCGTCTCGCGCGCGCAGCAGCAGGTAAAGTTAATTTTTTTTTTTTCAGCTTAAAAAATCCATTTAAATCTTCAATCTCCTTATAACATTTTGTTAATAGAGATTTAAAAGGTGATTATTTTCCATTTTTTTGTGTATTTTCATTATAAATCAAAACAAAAGAGAAATTTTTGAGTTGTGTCGAACGAGACGTCAATGGAGAATACAATGATATCGTTGGTTTCATTCGACGATCAAAACACACTTGAGGTTTGATTCTATCTTCTTTGTATTAAATTATTCGAAATATACCTTTAGATTTTGTTATTTGTTGAGTATTATGAAATTAGGGTTTTAGAAATCAGTTTTCTTGTCGATGCGGTGCGAGAACACGGGAGTTCACGTCGCGGTTCGGACTTACAGTCCGCCCAAAATAATATGGGCCGGACTTAGAGTCCGGACAAAGAGAATTTGTTCGGACTCTAAGTCCGGACAAATTTTTTTTGTCCAGACTTAGAGTCCGGACAAAGTTATCTTGTCCAGACTGTAAGTCCGGACAAAAGGAATTTGGCCAGACTTAAACTCTGGACAAATTTTTTTTGCCCGGACTTTAAGTCCGGACAGGGTACTTTTAATGATGGTTTATTTCTGTAAGAGAGTTATCAATTATTAATTATTAATATTGTTAAATTATTGAAACACAGGGTTATATTTCGACGCAGAGTAGGCAAGTCGATAATGAATTAGTTGTCGATTATGGTTTGGACTTCACAACAAATCAGGTATGATATTATGTTTAGAACCTGGTCATATTGAAATTAGAATATTTCAACTAAAAAAATGTTTCTTGTCTATTATGACTATAGATTTTTACAAATCGAGACGAACTTTGCCGGTGGGTGCGCGATAATGGAAAGAAATCAGGATTTGTCATCATGGTTTCAAAATCTGATACTGGAGGTCAATTGAATAAGGGGAGAATATGGTTTGGATGTGAACGGGGTGGACAACCAAGATTCAAGAAATTAAAAAATGATGAAGGCCACAGGGGCAGTAAAAAATGTGGATGTCCTTTTCGATTAAAGGGTCAACAGATATCATTAGCGGGGCCCGAATATAACCTGACGGTTTTATCCGGTGTTCATAATCATCCAGCAGCAGATTATTTCGAAGGCCATTCATATGCGGGAAGATTGTCTGAAACCGAGACAAATGTTGTGCTCGAAATGTCGAAGTGTCACGTAAAGCCGAAAGATATACTGACAGCACTGAAGCAAAAGGATCCACAAAACGTTTCGACAATGAAAACAATATATAATGCACGACACAAGTTAAGAGTCAATGAACAAGGTGGTCGAACGCAGATGCAACAGTTGTTACTAAAAATTTCTGAACTCAAGTATATCGAATGGCATCGAAGCAATGATCAAACAGAATCAGTAACGGATCTTTTCTGGGCTCATCCTGTTGGCGTCGATCTTCTCCGAGCATTTCCAGGTGTTATTATCATGGATTGTACCTATAAAACAAACATGTACAAATATCCTTTACTAGAGATGATTGGAGTAACCTCAACGAATATGTCATTTTGCATTGCTTTTGCCTTTCTTGAAAAAGAAAGGGAAACAAATTATTCCTGGGCACTTGACAAGTTGCGTGGACTGTTTCTGAACGATGTATATCCAAGTGTCATTGTTACAGATAGAGATCTATCGCTTGTTAATGCAGTTAAGCTGATATTCCCGCCTAGCCGGCATCTTCTTTGTAGATGGCATATAAATAAGAATGTGTTGACAAACTGCAAGAAATTGCTAGAAAAACAGAGTGAGTGGGAGAAATTTTTCTTAATGTGGAAGCTGATAATGCTATCTGATTCTCTAGATGCATACAATGCAAATCTAAGCAATCTAACAAACGATTTCCAAGGAAAACCTGAGGCAGTTGACTACATTATGAAAACATGGTTAAATCCACACAAGGAGAAGTTCGTGGCTTATTGGACAAATATGTGTCAACATCGGGACAACGTGACTAGCAACCGAGCAGAAAGTGCCCACGCAAAATTGAAGAGACAATTGCGAACTAGTCAAGGCGATTTCGAAAAGTGTTGGAGTAATATACATACATTACTTGAACTTCAACATACAAAGATTAAAGCATCTTTTCAAAAAAGTTTGACCATCGTTAAACGATGTTTTATGCTGGCAGAATTTAAGGAATTACGGGGCACAGTATCAATCCATGCAATGAATTTGATCTTAGCCGAAGTAAAGAGAACTGAGTCTGTTGGAGTCAACCCAGCTGAATGTGGTTGCATTATTCGACAAACTCACAACTTGCCATGTGCTCATGAGATTGCAATATACAAAAGAGACAACCGACCAATTCCCTTGGATTGCATTGACCAACATTGGCGGAAGCTTGATATGTCCGCGAGTAAAGCATTGGTTGTTAAAGGTGTCGGGTATCAGAAAGATGTTGAGGTTTTTATTCATAACTTTATTATGTGTGATAACGAAGAACGTACTCGAAGATTGAGGAAATTAAGGGAAATATCTACTCCAGTTTGTTCTTCATTGGCGGATCCTGTGTCCAGGGTGATCAGACATACAGTTGGCCGCAAAAGGAAACTTGATATTTCGACACGAAGGGATCCGTGTGCGTTTGAGCTAATAGCCTCCGGCTCTGATAGTGCTTCTCCAAAAATGACGGCATTGATTCCCCGCAGCGACCGTAAACCATATAAGTTAATTCCAAGAAGGCCGCATATGACCAAGGTTCACTATTATATATAACTAATTCTTCCTATATTTCACTTGAATATATTATAATTATAATTTATTTGTTCCGAACAGAAATCGAAAATTGATGCCAAGACCGCCCCCCATGAACTGCCTGCAGACCATGCGGAACAACTCCATCAAGCTCCAACTCTTGCAGATCCTGTTGAATTCTTAGCTGACACAGATCCTGCTGGTAGTATGCTCGGAAAGTCCGTACCTGAACTGGAGTTAAAACCTTGTCCCAAGCCCGATTTGAAGTTCGAAAACTCATTGCCTGGATTTATGTTGCCATATATAGAAGATGTTCGCGATGTCAAGGCCGACGGAAATTGTGGTTTTAGGGTTATCGCACACAGCCTTGGTATGGGGGAAGATCAATGGATGCAAATCAGAAGAGATTTGTTGATTGAACTCGATACAAATTGCGTCTTCTACATTCCATTATTTGGGAGTATTGATCGGATTGTTGAGCTCCGAAAAGCACTTAATTATTTCCGGGACTTTCCAAAGGCCGACTATTGGATGACGATGCCGGACATGGGACATATTGTCTCTTCCCGTTATAATGTTGTTATTTTCTTCTTATCCAATGCGCAATGCCTTACTTTTTTGCCACTCAGAACTCCTCCTCCTGCCGCAAATATCCAACGGAAAGAAGTGACAATGGCATTCGTTGCGGACTGTCACTTTGTACATGTAAGCACAATTCATTGTTGTTAAAATTAGTTTGATTTAACTAATAATATGCTTATATATGGTTATAATATCTTTACTATTAGGTGTCATTGAAAGAACTTCATCCCATCCCTCAAATTGCATTGAATTGGCACCGACACCATGATCCCATTGCACAAGGATGGGAGGTACCGTACTTAGCACGGATTGATCAGTTCAAAGGGATTGTACCATCTTCGGTTGCTACACAAGATGTTATTGAGTTGTAATTAAGTTTTGTTACTCGCAGACGAGTTAATTTTGGGTTTTAATTTGATGTATCCGTGTATCAGTGTGTTAGTTAACTACTGTATCATTGTTGTGAAATTAACCATATTTTGTAGATATTTGTATAATTAAAGTGGTGTTACATTGGGTCGAGTAATGATTTACCAATTTTTTATGTGTTATATTGGGTAACATAGCGGGTTCTGACCACGGGTATCGTTCGGACTGTCAGTCCGAACGAAACCCAGCTGTTCGGACTGACAGTCCGAACAGCAGAATTTCGTTCGGACTGACAGTCCGAACGAAATCCGATCGTTCGGACTTACAGTCCGAACGGTCGGATTTCGTTCGGACTGTCAGTCCGAACGAAATTCTGTTGTTCGGACTGTCAGTCCGAACAGCGGGGTTTCGTTCGGACTGACAGTCCGAACGATACCCGTTCGTTCAGACTGGCATCCCGAACAGTGGTCATCAACCCGTTTCTGAATATTCTAGTCGTTAATTGATTTATTTAGTTGTAATGAAAGTATTTAAATATTATTATTGGAATTTAGGCATGGAAGCAAGTAAGTATACAATGAAATACCGAAACACATCACCAACCCATTGATACACTGATACATCAATCACTGCAACACAATGATACACCTACACACAATTATTTAACCGATATTATGATATAATGGAACATGGCAACTCCGATACAATGATATGTCGAAACAACTCTTATACAAAGAAAAAGTGTTTATATTAAAACGAGAAAAAACGAAAAAGAGAGAGCATTACATAGGAAAAAAACCATTAATTTAACGTCACTTGATATGTTTGCAAGAAATAATTTTACACCAAGACCTTCATGTTACATACATTATCCATATCATTACATAACTTGTGCAATGATCACTGTCTCCTTGTTTTTCTCGGGGGATTACGTCTGCTTCTGGTTCGAGTCATAATTGCCGTATCGGGTGCATTAGGAGTGGATTGATCTGGTGTTGGTTCCTCAGTTTGCTCTTGTGGTGCTTCTACTGGCTGAGTGCAACCGGTTAGCACGGCGTTGATCTTCGCAAGTGCAGTAAATAACAATCCAGATCGCTTCTTGAATGCCTTATCCCCTTGCGCAAGTAATGGATCTATTATTTCTTTTATGCGTGTATATCTCTGTTATATTAGTGGACGGGAAAACAATAAGCAGCAGAAAAACTGGTTAACCGTATTGAACATTAAAGTATGAAGATATATGGTTATTACCTCATCATCGACATTTGCCCGGGTTGCTTGATTTCCTTCCTCTGCTGGGGGTTCATCTGGTGCTACTCCAAGGAAGCGCTGTGAAACTTTAGAGAACCAAGAAATATAATCTGACGTGCAATCAGATGGGTAGTCAGCAATAGACCCACGGTGCTCCAGATATAATACGTGATCATACCAATTTATCCACATCTCCTCAATGTGCGTGTACTTTACCACATAACTATTGGCTGTTATACCCCGTGCTTCACGTAACGCAGAGAATGGTGGAGGTGGAATATACTGTTGACGACCAAACTGCCTTAGTACACGCACTGGATGATACGGCTCAATCACGCTGAAAATCTTCAACGTACCCATGAAAAATGTAATTTCTCTGAATGGATATTTCTCTCTATAATTCCGATATGGATCCCAATCAACCTGCATGTACGTTGGATACAAAGAAATACATTAGTTACTGTTACAAAACATGCAAAGTAAACAAGAATATGGAAAAGGGGGAAATATTACCTGGTTGCCTGTGAGTTTATCTAGACTTGACCGAATAGACTGCACATGTGATTGGGAGATATTGTGATCCCGTCTGCTCTTCCAGCGACAAGCAAGTGGTTCACCGGTGGTAAAAGATAGGTTCGAGACCGGCATAAAACTTGGGAAATGAGCAAATATCCAAGCCTGTAGTAGTGTCAAATACCCCGCAATCTGAGCAACGTTAGCTCGGGAAGCAAGCCCGAGCTGCCTATATAACCATGCAAGAGCACCAGCACCCCATGCGAACGTTTGAACTTCTTCGAGATCATGCAGCAATGGTAAGTAATCAATGGAAACTCTCGTACAACTCTTGTCCGTGAAGAGCGTGCAACCAAGAAGATAAAGTAAATAAGCCCTTGCAGCACACCGAATCCTATGTTCGGTGTCAGTATCGTCAACCCCGCAGATTTTTTCTCGTAACCAATCTAGTCGAACCGATGCACCGCCTTTGGTATTGAGCTCATTCCACGCTTCATCATAACTGACGCCCAAGGAATGAGTTATCGTATCAGCAGCTTTACGTGAAGCTGCTGATACTTGTTGGCAGACGGACTTTCCAACAACAGGTAAGTCAAGCAAACATGAAATATCATCCAACGTGATCGTCATCTCACCAAATGGCATATGAAATGTGTTTGTTTCAGGATGCCATCTCTCAATAAATGCACTAACCTCAACAGCGCTAATGTACTGGTAGGAGCACTTAACCAATGGATACAATAAAGATCCACGTACTAATTCCATGAAACGGGTGTTTGGCTCAGGTGTTAACAATGACCATGCACTTATTTTTCTCCAGTGACTAATACATCTAAGTGGATCTCGTTCCTGTATATATATTATAGTCTTAATATATGCACACACACAGTAAAGTAGTTTAAGGTTTAAAACGGAAATATTACCTCATCTTTTAAAACGAAAAAAGCAACGTGCGTCTTCAAACTCTTCAGTACTGACAAATCAACTGGACCCCGGTAATTTGACTCATGAAGATCATCTTCAGAGCCTTCTGCATCAGTATTCCCTTCTTCTCGTCGTTCACTAGCATATCCAATCAAATTTGGAGTTTCTATATTTATTTCAGTATCCACACCCACTTCGATTTCTCTCTCTTGTATCGGGCGTTGGATTTGTGGTCTGGATGCTACTTTTTTCCTCCTTAACGAGGCCGTTGGTCGAACACGAGAAGATTCTGCCGGATCCATCTATGTAACACAAAGATATTTCATTTATACATACTTGTTATCAAACCAATAAATTTTCTATGTGCAAATAACTAGTAATAAACTATAATTTCCTACAAATATCAAATTTTATCCATTTATTTTAAACTTCTAAATGTATTAATAAATTTTAATATTAACACCTCCGATTATAAAATAACTACTGGTCTCGCAAACTTTACAACTACGATTACAAAATTATATTTTTTTTCCCTAATTATAATCTAAATATTAAATAAACAAAATTATCAACAAAATTATACTCGTCTAGAATTTTCCGAATGTAAATTATTATCGAACTATACAAGAAGTTTTCACTTTTCAAGACAGTTACAAAGCATATAAGAATAAACAAAATAAAACAAAATTAAATTTAAATTAAAGAAGACTTACAGTAGAGCTCAAAAATCCTGAACCGAGAAGAAATCAGGCAGCTAGAGGGTTGGGTGTGGCAGCAGACACTGGAGGATTGGGGTGTGGCAGCGGCGGGTGGGGGCGGAGCTGGGTGGGGCGGGCAGAGGGTTGGGGGGCCGGGCGGAGGCGGGTGGGGGCGGAGGGGGTAGGGGCGGAGGGGGTAGGGGCGGGCGGAGCCGGGTGGGGGCGGGGGGGCGGAGGGGGATGTGGGGGCGGGCGGAGGCGGGTGGGGGCGGAGGGGGAAGGGGCGGAGGGGGTAGGGGCGGGCGGAGATCGGTGAGGGCGGAGGCGGGCGGAGAAGAGAGCGCCGGGGTGGAGATGGGGCTGGGGTCGGGCGGGGCTGGGGTCGGGCGGATCTGGGTGGGAGCGGGGGGGTGGCGCCGGGGGGGGGGAGCCGGGGGGTGGCGCCGGGTGGGGGGGAGCGGGGGGATGGCGCCGCGGGGGGGAGTTTGGGAAGGAGAGGGCGCTGGGTGGGAGCGGGGAGAAGTGAGGAGAGAGTGAGACGAGAGATATAGCGGAAGGGTATTTTGGGAAGAAATACGTGCTCACTAGGAAAATTTTTCCTTTTCTTAACTTAAACAGGGCTCACTAGGAAATCTGGGCTCACTAGGAAAAAACTTGTGCCCCTTTAGAAGTTCCCTTTACAGCAGAGGGGAAAATGGTGCTCACTAGGCCCTTTCGTCGTGGCCCGGCCCAATGAGAACTTGACATATTGTAACTGGGCTGGAAGCAGGCCTGTCTAAGCGTGCGAACCCATTGAGAAATGGGCTTCGGCCTAGTCTACTTGGACCGAACTCATATTTTCTGTATACTATATTACTAAGTAAAGAAGTGAGAGAAAAACATGATTTTAAAATTTAAAAAAATAAAAAAACAAAAAATTATAATTGCCTCATCCAAATTTTTCTGAACTTTTAAAAAATATTAAAGAAAACCGTTTCAAACAAAATATAAGCACTCATCTACAATGTTGGGATAACTACTTTAATAATAACTAGGGGTATTTACAGGTTTGTCCCTTAACTTTATAAATTATGATTTAGTCCCCAAAATTCATATTTAGCATTTAGTCCCCTGAAATCCTCTAAGTTACTACAATTTAGTCCCTCCGTTAGTTTTTCCGTTCAAATAAAAGACAAAATTTAATTTTTACTGTTTTTAAATAATGAAATGACTTAAATACCCCTATGAAGAAAAATAGGAGAGAATAGAGAGATAGAAGAGAAGAAGAAGAAGGGGGAAGTCAATGAACCCAATGAAGAAAAGGAGAAGAGAGGAGGAAGAGAGATGGAGAAGAGATGAGAAAGAATGAAGAAAAAGAGAAGAGAGGAGGAAGAGGAAAGGAGAAGAGAGGAGGAGAATGAAGAAAAGGAGAAGAGAGGAGGAAGAGGGAAGGAGAAGAGAGGAGGAAAAGAGAAGAAGGAATTAAAGAGCGGTAAAATGGAAAATTTAGGCTAGAAATAAACTCGGCTAACGGAACTTAAAGAAGGGGACTAAATTGTAGTAAATTAGAGGATTTGGGGGACTAAATCCTAAATATGAAGATTTGGGAGACTAAATTATAATTTATAAAGATTTAAGGGATAAATCTGTAAATACCCCTAATAACTACCCACTAACCCCTATCAATTTCTCTATATTAACTAGTTTTAAAACTAATTCTACACGTTGACCAAATTTAATATGCGCCATTTGGATTTAAGATGTGGCATTCAGATTGAGCAAGATAACAAAACAGCTGAATTATCTACATTAATTAAGGTATTTATTCTAAAAAATACTTGCATTCCCATTCTTCTTTCTAAATAATATTTTATCATTATATCCATCATCGACACATTACTGATTGTTATATCATTTGTATAAAAAAAAGTAGGTTTTATACCGTTTCCTAATAAGTAGTTAGATTAATATTCTTAATTGATTAGGAAAACATTTAATTAGAAATAAGTTTTGGTATTCTAATTTTGTTTTTACTTATTCGCATATAACATAAATAACATATATTTATGTTTATTTATAATAAAATAAAAGAACAAACTTTTTGATCTTCCTTCCAAAAAATAAGCACATCCAAGTATTTTCAAGCATTGCGCGGGATTCCCACTTGTCTATATACTAAGCTAAGCCAAGAGAGGAGAGAATATATTTAATTTTAAAATAAGAAAATTAGAAATTAGAAAAAAAAATTGTTTGGACTTTTTTATTTTACTGAATCTTAGAAATTTTAAAATTTTCTAAAGCAACCTAAAATAGAAAGAAGTGGGGTTGGTTATGAAACTATAACAACTACTTCCTAATTATCATAATTAGCTTTTATTTAGTTTATTAGTAAGTTAAGGAAAGATATTTAAACATTTATTATCAATATTTTAAACATATCTTACATTATTAGGAAATAGACATAAAAGTTATATAAAAACATTAAAAGTTAATAAACATAATAGATAAACATAGAATTTGTTAAGTGAGTTTAGAAAATAAATTTAAATCGCTAATTATCAAAATAATCTCTTATATTATTAAGGAAAAAAGAGATATATAAATAAATATTAAAAAAATTAAAAGATATAAGAAAGAGAAGATAGGAACTTATATATGCATGAAAAATAAGTAATGATAGAAACACACACACACACATATCTATATATATATATATATATATATATATATATATATATATATATATATATATATATATATATATATATATATATATATATATATGTGTGTGTGTGTGTGGGATTACTGTAGGTGAGCCGCCAGCTCAAGAAAAGTTACGTGAGCTAGCGGCAGAACTATAATGATCCAATGATTTTTCTTCAATTTTTTTTAATAATTACTATCTCTACCTCCTTAACTTCTTTCGGATTAAATTTAATAAATTTTAGAGTTCGTTTACCTTTTCATCAAGTGCATACAAAATGTTTTATTCATTGAAAACCGTTAATCTTAAGTTAACTTGATGGAGGACCAAATCAAAACTAAAACCCAAGAAATTAGGTATGAGTGAACCCTAGGGGGTCGAGATCATAATCCAAAAGAAATTTTTTAAAAAATATTATTGAAAATAGTGGAAATGAACTGCAGCTCAGGTAACTTGCGTTCCATTTTTCTATATATATATATATATATATATATATATATATATATATATATATATTTGCAATCTCCATTAACAAATTTCTTTCCCTTTTCAGACTATGCTGTATTTAAGTTTTGTTTATGTTTATAAGAGATTGTGTATTGTCTTTAGTAAACTTCAATTTGCATATACATAATAAAAAAATTTCAATTAATTACAAAACTGCCATTGATTACTTGAATCCTACTTATCTATTAAGAGGATATTTTCTGCCCATAAGATGAGGGGAGGACATTATCCAATCTTATTCATTCAAAAATCTTATTATATGATGCACATTTTGATGATTTTAACCATGCATGAGCATTGATTTATTTATCTTAAAATGCAATTTGAACTTGATTTAGGTGTGTACAAATACTCTCAGAGCCCCAAAAATTTAATTTGCTATTATTTAGCTACTTATTGCCATAAAATGTACACAAAAATATAACTTTTAGTAGTTTTCGAAAAATTGCACTTTTTTAAAAACTAATTAGCAAGCATTTGTTCTTCACATTTCATTAACAAGTTATAATAGAACAAATACATTGAATCATGGAATGACATAAATTAAAAATCTGCAGAACATAATAAAGCAGCAAAACTATAGAGTTTGGGCTATGTAAAAATATGGATGATAATGGACGTATCTACAGGTTAATTTTTGACTTGTTTTATACAAAATTTTGAATTAAATTTTTTTTTTCTAATTCAAAAATTTGTATAGGACGGATCAAAAATTGATTTATAGATGCATCCATTACCATCCTTATGTAAGAATGACGCTTTGGAGATACTCGTAGGTAACTTGGATCCAATCTAACCTCGGAAAAATGGAAATATCTCAAGACCATATTTTCTATATTTTATTATTATTGCTTATTCTTTAGCCCAACATACTTAAAGTGAAGTAGAAAACACAAATACAATCACGTTAACAAACTCGAAAACACAAGAAGCAATCCAAGCAAAAATCTAAGAAGACTGATGCCCATCAACTGCAAGTTCATCCACCAAGCATCCATATCCATGTCCGAGGTGGCTGACCAAAGGCTCACAATTACACTTGCATGAGATTACATGAATGCCCTTCTTCCTCGCCACGATCACCGAGTTGACCACCTCGCCGTCGGGGTGGTGCACGGAGAGCACCTCGAACCCGTTCAGATCCTCCTCCGTCTCCACCACCGGGTACAGGAATGCACGTGCCCCGCGCGCGCTGCGCACCACGAGCAGCGCACCGGGCCTCATGTGGCGTGCCAAGTGCTCGACCACCTTCCTCTTCTCCTCTCTTTCCATTCCGACCAGTGCGGCCAAGTACACCACATCGTACCTGTTTGAATGATAAAATATTAGCTAATACTGATATATGTAGGCTATGTTGTATGAATTTTGAGTTACTCGATACATGATATACAGTATCGATATATACTGATATTTCTGATATCAGTGATACCATACATATGATATCATTGATTTAGATACTATAACTTACAAACATATGATTCTGATATTTTAAACTTTGATTTCATATTTTTCGTTTTGTAGGAGAGGCTTTTAAAGGAGAGAAACAAAATAGGAAAACCTATCTTATAAATGTTAGCTAATACCAATAACCAATATATATCGGCTATATTATTATATCAATTTGAGTTTTCCGATACATGATACACCGTTGATACTTGATTTTTGATACCATAACTCACAATCCGATGCCACTAACTCAGATATTTTGAACCTTGATTTCTACATGTAGGATAAATGCATCTCTCTATTTGAGCACATCATTTCTTTCAGTGAGTACACCTTTTTCAGTTAGGCATTAGTCTCAGAACGGGTTTAAAATCATTCGAGCATTAATTCCCAATCAGGTAAAAAAATATATAGTCACAAAAAGTAATGACAAACATGTAATTTTTTTACAACTTTAGGGAGCGGGGCTCACTTAGCAAGTGGTGTGCTCAAATAGAATTCCCCCATGAAAACATATCTTATTGATAATATGAAAACCATTTCTACCCGGGTTTTTAATATTGGCTAATACCGATATATATCGGCTATATTATGGTAATTTTGAGTTATCCGATATCAAGGGTGGATTCAAAAAGAATTATATTATATCAATATGAATTCCACAATAAAATTATAATTTTGTAAATCAATACATAACCAAGACGTAATTTAATGAAGGCCTAAATTCTCTCGGCTCATGAAGAAAAAAGTTTCTAGATGAGAGTTGAAAAAAATTCAATATCAAAAGGCTAAAAATTTTAGTCTTAACTTTTAAGAGTTGAGAGAAATATACTTGAAATTTGAGAGGAGACAGACTCATAAAAGTTATAGATATTGAATCAAAAGAAAATTTTGATCAGAGGGCCAACCACCTAACTTGGAACGAGGGTTGATTTGTCCCTGCCCAATACATGGTATACCGTATAATATATGTTCGATATTATTGATAATTTCGGTATTACGAACATGTCTAATACCATAGATTTTGATATCATAACTTACCGATCAATACCAAAATTGATTATGATATTTTAAACTTTGATTTCTACATTTAGCATCTAAAGAATAAATGCACTTCTCATGGAAAAGGATTTTTTGTTTCCTCAAAGAAAGGTCTTGAGAAAACACAAATTACTTTCTCATAAGGAAAATAAAATAAAAAAATTTAAATATTGAAGAAAAAAGAATTTGCTAACAAGCGAAAAAGATTTTAATTATGTTATTATGTAGGGGGATTAATGAGTTTGGAAGATAATTAAACTAAAAAAAGGCAAATAAATATATTCATTCAAATAGCAATCGGGTACCCGCTTAGCGCCCGTTTCACTTCCATCACATCCGAAGTCCGAAACACCATCCGCTCAGCCAAACCCGGATCCGACTCTACCAATTTCCTTGCCTTGGCAGTGGCAGTTGGATCCAAATCATAGTTGTGGAAAACCGCACCCGTCAGGTACCGGGTAGCGAGCACCAGGGATGAAAGCGGCATTGGACCCGACCCGATAAATGCAACATGTGAAGGAGGAGTAGTTAGATGGCGTGAGAGAAGAGAGAACTCCAACTCCGTAAGCTCCTCATAGTTGGAATAGTACGGAAAGAGTGTTAGGTGGTCCAGTGGGCGATCATGAGTTGCGATGATCGTAGAGAAGTGAGACTCCAAGAGCGCTTCAGCCTCTCCGCTGAGGCTGATCAGGTGCAAACGCATCGCTTGGACATCATCGGAGAGGGAGGATGTGTCGATGGACGACGGGCGGAGACAAGTGTGGACTAGCTCGGTGAGCAAGTGATTCACTTCGATGGATGGAGAGAGTGAGGGGAGTTTTGAGATGGAGTTGTAAAGGGATTTGATTGTCTCTACAAGTTGAAGCTCTTGTTGGTTTGCCATTGTTTTTCACTAGGGCAAAGATATTGTTAAGTGAGATAAGCTTTTGGATGCACACTTGAGCTCGAAGAGTGGTAGGTTGTTTATATACATGAGGATTGACAAGATCAATTCTATTGGAAAAGGATGGTTCCTTGTGTTTGGCACATATCTTGCCTCTTGGTCATGTTCCTATTGTTTTGATATATATTTCCTATTGTTTACCATATATCGGGGTGACGTGTGACAGGTATTGAAGTGGTATCAAAGTCCGACGTTAACCGAAAATGTGCAGAATTAACTGTCACATGGATGTAGGTACTACACGGAACAAAGTATCACATAAGAGTAGGGATCACCTCTCGAATTCATGAGAGCCACCTCTAGAAATCTATGGAAGCCACCTCTAGAAACCCACATTACTTAGTAAAATATTAATATATTACTATGTTCATTTGACGAGAATGACAGATCCTAAAATGAGAGAGAATATAATATCATATCTCAATAGTCCTATATTGGATGTGAGATAAGAGCTAGAGTAGTTTATGATAATTGCAATAAAGCTATTAAGTAATTATAGTTAGCTTTTTTTGGCAAGGAATCAGTATCTAATTATAAACTATTTTAACTCATGTTAACCTACTTGAGGTTTTAGTATATTCAAACTGAATATGTGTCATAGTTGAGGAATGTGCCCTCTGGATGTCATAGTTAAGGAGAATATATGATTGCAGTCATTAACGAATAACATTTATGATCGATAATGAGCAAGCAAAACAAGCATTCATGATCATAAAAAGGGCTTTCAACAAAATAAATATATATAGTTATCAAAGTTCTTCTAGAAATCTCTATGAACTATTTTATATTATGTAAACCCTTAAAAGTTTCAATTTCATGAAAGCCTTTAAGCGGTATATATAATGGAAAGATTAATTGATCAATTGATTGTACATGGTATATGACTAGTATATACATGAGTTGATGATAATTAATAATAAAAGCAAGAAACATGAAGACATGCAAAGTTTCTACGAAAGCGATGGCGAAATAAGCTGTATATATAATGGAAAGATTAATTGATCAATTAATGGTACATGGTATGAGTTGATGATAATTAATAATAAAAGCAAGAAACATGAAGACATGCAAAGTTTCTACGAAAGCAATGGCGAAATAAGCGGTATATATAATGGAAAGATTAATTGATCAATTGATGGTACATGGTATATAACTGTCGTATATACATGAGTTGATGATAATTAATAATAAAAGCAGGAAACATGAGGACGTGCAAAGTTTCTATGAAAGCGATGGCGAAACTGCATATGGGCAACAAACATTGAGGATTTGATTCTCCGATCCCTTTCCCATTCACACTTAGTAAACTCGTAATAATAATCAACACATACGAAGAAATTTATATAGTTATTCCTTAACTATGGGAGATCATTTTTACGAGAACTTAGTATTATTTTCTTCAATCCCCACGTTTGACCAAATCATTCGTTTTTGTTATAAATATGATGGTGGTGACGTTCAACTCGAACATCATATTCTAAATGGAATATTTATGTTCACACTGATGCATTCTACGGCAACAAGGAAAGACTTGCATATATATAACCTTCATCTCGACGCAACCTTCCCCAGTTGCGCCTTGTCCCATGTACTCTTATCGTCGTCGTCATTTGAAGTGATTGAAGTGTTATGAGGTGTTTTGAAGTGATCAGTTATGAGGTATTCTAATAAATTCTTACTTTCTGAGTTTGATCAAGTGTTTTGAGTTCTTCTCAGAACACTCCAAAATATTTGGATATCTATTTTTCGAAGTGCTTTTCAGAACACTCCAAATTGGGATGTTTTGGAGTGTTTAGAATTTATATTCAAAATTATCCTCGTTCCAATTGTCTCCCGCATTCTTTTCTTTTTCCACTTTTTTTTTTACGTTGCCTCTTATTTGAATCTATCCCTTGACCTTATCTTTTTCAACTTTTTTCACGTTTCCTTCTCTTCCAAAAGGAGCCGCTATTTATTTGTGCCAAAAAAAAAAAAAAATCCATCTTTTATTTTATTTTTTTTAAGAGAAAGTTTAGAATTTCATAGTGCAACTCGATTTCAATATGATCTCTTCTTCTATTAGAGAAATTAGGATTTTCTTTTTAATTTAGGTGAGTATGATTTATTACCTTTTTATTTTTAATTTTTCTATTAAATTTTTTAAATTATCATATCATTGTTCTTTTTGTTTATTTAATTTTTCAATTAAAATCTCAAAAAGTTATGATGCAAATCTCTAATAAATTTAGTAATATTCCGAAAGATAGTTTTTCTATGTTGAGGGAAAAAAATTAATTTGATTGCTGAATGAGCAAGTAATAGATAATATAATGAGACCATCCAAAGGGACGATATTTTGTTTCAGGTAAAATTATATTAATTTAAACATAATTTGTGTAAGGTATTTTTGTCTGTTATATGTTTATGGAACCCATCAAAATCCATAAGAAACTAAACTCACAAGCAGATACTTTAAATATTCCAAAATTTATGGTAAAAACATTTCAAAATACCTAATATCGAAATACTCCAAAACACACACTTTAAAAATACCGTAAAACACTTTGTGTTTGATATCCAAGTAATCATGTTACATAAACTAACTTCGAACCCTAGGATCATTTTTTATGTAGATTTCCTCTAAAAAAAAAAAAAAATTGCAAGTCCTGATTATGCTACAGGATCACAACACTTCTGCATTGATGCCTACAATGAGAAGTTATACTTCCATTCTGAAACTTCCTTCAGCACATGATCAAAGGGTGGCTATCTATAGGGAAATTCTATTTAAGCACACCACTTTGTTCGCAATGCCCATCTTTCTAAAGCAGTAAAAAATTACAAGTTTGCCATTATTTTTTGTGACCATGCATTTTTGGCATGGTCCGAAGTTAATCCCTGATCAATGTTAAATCCATTCCGAAACTAATCCCTCAATGATGTGAAAACAGCTCGGGGTACTAATTCCCGAATGAGAAATATGGACTTTTTAAGCAAAGTAGTGTGCCTGTATAGAGTTTCCCTTATCTATACACTTTGTTACACACTTAGTGGTAAGAGTTGCAAGTGTGTAAAGTGAGTGATTTGTAGTTGCCCTTACATACAAGTTGGGCTTTTTCATATTTGGCCGCAGTTACAGTTGCAATTATTTATATCCTTACCGATACCGATACATGCCGATACCTTAGATTAATAAACCTAATGAGAAAGGATTGGCTGGTAGGGTTTGAAGATGACATAAACTATTGATTGAGATACTGAATGATTGGACACAGTGAACATATTGGCACTGATCAGTCATGTTTTAGCCTAAAGAAGTAGGAATTTCTAAAGGGGCACACCATTTTTCCTAGTGAGCCCACTTTGTAGGGTATTTTTGATTCGATGCAAAAATACCCTACAAAGTGGGCTCACTAGGAAAAATGGTGTGCCCCTTTAGAAACTCCCTAAAGAAGTAGACAAGAATGCAAATGCAACAAGATAAGTTGAGATAGTGTTGAAGTTGATTGCAAGATAATAGAAGTTAGAAGCTCTTCTCAACAATGTCTCAAGCAGAATATATTAAAAATTCTAGAGGGAAACAGTATCAGGGTAACCCTAGCTATGATACTTTAGGGCATGTTGGTTGTTTCTAAAATTCAATTTTTGGCTCATGTCATAATATGTGATAATTTTTTATGCTATTTATCACGGGTCTATCACAGTTTCCCTTCTTTATCCTATGGATGACGGCGATACGAAAATATACAGATGCTAAAGATTTAAATGAAGACGAATTGCTCGATAGAAATAAGTAGAGAAGAATTAACAATGTGATCGATTCGACGTGATTATCTTTTGATTCATATAGTCTGTGTCTCAGATAGTTCTGCATAGATAGTCCATCCTTAACACATCCTATTCAATTTTTTAATTAGAAAAATAATTTCTTTTTTTTTTGACAATTAGGCCTAAATTCATTTACATTAACAAAGAAAATAGCCAGCCCAACTATAGTTAACAGGCCGAAATCTTGGGCCCCAACCAGGCCCAAGTCGTCCCCTCCAATTTCAACGGGGAACTTCTAAAGGGGCACAAGATTTTTCCTAGTGAGCCCAGATTTCCTAGTGAGCCCAGTTTAAGTTAAGAAAATGGGAGAATTTCTTAGTGAGCCCATATTTATTCCCAAAATACTCTTCACCTATATCTCTCATCTCACTCTCTCTCCTCACTTCATCTCCACCGCCCTCTCCCTGCTCTCCTCTCTTCTCCTTCCCAAACCCACCCACCCCCGTCGCCGCTCTCTTCTCCTTCCCAACCCCCCCCGCCGCTCTCTTCTCCTTCCCAACCCCCCTCCCCCACCGCTCTCTTCTCCTTCCCAACCCCCCCGCCGCCGCCCTTCCCAACCCCCCCGCCGCCGCCCTTCCCAAACCCCCCCGCCGCCGCCGCCGCCGCCCTTCAAAACCCGCCGCCGCCCTTCCCAACCCCCTCCGCTGCCACGCCCCCTACTCGCCGCTGTCTCATTTCCTCTCTCTTGGTCTCAGATTTCTCGCTGTAAATCTCCTTTAATTTAATTTTAATTTTATTACATTTAGTTTACTCTTATTTGCTCTGTGACTGCTCTGGAAACTGAGAATTTCTTATTTGGTCTGATAATATTTTAGAATGAGAAAATTCTAAATGAGTACATTTTTTTGTTAATTATGATTTATAATATTTAGATTATAATTATGAAGAAAATATAATATTGTAATCGTAGTTGTAAAATATGCGAAAAAATAGTTTTATTCTAATTAAAGATGTTAATATTAAAATGTATTAATTAATTTAGAATTTTAATAGTATTATCCTAATTGTTGATTAAGTAACAAAGAACGGTTTCAGTGTCTTTAAATTTTAATATTACACTATCTTGTAGGTAAAAAATCTGATATTTGTAGCAAATTATATTTTGTTAATACTTATTTACACATAGAAAATTTACTATTTTTATGCGAATCAATTATTGTAAGAAATATCTTTGTATTGCATAGATGGATCCGGCAGAATCTTCTCGCATTCGACCAACTACTTCGTTAAGGAGGAAGAAAGCAGTATCTCGACCACAAATCCAACGCCCGATACGAGAGAGATATCGAAGTAGCCGTAGATACTGAATTAAATATAGAAACTCCGTATTTGATCAGATATGATAGTGCAAGACTAAAAGAAGAGAATACTGATGCAGGAGGCTCTCAAGATGATCTTCATGAGTTAAATTACCGAGGTCCAGTTGATTTATCAGTACTGAAGAGTTTCAAGACGCACGTTGCTTTCCTGATGCACCCAATTAGATTATATTAGTTGTTTTTTTCAAATAAGGAGACAATGATTAGATTATATTAGTTGTGTATTGATATGGATGTTGTAAGGAATTTCAAGTGACCGGTGTAATTGTTTTTTTCAAACATTTTGAAGAATTTGTAGAATATATGGTTTTTGTTTGTAATGAACCCTATTATTTGCTTTTTGTTCGAGGAATATATACACTACGTTTGTTTTTGATCTAATTTCTTTAATTTGTACGAGATCTTGTTTGTTTTATACGTAAGGGACCTTATTTATAATCTTCACTATATTATTGTATCGGTTATTGTATCATTGTATCATTGTATCGGTGTATCAGTGTATCATTGTATCGTTGTATCGGTGTATCAGGAGTATCATTGCATTTGTATATCAGGAATATCATTGTATCGGTGTATCAGTGTATCATTGTATCGGTATATTGATGTATCAGTGTATCGGTGTATCGGTGTAGTAGTGTATCATTGTATCGGCGTATCGATGAATCAGTTTATCCATATATCATTGTATTAGTGAATCATTGTGTCGGTGTATCAGTGTATCATTGTATCATTTTGCTTCATTCACTATATTTTTGTAATAATGTATAATTAGTTGTTAATATAAGTCCGTAAAGTGACGTTGAATTGGATAAACTAATGATATATCAGTTTATTATATAAATAGAGTGAGTGAGGTGTCCGGAATAGCAGATCGAATCAAGCCCCTGTCCGGACTGACAGTCCGAACAAGGGAGACTTGTTCGGACTGTGAGTCCGAACAGGACTGGTCTGTTCGGACTGACAGTCTGAACGAGGCGTTCCCGTTCGGACTGAGAGTCCGAACGGTCCTGACCCGTTCGGACTCCCAGTCCGAACAGGGAAGGCCCCGTTCGGACTGACAGTCCGAACGGGAAGCGCGAGCGCAAGCGGGAGCGGAGCCCTGGAGCGGGAGAATGAGGAAGGGCAAAATGGGAAAGTTTTTTAAGGGCAAACTTGTTATTTTTTTAGAGTTATTACCTGGGCTCACTAGGAAAAAAGTTGTGCCCCTTTAGAAGCTCCCATTTCAACGCCGCTTGACTTCGCGAGTCCGAAGAGGGGACAGAAAATGGAGGGAGGCGTCGCCGGCGAGAGCGCGAGGGGGACGATAGCCACATGGACGGATCGCCACCGTCCGATGTACGATCAGGTGAAGCGCCACCCGTTCATCCTCAGCATCAGGGACGGCACCGTCGACATCGCCGCCTTCAAGCGGTGGCTTGTAAGCTCCTAAATCTCTTCTCCCCTCTCTCTCTCTCAATCCCTAGATTAGTTTTTTTTTTTTTTTTTTCTTTTCCAATTTCCTTTTCTTTTGCAACTTGATCTCATGTGGCGTTGAAATTTGTGATCTTTTTGGTAATTTTAATTTAGTTCGATTGATCGAATTAATTTGTTTGGATTAAACGGAGATTAACCATTAATATCGTACATATACGTCGTGGCTAATGCCCTGAAAACTCGATGACTGCATAATTAGGGTTTTAGATCGATAATTAGAGAGAAGAAGAAGGGAAGGATGAGAGTGAGAGAGAGAGAGAGTAAACAGACAAGATTAATTTCATTTGTTGCTTGATTTACAATTTCCAAAAAGAGAGTATACATAAGTAGGGATTAGATTGGTCCAAATGTTAGGCACATCCTATTCAAAGTTTTAAATTAAAAAAATGAAATTTTTATTTTAAATTTGAAATTTTGAATAGGACAGACTAAGGACCAGCCCATTCATTGCTATATATAAGACTTCTGGCTCTCTCGGCACATACATTCATGCCCTCTACTAAAATTCCTTAATAGCTGACTGTCATGATCTGAGTCTTCTATTCCTAACCTAGCTAATACAAAATCTGTGGCCAATAGAATTGCTAATTCCTGTAGAATATTATGGAGTTTAATCTATTAATATCTACCAGGCTTGCTGGGACAGGGCTTAAGGCATGGGTCTAGAACATGGGCTGTGATTAGGGATGAGAATGGGTGAGTCAACAGCGCATGTCCTATTTAAAATTTTGAATTAGAAAAATAAAAAGTTCATTTTTAATTCAAAATTTTGAATATGGAGGGCCAAAAATTGACACATGGACGCATCCATTTTCATCCCTAGCTGTAATAATCCATCCACCTTAGAATTCCGTAAGTTAAAGCACGATATTGAGGTAATCCAAGTATGTTGTTAGCTCCTTGATGAGGACTGCAAACTTTATTGGTGATATCATCATTTTGGTACCTCAACATGCTCAGGGACAACTGAAGCTTCTCTCTGTGGTAATGGCCGAATTTTAGATTTTATTCTCTTGTTGTGGTATGTATGTCTTGTAGCGACATGGAGGTCTGAAACTAATCATATAAAAAAAAAAAATCTAAATCCTTATAGTAATAAAGTTCTTTTCCTATTAGTAGAATCCAAACAAAAAGAATTCAAGTCTTATAATTGACCCTATTCAAGTCTTATAATTGACCCTATTGACAACTTTGTATCTTATGTCTTGAAGACCTAATATAGTATTAGTGAGTTCATATAAAAGTTTATATAACCCATTCATGGGAGATTCCCTTAGTTTATCCCAAAGGATAAATAACAACAGAGTATCGAGTCTATTGGCGATGTTGAATTGTTTTTTTTCTACTTTTTACTGAAATGGTGATCGACCATATCAGCAGTTCAGAATAACTGCTGGTAATGGGTAAAGCTTAGGGGTTCAGTTGGATACGAGTAATCTGGTTTGATCCAATTCTTCTATCTTTTTTGGAAAAATACGAATACTTGATGTCCGTCCATTTAATAAATGATATATATACTTAACTGTGATAAACTATTCAATATGTTGGAATACATTATACATATTTAAATATAAAAGATATGTCTTAGTGTATATATATTTTTAAAGTATTTGGTATTGCATGATGCAATGTCTTAATCGGCAATTCACTCCAATTATCCGGTTTCTTTGCGTGGTTGTTCTCCTGGAGATGAAGTATTGGGTTCTGGTGAGTAAGTTGATTTGTCAACCGGCTTTGCTGGTTCTCCATTTGCCAATGTCGTTGATCCTGGAGGAGTGGATTGCTCTTGCAATATTTCCTAGGTGGTGCACTTTGTTGTCGATCAATTGTTTTGTTACTCTTTCTTTGAGCCAAATCATTTTGGTCATGTGTTTATATGACCTTGTAGTAAGAGATATCCATGTATCTATGTAAATATCTTATGGCAGGAGAATTAGCTGTTCTTGAAAAATAAAAAAAGTAGAGAGTAAAGATTAAAAAAAAAGAAAAAAGAAAAATCAACATATAATTTCTTAGTCTAAGAGAGACATTTTAGCTGGTGAGCTTATGACGTTTCTAATGCACTAAATATGAGCTTGTTGGAGTGTAATTGGATAGCCTTTTCGTACGCTAAATATGAGCATGTTGGACTTCAAGCCATTACCCTTCTCCTACACTAAATATGGCCATGTTGGAGTGTAAATCATTACCCATCTCCTAGCAAGCTTGTCAAATAAATTTTGATGTAGACTCTTTTTCTTGTCAAGATTCTTTGCTGTATCATATTGCTATTCAGTTCTTTGTTTGTGACATTTTTTTTTCTTCTTGTACTGAATTTTTTTTTTTAAATGAACTTTTGTAGGATCAGGACTACATATTTGTTAGGGAATTTGTTCCATTTGTAGCAAGTGTTCTGTTAAAGGCCTGTAAGCAATCAGATGATCCATCAGATATGGAGGTAATTTTAGGAGGTTTGGCTTCTCTAAATGATGAGCTCTCATGGTTCAAAAAGGAAGCTTTCAAGTGGGAAGTTCATCTTACTGCTGCTCCGCAAAAGGCAAATAGTGAATACTGCAGGTACCTTTCATATGTAAGTAGAATAAGAAACTCAAATCTTGAAAAAAATGAATTGGTTCTACCTTACAAGGACTGACCTGACTGGCTGACCCCAGATTCCCTACTTTGCCTTCCATCGCCCTTCTCTCCTGTCCCCCAGCCCTTCCCCCTTCCCTCCCTGATTAGATGAGGCTGTGTCCCATTTGCATCTTGCTTCAGATAACTATAAAATATAAATATAATGGTCAACTGAGCTAACTCTGCATCCTTTGTTCATTCTAATATTTCACATTGCTGATGTGTACAAGTATAATGGCTGCCTGAGCTAATTGTGTCTTATACACCAATTTTTATAGGTTTTTCTGCTATATATATATATATATATATATTGTATGACACAATTATACATTTGCCTCACAAACTAGGGAAGCTAATTTTTTAGCTAAGCAACCTTGGTTCCAAGTTGTTATTACATATATTTATATTGGAAAATTATACTCTTGTGTCATGGAAATAATTCAGTATGGTCACGCAGGGTTTGTCACTCATATGAATTATGTTTCACTTGGCTTTTAGAAGCTAGAGTTTGTGCCAAATTCTATTTTTGAATTTTTTTTTTTTTTTTGGGGGGCTAAATATAATAGAATTTGATGTTGTTTTCAACTGACCTCTTTTTGATTTTCTTTGTCAACTTTGGGTTGTGAATTCAGCCCTATCCATTTCCTTCTCTTCTACAGCTATTTGTTTTCTGTCCATTGAGCTTTCCTCTCACCCCCTAGCAAGTAATGACAGAAAGCCAAGATGAGAACAAGAATTGCAAGCTAACATCTCTTCTTAGTGAGAGTATAGGATAGAGCTTAAGCTCTAGCCTAAACAGCCACCATTATTATGGATATATCCAATAACAGCATGGGAACTGGCTACTAAGGCCAAATTGTTTCATCTAATGAAAAAAACAAGACATAAACCAATGTAGAAACCCGAGAAGATTATGTCTAATGATATTAATTGTTTATTGAACTGCAGGTTTCTGCAAAACCTTACTGCTCCAGAGGTCAGCTACCCCATTGCCGTCTCTGCCTTCTGGGCCATTGAGAAAGTGTATCAGGAAAGCTTCTCTCTTTGCTTAGAAAGTGGTTCCAAGACTCTTGCAGAACTTATGGAGACTTGCCAGAGATGGGGAAATGCTGATTTTGGTCGTTACTGCGATGCCATTCAGAGAATTTCAGACAGGTGCCTGGCGAAGGCACCAAGTGATGAAGTTGCAAAGGCAGAGGAGGTGTTCCTAAGTGTCCTGTCGCATGAGATTAACTTTTGGAACATGAGCTCAGGTGAATCTTAAGAATGCATTTTCTACTTTAGGGTAAATTTTTTGGCTTTCTCATGTAATATATGAGTGGAAAACTGTCTAATATGATGTGACTTTAACAAAATTCTAATAAAGAAAGCCATTTAGTTGTTGAGTCCTGAATATATAAGCTTTACTATTACTTTTTTCCTCACAATTTATCATTTCACAATGAACATTAGAACTCAAGTTCACTTTTCTTTTGTTGCTTCTTTTAGCTTACTACCAAGAGTTTTTCCTATGTCTAACCATGAAAGTTGTGAGCTTTGCTGAAACTGATGCTTAGTTTTCTATTGTACTTATTTTTATCTATCTGAAAGGGTATCCAAGACTCGATGGGGACAATTAAAGGTTATGATTTGTCAGTATTTGGTTTTGTTTTATTATGATTTCGATTATAGATTTGATTAAATTTGGTTTTATCTTGTTTAGATTAGATTTGATTTTGTTTGCATGTAGCCTATGTAAGGTTTTCTAATATATTACTTGTAATCCTGCTTTAAAATAATGAAAAAAATGAAATGTTTTAAGATTATTAAGACCATGCGACTTGCCTCATTTCTAAATCTTTTCTACGAGTAGGCGTGTGACCCGGTCTGGATGTAAGAATCGAATTTTATCTATTTTATATTAAATTTCTAATTCTATCTTTAAATCTCTATCATAAATTATAATTTCCCCTCCAACCCTCGTCGCTTGACCATATTAACCAAAGCCATCCTTTTACTGTCTGAACCAGGCATCAGGATCAATCTTTAGATTTTTGATTGCATCTTATGGCTAATTGAATGATGCACACTTGTTTGGTGAAAGAGAGGTGCCATCCCAATTGCTTACCTAAAAAGCATGTAATCTAGTTCACATCTCTATGGACACTGGGTAAGGGAGTTGAACAAAAAACCAGCAAATGTCTACCATCAACCAGTTGTGCTGATTTCTTTCTGTGAGAAAAAGTGCTTCCACCTGACCCATAGACTTTTGCTCCTTCAACACAGATTTTTCCCCTCTCCATCAAGTTCAAATTGACACAACCAGTAAAAATATCTGCAAGCACACTGACTTGGACTCCTCCCATTGGCCAGCAAATGATAAGAAATGAGTGAACCTAGAGAACCCCCCACCTTGTCTTTTATTGGCCAGCCCCATAACTCCCCATTGCATCCCCCCTTATCTCTACCAATCAAGACGAAAGCAGTAGTTAGATAGCCAGCAATGGCCACTGCTCTCTCTTGTGCGAGCCTCTCAACTCCAAGAGGGGTCATCTCCAACAAGACAGAGATCCCAAAAGCCCCCAGGGTGAGCACTGTGACATGGAAGACGAGGACCGGGCACGGTACCGGTCGCTTGATGCTGGTCCGGCCCGTCATGAGCTCGCCTGTGCCTACGCCTCCGGGGATATCGGACAAGGTGGAGGAGAGCATAGTGAAGGCGAAGGAGACATGCGCGGAAGATGCAGCAAGCGGGGAGTGCGCAGCTGCATGGGATGAGGTCGAGGAGCTCAGCGCTGCCGCCAGCCATGCACGCGACAAAGCGAAGGATGCCGATCCGCTGGAGACTTACTGCAAGGATAACCCTGAGACGAAGGAATGCCGAACCTATGAAGACTGAGCTCTTCATGACTTGAGAGTAACCAAGAACATAATACAATACAGAAAGGTTTTCTGTTGGCTTGGATGAGGGTAGAACTATTTTATTTGCACCAGTTTTATCTTTTTTAATACTTTTATTTGTCTGTTTTTGTGTTATATATGTGATTTTAGTTCACATAAATAAAGTGATTTCTATCTGTGCTTGAGGATGATGAGAGATAAATGGCTTGTAAGTTGTGAATCTGACATTTTAGTGGGCTTGGTGCAATAAAATATTGAGCTGAATTCTTAATTTTATCTCTTATTGTGATTGAAACAGGATCATGGATTTTTAATTTTTCTTGATTGTAATGGTAGTGAAGCACATCATATTTAGAATGATTGTACTGCTTAGGAATCTTGGTAAGATAGAAATGAGAATGGGTGGGTCTTTGAGTCAATTCTTAATTCTTTGTATTTAGGTTTAGTGTATTGTAATAAATGTCTGTTAATGGCTTGTGAGCTCATTGCACTTCGTATGCAAAACTCCAGTTGATACAGTTATAAAATACATCGGCTTGATGATGAATAGATAGCTAGCTAGCTAGCTAGCTTCAAGGCTATTCATGCAGAAACTTGAAAAGTTTCAGCAAGGCTCTATCTTGATTAAATGAAGTCAGTTCATGCACTTCTTGACACCCAAATGAGCATCAAATTGTCACATAAAGAAACAAGAACCAATTGGGTTTTCCTTCTTGCTAATCAAAATCAAGGATGTTTGTTCTCCAACAATAAAAATTAGAAATCGGACAATAGGGCAAAGATTTAACAAAGACAGGAAATATTTGTGTCACATTTTTCACAAATAGATCATATCAACAACCATTCACAAATACCGATATCGCATTCTTACCTAGGAATGTAAGAGAGTTTCCAAAGGAGCACACCATTTTTCCTAGAGAGCCCACTTTTCAGCTGAAAGTCCCAAAAAAAAAAAAAAAAAAAAAAAACTATCTAGTGGGCGTACTGGGAAAAGTGGTGTGCTCTTTGGAAACTCCCGAATATAACAGCATAGATAAGCATTATCTAAGTTAAGCATAGCATAGCTAATAAGAGGCCACCAGAGAGGAAAATTCTATTTACACACGAAAATTTACTCTTCATGCATGGTTTTAAAACTTATAAATAATTACAAGTTTACTATTTATTTTTTTACTAAATTACCCTTTTAAATAACAAATTAAGACTTTTTAAAATTTAAAACTACAGATCATCATCTTCCTCGTCTGTTTTTTTCTCTAGAACCTTTAAAAACATTTTTTAGTGGAATTTAATTTTTTTTTTAAAAAATACATCTCCCACAGACCCATTGATTTGATTTCTTAAACTCTTAAATTTTTTAAATTCATATTCCTAAAAACTGGAGAAATTTTAAATTCTTCGAATTCACTGTAACAAGTAAAATTAGAGTTTGAAGTTTTAGTTTGCGTTTTTTTTTATTCAAATGGAAAATTCCAGTATGCAATTGGTGTCGGAGGACAAATCTAAGAAACAATTTAAATTTATTCTTAGTTTTTTATATGTATTTGTTTGCAATTTATATTACTTATGATTTTTTTGTGAGGGAGACGTCGACTGCTGGTCGGGTTTTAATACCCGACTAAGGAATTTTTTGGTCGGATATTAATACCCGACCAACATATTTTTAACTTGAAAATTAAGATACGACTCGAAAAATTTGGAATCAGACGATATAAGGAGATAGAGAGAATAAGAAGGGTCAAACTTGGAAAAAAAAATTTGGGTGTATAGAATAAATTGGTAATATTTCAAAATGAAAGTTTGATGTAAAGAGCATGTACGGCGTCAAAAAAGTAAATTGCAGTGTTGTAAATAGAATTTCCCCACCGGAGACTACCATTTCAGAACTGGAACACGTTGGCCGACGCTGTGATCGGCTGGGCCGGGCACGGGAGCTGCCACGGCTTAAGCAGCGGGTCGGCCGGGGATCTCAGGTATGTCCATATCCATCCCACTGAACTCCTTAATAAACTCAAGGACCGAATCCAGCGGGCAGAGCCTTTCACTTGGGGTCCGGAGAACAGTGCTGCCTCCTTCGACCTTCAAGTATTGCTCAGTGCACACATTGATCTGCATTGTGATCTTCGCATTCTCCTCCTTCAGCTGAGCATTAAACTTGCTTGGTCAACTCATCCAGACGCTGCTGCTTCCTCATCCGCGACCTCCTCGCAGACTCCCGGTCAGAGATCATCCTCTTCCTAGGATCGCGCCAGGCCACCAGAACGAAAGCTTGATTCTTCTTAGGGTTAATTCGGTGATAGCCGCCCGAGTGGCCTCCTGCTGGGGTTTCATGGTGATCCTTGAGGATGGTACTGTTGCATAGTGCCGATGAGAGGTCGAAAAGAGTTCTTCCCTTGTAAAACCAAACACCCTCGATCTTCTTATAGCGGTGAGAAGGTAATGCTCCCCCTATCTGCTTTGGCTTGTAGGTCATGAAAGTATGGTGAAGTGTTCACCATGGTTTTTTACTTCAGAAGTAAGCCCCGAAGAAGGCTAGCTCCACAACTGAAACTCCTCGGCAGAGACTAGCTAGGGTCGGCCTCTTTAACCTCCTCTTCGATCGTCACGTCTAGAAAGTGCATCAGCCACACGATTCTGATCAGTTCCCTTTTTATACTCCACCATGTAGTGCGATTCTTCCCGTATCTCAACTAAAGAAGTATGAAGGAAGAACAGTGACCATACGTGGTCACTTAGTCAAGTGGTGTGCTCATTTAGTATTCCCCAAGTTGGTGAGGAATTTCTAAAGGAGCATACTGCTTGTCCTAGTGAGCACACCTTGCTTGTACGCAGGTTTTTCCCAGTGCCCATGTAATTTTTTCCCTTTTGCCTTTCTTTCTTTCCCTGCTGATGAGTCTGCGCCTGAAGTCACTACAATTTCTGCCTTTGCACCTATTGTATGGAAAATAATACTGTCAGGAATCTAACCATATACAGAAAATAATACCATCCAGAATTAAAACTCAATGAAACATGATATTATCCGGAATCTAATTCCGGACAGAAAAATTCTTTTAGAGTGATGGAGGTTAAAGACAAGAATAATATTGTACAAAAGTTTCAATAACAAACTTGTAATGCAAGAGTTACACTAAAGTGTGCTAGCTAAGACGAATGGTGCACTCCTTTAGAAATTCCCGCTGGGTGGGGACATTCTATTCACGCACACCACTTTGTTTACTGCGCCCACACCCCATGTTGAAGGTTATCTCGCCTTCGGTATTCTGTCACAGTCCCAAGCAGCAGCATCCTCTCCACTAGTTAGTTAAGCCTAACTTTCAGTGGGCCAGCAGCATTGGGCCCTCTCAATTCTTCAGAAGCCCAGCTAAGCCCAATTCTGCAGCCCACCCGCAAGAGACGTGCACACAAATATGGGAACTTCTAAAGGGGCACAACTTTTTTCCTAGTGAGCCCAGATTTCCTAGTGAGCCCATATTATTTTTACTAAAGGTAGAATTTCCTAGTGAGCACATGTGGTATTCCGAAAATACCCTTCACCTATATTTTACATTCTCCTCTCCATCTTCTCTCATTTTTTCTCCTCCAACCGGTTAAACCCACAAAAATCCCTAACCTTAGCTTCCTCTTTCCCCTCCCACTTCCCCTCATCCTTTCTATCCTTTTCTCTATCTCCTTCTCCTTCCAAATCTCCCTCTCTCTTCCATTCGTAGACCCGACGGCACTGCTCTCGCCGGCAATCGGACGTCGCCGCCGCCGAGGATCCGGAGCCGGCGTCTCACGCGGCCGCGGACGGATCTCTGCTGCCACTGCGACCTCGGTTCCTTCTTTGGTCGGAGGGAGATATAAGTTCCCTGATTCCATTGGTTGAGGTTTAGGGTTTTTGTTGATCAGGTAGTTTAATAAAGTTGGGATTTTGTTTAGGGGTTGTGGATGTGGAGTTTAGGGTTTTTTGTTGCTCTTGTGCTCTAGAATATCGATAAAGGTTCGATCTTTGCAAGTGATTGTTTGAGTTTGGTATGTTAAAAAGCATACAATTAATCATTACATTGGGCATTTAGCTGCCCTTGTCCTCAAAATGAGTAACTAAGTTCCAATGCAAACGCACATTTTGAAAAATGACAGAATCAAATAGAAGTAATTTTATTGTTTTAATTTAAAAAATATTGTAAGATTCCTAGATTAAAAAAGCGATGCCCTGATATCATTTTTCTAATCCAATTTTTGGCCATCCAAATGGATGCATTGGACATGAATTAAAAATATAAAACCATCTTTAAAAAAAAAACCTATTTCCATGCCACACTTGATTTTCATGTATGTCAAACTTGCATGTTGAAATTACTTGCTTGGATGTATATTAATGAGTGGAGGGGCAAATATAAGATCTTGTTAGAAAACAAATTAAGAGTATGCAATGTCACAAAAATCCTAGTTATTAGCCTAGAATCGTGGTGTTACTATTATCATGAATAAAAACAACAACATATAAACACATAGGTTATAAGTTCTTGTTTATATTTTGCAAAGAATTTGGTTGATCTTTTTTACTGTAGGTTTTTAAACTGGTTTTTTAACTAAATAGAATTAGGTGCAAGTTTATATTTGTGATTTCGTGTTTACTACTATTAATTATTATGTATAGAGGTTCTTATTTATGCAATTTTGATTACTTAGGTTTATGTGTCAATTACTGGTTTGGTTTGAAGTTTCTTTCTAGGGATTCTTAAACTTTGATATTTGATTTCTAGTGTTTTTTTTCCTTCCTATTATTAATATTCATATCTCTCTTTTGTGATTTGGACTGTCTTTTGTAAAGTTGGACAGCGTGGAGCTTTGAGCCGTCTAATTATCTCATTACAGTGGCCTAATAACTTCTTCTCTTTTTAGTTTTTGATGTTATGCTTTTGGATTATGCAATTAAGTGTATACAACATTTTCTCATCTCAGCGTGATATCTCATGTTCTCTTGTTATTTCATTGCTAAAACTGTGTATAATTTCTAACTATTTTTCTTTTTGCACTTTGGGATATGTTTAAATTTTATGTGTTAACACTTTACATTGCTTTAATCAGATCTTGTGCAAAAGACTTTGGGTCAGGTGCCTTCTCAAGTAGCTTTTACATTTATAAAATAAGCTCATTTCTCTTATTTTTATCTGAACTTTTTTGATGTATTGAATTAAATGCATTTCTCTCAAATATGTTTATCCTAATTGAATTCCCTTCTAAACACCAAATTATTGATTATATGCAGGCATGGACTCATGCAAGGATTTCCGCCTGGTATGAGGCTCACCAAGAATTTTTGACCCCAACTAAAGGACCGGCGGCGGATGGAAAAGAGAGCCAATTTTTTTCCCTTTTTTATTTTTTATCTTTTGAATTTATTTGGATTTATTTGTGTATTGATGAAATTTGTAGTCGGAAAGCATAAACTTTATGTATAAGTTCTCTAATCTCAGTTGGTTGATTGTATCTTTCTCATACTCTGAGTTAATAATAAATTACGTGATTTTCTTTACCATATGATTGAGCTGGTATATTAGTGTGTTTTGAATCTGTTGGTGATTGTTTTTTTTTTTTTTTTTCTGGAATGGGTTGCAAGTATTTAATTCTATTTTTCATATTGTTTATGGTGGTTAACATATGTAAATATTTATCAATTTCGAAAAAACCAAATCGAATAGAAATGGAAACTAAATTGAATAAATTCTGTTTAGTTGGGAGAAAATTTCATTTATTTTGGAAAAAATAAAATAAAGTAAAATATGATTAGATATCATAGTGGCGGTCTAATAAGAAGAAAAATTAATAGCGATATGCTTTTGTCATAACAACCAAAATGTTAAAAAAATCGCAAACCAATTTTAAAAATTAATAGCGGTATGTTTTTATCACAACAACCAAAATGTTAAAAAAATCGCAAACCAATTTTTTGAAAAAATTAAAAACTAGCTTTGTTATTGCCAGGGATTGAACTTGGGTCACACATGTGACATTAAAAGACTCCTAACCACTATGCCACAACAACTTTGTAGATAAAAGACAAAAAAATACTACTTACCTTCTGTCCGGGGTATACACCCGGACAAAATTTATTTGTCCGGACTGACAGTCCGGACAGCGGACTGCTGTCCGGACTGGAAGTCCGGACAAATATAATTTTGTCCGGACTGCCAGTCCGGACAGCAGATTGCTGTCCGGACTTACAGTCCGGACCAAATACTGCTGTCCGGACTATCAGTCCGGACCATGAGTTTTTTTGGGTTATTAATTTTTATCAATTTGCAATATTTCTAGGATTTTTAAGTAAGCAAAAATCTAATAAACTCAATTTTCGAAATTTATTTTGTGATATTATTTAATATGGAAAAAGATTTGATGGAATAGTTGTAGATTTTAGGTTTTTTTTTTTTTTTTTTGGGTTCACTGTATTCAGCTTGATTTGAGAAGAGGAAGAGAAAGAAGATGAAGACGAGGGCAATTCAGTCCAATAAAATTAATGGCAAACTTGTAATAAAATCGACTTTTTTAATTGGGCTCACTAGGAAAAAAGTTGTGCCCCTTTAGAAGTTCCCCACAAATATGGGAAGCACTAGCCGTTGAGCTAGCCGTTGATGGGTTTATCCTAGCGCTGGGAAGGAGTAGTAGGAGGGTAAAATGGGTAATCAGTGTAATAGAACAGTATATAAGCTCTATTCCTCAGTCGTAACCCTAGCTGACTAATAGAATTCCCTTCTATCTTCCCATTTCTTACTCCCCAAGTCTGTTCCTTCTTCCATCTCTTCTTCACCTCTTCCCTCTCCTTCCTCACTCGGATCGGCTTTTCGACTCGTTGAAGAGTGGTGATGGTAGGAGACCGGCGCGGTTCCGCCGGGGGGGGGGGGGGGGGGGGGGGATAAGTTATCAAGATTAAGGCGGCGGAGGAGGCTGAGGATGCGGATGCGAAGGCGAGTTCGGTGATCATGCTGTCGAACCCTAGGCCCGAGGATCATTTGATGGTCAGTGTTATAAAGATTGCATTTTGAAATTATTTTTGGGTCAAATTTTGGCAACTTATTAGTTTTGTTTGATCTGCAGGTTGGAGCTTCTTTTTACATACCTATATATGTGAAGGTATAGCTATATCATGTGAGAGTTTATAATTTGGATAAGTTGTTTATAGTCATGAAATTTATATACAAATTAGTAGATAACGCCAGTATTTGATTCTCGATAGTGATGAACTCTGTTGTATGTAGATTGTTCGTTTTGCTTATTACTTGCATAATTTATTTGGTTGTTGCTTTATACTTATAGAATAGCAGTTTAGTTTCATATTTTCTCTTTTATTTTTATTTTTTTTAATCCAATCTTTTGATTCTTTGATTGTTTTTAATTATTGAATGCCCCCTTTTTGTTCCCTTTTTATTCATTGCAACTATGATAGAAATTGGTTATGGGGTACATACTAGATATGTGAAGACTATGACATATTCTATGACCAGAGGGTAATGAGATTTTACAAATGTCATGTACATGAAGTCGAGCTGAAATTTATCCGGCATCCCTGCTGGAATGGGATACAATAAAGATCAATGTTATCTAACCAGTATGGTTTTCGTCTACCATGAGACCAACATAGATGCTATTTTCTTTTATCAGACAAAGTCTGTGTGTGCGGTCACACACACTCACGTATATATTATGTGTTCGTGCATGCGCACACGTGCGCGCACACACACATATAGATAGATAGATAGATAGATAGATATAGACACACACATGTGTGTGTGTGTGTGCATGGGAGGGAATCTAAAAATGTCCATCTTCCTGATAAATGTACTGCAGCTCATTAAGGTATTGCATGGGAGGCAGATACATTTTTTTTTTTTCCCTGCAAAGATACTAAGATTAAGAATTGACTTCACTATTAACCAGGTATATAGTGCATTGGTCATAAGACTGAGCTTTATACAGTTGTAAAATCTAGAGTCTGACATTTCACCATCCTAACTAATTTATTAAATATTGTGGCTCTGTGTGTGTTTGTGTTTTCAAAAATCAACTTAGAATTGATTCTAAAGTTGGAACCATGGCATGATTTATGGATGATGAAGTCTACAAATTGGAATCAACTGGCCTACTTTATAGAATTGAAGCATGATTAGAGTCAACTGGCCCACTTCATAGAGTCAAAGCATGATGGGCAAAGTGGAGATTTGTTTCAGCCTTTCAGGAGTCCTGCTTGATTGTTGCTGGTCAATTTAGCGAAGGATATACTGCATTACAACACCAGTTTTTAATGCATGTTGTGCATATGACATTCATGGAATGATGATATTGGAAAGATAGTGAGTTTGATATTTAAAATTAGCAGGAATAGGCTTATGGATATTGGAAGTGTAGGAGTCATATCTAAACAAATAGAGTTCAAACCCTTGTAAAAAAAAGATCCGTGGTCTACACAGATAGCCTTTGTAATAACAAAGAATTCAGCATAATTTTCCTAGGAAAAGTAGAGAACATGACATAATTTTCATATTTGAGTTTTACTGTCTGATTTCTACTTTCATAATAGATTTTAACTATTTGAATGAATGTCTTCGGTGTTTTTTCGATTAATAAGGACATCAACATACATATATGGGTGCAACGCCAGTTAAGATGGTGCAGTGCCTAGAGCATATGGGAACAGCTAACCCTCTCTAGTTCTAATTGATGAGATAGAACAAGGTAGACAAGGTATCTTTCTCTTTATTTGTACTGGATTATCATGAAAATTGTTTTAGGTTTCAATGCTCAAGTGGTTATATTTCACTAGCTCAGCTTATTTAGCTAACATGTTTAATATTAACCATGCAACAGCTGGGGAGAGGACATGCTGGTGATCCAGCTGGTGCTATGTTAGAGTTACTACCCTTAGAAAAATGCAAATTTCCTTGACCAGCTGTTGCCCTTAGAAAAATGCAAATTTCCTTGACCAGCTGTTGCCCTTAGAAAAATGTTTAATATTAACCATGCAACAGCTGGGGAGAGGACATGCTGGTGATCCAGCTGGTGCTATGTTAGAGTTACTACCCTTAGAAAAATGCAAATTTCCTTGACCAGCTGTTGCCCTTAGAAAAATGCAAATTTCCTTGACCAGCTGTTGCCCTTAGAAAAATGCAAATTTCCTTGACCACTACTTTGATGTGCCCATTGACCTATCTGTTATAGAAAAACGAGTGGAAAATAGCAAATGACCAAAGAAATATAGACACAAGAATTTACGTAGACAACCCCTTAAAAGGGTAAAAACCACGGACAAAACAGAAAAATTTTATTACTAGACAAAAGTAATAAAATATAAATGAGAGAGAAGTGATTTGGAATGCTTGAGAAGGGAGGGGGAGAGGCCAATTTATAGCCTTCCCCTCCCTTACCTCTTTCTCCCACTTCCGATGTGGGACTAAACATTCAATATTCTCCCACTTGAAAATTTAATTGAGTTTCAATTAATCTTCATATCATCATTTCTGCCTTGTCATCATGTTGCTTACGTCTATGCCAGGCCACAAGAGGATCGATACCAAATGAACTTGTCTGTGTTGACTCCTTTTGTCAAAAAATCTACTAGTTCTCTTTAGTGTGTATTTTCTGTACATCCACCGTTCCTTCTTCCACTTTCTCACGAACGAAGTGATACGGAACTCGGATATGCTTGGTTCTTGAATGAAAGGCTGGATTCTTTGCAAGATGCAAAGCGCTCTGACTGTCACAAAACAAATAAATCTTCTCTTGTTTGTACCCGAACTCCTCCATCACCAACTTCAACCATATCGCTTCTTTACTGGTTTGTGTAGCTGCTACATATTCTGCTTTTGTAGTTGAGGTTGCAACAACAGACTGCAATTTTGAAATCCAGCTTACAGCCCTACCTGTAAGAATGAACACATATCCAGTAGTGGATTTACTTTTGTCAAGATCACCTGCATAATCAGAGTCAGCATATCCACGAACAATTACATCTGATCCTCCATAACATAATGCAACATTTGAGATTCCTTTGACATATCGTAGAATCCTCTTTACCGTATTCCAATGCTCTCTACTAGGATTTGCCATGTACCGACTAACCACTCCCACTGCATGTGCAATGTCTGGTTTTGTACAGATCATAACAAACATTAAACTACCCACTGCTGATGCATACGGTACTCAAGACATCTCCATCCTCTCTTTTTCATTGCTAGAACACATATTTGAGAATAACTTGAAATTAACAGGAAGATGGATAGAAATTGACTTACAATTTTGCATATTAAATCTCCGAAGAATTTTCTTCAAATAATTTTTCTGAGTAAGCCAAATCTTCCTATTATTTCTGTCTCGGTGAATTTGCATTCCTAGAATTTTGTTTGCTGGTCCCAAGTCCTTCATCTCAAACTCCCTAACCAACTGAGCCTTTTAATTCTTGAATCCGATTTTTGTTAGGGCCTGCAACTAACATGTCATCTACATACAATAGCAATATAACAAAGTCGTTATCATCAAACCTCTTAAAATATGCACAAGGGTCTGCATAGAGTCTATTGTATTCCAGTCTCATGATGAGTGAATCAAATCTCATGATGAAAGAATCAAATCTCTTATACCAATATCTTGGCGCCTGCTTTAAACCGTATAGAGATTTGTTCAACTTGCAAACCAAGTTTTCATTTTCTTTTTCTTCAAAACCTTCTGGTTGGAGTATATAAATCTCTTCTTCAAGATCACCATGAAAAAATGCTGTCTTTACATCTAATTGGTCTAGATGTAAATCAGAGATAGCACATATAATCAGAACTACTCGAACTGTAGAAAGTTTAACCACAGGAGAAAATATATCATTAAAGTCAATACCTTCCTTCTGAACGTAGCCTTTGACCACCAATCTTGCACGATAACGCTCTAGTTGATCATCACTGTTCCTTTTGATTTTGTATACCCATTTGTTGCCAATGGGTTTTCTTCCTGGTGGTAGCTGTAAAAGATCCCAAGTCTTACTTTTATGAAGAGCTTCGATCTCCTCCTGCATTGCTGCCATCCATTGATATGCATTTGAACTGGTCGTTGCTTCTTGGAAAGTTGATGGCTCTCCGTCTTCAGTTAGAAGGCAGTATGCAATATTATTATCCACATCATAGTCAGAATGCCAAACTGGAGCTTTTCTTTCTCGACTTGATCGTCTGATCTCTTGCACACCAGAATCAACAGGTTCTGGAATCTGGTTCTCTCTAACTGCTTCAGAAGAATTATCTTTCATCTGTATCATTGCAGTCTCTGCTTTTGAAGTGCTATCATTTTGGACCTTCTTTTCTGTAAAGATGACATCTCTACTGATGACAATTTTGTGGGCAGTGGGATCCCACAAACGATACCCCTTTACACCATCAGCATACCGTAAGAAAATGCACTTTCTGGATTTCGGATCTAATTTAGTAGTTTCTTGGGTATTATACATCACATATATAGAACTTCCAAAAATATGAAAATTAGAGTAATCGATTGGTTTATTTGTCCACATCTCTATCGGCGTTTTCAACTCAATTGCTGTTGATGGAGTCCGATTGATCACATAACAGATGGTGTTGACTGCTTCAGCCCAGAAAGATTTTTCTAAACCTGCTGCTCCCAACATTGCTCTTGTACGTTCAAGTAACGTTCTATTCATCCGCTCTGCCACTCCATTCTGTTGAGGGGTGTATATCGTTGTGAACTTCCTTTGATACTTTCTTGCTTGCAGAATTTATCAAATTCATTATCAGTGTATTCTCCTCCATTATCCGACCTGAGATATTTGATCCTTTTACTAGTCTCAAGTTCCACTGCGCTTTGAAAATTTTGAAGGTTGGAAGCACACCTGCCTTACTTCTGATTAGATACACCCAATATCTCCTGGAATAGTTATCAGTAAATTTGACAAAATATCTCCATTATCTGACCTGAGACATTTGATCATTTTACTAGTCTCAAGTTTCACCTGCGCCTTGAAAATTTTGAAGGTTGGAAGCACACATGCCTTACTTCTGATTGGATACACCCAATATCTTCTGGAATAGTCATAAGTAAATGTGACAAAATATTTTGCTCCTCCAAGAGACATAACCGGTGCCTGCCATACATCAGAGTGAACCAATTCTAGAATAATTTTGATTCTAGAATTTGATGTGCTGAAGTTTAGCCGATACTGCTTGCTTGTCACACATTGCTCACAGAATGGTAGAGAAATCTTCGTGAGACCCGAAAGTAGCTTTCTTTCTGCAAGAATCTTCATTCCCTGCTCTGATATGTGGCAAAGTTTTTGATGCCACATCGTTGTGGTCTTCTCATCATTATTGTTTGTGACAACTGATACTTTTCCTTCCTGCAGAGTCTCTTCCTTGACTAAATACAAGTTTGTAGCTAACTTTTCTCCTTTCATAATCACAAGCGCGTCTCGTACAATCTTCATGATCCCCTTCTCACTTTCCACCTTGCACCCGAGGTTGTCAAGCTGTCTTAAAGACAATAAGTTCTTCTTTATTCTCTCCACATGTCGCACTTCTTGGATGGTGCGAACTGTCCCGTCAAATATCTTCAATTTGATGGATTCTTTTCCAATGATCTTTAAGGCATGATCGTTACAACTGTAAACCATTCCCGCAGAGACTGGTTCATAGTAATGGAACCATTCTCTGCGAGAAGTCATGTGAAATGTTGCTCCAGAATCGAATAACCATACATCCTGTAATCTTTTTCTGTCTTCATGTGATGTTGCTGCCTCATATACTAGGGCATTTCCATCATTTGAACTGCTTGCCACATTTCCTTGAGGACCGGAATTTTGTTTCAAATTCCAACAATCTCTTCATCTAGTGACCCTTCTTGCCACAATTGTAGCATTTGACATTTTTTTTACTCCGTGATTTGGATCTAACACGACTTTGACTCCCGCTGGGGCCAGGCTCCATTGATCTTCCTCTCGTCACCGTCAATGTTTCTGCTTGGTGTGAACTTGCTTGCCTGTATTCCTTATTTTTGCGCCGTTTCTCTTCATCTAGGACTGCAGCTGCAATATCATCGAAGTCGAGGCGATTTTCAACCAAGTTGCTTGTTTTGTTGATGATGAGTTGATCGTATGAATCCGGTAGACTCTGGAGTAGAATTTCAGCACGTTCACCCATCTTTATATCATAACCCAAATTCTTGGGCTGTGAGAATAAAGTGTTGAGGGTATTTATGTGCTCCGTCACTGGAGTAGATTCTGACATCCGAATGGTGTATAACTTCCTCTTAAGGAAAGTTTTATTGTGGAGAGATTTTACCTCGTACAGTTTTACGAGATGATCCCAAATCTCCTTTGTTGTTTTTGTCTCTTAAATGCTGGACAATAAATCATCTCCTAATCCGAGATGGAGATCTGAAACAGCCTCAGTATCCATCTCCATCCATTTTTTATCTGAGATATTTTCTGGCCTTTCACCGATGGCAGGAAGACACTTATCTTTTACCAGGATAGCTCTCATCTTCATTTTCCAGATACCAAAATTGTCTTCGGTGAATTTTTCAATCTCAAATTTGCCTACCATTGCTATATCACAACTCCAATACAACTCCCACTATTCAAAACAAGTGGACGAAAGTGGGCCCTACAAGAACACTATTTACGAAAGTGGGCCCCACAAAAGTACCGAGTCCCGAACAGCCAAAAGAAAATAATTTCGGTACTTCACGAAAGTGGGCCTCACAAGAACAAGAGGGAGAAAGTGGAAAAATAAGTGGGCCCCACAAGAACAAGAACAAGTAGGTGGACCTCGCAAGTATACCGAGTAGGTCCCACAAAGAAGTAAGTACTTATTTTCTGATGTGAAAGGTGGCAACCACTAATGTGGATGATCCACTTACAGCCACAGAGCATACGATAAGTACCACAACCTTGTTAACCTTACTCTGATACCACTGTTGTAGAAAAACGAGTGGAAAATAGCAAATGACCAAAAAAATTTATACACAAGGATTTACGTGGAAAACCTCTTAAAAGGGTAAAAACCACGGACAAGACAGAAAAATTTTATTACTAGAGCAAAAGTAATAATATACAAAGGAGGGAGAAGTGATTTGAGATGCTTGATAAGGGAGAGAGAGAGGCCAATTTATAGTCTTTCCCTCCCTTACCTCTTTCTCCGACTTCCGATGTGGGACTAAACATTCAACACTATCAATGGTAATTCATTTGCTTTAAAAGTATTTATAGGCAAAATTCTGTATGTTTCTTTTGCTACTTAGTGTTTAAAACATTTAATCATGTCATAGTTTTATTTCCTTTACATCATTTTGGGGGCATGTAGTGGAGATGACACTCAGCCATTGTTCCTATTTGAAAACTATTAAATAGACGATAAGCTAGGCTAGATGGATGTCATTTCATGCAATCACCGTTTCTTGAACAGTAGAAGAGGAACCTATTCTTAAGAGGGTGCTGGCTATGCTATATTTACTCTACTGGGCGAAGGTTTCTTATACTAGATCATTCTCTCCTACATTTTTTTTTCTTAGACTAGTAATTTATTAGTGTATACTCTCTTGATTATATTCTCCTACATCTTTCTTTAAAAAAACTATCAGTTTATTAGTGCCAAATGTAATCTATACACCTTTCTTGGTAGGTAGTGAAGGTTATTGGAATTTTAAGATGTATGGTGGTGGATAAATGCAAATGAAAATTGGTTGCCTAATCTGAGTGTGTAGGATTGCAGGATAACAATCATCTGTTTCATTTTATACTACTTTTTACCTATTCTTGTTTATAAATTTGTATTTTCAATTTTAGGGTTCTTTCAAGGACAAGTGCTCGTACCCCCTGGTTCTTTTTTCTGCCTCATGAGTGGTGCAAGTGCAACCACGTTTAAAGCAGAGGCCAATGTTTTGTGATGCTCCTTAGCATTTTGTTTTGATATGAGGGAGCAATTCTATTTAAATTGTGAGCATCATATGGAACTCTTCCTTGTACATTTGTATTTCTTTGTTTCCTTCCTTTCAAATCATTATGTTCTCCTTTTCATTCCTCATTTCATCCCTTTTTTTTATATTCCCTCCTTTGAGATGGAAGTTTGCTCAGGACAATTCTTATAATGTTCCAACTGTTTTCTAACCTCTTTTTTTTTGGTTGTTGGAGGATTCTAGTAGGTTGCAATAGCTTGACAGCTTAACAAATTAGTTAGGTTTCTCTATTGACCTACTGATTTGTGAGGAAGCTCCTCTCTTTTCTCTAGCTAATAATTAGGAATATAACAAATTAGTTAGGTTTCTCTATTGACCTAGAGTGTTTGTATGGGGCTGACAGCCGAACACAATTTTTTTCAGTTTCTCAGTAAGTTGGTTCATTGTCGACCCCATATAGATAGTTGAAATGGTTCCCCTATGTTACTGTGCTGGTTTCATGTATTAGAACCAAGCTGCATGTGGACATATATTGATATTTCTTCAAACCCTCTCTCTCCTTCTTTAGGAGGAGGGGTATGGGGTGTTGAATGTTTAGTCCCACATCGGAAGTGGGAGAAAGAGATAAGGAAGGGGAAGGCTATAAATTGGCTTCTCCCCCTCCCTTGTCAAGTATCCCAAATCACTTCTCCCTCCTTTGTATTTTATTATTTTTGTCTACTAATAAAATTTTTCTGTCTTGTCCGCGGTTTTTACCCTTTTAAGGGGTTTTTCACATAAATCCTTGTGTCTATATTTCTTTGGTCATTTGCTATTTTCCACTCGTTTTTCTATAACAGTGGTATCAGAGCAAGGTCAACAAGGTTGTGGTACTTATCGTATGCTCTGTGGCTGTAAGTGGATCCTCCACATTAGTGGTTGCCATCTTTCACATTAGAAAATAAGTACTTGCTTTTTTGTGGGACCTACTCGGTATACTTGCGAGGTCCACCCACTTGTTCTTGTTCTTGTGGGGCCCACTTTCTTCCACTTGTTTTCCCACTTTCTCCCTCTTTTTCTTGTGAGGCCCACTTTCGTGAAGTACCGAAATTATTTTCTTTTGGCTGTTCGGGACTCGGTACTCTTGTGGGGCCCACTTTCGTGAATAGTGTTCTTGTGGGGCCCACTTTCGTCCACTTGTTTTGAATAGTGGGAGTTGTGTTGGAGTTGGGATATAGCAATGACGGGCAAATTTGAGATTGAAAAATTCACCGGAGGCAATTTTGGTCTCTGAAAAATGAAGATGAGGGCTATCTTGGTAAAAGATAAGTGTCTTTCTGCCATCGGTGAAAGGCCAGAAAATATCTCAGATGAAAAATAGATGGAGACGGACGCGAGGCTGTTCAGATCTCCATCTCGGATTAGGAGATGATTTATTGTCCAGCATTCAAGAGAAGAAGACAGCAAAGGAGATTTTGGATTATCTCGTAAAACTGTACGAGGTCAAATCTCTCCACAATAAAATTTTCCTCAAGAGGAAGTTATACACTATTCGGATGTCAGAATCTACTCCAGTGACGGAGTATATAAATACCCTCAATACTTTATTCTCACAACTCAAGAATTTGGGTTATGATATAAAGATGGGTGAACATGCTGAAATTCTACTCCAGAGTCTACCGGATTCTTACGATCAACTCATCATCAACAAAACAAGCAATTTGGTTGAAAATCGCCTCGATTTCGATGATATTGCAGCTGCAGTTCTAGATAAAGAGAAGCGGCGCAAAAATAAGGAAGACAGGCAAGCAAGTTCACACCAAGCAGAAGTATTGACGGTGACGAGAGGAAGATTAATGGAGCCTGGCCCCAGTGGGAGTCAAAGTCGCGGTAGATTCAAATTACGGAGTAAGAAGAATGTCAAATGCTACAATTGTGGCAAGAAGGGTCACTACAAAAGAGATTGTTGGAATTTGAAACAAAATTCCGGACCTCAAGAAAATGTGGCAAGCAGTTCAAATGATGGAAATGCCCTAGTATGTGAGGCAGCAACATCACATGAAGGCAGAAAAAGATTACAGGATGTATGGTTATTCGATTCTGGAGCAACATTTCACATGACTTCTCGCAGAGAATGGTTCCATTACTATGAACCAGTCTCTGCGGGAATGGTTTACAGTTGTAACGATCATGCCTTAAAGATCGTTGGAAAATGATCCATCAAATTGAAGATATTTGACAGGACAGTTCGCACCATCCAAGAAGTGCGATATGTGGAGGGAATAAAGAACTTATTGTCTTTAGGACAGCTTGACGATCTCGGGTGCAAGGTGGAAAGTGAGAAGGGGATCATGAATATTGTACGAGGCGCGCTTGTGATTATGAAATGAGAAAAGTTAGCTGCAAACTTGTACCCAAGAGAGAGACTCTGCAGGAAGGAGAAGTATCAGTTGCCACAAATAATGATGAGAAGACCGCAACGATGTGACATAAAAAACTTTGCCACATATCAAAGCAGGGAATGAAGATTCTTACAAAAAGAAAGCTACTTCCGGGTCTCACGAATATTTCTCTACCATTCTGTGAGCAATGTGTGACAAGCAAGCAGTATCGGCTAAAATTCAGCACATCAAATTCAAGAAGCAAAATTATTCTAGAATTGGTTCACTCTGATGTATGGCAGGCACCGGTTATGTCTCTTGGAGGAGCAAAATATTTTGTCACATTTATTGATGACTATTTCAGGAGATGTTGGGTGTATCCAATCAGAAGTAAGGCAGATGTGCTTCCAACCTTCAAAATTTTCAAGGTGCAGGTGGAACTTGAGACTAGTAAAATGATCAAATGTCTCAGGTGCAGGTGGAACTTGAGACTAGTAAAATGATCAAATGTCTCAGGTCGGATAATGGAGGAGAATACACTGCTAATGAATTTGATAAATTCTGCAAGCAAGAAGGTATCAAAAGACAATTCACGACGGCATACACCTCTCAACAGAATGGAGTGGCAGAGCGGATGAATAGAATGTTGCTTGAACGTACAAGAGTAATATTGGGAGCAGCAGGCTTAGAAAAATCTTTCTGGGCTGAAGCAATCAACACCGCCTGTTATGTGATCAATCGGACTCCATCAACAGCAATTGATTACTCTAATCTTCATGTTTTTGGAAGTTCTGTATATGTGATGTATAATTTCCAAGAAACTACTAAATTGGATCCGAAATTCAGAAAATGTATTTTCTTAGGATATGCTGATGGTGTAAAGGGGTATCGTTTGTGGGATCCCACTGCCCACAAAGTTGTCATCAGCAGAGATGTCATCTTTATAGAAAAGAAGGTCCAAGATGATAGCACTTCAAAAGCAGAGACTGCAGTGATACAGGTGAAAGATAATTCCTCTGAAACAGTTAGAGAGAATCAGATTCCAGAACCTGTTGATTCTGGTGTGCAAGAGATCAAACGATCAAGCCGAGAAAGAAAAGCTCCAGTTTGGCATTCTGACTATGATGTGGATAGTAATGTTGCATACTGCCTTCTAACTGAAGACGGAGAGCCATCAACTTTCCAAGAAGTAACGACCAGTTCAAATGCATATCAGTAAATGGCAGCAATGCAGGAGGAGATCGAAACTCTTCATAAAAATAATACTTGGGATCTTGTGCAGCTACCACCAGGAAGAAAACCCATTGGCAACAAATGGGTATACAAAATCAAAAGGAACATTGATGATTAACTGGAGCGTTATCGTGCAAGTTTAGTGGTCAAAGGCTACACTCAGAAGGAAGGTATTGACTTTAATGATATATTTTCTCCTGTGGTTAAACTTTCTACAGTTCGAGTAGTTCTGGCTATATGTGCTATCTCTGATTTACATCTAGAGCAATTAGATGTAAAGACAATATTTCTTCATGGTGATCTTGAAAAAGAGATTTATATGCTCCAACCAGAAGGTTTTGAAGAAAAAGAAAATGAGAACTTGGTTTGCAGGTTGAACAAATCTCTATACGGTTTAAAGCAGGCGCCAAGATGTTGGTATAAGAGATTTGATTATTTCATCATGAGTCTGGAATACAATAGACTCTATGCAGACCCTTGTGCATATTTATATTTTAAGAGGTTTGATGATAACGACTTTGTTATATTGCTATTGTATGTAGATGACATGTTAGTTGCAGGCCCTAACAAAGATCGGATTCAAGAATTAAAGGCTCATTTGGCTAGGGAGTTTGAGATGAAGGACTTGGGACCAGCAAACAAGATTCTAGGAATGCAAATTCATCGAGACAGAAATAATAGAAAGATTTGGCTTACTCAGAAAAATTATTTGAAGAAAATTCTTCGAAGATTTAATATGCAAGATTGTAAGTCAATTTATATCCATCTTCCTGTTAATTTCAAGTTATTCTCAAATATGTGTTCTAGCAATGAAGAAGAGAGGATGGAGATGTCTCGAGTACCGTATAGAGATGTCTCGAGTACCGTATGCATCAGCAGTTGGTAGTTTAATGTTTGCTATGATCTGTACAAGACCAGACATTGCACATACAGTGGGAGTGGTTAGTCGGTACATGGCAAATCCTGGTAGAGAGTATTGGAATACGGTAAAGAGGATTCTACGATATGTCAAAAGAATCTCAAATGTTGTATTATGTTATGGAGGATCAGATGTAATTGTTCGTGGATATGCTAACTCTGATTATGCAGGTGATCTTGACAAAAGTAAATCCACTACTGGATGTGTTCATTCTTGCAGGTGGGGACATGTTAGTTGCAGGCCCTAACAAAGATCGGATTCAAGAATTAAAGGCTCAGTTGGTTAGGGAGTTTGAGATGAAGGACTTGGGACCAGCAAACAAGATTCTAGGAATGCAAATTCATCGAGACAGAAGTAATAGGAAGATTTGGCTTACTCAGAAAAATTATTTGAAGAAAATTCTTCGGAGATTTAATATGCAAGATTGTAAGTCAATTTCTATCCATCTTCCTGTTAATTTCAAGTTATTCTCAAATATGTGTTCTAGCAATGAAGAAGAGAGAATGGAGATGTCTCGAGTACCGTATGGAGATGTCTCGAGTACCGTATGCATCAGCAGTGGGTAGTTTAATGTTTGCTATGATCTGTACAAGACCAGACATTGCACATACAGTGGGAGTGGTTAGTCGGTACATGGCAAATCCTGGTAGAGAGCATTGGAATACGGTAAAGAGGATTCTACGATATGTCAAAGGAATCTCAAATGTTGTATTATGTTATGGAGGATCAGATGTAATTGTTCGTGGATATGCTAACTCTGATTATGCAGGTGATCTTGACAAAAGTAAATCCACTACTGGATATGTGTTCATTCTTGCAGGTGGGGCTGTAAGCTGGGTTTCAAAATTACAGTCTGTTATTGCAACCTCAACTACAGAAGCAGAATATGTAGCAGCTACACAAGCCAGTAAAAAAGCGATATGGTTGAAGTTGGTGATGGAGGAGTTCAGGTACAAACAAGAGAAGATTTATTTGTTTTGTGACAGTCAGAGCGCTTTGCATCTTGCAAAGAATCCATTCTTTCATTCAAGAACCAAGCATATCCGAGTTCAGTATCACTTCGTTCATGAGAAAGTGGAAGAAGGAACGGTGGATGTACAAAAAATACACACTAAAGAGAACCTAGCAGATTTTTTGACAAAATGAGTCAACACGGACAAGTTTATTTGGTGTCGATCCTCTTGTAGCCTGGCAGAGACGTAAGCAATATGATGACAAGGCAGAAATGATGATGTACCAGAGCTGGCTCATGTCTTGGCAGATGAGGGCTTTGTTTTCATTTTGCTTCCAAGCGTCTTATCATTTCTTGGTGTCAAAATTATTCCACTCAGTAACAGTTTTCTTTTATTTCCCTCCTCCTGTTTTACAGTTCGTTAAACCATCTAGATGAAAGCATATCAAATTGCTTGCAAGGAATTATAATGAATTTGGATCTCTTAGTTTTGTTAATTAGTCGCAGCTTCTCCTTAAATTCTAACATTATACCATAATCTAGATGTTTGTAAAGGGATGCACATTAGAAGAATTATAGGTGATGCAGCCTGCAGGCATAAAAGATGAAAATTGAAAGGCATCAAATATGTGATGGTACTGTAGGATCTAATGCTCTTTTATGTTCTTTTATAGTTTTCATGAAAGATGCAAGAGAAACAAATACTTGACATGGAGAATCAAAAGGATTTTTTTGAAGTTTAAAATTTGTGATACCACTACATATTGCAATTATAAGTTTAACACTATTTATCAAGGGATGTTAAATCCTTGTGGCTCAAAAAACTTGCATTGCCATAATTGAGTCCATTCCTAGTATAAAAAATGTGAAGGCACATATGTGACAAGCCCCTTAATTGTGAGCAATTTCCTGGCCAGGAATCTGGATTCTGGAACCTATTGTACATAGGACACCCACCCTGCTCCCCACCCACCCCACCCCCTCTCCTTCAACACCTAAAAAAAAAAAGCCAAAAACTGGCATGTCTGGCCATGTAAGACATGACATAGTGTTCACCTCAAGAAGTATGTACAAGATGGAGTGCTGCTACGTTTTTTTGCAAAATTTTCTGGTTCATTTACTCATTAAACTTCTTATATTATGCCCAAATTTTTATTGTTAAATATTTTTTTACATGAAAAGGTGCATAGCCTATGTTTCCTCATGCCTGAAAATTGGAGGGTTGTCGTGTCCCATACCTGTGTCCCCTGTTCGTGCCTGCACATCATACTTACAGCCTGCCTTAAGGGTTGCTGTCACTCGGTTTGACTGCCTGCTTGACAAGTGCACTCGGAACATTAGCTTATGCTTCTTTTCTGGCTAGGGACTTGGGTTGACTTCTGATTCCTTCCGATTGTCTCCTTTAAGCTTGTTGGTGGATTGCCTTCTTCTAGTTCTGGTTAATGCCATCTTATTCAAATTAAACCAAAAAAAAATTTAATAGTCCAATTATTGCTGGCCAGGTAGAAGTGATGGATGCTGCTCTTCTTGCACTGTTACAAAATTATTGCCGTGAAGCTGGTGTTTGGAATCTTCAGAAACAAATTGAGGAGATATATCTCAAGGTCAGCAATTTTAATGCTTGTGCATTTTTGTAGTCTATATTTATTCAGTCAGTTTTCTTTTGAAATCACTTTTCTGTTATCTGTGGAAAGTTTCTCACAGTAGTGGAATCTTAGTTTCAGATATCTGAATATTTCTACTTGTGTAGTAAGGTTTCCTAATTCTCAAGTGCAATTGTTGTGTTGTGGTTTCTGTATTTTAGAGTTGTACTCTATAGCTGAGACCAAATTGTTGGCAAAGGCATGGATGATAATCTGACACGAACATGTTACAGACACGCTAAAAACTATATCGGGTACATGTTTAATAAAATAAAGAAAAACTGACATGTCATTGTCGTGTTAAGCTTCTTATAGTTTGTGTCTAAAAAAATTAAATGGCCTGGAAAAATCAAAAATAAATATAACTAAATTAGTAACATCACTATATACCTAGTTAAATTTATGAACTTATACTTTAATATTTCATTGTGAACATGAGTCTTCTTTGGTTTCTATATTTGAATAAATATTTTTTGTACTCCCAAGCTACGCTAATTTATAATCCGCTATCATCACCATCTTTTTTTTAATATTTTTGCCTATAGAGGGTGAGGGAGAGAAATAGATGTTTGGTTGATGGCGAGACTTGTCCTTTGTAAAGGAATAAAGAGGCACGAATCCATACATTGCCAGTTTTAATAAAATTATTATGTTAATAATAGAATAATAAATAATTATATTTATAATTTTTTCCTTGTTCTTGTCGTGTTTGTGTCCTCAATTTTTCATAAATGCATACCCCGCATCCGTATCTGAATCCGTGTATGTGTTCGTGCTTTTTTGGTAACCAAAGAGGAATTACAATAAGTGAATAAAGAAGGAATCATAAATTAGTAAGCTAGCAATTTTACAAATAATTAAACAAGCAAACAATAATTAACTAAGTAAGAATACTATAGTACTTTGTTAACAATCAAAACAATACAAAAATTACTATAAAAAATAACAATAAATAATGTAGCATAACTTAATTTAGCATAACGTAACGTAAAATAATATAAAAATCGTACTGTTATGGTGTATTGAGTTATTTTCTACTGATAGATAATGCTGAGGTTTTGTTAGGTATCATAACGTAGTATAACGAGTTTCATAACGCATCATTTTCTACATTGGTCCCAAGATGATTCTTTGACAACTAAGTGCCTCAAACTAATAAGATATTTCATATTTTCTGGTAAAATAAGGAAGTTGTTAGTATAAAAATCAAGAACTTGCAGATTGTGAAGTTTGCAGGACGAGTTAGAAAACTCGTCAATATAGTTCAAAATTCTCAGACTTCTCATATGTCTCAAGTGACCAAATACGTCTGCTAGTACTGTTGTATTAGCTGCACTGAAATCAAATATGCGTATATATGTTAATGATTTAAACACTCAAGAACTTCAAAAAACTTAGGAATTAAATAATCTAATTTGATTTTTAAGTGAAGCTGCACATTTGTTGCCATTTATCCATTTTCATACCAATATTTAGATTATTTGTATCCAACTACAACTTACGAATGGAGAAAGTCCAACATTGCGGTGAAGAGGAGCGGAGGTGGAAAAGGAGGAAGACGACAGTGTGCCAGCCGTCGGAGCCATAGATTTGGAGCTAGTCTCGGCCATCTCCATCAAGGCCGACTTGCTTGTCCATTATTAATTTCACTTTTAGTTTACAACTTCACAAATTGTTGAAGATTGAATACGAGATGCTGGGACTAATGAAATTAAGAGAGGGAGGAGAAATGGGGGAGGGATTTTAAATAGACGGTGGTAAATCTGAGATGGAATAGTGCGTTTCAGATTTCAATCCTCTATCCAAAGCACATTTTATTCTACGTCAAATTAAATTTGTGAGTTAAGATTTTTAAAACTAATATCACTCCATAATTTATTCTTTTAATCATTATTTCACAAATTGTTGAAGATTGAATACGAGATGCTGAGACTAATGAAATTGAGAGAGGGAGGAGAAATGGGGAGGGATTTTAAATAGACGGTGGTAAATCTGAGATGGAATAGTGCGTTTCGGATTTCAATCCTCTATCCAATGCACATTTTATTCTACGTTAAATTAAATTTGTGAGTTAAGATTTTAAAACTAATATTACTCTATAATTTATTCTTTTAATCATTACTTGGACACAAATAATCAAAAGAGCACATCCCAAATACTATTTGTCACTTGTATTTGGGCACAAATAATCTAAATATTGTTATGAAGTGGATAAATGGCAACAATTGTGCATCATTTAGTTAAAGATCAAATTAGATCATGTAATTCCTGAGCTTTCTGAGATTCTTGAGAATGTGTTTAAATCATTGACGTGTGTACGCATATTGGATGTCAGTGCAGTATATACGACGGTATTACTAGACATATTTGGTCATTTGAGACATTTGAGAAGTCTGAGAATTCTGAATCATATTGGTGAATTTTCTAGCTTATTCTGAAAACTTCACATATTCAAGTTCTTGAGGTTTTTACCAATAATTTACTTCTTTTACTAGAAAATATGAAAAAATTCATTAGTTCGAGACATCTAGTGGTAAAGAATCATCTTGGGACAATCTGTTTCGTGATAGTTAGGGTCAGAAAATTAACTTTGCTTCAGGTGCTAAATCTATGTGTTAAAAAGGAGATGAACTACAAGTTCGATGAGTTGGAAGGAATCTATATACGGCGTTTGTAAAAAAAAAAAAATGAGGATATAAGGACACGGCATGGACACTGTAAAAATATAAGTACAAGTTTATGTCTTCTATTATTAACATAATAATTTTAGTAAAATATCCAAAATGAAAGTAATGACAATGTGTCGGTTCGTGTCTTCATTTATTTACAAAGAAAAAGCCACACTATCAACCATATATCTGTCTCTCTCTTTTGCCCTCTATAGATAAGTAGATAAAAGTAAAAAGTAGTGATGATAGTGGGTCATAGATCAACATATAATGTGAATACAAAAAATCATTTCTTCCGGTATAGAAACTAAATAAAACTCATGTTCACTAAAAAAAAAGATTAAAGTATAACTTTATAAAACTAACTAGGTAAAATAGATATTACTAATTTGGTAATGTTTATTTTGGATTTTTTTTTTTTTCATTTTTTTAGATACAACTTACAAGAAACTCTGACATGGCAAAGACACAAAAATTTTTCTTTTAATTTATTCGACACAGTTTTTGGCGTGTCTGTGTTGGACATGTATCTGACACGACACGGCATCCAGCAGTGTGTTCATGCTTCTTAGGCGTTAAGGAGTAACTCCAGTTGTTGCTGTTCCGCAAGCAGCCAATGAGTACAGCAATTCATCTGAGAAAGAATCTAATGCAACTGATTGTCAGTTGGAAAAGCAAAGTGGAGAATGCTAGCTCATGTGAACAGGTTGCTGAAACTACTGGTAAAGTTCTGGAAACAAGCAACTCTACCTTGAACGGTCAAGGTAATGAACCATCTGCCGAACCCGATTATATTAGCTGATCCTGCAGTCTCTCCGAACAAGGTTTATGAGATGCTTCCACATCTCCCATCAAATGATAATGACGTGACAAAGCAAGCAATTGAACCAATGGTACTATCGCATACCATGTTACTGCAAATTTGTTTACTTTTGTGTTTGCTATCTGTTATTTTTTCTGCATCTTCTGTAACCAGTAGCATTAACTCCTGTATATTTATTTATTTAATTAATTCATGTATATAAGACCTAAAACTTCATGTCTTGGTCAACTTTTTATGAAGGATATAGATTTGATATTATTTTTATTTATTATATCTTATGATATAACAATATGCTAAGATTATTAGGGGACTTTTTGGTTAATAATTATTATGTTCCGAAGGGAGGTGTGTGTGTATTATTTTGTTGTTAGCCAGTCTGGGCTACCCATGTTATAATTTAACTGCCAACACTTGATGTGGGTAGCCGAAGGGCGGACTAATTATGGAAAGCTTTTGCATCTAGTCTTTAACAACAGTATTGTTTAGGGAGAATTCCTTTTATTCTCACACAGGAGAATTGATTTGATACTGAATACATGACCTTTATTAATATTAAGATTTGATACTGTATAATCTAGCAAATTAAAACTCTCACATCCACATTTCCTTTTATTATATGCTAAAAAGTTTTAGAACTTGCTACTCATAATATCCCAGATTTTATTTATTTATTTATTACTGTCATTGTTGTTGTTGCTTATATTTACTTATTTACTTAGAATCTAAGTAAAGAGAGAAGGATACATATAAGCTTGCTAAAATGAGAGAAAGAATGAGTAGAGATCTAGGTAATATTAGTGTGTTAAGGGTGAAGATCAAAGAGTATAGTGAAGATGAAATCAATGAGAGATGGAGTAGTTATTTTTGTAATTTATTATGAGCACCATATGAGAGAGCATAAGGTTTACGGAACGATCAGTTTACAGTAGGGATTATAAATATTCTCGTAAAACTGGGATTAGTGAAGTCAGAGACGTTTTAAAGAAGATAAAAGTGCGGGGAACTATAGGACCTATCCCTATTGAAATCTGGAGGAGTTTAGGAGATATAGCATAACATAGTTAAGTTAAACAAACTTATGGTATAAGGAAGATGCCCGAGACGGATTAGCATTGTAGTCCCTGAATATAAGAACAAAGGTGCTTTTCAAAGCTGTTCATATTGTTGTGGAATTAAAATTACGAACCATACTGTGAAACTTTTAAAGAGGGCTATTGAGCAAAAACAAGAAAAAGAACGTAGGTGTCAGAAAATCAGTTTGATTGTCAAGATATACCTTGTATAAGTCAGTTACCATATTTAGAATCAATTATCCGTGAAAATGAAAAATGAAAAATTAAAAATTGCTCTGATTAAGAAACTAAAATGAAAGCTGGATGACTAAGATCAAAGCTGGATGATTAAAATGAAAAATTATTTTCAGAATTTTAAATGGAAATTCTACAAGAAAGCTAGAAGACCAGTAATGTTTATGTCTATGAATGTTGGACGATTAAGAAACAATATTCAAAAATTGAGTGATTAACATGAGAATGCTAATATGGATGAATGGTACTATGCTAAGAGATAAAACAAGAGATAATTGCATTCATAAGAAGTTGGAAGTTGCTCTGATTGAGGATGAAATAAAAGAGAACCGTTGAGATGGTTTGAACATGTGAAATTGAGGTCTTTATGTGCACCGATTATTGAAAAGTAAGGTAATTGCGATCCATGAGTTAGGAGGACTAGAGATATGGCTAACAAAAATGGATGGAAGCAACTGAAAAGGGCATGCGAGGGGTTAACTATGAAGATGATCCTTAAAAGAATCGAGTGGAAGTAAATGGTTCATGTAGCCAACCCTAAATTTTGATAATGTTGATGTATGTATTTATTTGATGAAGTGTAGTTAGCTAGCCTTGACTACCCATATTATTATATACATCCAACTCTTGTGAGGCTGGAGGAAGGACTGAGCAATTAGAGGAAGCTTGTTGCGTCTCCTTAAATAATTATTCAATATTGATTAAATGGAGTTTTTCATTTCATTTCCTTTTATCTGTATAATTGAAGGTTCTGTGTTAATCTATCTATCGACATGTTGACATCGGTCCGGATGCTGTGAAGGAAGAAATAACTGATGTGAAGCTCAAAAAGGTCGTAATGGGTTTGGCGAACCTCATTGATTTTGTCAGAAAGCTGGTTTTTCATGCGGAGCGTATATATAATATAACCCCTGTTGGAGTTGTGATTGGTCTGGCTTGGACTGCAATGGGTGGTTCCACATTGTATATCGAGACCACCCAGGTGGAACAAGTAGAAGCTCAAAAAGGTCGTAATGGATGAGGCAAATCTCATTGATTTTGTCAGAAAGCTGGTTTTTCATGCGGAGCGTATATATAACATAACCCCTGTTGGAGTTGTGATGGTCTGGCTTGGACTGCAATAGGTGGAACAAGTAGAAGGAAAAGGCTCAACTTTTGCTGACAGGTCAGCTTGGCGACGTCATGAAGGAGAGTGCTTGAATAGCATACACCATAGCCAGAGCAATACTATTCTTTGCTAACTCCAAGCTCCACCTGCATATGCCAGCAGGGGCTACCCTACAGGATGGGCAGAATGCTGGTTCCACCATGACCACATTGTTGCTGTCGCTTGCCATGAAAAGGCCTGTAAAGGTGAATCTTGCTATGACTGGTGAAGTAACATTGACAGGAAGGTCAGCTTGGCGACGTCATGAAGGAGAGTGCTTGAATAGCATACACCATAGCCAGAGCAATACTATTCTTTGCTGACCCCAAGCTCCACCTGCATATGCCAGCAGGGGCTACCCTACAGGATGGGCCGAATGCTGGTTCCACCATGACCACATTGCTGCTGTCGCTTGCCATGAAAAGGCCTGTAAAGGCGAATCTTGCTATGACTGGTGAAGTAACATTGACAGGAAGGTCAGCTTGGTGACGTCATGAAGGAGAGTGCTTGAATAGCGTACACCATAGCCAGAGCAATACTATTCTTTGCTAACTCTAAGCTCCACCTGCATATGCCAGCAGGGGCTACCCTACAGGATGGGCCGAACGCTGGTTCCACCATGACCACATTGCTGCTGTCGCTTGCCATGAAAAGGCCTGTAAAGGCGAATCTTGCTATGACTGGTGAAGTAACATTGACAGGAATAGTTCTTCCAATAGGCGGTGTAAGTCCTCCATACCTTTATTCATTATTATTCTTAATTCTCTTTGTTGTCAACTTATGTTACTGTTGTCCGAGTTCCATAATATCTTGGCAAATTTGTTTCTTGGTTTTGATTGTCGCATGATTTGTAATCTTTAAAACTGTGGAGTATCTGGCCTAGCAGCGAATTCGTGATGCAGCTACTTCATTATGATTATTAGTGGAATGATAAGAGTATTTTCCCATTCAACAGGTCAAGGAAAAAACCATTGTGGCAAGGAGAAGAAATGTGAAGACTCTCAAATTCCCTTCAGCTAATAAAAGAGATTTCGATGAACTTGCTCCCAATGTGAAGGAAGGGCTTGAGGTTCACTTTGTAGATGATTACAGCCAGATATTTGACTCGGCTTTTGGAAGCAGTGATACAGCACAAAGCTAAAATGCAGGTGTTTGTTTATGTTCCATTTGTTATATTGAATTTTTATGGCAAAATATAATCAGGCTATCACAAAATCATATTCATTTTTCTCCGCTCTACTTTTATAGTTTTCGTAGATTACCAAAAGTTCCTGCTTGCTGTAGAGTCTGTTGCATCACCTTTGTTTATTTTCTTTTAGTTAGATGGAGCATGCATTTCCATAAATAATAAAGTTAGATGAGGCTATTTTTTCCCCATGAATAATTTTGCCTCGAGCTTTGTATATGACAACAATGTTCTGAATATTCAAATTAGAGCCAACAATATGGCTACATATTATTCGATCGTAATAGCACATTTTTTTGTTGTTCGTGTATCGCTGAATCGATCATATCCGAGTCAGCCATGGTGAAATGTTTGTATGACATTCGAATTATTCGTAATATTTTCAGTTATGCAAGTCTTGTAGAAGCACCTGTTTATAATTGTAATAGCGATAGTAACACAATCTACTGTTATGATATATTTCAGAGTACCATGGCTGAATCGATCATATCCGAGTCAGCCATGGTGAAATGTTTGTATGACATTCGAATCATTCGTAATATTTTCAGTTATACAAGTCTTGTAGAAGCTCCTGTTTATAATTGTAATAGCGATAGTAATACAATCTACTGTTATGATATATTTCAGAGTACCTGTATGCTATTGTCGCTCTTTGTATTCTTCTTATTGTGGTACCTCATTCTCGTGGAGTACTTACCTTGGTTTGGGGAAAACCATTTATGGATCATCCGAACTCTTTGCCGTGTTCCTCCTGTAACGGCAAAGCAAGGAGGTAGGAGATGACTAAGATATTCTTTCCACTTGCTCGCCTCAATCTTTTCTTGTATTGCATCTGAATCCTCTGATGATTATAATATGAACATATCCCAAATATGCTTCACATGTTCATCCCCCCTCCCACCTTATCTCAATCGATATCATCATCCACTTCAACATAAAGAGGAGATTGGATTTGAGTTCTTTCTCCTCATTCCGCAATCTATTAAAGGTTCCTTTCTCACTTGGAAATTTCCCGGTGTGGTTCGTCAAAAGCAAATCACTAAAGAAACTGTGGACCCAAACATATCCATTCGACTTGGTTAACCTACCACTAAGTGTCGTGCTTAATGTCTTATTCTTTCACTGTTTGCTCTATGTGTTGTGTATGATGACAGTATTGTGCCGACATTTAGATTCTATAAGATTAACCTATTTGCTGACATAGATGGGTGGCTTATGGTCGGCTAATTCAAGTTTGAAGTAGAAGATCATCTTGATTTTGACATTTCTTTCATTATTAACCCTAATTCATCTATCTTTCAAATACATTGTTTCATCAAAGAAAGTTTTTACTCTCACGTGCTAAGTAACACAAAAACACCAACTTAGTATAAAGTTGAGACACAATTTTGATCAACTCAAGTCATACTTCAAGTAGTAGTAGAAATTTAAGGAGAATATCTCTCCCTCCTTCTGTGTTCTTGAATCTTCTTGTGATCAAGAACATGGTTGAGAATTATCGGTATGATGGTATCCCCATGGGAACAATCGAAGATCTTGCTGAGTTGCAGAGCTGTGGAGAATGGTTTGAACCAGGCGAGGGGCTTCAAGGTTTGGAGCCAAAGAGGCCTAAGGTTCGATTTTCATCCATTTTTGTATTTGCAATGACTTAATCTGATTGCTGTATGCATGACTTACATTAATCAATAAATTCATCATATGAGCTAAATGAGTTTGTAATGTATTTCAAGAACTAAAAGTGTTTCTTCTCGATTTTCATTTCATTTCATTACAGATTGATATTCACACTAATGTGCCAAGAGCAACCAGTCCTCTCGGCCTGACATTAACGAAGACTCCATCTTTTGTTGAACTCATTGAGACGAAGCTATCCAAACATGGAGAACAAAAGATGCGTAAAGGTAAAGCTCAATCTCCACCCGAGAAGTTGAAGGCTTCTAGCATTCCCACACTCTCTCTCCAGATTGGTTTTTGGAAGGTAACTAATCTATTCGTTGCTTAGACAAATTCCGAAAATATTTCAGACTTGAACAATTTTAATCATTGTTTCATATTGTTAGAGGGTGGCATTATATGATGGTGATCTAGTAGCGAAATGCTACTTTGCCAAGCAAAAACTGGCGTGGGAGGTGTTGTGTGAAGGCTTGAAGAGCAAAATGGAGATCCAGTGGCTTCAAATATCCGCGATCAGAGCCACATTTGTTGAAGGACATCCCGACTGTCTTGAAATCGAGGTACTAAATTTTTTTCCTGATAATATTTCCATAATTACAACATAAACTGAAAATATTTTGATCTGACTTGGACATTTCGGATCATTTTACAGTTGCAGAAGCCACCAACGCATTTTTGCGAGTCATCCCCTCAACCAAGAAAGCATACTTTGTGGTTTGCGGGCAATGACTTTACAGGAGGGCAAGCTCAAATATTCAAGTATGTAACGATAACACATTTACTGATACAACGTGCACTAAAATTTTTGGTATTCTCAAATATGTACTGCATATATTTTTTTTGTTTCAGGAGGCACATTCTACAGTTTGCAGAAGGAACTCTAGAGAAGCTTTATGAAAAGCTTCTGCAGTGCGATCCAAGACTGCATGAATTGAGTCGGAGATCTTTTCCGAACCCCAGCTCTCCATTCTTCGATATAATCTCTATAGATCCTCAGATACATCCCCTTGTTGTTGATTCGCATAATATCAGCAATCCTAGTCAGCAGTTTGCACCATATCGGTCTATTTCTCCATCAGTCGATTCCATAAATTCCATCTACTCACTCCCAAGGTCAACCGCAGGTATATAATACAAAACTCGTGCATGTAGCACAACATCGTTTAGTAATGGATCTATGGATTTTCGACTGGTTAATGATGAACTTTCAATTACTGCAGCAATTGATCCAATGGGATCATATTCAGTTAACTTTTTATTGACTACTTGATCGATTTGCTTTCAAAATATCTTACATATTGAAGTCGCTGCAGCGAGGAACTTTCATCCTATCAGGATACACGAGATTCCTGTATGGAACCAAGGGGTGGTTCAGGACAAGGAAGACTTGGGAACTCGACCAACATTTGAAATAAACTCGATTGCTCATCAGCTGCTCAGCGAGCCACACTCACCAAGTTACGCTGATGAGAAGTCTCTGCTAGTTAAGATGAGCTCATTCGGGTCAGTCCTGAGCGAGCTGAATGCAGGAGTGCAAGTGGGTTCGAGAATAGATGAAGAGAGATACAACAATGTACTGCCAGAACTCTACTACGGCCAAGTCAAAGATTGCAGTGATCCAAGCTCATCTTCCATGGCTCTACGGTCAGAAGGATACATGTTTAGACCGAGTTAAGGGTGAAGTAGATGATGTGGCTGTGTTTGAGCTTGGTTAATGGGTTATTGTCAAATTTTTGATAGAGTGGTTCCAAATTTCTCGCTAGTTCAGCTAGTTTGGATTGTATATTTGACATCACTATCAATATCTTCATCATCGTTTTGAATAATAGAAACTAAGCAGCTAAATTGAATGCTCGTTTATATCCCTTTGCTTGTTTAGTATCACATCACATCACTATCGTTTAATTTGTCTTTGTCAAATGGTAGGATACGTATACCTTATGTGGGCCTAAATGATCCCATTGGAAAGGGCTTTAGCTTTTTGAGGGGTGGCACCAAATAACTTATGGGCCCAACCTAATATCATGTTGCAGATATGAAATAATTCCTCTCGCAATGGATAAGGGCAATGGGGCCCTGTTATCCAAATTCAACCCGAATCAGATCCAGATCCAACCCGAATTTAGCCTGTCCGAATCTGAGGGAGTTTCCAAAGGAGCACACCATTTTTCTTACTGAGCGTACTTTGTAACTGTCCGGATTTTGAGTCTGGAAAAAAAAAAAAAAAAAATACTGAAAAGTGGGCTCACTAGGAAAATTGGTGTGCTCCTTTGGAAACTCCCGAATCTGAAATCTAGACCCATAAGCTATTTTATAGTTTAGACTTCGATCCGAACAAACCCACCCTTGAGAAGCCTACAAATTTTAGTTTAAAATATCAGTAGTGTTCGGTTGTAACTGTCGGATAATCTAACTCAAATCCTAACCTGATTTAAACCTTGATGCTTAATAAGTAAAGTAGTCGAATCTGGATTGAAAATGTGAACACGACTCGATTTAGGGTTGTTGATGGGTTTGTGTGTAAGTATGAGTATAAAGAATAGGAGATAACTCCAAAGATGAAATTGACGCCTCGACCCTACCCTATAAAGGAAAAAAGTACTTACAATAGTAAATCGAGCGAAAAGATATAAATTATTCATTTTGCTTCCCACTTGCTTTTTATGGGTGAACACGACCATCGACTCCTGTGGTCTTGCCCGACTCCGACCAAAATCAGTCGGAGTTTGGTCGGAAAAAATTTCCGACGGTGGTCGAAACTTTCTATTCTCGGATTCGATTTTGGAGAACTTCGATTGCCGGTCGATCGACCAACTGAACGTTCAAAAACGAACTCCACAGTCGTGTCTATAGCCTATACAGCCTATACGTCTATCACATCCCAGCGCTTCTCGTCATATTCTGATTTGTCATGCGGGCTCTTTCGTCGCTCTTTCCCAAATGGACCGAGCGGGGTATCACCCATACCCGGCAAACCGTAGGAGGATGTAACAACTTGTTCTAGCTGAGACTCCTCTCCCTCCACTCATGTCGATCTGAGACGCCGAAATCGATCGGAGTTCGAACGGAAAAAAATTTCCGATGGCAATCAGAACCTTCTATCCTAGAATCTGATCGAAAAACTTCAATCTCCGACCGATCGAACTACTGAACATCCCTACTTGCTCTCTACGAAATTTTTCGAGATTGGCCACTTGGGAACCTATAAGACTGGGCTCTATCCCATAAAAGGAAAGATTTTTGTTGATGTGATAGCGACATGGCGGCGCCGGCATTCTCTTCCACTTGTTGCAGGACTAGATTCTATGAAGATGGTCAGGTTGCTGACATGGACGAACTCATCTGCAGCCGACTAACTGCACTACGAAGGATATGCACATTTTAACGTCCTTCCACCGACACCTTATCCTTTTTGATGTTGAGATAGGTTGGAATACAGGAATAATTTTTCCTAATTTTTAGGGTTTTTACATATCAGTCCCTTGCATTTTTAAAAATTATAATTTAGTATCTGAAATCTTCATATTTTGATTTTATTCCCCCAAATCTTTTAAGTTACTTCACTTTAGTCCCTTGGGTAACTTTCGAATTTTCTGTTATACCCCCGAAAGTCTCTCTTGCTCCTCTCTTCCTCTTCTTATTAGTTTCCTCTCTCTATTCTTCTCATATCTCTTATCCCTCCCAGTTAATCTTCATTCTTCTTTCTTTTAACTAGGAAAAAAGTAACTACTGGAAAACATATAGATCAATTTAACATGCCTTAAATAACTGAACTATTTGAAAGAAAAGAAAAGAAACCCGAAAAGGAAGAAGGAAGATGAGGGATATAGGGTTAAGTAAAGAAAAGAAAAAAGGAAGAGAGATTAACTGGGAGAGAAGAGAAGAATGGAGAGGGGGGTACTCAATAAGAAGAGGAAAAAAATGAGAAAGAGGGACTTTCATGAATATAACGGGAAATTTAGGCTTAAAATTTAACGGAAGTTATCTAGGAGGACTAAAGTGAAGTAATTTAAAGGATTTAGGAGACTAAAATCAAAATATGAATATTTCATAAACTAAAGTATAATTTTTAAAGATTTAAGGGACCGATATATAAAAATTCCTAATTTTTATCATGACTTTAGAGTTTTAGTGCAGTGGGAGGGACTTTAAAATGATATCAGAACAATCCACATTTTAATTATGAATTTTTAAAAAAAATAAATAAATACATTTGTGTAAAGCAAGGTTTTGGCCACGCTCGATCTAACATGTTAAAAATACAAACAATTTTTTTTAATTCTCACTACAATTTCAGAGTTTTTGGTTCACTTTTGCGTTCCACAAATAGCACTGTCTTGGATTAAAGAGCTTAAAAGCTAGTGAATATCAGCTCTACTAGAATATTGAAAAAATTTTATGATATAAAGAATGAGTTCTACTTTGTGGTAAAAAAATAATAAAGATTATGAAAAGTCTCGAAATTTAATTTAGTAGCAGCTTATAGATTTATTTTTCAAAAGTTTGTGATAAAGTTTCATATTTATTTATTACCTAAGGTTTAAAGATATTATTTCATCTTTTGTATTTTCTCATGAGAATAAGTTCGGGTGGTCAGATTGAATATCCAAGTTAAATTCTTTAATTGAAAAATCAATTTTTGAACTTTTCCCTGGGATAGAATATATATTAAAAGGAATGAAAATGGACGGGTCTAAGGGACAGTCCTTGGCCCGCTCTATTCAGTTTTTTTTGAATTAAACAGTGAAAAAGTTATTTTTCTTAATTACATTTCATGAATCGACTCTTAGACCCACCGATTCTCATCCCAGTATTATGACTAGATTAACTTATCTTAGCTTAATAAAATCAGTGGAAGGATAAAGAAGAAGATAGTCCTTAATTTTATTAGAATATGTATCTCTAATAAATTTCATATTTGGATATTAATCCATAACAAATCGTCATTCGAATATTAATTTCCAATATTATTGTGATTATTTATTAACAACCCTAAATCTATTTGTTATAAGATAATCTTACCTAATTACAACTAGAAGTTTAAAACATTAAGACTATGATGTCATACTAACTTGCCCTCCGATAAACTAAAAGATAGTAGTCTTCACGAGTAATTAAGAATCTCTTTTATCTATTCGCATAACATCTACACCATTATCCAAAATATTTTTGGGAAAATTCTAAATGCGTCCCATATTTTTCTTAGTGAGCCCCATTAAAAAAAAGAACAAATAATTAACAAATTTGCTAAAAAATTATTTTGGACAAAAAAACTCTTAACCCGATCGCAATCCGAACTGCTGCTACCCGGCGAACCGCCCAATGGATTCTCCCTCTTCAATCTATGCATGAACTGCTGATGCTGACGCTATTGCTACTGCGACTGCTTGGAGAGGTGGGATAGGAGGGAGGAGATGGAGATGAGGTTGAGGGACAACGGAGGAGAGATGGCTACGGGTAGGGGTTTTGGGAGTAATCGGAGGAGGAGAAAAGGGAGAAGGTATTTGTAATAAAAGAGACGGTGCTCACTGAAAAAGGGATAATGTTTTACATTTGGATGGGGCTCAATGAGTCAACTTAATAAATAATTCATATTAAACTCTCCACAGTAAATGTATGTGACTCATACAATTTAACGAACTCTCCAACAACTCCCTCTCATCTCATCCTTTAATGGACTTTGTTTCCTTCCCTCGTCCCCGTTCTTTCTCTTCATTCTCATGCTCATCCCTGCAACTTTTATTTTATTTTTTATTTTTTTATTTCTTTAATTTGGAGGCAGAGGTACCTTCTGTTGAGAAATGGCCCGAGGCGGTTTCGATGATGGGGGAAATTTTATCGATTTTGTGGGGCATCAAACCGATGGGCAACGAGAACAGGAGGTAAACTCGAAGAACCGAAAATTTCAAATAATTACTTTAAGATTGAAACTTTTTTTTTTCCCTCTCTAATTATTATCAAACAAATTAAGGGCATGTAATCTTTGATTGCAATATTTTCTCTCTCTCTCTCTCTCTCTCTTTTTTTTTTTTTTTTTGATATTGGTGGAGTGTTTTAGATTTCTCTTTTTGGGTGTATTTTAGATCGTTTATTAAACGAGAAATCATATTGAAATTTTGACGACTTATTTTAAATATTTTGGTGATGGTTTAGACTAGTAAAATTGATTCTTGTTGCTCTTATTATTATTTTTTTTTCCGTTTCTATATTCTTCATTATTTTTTATTCTATTTTTTCAATATTTTTTGAGCAAGGGGAGCGTCATGAGTTCACCAAAATTACTTAGTTTTTTTTTTTTGAGGTTGAAACGGTGAGCGAAGCCCTCCGTGTTCTATTAATAAGAAATAACAAAACAACCGTTTTACATCAATATTCTAATAGTATGTTCTTACGACAGCTAACTTAAAGAATGAGATACAACTCATAAACCAAAAGACACCCACTGAGAGTAGGCTATAAGAACCATTTAGGCTGCCTCCTCAGACATCCATGTGGAGTACTATCTGGGGATCCATCCTGTAGCTGTAGCACCTCATCTGATTCATGGTCCTCTGAGAGACATAACCGCTACTTCTCTGAGAGTAAACTTGTCCATGAGATTCTCTGAGAGTAAACTTGTCCATGAGATTATATCAAGATATGTGAGATAGAAACAAATATCGGCAGGATGCATGATGTGCCTAAAAATTCTATTGTTTTTCTCTCCACAAATTCCAGTGGTTGCAAACATGACAATGGATGGTCACTATGTCTCCCCCGGTGCCTCCATGTCTACTCCGTCAAGTTCCCCTTTAATTGTTCAACCTCGTCTTGATTATCTCCCTTTTGGTCAAATCGAGGCACCTACATGGGGTCCCAACGGAGCGACCATGGAGGCACTGGTCCCCCTAACCCTAACTCTTATCCGATGTTTTTAAAATTACGATTAAGGTAATATAATGTTATGTCTTTGTTAACTTATATCGCATATAGTGTAACGTATAACATAATTTATACAATTTTCTATTTATTTAATAGAAATAAATATAGAATATCTATAATGATTTTATTAGTTAAAAAAATAAATTTAAAAATACTAAAAAAGAATATAAAAATAATTTATAGCACATAGAAACTCAAAATTCCTAACAACATTCACAATAATTTTTATTAATTGATAATGCTTAATTTATCTTATTTATAATTATTTATTTTAGCTCATCTGAGAATTTAATAGAATTAAAAGTGAGTAAAAACTCTATAAGTAAATAGGAATTATAACAAACAAATAACTAAGTAAAGGCTAATTAGTAAGTTAGTAATTCTACAAGTAATCAAATAAGTAAATAAAAAATAATTGAATTATAGCAATCGGCTATTAATCAAGTAAATAATCAACTACACTCCAAAAATTGCTCAAAACATATCAACAAATAGTGTAACAGAAAGTAATATAACATAACGTAACAAAATGGAAAATAACATAAAGTAACATAAAAAAACATATCATTATGGTGTACTGAATTATTTTCAACTATTAGATAGCATTAGGTTTTTATTAGATATCATAATGAAATACAACAGGTTCGTTATTTTCAATATTGCCCTAACCGTCAAATATTGTTTTTTTTTTTTTTTAATTAAAAACGGTGGGCTAATGCCCCCTGTTCCATTAATTTAGCTTAATAGAACAGATACACAGAACGTAAAAAAATAAAATACAAGATACAAGAGTTACACTACATATTACATCATAGATACATTACATACATTTGTAGGTAACACAACAAATGTAGTCGTCAAATAAGGAGACCAATTTCAATGTTCCGGCATATGTGAGTCACCAAAAGCAGGTGGTGGATCATCGTCTACATCTTCTTCCTCTGAGAAATCGTCCCGCCTATCTTCCTCAGAGAGAATACATGTCCAAACACTGATATCAGAGTGAATAATGGTCATGCAAGTCTCTACTGAATGTGATGGGTTTCTATTTACTGATATCAGAGTGAATAACCGTCAAATATTGTTGAACTCAAAATTATTCAATATATTTAGAGTTTATGAAGAAGTTAAGATTACTTTAACAAATTATTATTATTATTGTATATTTTTCCCCATTTTCTTTTCACAATTGACCCTTTTCCTTTGTTATACAGGCTACTCGGAGAAGAGTTGCATGTTTGAAATTAGATAAAACTACGGAGTTTTTGCAGCGTCTTGAGGTACGGCTATTAGAGGAGGAGAGTGAACGGTACAAAACGATCCAAAAGTACACACACCAGTCCGATCCAGAGAAGCTCAAGGTTTCGAATTTACCTGCACAAAAAATCCAGATCGGTGACTGGGAGGTAGGTAACTTGCTGTACTAAGCACATTTACATATTTATGATAAAACTATCGAAAAGTTCTAACAAAATATTCATATTGAAGAGAGAGGCAACATGCCATGACAACTTAGTGGTCAAGTTTTACTATGCCAAGCAACAAATCTTGTACGAGGTATCGGAGCATGAGGGCAGCCTGAAGATGAAAATAAACTTCCCATGGAGCGATGTATCAGCAATTAGAGCAACATTTGCAGAAGAAAGATGTAGCACTCTCTATATTGAGGTACTACAATTATTATTATTATTATTATTATTTTGATTGTATTGTCTGTCAATGAGTATTGTGACATCTTTTGGCAGTTGGAAAATCCTCCAAAATTTTGGCTTGAAAAGCCATCGGAGCCGATGAAGCATAAACAATGGACAGCTATCCCTGACTTCACAAATGGTGAAGCTACAAGTTGCAGGTATTTTATAACTGAAAATTTTCTGTTTGATCATATTTTCTGAAATAAAACGGCGGGAGTGAGCCTTCCGTGTTCCATTAGCAAGTGGATAACAGAACCATATAAAAAGTAATGAAGTACGATCACTTATATGAGTGATTGTCATAATACATTAGGTGCTAAAATAAAAAAAGCAAAGAAATGATACATGGAACCTACAAAAGGTCCATTCGGCTATCAGAGGTCCATCCAGCAGTTCTTCTTGTAGCGTGCAAAACGGAAGCACTTCGTCTCAAGTCAAGCGTGGCCAGGAGAGTCCAGGTCATTTTCAGAAGAACCCCCTGAGATATGTATGCGCTCCTCATCAGAAGGTATATTTGCCCAAAGAAAAAAAATCATGTTTGACTAGACGGGTACAAGTATGTAATGAACGAGCAGCAGAGTTAAAAATTCTATTATTCCTCTCCAACCAGACATTCCAACACAAGGCTGCTGTTAGGGTTTTGGCTTGGGTTGATGGGTGGTTAACTAGACATAGTCTACCCCCTATGTAATTTTCCTCCTCCATGTTTAAATTCATCCCTAGAGATCTTGCACAGCGAATCCAGAGATGATTAGTGAAGCTACATTTCAGTAATAAATGGTTGGATGATTAGGTCATCTTCAGAAGAACCCCCTGTTTGATCATATTTTCTCAGAATCATTTTGGTACGTTTTGTAGGAGGCATACTCTTACATTCTCCGAAGGAATTCTGGAGAAACACTACGAGAAGCTTGTGCACAGCAGCAGCGCACTGTTTATTAAGAATCGGGGGCCTTTGCCATTGCACGATTCTCCCTTCTTCACCCGTGATCAGATCTATGGATCATTGAAGAATCAACGAGATTTGTTAAATCGCCCAACGTGCCAAGGCACGACTCCAACTCCACAGTCTGTGCTTATACAGGTTTCACCAGTCTGTTTCCGTTGCCTACATCGCTCACTGATGATAAAAAGCATGCACCTGCGAAGCCCAGGTAAACATTTTGTTTAGAAAGTACATAGCATAAGATGACAGTTTATTTCAGAATAAAACGTTTCACTGATATAACTGATACGGCTGATATATCTGATATCCTTTTGTTTTTGAATATAGCTCTGCAGCCAAGACTCATGTACTTGAAAGTTTTCATCTCATGTATCTTAAAAAGATGTTGCATATATAGAACTAAGGAAATGTTTTGTTTGATTGCAGTAAACAACTTGGTACCAACTAAGACTAAGACTGGCTCATCCCTCACTGAAATGACCACCCAAGGGATTCACTCATCCCTCACTGAAGTGAGCCAGGGGATTCAAACACCAGAAGGAATCAATCTGAATAGTGGCGGAGAGTATAATTTGGGCAGTACAAACTCTTTGATGCTAAATGGAGTCGACAACCAAAGTGAAGAACACGGGGCTTCTCTAGGAGGAGGTATGAATATCAGGAAGGAAGGACATGCCATCGAGAATCAGAAGTTTCTAAATAATATCAATCATGATGACGGGATTCCAGAAGATGACTTTGTCTTCGTTAATAACAAAAGCGGCATCCTTGATATGATGGAAGCTTTCGTTGATATGCAGCTAGATGAAGAACTAAACAACAAGGTATGTGTAAGCTCTAAAATTCGTTTATTCTCAATCATCAGTTGTTTCCAGTGGTTTTTGGTAAACAAAAATTTGGAAACTTTTAAAAAAGTAATAAAGAGAAATAAAAGAGGGGACTTGCAATTTTGTTGATTTTCAATTACAAAATTACAAACTCTCTTTCTCTCTTCGAATCTGGAAACTATGATGATCGAGATCTGACCGAAGTGGCCCTTTTAAACACCTTTGACATCCTCTTGGTCTTCGTTTTGATCAAGACTGTTTTCTAGATTTGGCCCTAGTAGACTGTTTCACCCTGATATTTAAATAGTTCATATCTTTGGACTGAATTTAAATAAGATTTTTAATTGTTTTATGATGGACTTTAGGATCTAATCCAACTTATGACGAGACCGTGATTTTTTTTTATAAAAAATGGTGAGTTGCCGCCCCCCGCTCCATTAAAATGATTTTAACAGAACTACATAGAAAAAGAAAAAAACTGGGAAAAAAAAAGTGAAAAAAGTATATAGACCTATCCATAAGTAAAATGAGTTACATCATAGTCTACTACAAACTACATAGTAATGGGAGACAAATATATCCTGCCGCTGCAACCAAGACAACAAGCGGTGAGTATCCACTATCCCTACACCTCATCATCCAAATTTCCTTGGATGGCCATGTCTGCATCGGCGTCTGCAACTGCTGTCCCCTGTGAAGGTTTTGGAGTGTCCAATGCAATATTCCTAGGAGTAGTGGCGTGAGAGGCCATCCATGCGTCTCCAAATGCTGTTATCCACGATAACACATTATTAGTAATGCTGTAAATACAGTAATCCAAACTATACACCTTATCACAAAACGTTCTTCTGTTTCTCTCTAGCCACAGATTCCAACTATTGCAGCTGTGAATCTCCTAGCTATATCTGTATTATTTCCTGTATAGAGAAATTTTGATCTGTCCATCCTAAGTCGGATGGTGTGTCAGTGAGCAACTTCCATTCAGATCGACTTGGTGAAGGGACATTCTACCAACATATGTGTCATTGTTTCAACAGTGGACCTGCATAGAGTGCATCTACTGGGGCCCTGCCATCCTCTCTGCTGTAAGTTATCCAAGTGATCGCTTTCTTATCTAAAAGCCAAAGAAACATTTTTACTTTTAGGGGTATTTTGTCTTCCAAATATGAACTGCATATTTAGATCTGATCCCACCGTTATTTAGGAAACTATATATTGATTTCACCGAAAAACAACCGGACTTATCACATTTCCAGACTGGGAAATCTTCGTTGTTATTGGTCCGGACTTGTTGTAAAATGGTGCACAGGATATGCCAACCCACTCTTGGGTCATTCCCCAACCTCCATCTCCCTCTACTCCAGAACTCTGCAATCATCCCTTATTTATGCAAGCATATTTTGTAAGCCTGTGGAAATGATACTTTAAGGGGTATGACGTCACACTATGTATCTTCCCAAAATGCAATGGTATCACCCTTGCCAACGTTAAACGTGATCCCCTGCCAAAACATATCTTTCGTGCTCCTGATCCCTCTCCAGAATCCTGATATGTTGTGTGTATTTCTATCTCCGCCTCTCCATGATCCCCTTCATAGACCGTATTTTTTTTGTAACATAGTTTGTAACGTTCCCCTAGTTGAGATAGTAACCTCCACCACTATTTGGCAATAAGAGCCAGATTGAAGCTTTCCAAGTTCAAGACACCTAGCCCTCCCTCTCTTTTTGCCTTGCGCACCTATTCCCAAACAACCAAGTGGATTTTTTTCTCGTAGTTTTAGTTTACCGAATTCTCCCATAAAAATCTACTTCGAAATCTATCAATCTTCTGCCTAACCCACCGGAGTATGATGAAGTAAGACATAAAGTACAATGGAATGGTAGAGAGCACCGTGTTTAATAAAACTAATTTGCCACCGAAGGACAAGGTTCTCCCTTTCCATCCATCCAGTCTCCTGTTTACTCTTTTAATCTGATCTGATTTCCTGAATTTGCTTGGTGTGATTGGAATCCCTAAATATATGATTGGAAATTTGCTCGCCCTACAACCAAAAAACCCCACAATTAATTTGCTTGTGGTATTCTCTCCATTAATGACAGTGGGGATCTCTTATGATAATTGATTTTTAGATCATACCATACCTCAAAGCAGTTTAAGATCCATTTGATCGCGCATGCTTGTAGGACATTGCAATGTCCGAAAATTAGCGTATCGTCTGCATATTGCAAATTTGTGAATGTTACCGATCTAACGATAGGAAGTCCCTCGATCTTTCCCGCTTCCTTCATACGTGCGAATAATAAGTTAAGCCCTTTCATTACCAAAACAAAGAGTAGGGGAGATAAATGGTCAGCTTGTCTGAGCCCCCTTTTGCAAATAATTTTCCTCACTAGCTTACCATCGACCAATACGGAAACTTTTGCATAATGGAGCCAAATGATGATCCAACTGATCCACTTGGGGCCAAAACCCTTATTCTTCATAATTTCTAGTACACAGTCCCAGTCCACTTTATCATAAGCTTTCTCAAAGTCAAACTTTAATAAGTATCCTTCCTTATTGGATCTTCTGCATTGGTGAACCATCTCCTGTGCGATGGCCACTCTGTCGAAAATATTGCTTCCTGCAATGAAGCCTATCTGAATATCATCTACCATCTCTTGTAGGTATGGTATAAGTCGAGACGCTAGAACTTTCGAAAATATTTTGAGCACACTATTCAGAAGGGCTATCGGGTGGTACTCGGTGATTGACTCTGGAGAGTTCTTCTTCAGAATAAGTATTATAAATGAGTAGTTCAATCTATCGAGGCAGGCACCTCCATCATTCAATTATCTGAATAGATTGCAAAGATCCTCTTTAATTACTGACTAAAAAATTCGGAAGAATAAAATTGGAAAGTCATCAGGCCCTGGCACCTTGTCCTGCCCTAGGTCCCAAATTGCCTTTTTAATTTCTTCCTTTGAGAAATCCTTCTCTAGTTCACACATGCTACTTTGTAGGGTTACATCTCTTTAAGTAGACCGATTCTCCTATATTCAAAACGACTAAATATATCCCGAAAGTATTCGTAAATATGCTTCTTGAGATCTTCTCCAACAACTATTCTATCCTCTAGGGTATTGAGTAAACGTATCACATTTGCTCTATGTCTCATGTTTGCAACCCTATGAAAATAAGCTATGTTAGCATCACCCTCCTTCAGCCATTTAGATCTGGCTCGTTGGCACCATATGATCTCCTTCATTTAGTAAAGCTCATGTATTTCTTTACGATATAACATCAAAGACGCTCTCTCCCCATCTGTCAGATTAGTGACCTCTTCTTGTTTCTCAAGATATGCAATCCTTTGCATTAATTCCATCTTTCTTATTCTAGCCAGGTTTCGATGTCTCCTGTTCCACCTAGATAGAACCCATTACAATCTTCTTAATTTGCAATATAATACCTCAACTGCATCCCTTTCCCTATTGGAAGTGACCAATTCTTTCGGATTAGGTTGTGGACCTCATTATGTTCCAGCCACCACTTCTCAAATCGAAATAACCTGTTAGGTTTAGGTCTGACTTCTCTCGAATCTAGGCAGATCGAGGCATGGTCTGATCTGGGTCTAGGAATCGAATAGACACTGGATAGGCCAAATCATGCCTCCCAAGTATCTGAGACCATTACCCGATCTAGCTTAGCCAGACATGGTATTTCCCTCATGTTGGACCAAGTAAATTGTCGGTCGGTTAAGGAAATTTCTATTAAACCCAATTCGCTAATGATGTCATTGAAATCTTTCCTATCTTGAGTATTGTGGTCCTCTCCTTTACGCTCCTCCACGTAACTAACGACATTAAAATCCCCTCCAATTATCCAAGGGAGATTGTTTTGTTGTCCAATCTCCCGGATCTCATTCCACAATGCCTCTCTTCTATCCCTATGATTCGGTCCATAAGTTGCAGTAACTTTCTGAATCGAATCACTAGTCCTCTGTTTGACAATCGCGGTCAGAGTGAATTCCTTAGCATAGGTATTTAAGATTTCATAACCGTTTCAGTTTACACCAATGGCAATCCCCCGAAGTCCCCTTAACTTTTTTAAAAACTACTACAAAGTTTCTTTTTAGGGTGATTTCTTGTTCTATCAAAATCGATGGGTCCACCAATTTTGTTTCTTCCAAACAAAATATATCTGCTTCATTATCTCGAAGTACTTCGGTGACTATGCGCCTCTTTGTTCTATCCCCTAGACCTCTAATGTTCCAAAAAACTATCTTCATGCTTAGATGCTATTATCCTCTCCACTATTGACACAACGAACCGTTAGAGGTTTTCGCTGTTTGTTTTCCCCTCCTAATTACCATTATCCCTAGGAGTTAGTTTTTTTATGAGGTCCATGTTTAGGGCTCTACTGCTGTCGTTGTCCCCCAAATCAATATTACAAATTTGTGCAAATTCAAGTAATATTAAGATAAATCAATCTTAAGCATTAAGATTTGAAGCTGGCTTTGGGATAATATTACTCTTTCATAGGTCTTCAAGTCCTTTAATCAATCTTAAGCATTAAGATAAATCCAATCCTAATCAAAGCAATCATCCAAATACTCTTTGCAAGTTTAGGATTGTTGGTAACAATTCCAACTCAAATAAGCATCCACTTTGTGAACTCTGACACAAAAAGGATCATGTTTGGAACTTGTGCTGTGTTGTCTACTCAATAAGCCATCTATGGTGGGTATGTTGCCATCAATGGCGATATCAAACCCAATAGCAAAAACTTCTTGGGCACAGGACCCATCGATGACTACAATTGATGACTAGCCAGCCATCGATGGCGGCATCAAATCCTATAGCAAGGAATCACCTCAGGTAGCTGACTCATTGATAGTTGGTGAGGGCCATGCATCAACAGCTACAATCAGTGGTTAAAAGGTGTCAATGATGACTCCTTATCAAGCCAGCCTAAAACACTCCAATATAACCTTAACAACTTTTGACTCTGAAATCCAATCGAGTTGATTTAGAAATCATTAGGAAGAGGGATTAGAGCTCTGTAAACTTCTCACAATAAAGATTTTTCCAGTTTAGCTTGAAGTTGACGTTGCTGCATAGACTTCAATCAAACTTAACGGCATCACCGTAGATCCTACTCACAATCTCTAATCTTCATATTTTTTACGCCTATAATCATTTCCCAATAAAATAATTTTTCAGCACTCTTATTTTTAATTCCACTCCATATACTTCAATCCTTTAAAATTCTGCACTTTCATCATTGTATTATGTATTTATGACTGAAACAGTTAAAATATTTTTTTCTTAAATTATTGTTCTCTATATCAATTTTTTTCTTTTTTTTTGGCTAACCATGTCAAGTCATACTAGTTAATGTTTGGTAAGCTTTGTATTTTTGGTTTCTTTGATTTCAGCCTCATAAAAAAATAACAAGCATTGCTCAAAGAAGATAGGAACATAAGCTTTGGCTTTATTGTTTAGGGCTTCGATGGAATTTCTTCAGGCTTTCTATGACTGCAGCTACAGCTCTGGTTCATTTTGAAACTTTGGTTTCTGAGCAAAATTATGGAATATTTTTGAGATATCTAGTTAAAGCTATTCGCATTTTTCTTTTCATCTTTATTTTTTCTGCTCAATGTTGAAACTTATGTCATGATTTTAGTTCTCTTGCGGATATCAAAACTTTATTGCGAGTTCATGCACACTCCCTAAACAAAATGATCCTGCAGATATGGATAGAGACATTGATGTTATCGCGCAGTTGTAGAGCAAATTGAGTTTGCATAAGCAACTACACACATGAATATTTGCATGTAGATATGGAAATGATTGGGATACTGAAACAACGCATTATTCCTATCAAGCAAATACATTTCAACTCAGATTGGATAACGATACTGATTGAATTTCAGTCTTCATCTTAAATGTGACGTACGTGCTATGCTGTTGAGATATCCTTCAGATTATACAGTATATTTGAATATGCCCTCGGATATTTGGATACCTATTTGATATTTAGCCAAGTTTTACCAATATTCGTATCTGTATCCGTATCCGTACTTGCAAAATGGAGTTAACTTTTGTTGAGTGAACTTAGTAACTAGGCAAAACTGATAGTGTACACTTGATTCAGGGAGTTTCTAAAGGAGCACACCATTTTTTTCTAGTGAGCCTACTTTATAACTGTCTTGACTTTGAGCTTTGAGCCTGGACAAAAAAAGCATTGAAAAGTGGGCTCACTAGACAAATTGGTGTGCTCCTTTGGAAACTCCCCTTGATTCATTGTCATTGATAACAAGATTACAGGAAGGGCCAAAAAAAAAAAAAAAAAAAATGAAAAAAAAATACAACTCTCTAAATTTTGGATTTCAGGGAAGAAAGTGATAACCCTTTTCTTTCCTTTGTTCGTTGTGGGCTCTCTTGGATAGCAAGAACGCTCGTTGAGTTCTGTTGATCCAAACTCAAGACCTTTCCGTGGAAGAAATAGCTGAAACAGCTAAGAATTTTTCTCTGTTTTGGACTCTTTTTGTTAGACTCTCCTGATGGATTTTGCTCCTGGATCCTCTTTTTTTTTTTATTATTTATAGTTATTTGAAAACATAACCGCTCTCGTATCTCCTCTCTTATTATTTTCTCTGTAATCAGATCTCAAATCCCATGTTATGACGAGCGGGGAATTATAACGATTTTTCCAAAATTATGGGGAACACGTCACAATGTGGACGTGTGTGGGGTCGGCACGCACGCCCGCTTGGGCAAGCGCCGTGCGCCGTGGCTGGCCTCGCACGCCCAGGGCATGCGCGTGGGGCTAGTCTCGCACCCCCTGGCATGTGAGTGGGGCTGGCCCTGCGTGCTCTCCTAGGCGCGCCAAGTGAGGGGCATGGGTCTCCCCACGCCGCTTTGGTGTGCGTCCAGTAGGGGGCGTGCTGATTCGTGGCATGCGCCCACTTGGGCGCAACGCGCTGGTTCTTCTTGGATTGAGTTATTTCAATTTTGATCATCTACCGTTAGTATTAATAATTTTTTAGTTATAAAAATAAAAAACTCCTTTAATGGCAATTAAAATTTTTGCTCTTATAAAAATAATCTTTAATTTTTTATTTGTTATTTTCATAATTCAGTAAAATCAAATCATTATTTAATAAATTTTTAGTAATAGCTTATTGTTTATTGGGATTTTCAGTAATATTTATCAACGTGTTTCTCTTAATATATTCGTCAACTTAAATAATTTTGTAGAGTTAAAATCTTAAATTAACTATAAAAATAATGTACAGTCTATTTTTATCTTAATCATATTTAGTTATAATGTTTTAACATTAATACAACAGTTTATAGGATGTTTTATATTTTAATTCAATCTTTACAATGACTATTATGTGTCATATAGAGAAGAGCTAGAACGAGGAATTCGGCCACGCTCATCAACACAATAGTCACGGTATTATGTTGGCATATATGGAGAGAACGAAATAGTAGAACGTTTGCAGACTCACATAACACAATAGGGATGTGCACGAGATCTATTATCATTGGCGTCACTTCTTGGATAGGGATACACCCAGATGAAGATTAGATTCACCTATCTAAGAAAAAAGGTACATGAAAACAATGTAGACGACACTGCATAGGAGGATTACCAAAACCAGAGGGTGTGAGAGTAGCTATCATACAGAGTCATGTTGCTGGTCCAGGAGGAGTTCTCCACACATATCATTATTAGAGGAGTTTTGTATTCACCTTGAGCGTTTCGTTTTCTTTCTTTATATAACTTCTATATTGAGTGGGAGTGATTGTTGGTTATCCCACAAACTACAATTCGGACTTTGTATATGTGAGCTCATGTTCTGTTATATGCTTATTAATAGAACGCGGATGACCAACATTGGTTTGCTGTAAAGTTTAATAAAAAAAATGACGATTATGTGTTTAATTGGACTAAAGAAGAATTGTGTTGTATTTTTCATAAAAACGAAGATTAATTAGATTTTCAACCAAATAAAATGACTAAATTATCATAATTACCTTTAAATTCTAAAAAAAAAAATAATGAATTCGTCGCACAAGCCTTCTTTCTGAGAGGTTTTGAATTTGATTTTTAAGAAAATTCAATTTGAATAATATTATAAAAAAAATGTAAGTGTGAGTTTGATCAGTTAAAAAAAAGAAAAAAAAAAAGACTAACAGTATCGAGCATGCATGTTTATTACGTGTATTTAGTGGAGCCCACGGAAGGGAGACCCATCATCAGGGTGACTATTTTCTTGCTCAACTTGGCCTCTCTATCCATATCAATGTTGAGCACGCCTGTGGATAGATATTGTGGGACCCACCCAATTGTCGGTCCAAATTAGTCTTATTCGCAAGTATTAATATTTTTAGTTTCAAAATTTCCCACCAAAAGAAAATTAATATTATAGTTGTGTAATGGATGCCAATTGTAATTTAAGAAACTTAAAATAATAGATAGCCGAGCTTAATTTTATTAGAGAAAAGAAAAATAAAAATAAAGAAGGGAAAATAAATTGGTTGGAAGAGCTCTTTATGAGTTTCAAACATGCATGCATTGCATGGATGGATACCATTAGCTTAATTATTTTTCAACTCTAGCTCTTAGGTTCTTAGAAAACTCAAACAAAAAAAAATTCACAATCGAAAAAAAAAAGAAAAAAAATAAAAAAAACCTATTTTTACTGTTTTCCCTAAAAAAATTGGATAAAATTATTAATAAATTACATTTTATGATCGACCATTTAATAATAATAATAACAAACTTACTCCATTATTGAGTAGATAATTAACATATAACTGTTGAAGTACATTCACCTACTAAATTTTCAAATCATTTCTAAGCTCTCATTGAAGAGTTACTCAATTTTTTTGTTTTTTATTATTTTTACAAAAAAGTCATAATTAATATAATTATTTACCATTCCATCTCCAAGAGGTATACAAACCTGTAATTAATAAATATGAGAGGGTCCAAATTGGGAATCCCAGCTTATCTCACCGGGAAATTCTATTTGCACCCGGTATTTTACTCTTCCCGTACGGTTTTGAAACTTATAAATAATTATAAGTTTGCCATTATTTTTTTGACTAAATTACCCTTATAAATTCCAAACTAAAACTTCTTAAAATTTGAAACTACGACGCATCATTTTCCTCTTCTATTTTCTCTCTAAAACCCTAAATAAAACACATCTCCTATAAAATCATCAATTTGATTTCTTGATCCCTAAAAATTTTTTATATTAGCGTTCCTGAAAAAATTAGAAGAATTTTAAATTTTTTGATTTCACCGTAACAAGTGAAATTTGGATTTGGAATTTGAGTTTGAGTTTTCTTATGCAAATGAAAAATTCCAATATGTAATTGGTGTCAAAGAATAAATTTAAGATAGGATTAAATTTTTTTTTTTTAGGTTTTATGCATATTTGTTTGAAATTTATTGTTAATTAGCTTTTTTTTATGGGGAGACTTCGCTTGCTGGTCGGGTATTAATATCCGACCAGCACGTTTCTTAATCAGGTACTCGATCAAAATATTTTTTGGATAAAAATGGGATCGGATGGGTGAGCAGTTAGAGAAAAGGAGGATATGTATTTTTGGAAAGAAATTTGGGCGCAGAGAGTAAAATGATAGTATTTCAAAATAGGAGTTTGGTGTAAATAGTATTCAGGATGGCAAGAGTAAAATATCGTGCGCAAATAGAATTTTCCTATCTCACCGCCTTTTAATATATATTATTATTTACCAAAAGCCCCCAGCTGCCGTCACATCCTCGACGTCGAAAAATATAAATTAAAAAAAAAAGAAACGAGAAAATTAGTTATAAGAGAAAAAAGAAAACAAGAAAAAAAAAAAACTAAAATCGATACGATATCTGGAAAGCCTCGGCGGCGACTCGCGATTCTAATCGCCGGTCTCGTCCTCCTCCGGCCGCCGTCCGATAGCCACCGCCGCCGCCCCTATCGACGGCGGAGATTCGCTCGCTTGGAGTTGTCAAGTCGCGGCCTTTCGTCGAGAGATTCCGTCGCTTGGTGCGATTTCCAGAATCCGCTCGATTTTGGTGGATTTATAGGGTTAGATCTTGGGAATTGATTGGATAGGGTTTGATTCGGGCGAATGTGTACGAGCGTTGGCTGTTTTCAGATTGCTGGTGGTTTTCGATTCTCTTGGGAGGAACCGGGTTTTGGATCGGATGTGAGTTTTTGGTTCACTGTTTTATAGTAAGTAAATTTTTTTTTGGTAGTTATTGTTGATTAATTTGTTAATTTTTCTAGTTTGCTTGTAAGTTGTGTGATAATGGGATGGCTAGGGTTAGAAATTGATAACTATTGGTTGTTGATTAGAAGACTTCAACGTATGATTCTGACGAACATTAATTGGATCTGTGATATTTTTGTTGGATTGTCATTTTCTGACAGGGTTCCCTTCAGCAGATCGCTGAGAGACCCCTGACATACTCGAGTTCTTCGGCATTTTCCTGCAAAGAAGGTTAGATAACAGAAACAGAAATAAATAGAGAAATGGGGAAAGGAGGAGGAAGAAGGAGACTTAGGGAAGAAGTCTTGGAGAAGAAGAAATTAGGAGAAGAAAGAAATAGAGAGGATAAGGAGATAATTCTTTTCAGCTTAGGGTTACAATTGTGGATGAGAGCTTATATACGTCGCGTGGTTGTATCCACGTATTAGTGTGCACGTCATTTCCTGCGCTAAACCCGTGCTCAACCCTGTGAGAGCTCGGGTGTGGATTTTGGGCAAACTACGACTTTACTCAGTATGAGTTATTCTTAGATTTAAGAGAGAATGGACCGGGCCATCATAATACCCAGCCTATTACTTCTGGAATGGTTATAACTAACCTATTCTTGGAAGGATCCATGGGTGGATCCTGACATCCCTCCTCCCCTAAAACCAACCTCGCCCATGAGGTTGAACTCAGGAAACTTCTCCTTCATCAACTGGAAATCCTCTCCTCCCAAGTGGCATCCATTGTATCTTCTTCCTTCCATTTTATGAGCACCTGTGTGATAGCTCGATTTCCCCGCTTGATCATCCTCCTATCTAACACAGCTTCTGGCTCCTTTGCTCGCACCTCCAAGAAGGAAGGAGGGTCACATTGAACTTGCACTGCTTTCCCTTCATATCGCTTGAGTTGGGAGACATAGAAGATATCATGTATTTTTGCAGCAGGGAGCAGTTGTAAACGGTAAGTTACCATTCCAATCTTCTCTAGAATGGAATATGGACTGAAGTATTTGGAGGATAACTTTTGGGTAGAGCTCTGCGTGCAGTAGTTTGTCTGTATGGTTGTAGGCTTGTAGCTTCAATAACACATGGTCTCCCATTTCAATAACTCCACTCCGTGTGATGTCGATAGGAAAATACCTTCATTCTATCCCTCGCCTTTATCAAGTTGTCCATGAGCAGCTTTTTAACTTTGTCGCAGTCATACAAATGTTCTTCCACTGCTTGAACCTGTGCTGTCTTGGGACATACTGAAGAAGCGATGGAGGCGGCCGTCAAAAAACTACTATATAAGGAGTGAAGTCGCTGACCTCCAAGTGATGTTCTGCCAATAGATTGCCCATGGAATCCACTTCTTCCACTCATTGGGTTTGAGACTGCAAAAACAACGGAGATAACATTCTAAGCATTGATTGACATGCTCGGTTTGGCCAACAGAGATAACTTTGTCGCAGTCATACAAATGTTCTTCCACTGCTTGAACCTGTGCTGTCTTGGGACATACTGAAGAAGCGATCGAGGCGGCCGTCCAAAAACTACTATATAAGGAGTGAAGTCGCTGACCTCCAAGTGATGTTCTGCCAATACATTAACCATGGAATCCACTTCTTCCACTCATTGGGTTTGAGACTGCAAAAACAACGGAGATAACATTCTAAGCATTGATTGGCATGCTCGGTTTGGCCATCGGATTGAGGGTGATAAGTCGAGCTAAGCTTGAGTTAAGTTCCTTGCAGCTTGGAGAGTTCCGACTAAAAAGTACTAAGGAAGATAGAGTCCCGATCACTTACTATAGTCTTTGGAAGACCATACAAGCGGAACACTTCTTCAAAGAAGACTTGGCAACCTTCGAAGCCGTGTACGAGTGCTGCAGTGCCACAAAATGGGCGAATTTAGAATACCAATCCACCACAACCAAAATAGCGGATTTCTTTGGCTCATTGGCAGCCCCTCCACAAAATCAATGGATATTTCCTCCCAAACTCCCTCCGGGAAAAGCAAAGGACTAAGAAGATTGGGAGGTGCAACCGATTCTCCCTTATTTCTTTGACATACATTACATTTCTTAATAGCTTGTTGGATGAAATTCTTTATGCCTGGCCAACAAAAGGAAAGCTTAATTTTTCGAGTGGTTTTGTGGTACTCTGAGTGCCCAGCTCCAGGTGCTTCGTGATGGTCATGGAAAATTGTTTTGCACAACTCCGAGTTGGGATCCAAAAGGATTCTTCCCTTGTAGAACCAAACCCCACTTATCTTTTTGTATCGGCTAGAAGAAAGTTTACCCTCCTCAAACTTAGCTTGCAGTTCCTTGAAGGAGGATTGAGTTACCATCTCTCTAACTTTGTTAAGCTAGCGGGGTTCAACAACTGAAGAGACGCGACATTGATGATCTTTGGCCTTATCTTCCTCTGCCGCACTTTTTCGAGATAGCGCATTAACCACCGTATGTTCGGCTTCTTTTTTGTACTCCACTACGTAGTCAAAGCCGACAAGTTTGAGAAGCCATGGGTATTGGGACTCTTGGCGGAATCTTTAATCCAACAAGAACTTCAAGCACCTCTGATCAGTTTTGATGATAAACCGTCGTCCCAAGAGGTATTGCATCCATTTTTGCACAGCTAAAAGGATAGCGAGCATTTCCTTCTTGTATGTCAAGAGGTTGAGTGCTCTACCGTTTAGCCATTGGCTGAAATAAACTAGAGGATGGCCTCCTTGCTTTAGAAACTGTCCCGATCCCCACCTTCAAATCTTCAATGCATCACACTCCAACACGAAGTCCTCTTGAAAATTCGGCATGGCCAATACTGGAGGTGCCATCAATGCCAGCTTGAGCTGTTCGAAGACAAGCCTTGACTCCTCAGTCCATTGGAATTTTCCCTTCCGCAACATTTGATTGAGAGGTGCAGCTATACTATCATAGGCTCTCACAAATTTTCGGTAATATCCTGTGAGCCCAAGGAAACCTCACAACGCCTTCGGGTTCTTTGGATGTGGCCATTCTCTGATAGCATGTAGCTTCCTTGGATCCACTAATATGCCATTCTTCGAAATCACATGGCCCAAGTAATCCATCCTCAAGCACCCAAATTTGCATTTAGACCGCTTAGCGAACAAGAGGATGTTTAGTACCCTCTTTAGGTGTTCTTTGTGGTCATCAATAGTATTACTATAAACTAATATATCATCAAAAAATATAAATACATACCTTCGTAGATAGGGGCAGAATATATGATTCATCTAGTCTTGAAAGGTTGAGGGGGCATTGGTGAGGCCGAAGGGCTCTAAGAACTCATAGTGCCCTTCATGGGTCTTGAAAGCCGTTTTATAGACATCCTCCTTCACAACTCTGATTTGGTTATATCCTGAACGAAGGTCCAACTTGGAGAAGATTTTAGCTCCTTGCAGCTCATCACACAAATCGTCAATCAAGGAATAGGGAATTTATCATTCAACGTATTCCGATTGAGAGCACGATAATCAACACATAAGTGCCAATTGTCATCGGCTTTATGAATCAACACCACGGGGGAAGCAAATAGGCTTGTGCTAGTCTGAATGATGCCCATGGCTAGCATCTGCTGTACTTACCTTTCGATCTCATTCTTTTGATGGAATTGGTATTTATAAGGCTTGGCATTAATAGAGTGGCGAGGATTGATCAACGGAATACAATGATCACAGTCTCTTGAAGGTGGTCATCCCCAGGGTGCTTCAAACACTTCATAGAATTTCTCCAACACCTCCCGTAGGGCTTCCAAGTATGGCTCTTTTTTTTCCTCTTCTTCATTATCCATGCTTTGTGTATGCCCGAAAAATTGAATCTTCTCTAAATTGCCAATTTGATTTTGAATTACAGCAATAAAAGAAAAGTTACAAAATAAATTCGAGATTACAAGAATGGAGATCAATTGATTTCGATTTCCCTTTATTTTTGTGGGTTTTGGCAGCGGTAGAGTCTTAATTCTGCACTCCGTTGACGATCCGATCTCTCTGGATTGAGGAACTCCTCTCTGGATTTTTGGACTCCGGCCTCTGGAAAATTGCCTCGCTAAAGAATTCCCTCTCCAAAAGAATCTCTTTTTTTTTTCCCTGTTCTGAACTCCGTTCCCAATTTTATATATTGAGGAGCGCTTCTAATCCGGTTCAAATTCTTCCCTCGAATCCGATTAAATCCCCAAAAATTCGGATCACTATGCAAAACGAAACAGAAGCGGAATGGAAGCGAAAAACAAGCCGCAGGTTTTGAAGTATGGGCTGATTTCCAATGGAGGAGAGATGAAAGGAATCTTGAAGAAGACTGAATCTGGTTTGTTGCTGGTGGATGATCTTACATCTTCAAGATATAAGGAGATTTTTATTGTTAATTCAAATGGAGAAATCAAAGCAAAAGTTTCTTTTCAAGGATTCATGAGTGGAGATTTGTCTTCATCACGAGGTTCAATTAAGAATAAGGTGAATTTTTTTCATTATCAGTCTTCATCTTCAAGATTTTCTCAGGTTAAAGGGGCTTTTCTCTAATATGTTTTCTATCATGGGAGATTCTAACGACGGTGAGGAGTTGAAAAAGTCCAAATCATGGTTTTTGGAAATTATTGTATTTGAGGGTTTGAGGTTTCAATTTGGTCGGGTTTGTGATTCATTTGCTTGAGTTGTTGGTAGAAATGCGTGTTGTCGTTCATGTGGAGAGACACTTTGAGATCGTAGATCTGGAATATGGACGGAGATTCCAAATTTGAAGCTGCTTCAACATTGTCGATCCGAGAAATGGATAGAGATCCCCCAATTTGAAGTCTGCAGTTAAATTTCGAGATCTCGAAACCAAGGCTCATCTGCACTCATCCTCGTCGTCTTTCCTCTTAGCGTATTTGATTCTCTCTTGAAGAATCTAAAGGAAAGGACAATATTTTAGGTGTTGATCGTCAAGATTGAGCTATGGAGTGTCATAATCCTGTCAGATATTGTCAATGTGGAAAGATAAGGCACAGAATAAAACATGTCACATTTGTCTTAAGGATAATCCTAATTAAAGCCAAGAATCTGGTGAATGTCTTCAGTTAAGTTTAGAGAGAAGACAAGAAACACAGATGGTGAAGTTGCTGGCAGTAATCATCATGAGGGACTTGGTGGATTCAGTAGAAATCGAAGTCAAGCTTTGGAATGTGGAGGCTCTCGTGGAAATCCTTCAATAGAGGTAATCCTAATTTTTCTAGTCAAGATGTGTATGGTAAATGCTTCCATTATGAGTTTAGAGATAGATCATGATCACCTCAAAGCTTTTAAGGACCCAAATCTAGGGCTTGAACTGTATGGAGAAAGAAGGAGCCGATTATGGTGCCTTCGATGGAATTTTGTGAGATAAAAGTGCTCAAGGTCAACCGTGGAGAGTTGAAAAGATAGGGAAGGGGGAGGAACTGATGAAAGAGATGGAGAAGTCTAATGAGGAGGAGGTAATTTCTCTTGTTTGCCTTTTTTTTTTTTTCAGTTTACTTAGATATTTCTGCTCCTATAGTGATGGATATTGGGAAATTTAAGAAAGATGTTGTAATATCTTTTATGGACAAACCAATTCTAAAGATGTTAGATCTGTCTAAAGAACTGAAGCAGATGTGGAAGTGGAACTTAGAATGATTAATTCTTCCATTTTATAATAATCGATTCTTAGTGAAGATCGCTCCTTCAGTTAATCTGAATAATCTTATAGCTCAAGGAATAATAGAAAGTGTATTTGGGAGGATTGTTCTGAAACAGTGGTCGTGCATGGAAGGTTCATTTATGGAGCCAAGGAATAGGAAAATTTGGATCGAGATGAAAAATGTTCCCATTTATTATTGGAGCTCTAGTATTTTAAAGAAGATGGTGAAGGGATTTGGAGATTTAGTTATGGGTGATAACTTGTCTGAGAATGAAGGTCAATATATTGAAACTATTGTCCAAGTTGCTTGTAACTCTTTAAATGATATTCCTAAAATTTTAAAAGCTTGTATCGATAATCATATGTGCCTTATCAATGTTTAGATTATTGGGGAAGTTGTAGAGAACTTGAAAGAGAATTCTTTTAATGAAGCTTCAGTGAAGAACTTTCAAGGCTTTTTCTTAGTGCATAGTTCATAGGCCATCTGTGGAGAGGGGAAAGTGCAGGAGAAAATTTAGGAGGAAGTTGTTAGCAAATATGGGGCTGGGAAAGTTAAATGGATTCAGAGGGCAGATTACAGGAGCTTGCGATCTGATCCTAGAGCGAAGGTTTTGATTTTAGTCATTTCTGATCACGATTGGCATATTCAACTTTCTTAGAAAGTTCATCCTTTTATCACTGTGGACAGGATGTTTCTTCACTTTTTTGGCTCTCATTGGAATCTGAATTGATGTTCCAGAGGGGATTGATTTTCTGCTTTTCCTCAAGAGCCTTTCGATTATATGGTGAAGCATATTGGTGAGGATGGTAGCTCCAAGGAATCAAACCTAGAGGATCAAGCATGTACTACTCAATTGATGAAGCCTACTTCTATGACTGCTAGCTGTCCAGATCTATTGGACAGAATTGTTGGTGGAAAATAGAAGAATAAAACTGCAATCTGTAGCATCGCTAGGAGAAGTGGAAGACTCATGGGTAGTGAGACTGTGACAACATTGGAGAAGGCAAATCACAGGGCTGCTATCAAATGTCTAAAAAGAACTGAGCCAGTACATCAAGTAGGTGAGTCTTCTATCTTGGGTTCTATCTTAGTTACTATTCTTTTTGATAAATACAGTAAAGATCAATTAATTCGTTCTGGTTCAGACTGTGATATAAATTTGGATGCTTTTGTTTCTTTTGATCCAATTTACAAAATTTTAGCATTGGAGAGGAGCAGAGCAGAGGCTCTGTAATTGGATATTATGATTATCTAAAAGTGGAGTGGACAGAGTTTGGTTGATTCATTAAAAAGAGCTGGCGGAAGAGACCATTGTTAGTTGCAATAGGTTGGTGTTACTTGCCTGGAAGAAAGAAAGCTTGAAAATGTTGATAATAGTGTTTTGAGACAGGAGGATCTTGTATTTAGGAATGGAAAGAAAGATGGTTATTGGGTTTTCTGGGGGATTTTGACAGATGGAAGAGTCAGCAGTGGATAAAGAAAGATGTCAAAATTGGGCAATATAGTTTGACAGTTATTTTAGAATCCATTAACAACGATTTAAGTTGGCTTCTATCGGATGTGTATGGTCGTCATAGTTATGGTGACAATCAACAGCTATGGTAAGAATTGAGAGACTTTAGAGGTCTCATGTCAAGGAGTTTGCGTTATTGCAGGAGATTTTAATGTTACATCGTCAGACAGAGAGAGAGAGTAAAGATCACATGACAAAAATAGTGAGGATTTCAAAAATTTTATTAGAGAAATGTAAATGATAGATCCTCCTTTATAGAGTAGAAAATTTACTTGGTCTAGTAAGGGAGACTATCCGTCCATGGCCAATTTCGACAGAATCTTATTCTCTTCTGAATGGGATGATAAATTTCCTTTTTCAAAATTGCATGCATTATCTGCTCAATTGTTAAACCATATTTCTATCAGTTTGGATATTACTGAGACTTCTATACGTAAAGGGTTTAGATTTGAAAAAATTGGCTTTCGGCTACCCAATTTAAAGATTTTGCGCCGAATTATTGGAGCAATTGTTCAGTGAATGGAGATGCTGCCACTAGAATGGTTAAGAAGTCTAGAATTTTCAGACATGAAACTAAGAAATGGGAATTTTCTGGTCATTAAAAGTTAATTTTTGATACTGTTGGAGAAAACATAGTTAATCTAGATTGACAAAGATTATATTTGCATGACAGTTGGTATAATAAATATTTAGAGACTCCTTTCACAGAAACAGAAATTGAACAAGTTATGTTTTCCTTGAAATCTGATAGCCCTTCTGGTCCAGATGGATTTTTAACTTAAATCTATCAAGAATTTTGGGAGGTTCTTAAGAATGATATCATGGATATTGACTGAATTTCACATGGGTGTTTAGATATACGAAGGTTCAACTATGCTCATGTGGTTCTCCTTAGAAAAAGGAAGGAGCAAGTATTATAGCATATTAGGCCCATCAGTTTGCTGAATGTAATATATAAGATTATAAGTAAAACCCTTACCCAAAGGTTAAATCCTATTTTAAACTCTAGTATTGCTAACTCTCATTATGGATTTATACCTGGTAGATTCATCTTGGATAGAATTGTGATGGCATGGAACTATGTTAGCATGTTTTAGGCAGAATAAAAAAGATGGTTGTCATAGTTATGGTGACAGACAACAGCTATGGTAAGAATTGAGAGACTTTAGAGGTCTCATGTCAAGGAGTTTGCGTTATTGCAGGAGATTTTAATGTTACATCGTCAGACAGAGAGAGAGAGTAAAGATCACATGACAAAAATAGTGAGGATTTCAAAAATTTTATTAGAGAAATGTAAATGATAGATCCTCCTTTATAGAGTAGAAAATTTACTTGGTCTAGTAAGGTAGACTATCCGTCCATGGCCAATTTCGACAGAATCTTATTCTCTTCTGAATGGGATGATAAATTTCCTTTTTCAAAATTGCATGCATTATCTGCTCAATTGTTAAACCATATTTCTATCAGTTTGGATATTACTGAGACTTCTATACGTAAAGGGTTTAGATTTGAAAAAATTGGCTTTCGGCTACCCAATTTAAAGATTTTGCGCCGAATTATTGGAGCAATTGTTCAGTGAATGGAGATGCTGCCACTAGAATGGTTAAGAAGCCTAGAATTTTCAGACATGAAACTAAGAAATGGGAATTTTCTGGTCATTAAAAGTTAATTTTTGATACTGTTGGAGAAAACATAGTTAATCTAGATTGACAAAGATTATATCTGCATGACAGTTGGTATAATAAATCTTTAGAGACTCCTTTCACAGAAACAGAAATTGAACAAGTTATGTTTTCCTTGAAATCTGATAGCCCTTCTGGTCCAGATGGATTTTTAACTTAAATCTATCAAGAATTTTGGGAGGTTCTTAAGAATGATATCATGGATATTGACTGAATTTCACATGGGGTGTTTAGATATATGAAGGTTCAACTATGCTCATGTGGTTCTCCTTAGAAAAGGAAGGAGCAAGTATTATAGCATATTAGGCCCATCAGTTTGCTGAATGTAATATGTAAGATTATAAGTAAAACCCTTACCCAAAGGTTAAATCCTATTTTAAACTCTAGTATTGCTAACTCTCATTATGGATTTATACCTGGTGGATTCATCTTGGATAGAATTGTGATGGCATGGAACTATGTTAGCATGTTTTAGGCAGAATAAAAAAGATGGGGCTTTGTTGAAACTGGACTTTGCTAAAGTATATGGAATGTTAGATTGGAATTTCATTATTGAAGTGTTACATACTAGAGGTTTTGGATCCAGGTGGATCAGATGGATTACCAATATTTTGAGAGGGAAAAATCTGAGATTTTACTGAATGGAGTAGCTTAAAGATTGATTGTATCTAAAAGAGGTCTTAGTCATGGAGATCTTTTATCTCCCCTTCCTTTTGTTTTGGCTGCAAATACTTTTGCTAGAATGTTATTTTTGGCTGCTCAAAGTAACATATTGGCTGGTTTATTTCCTGCCAATTTTGTGGGGAGTTTACTCGGCCTTTAGTACGTGGATGATACATTACCTTTTGTGAATACCATTATGGAGAATATCAGTATCCTTAAACTACTTCTTTATGGATTTGAATTGGCTTCATATCTTAAAATTAATTTCAATAAAAGCGTGGTTTATGTATTGGATAATAATGAATTGGTGCATACACAGATCTCAAGTATTTTAAATTGTTAAAAGGATCTTTTCCTATTCTTTACTTGGGGATACCTCTTAGAGGAAAGAAATAGCTGAAAGAGGATTGGCAGCATATGATTGGTAAAATGAATAAAAGGCTTGCTAATAGAAAAGTTAAGAATCTGTCAAGAGGAGGAAGATTAGTTTGGTTAATTCTGTGTTAATTGCTATGTCTTTATGTAATTTATTTTCTTTCTCTTGGATCTGAGGCAAGATTGATAGATACCAGAGAAATTTTTTATGGAAAGGGGAAAAAGAAAATAAAGGATTCTCTTGTTTGGTCAAGTGGAAAGAGGTTCTTAAACCTAAAAGATTTGGTGGCCTGGGTGTTTTGAATATGAAAGTGATGAATTTAACATTACTGTATGAAGGTTTTTACATTACCTACAACGGTGTAGATTGGTTAAGTCTCAATACTATTATGGGAAAACTTTTGGAGAAGTAACTAAATCTAAGTCCGGGGATTTCTCACCTTCTGGAAAGGAATTTTGAGTTCTCTAGAAGTTTTTTTTAATCATATTATTACTGTTTCAATTGGCTCTACGTGTGAATTTTCATTTTGGCATGATATTTTGTGTGGAGAGGGTCGTTTGTAGGAGAAATTTTCAAATCTTTATCTTTTAACTGTGTACAAGAATTAATAATGTGGCTTGCATGAGAAAATAATTGTTACAACGTGGGATTTGGTTTTTATAGTTTAGAAGAAATTTGATCGGGAAGATGGTTGTTTAGTGGATTCAATTAAAGTAATTGTTAGAATCTTATAGTTTCTCTATTGATGGAGATAATTGGAAATGGCGGATTGGTAAGAACAGATAATATTAAGTTAAATCCTGCTATGAATGTTTCTTCACTAATATGTAGGAAGGTCCACTTGATTATATTTGGAAATTTGCAACACCTGCAAAAATTAAGATCATCATTTGGTTGGATTTTATTGACAGACTTCATAATAAAGAAGTGTTACAGAAAAAGGGTGTATTCTCTCTGGATTTGTATTACGTGTTATTTTCTTAGAGAAAAGAGACCAGAGATCATATCATTCGTAGATGACCTTATATGATGGTTATATGGCTTAGTATTTGTCATAATCTACATGTTACCTTCATTTGCCTAATCAGCTTGTAGAATTGTTCATAAACTGGAGAAAGGATCATATAGTAGTTAATGTCAGTTTGAGATGGTATCTGTTGGTTATGGCAGTTATCTGGCATATAGGGATGAAAGAAACTGAAGAATATTCCACAAAAGTCTGGAAACTCACTAACTATGTGGACTTCTATTAATATTTGTGTGTTTATGGATTCAAAAGATTTCTGTTAAAAAATGGACTAACTTTAATAACCAGGCATAGCAGGAATTTTAGCTATAACCAGAAGGATTGGCGACAATGTGTTAGTTCAAGCTAGGAGGACTTCTCAAGATGCAACAGATAATGAAGATGGAGTGGTGCAGGGAGGGAGCACAAGAAGGAGGTGTGAAGTGGATTTCTCACTTAATTATGGAGGAACGAGGGCGGTTATTGTGGTTGATCGAATAAGCACGTCAAAAATACAATCAAGTTTGTCTGTTGAAGTGGATACTTGTTTTGGTTACAGATCACTTTGATATGTTTGTTATAGTAATCTGGTTGCATGATATCTTTTGGATCACTGCTATGGATGAGATCTTTTTTAATAGCCAGGACTTCTTTTTGTTTGTAGTCTAAGTCCTTGAATATAGGGTTACCTGGTGCTTAATGGAGTATTTAGTTAAAGGATCTCTTTTGACCCTTTATCATTTTTTCTTAAAAAAATCATAGAGTTTCATGGATTCACCTCAATTATTTTTTGCTTGTTTACCTCAGTAGGGGTTATAATTTTGTGTAAACTTCTAGTATATTCTGCAATGGTCCAGGAAATGTTGAGCACAACTCTATTTTCCTCAGACTGTTAAAGATATTAGTAGATTTTGTTTAGTTGATAGTTTGAAACTAGTCATTTGCTTGCTCTCTTTGTTTTCCAAACAAATTACCATGGTCTCATTTGAAGGAGGCCTTTAACTTGGTGAACCCTTATTTATAGTTTTTCTCTTGACTTCTTTTTTGCTTGTCAAGCTTCCGCCTTAGCATTATTCGTGGTTGCTGTGGATAAGCTTCGGTTTCACTAATACGTAGCTCTATTATTTTGTTTTGTTTTTCTGGTATTAAAAAAAAAAAAAATAGCGTCATCACAACTAGACTTTGTTTCAAAGAAACCTTTAGCCCTATTCTATTCTGCCTCTGTGCATGGTGAACCTTCTCATGAACTACTTGTGCCTGTGCATTATCAGTACTTCCAAAAATTGCTTCACATATATTTAAAATTTCAAACAAAATATCTGATGTAGGTCATGTACCTGGTTTTGAACAATTGCCATGCCTGACACCCCTGTTTGTGTTAAAACCCGACACTTTATGTCCATTTCATCTGATCATATGATTTTTAAGATTCCTTTCGCAAAAGAAAAGGTTGTTTCTGTTTTTCTTGTCAAGTCTCTTGGAGTTTAGGATGGGATATTGACTTTTGACATGTTTTGGTGTAAAGATTAAGCGAATAACATTGATTCTTTGAACCATATGGTGGGTTTATGCTACTTAGATTTAGGCAATATAGATGGAAGAGCAGAAGATATGAGCCTAATCTTTTTTCTTTGAGTGATCTGATGTTTATAATTTCAGTTAGATACTGTCAATTAACAGTTTCAGGTGTTGGTAATTAACTTGTAGCATTAGATTAATTACGGAACTATAGGAAGCCATTTCCAACAGGGGAATTGCTGTCTGGCTATATGAAGTTTCCAAATTCAGTATGTGAAATAGATTTCTCAACAGTCTTTGAGCTTGTTTATTGTTCGCTTTTGCTTATGGACAAGTTTTATTAAAGAATTGACTTGTCTTAAAGCGCTTCTAAGGTGACTTTTGCTGAGTTAAATTGATTTGTACTTTTGAATTGACAGCCTTCTTTTGCTTCTGGAAGCCAAAAAATCTGGCTTCTCTAAATAACAGCCTATTAACTGTTTTTTCTTTAAAAGTGTTTTCTATAACTGATTACCCAGCAACAATGTTTTTGTAAAAAGTAGTTATTTTCTTTAAATGTGGTGAAAACACGTGTGAAAACTGAGAAGCAACGTTGAACACACCTTCGCAGTCTATGTTTCTATGCTCTTTCTTTTCCGCATATCTGTGTGTATTTTTAACACAATTAGTTCACACCTGACAATATTTGAGATCCATAGACAAGTTATTGAATATTGATAGGTTGTCAATAATTTTTTTACATTCTTTGCATCAGCTGGAGAAAGAGCAAATGCATGAAGTTCTATTTTATGTTAGCACCTGCTTTCTTGTTTGAACCTTTAGTTTTGCAGCAACTGGAGTTTGACAGTGTTTGGCCTGCAAAATGTGGTTGTAATTCCAGCTAGTTTTGCAGTTAGTCCCTTTTTTCCCGTGATAACACCACTTGCAAGTTGTCCAAGAGAGTTAAACATTTTTCTGCAAGTAGTTTAGGAGGAGTTAACCATTTTGAGACGGCACATTTCCCAAATTTACATGAATGATTGATAATAATCAGGCTGTTTAAAATGTTAGGTTGTGATTTAAAAAAAAAAAAAAGAAAGTGGAGAGAATGGAACACTTCTACAGCAAACAAAGTAAATGCACATGAATGCAATTTTATTTTCTGCAGAACATTGCATGCATTATCTTTAAGTGCATATACTTTTAAATGAAACAGATCACTGTTTAGTTTTTTTTTTTGTTTTTTAAAATTTATCACTGTCACTGTTTTTGTCTGCTGTCGTGCTTATGTTTTTTTGACTGGTTAATTAGTTAACATTTTACAGATCTCTGACTTTTTCCTCCAGAAGTTTTTCGTGGTTTACTCCGTAGAATTGGTTTGCTTGAATTGATATTAACATTCTGTTGCTCATATTTTTATTATGAATGGTTCCTAATATGCTTCTTTTATGTTGAACTCCAGGTGTGACATGAAGGATGGCTCTTAGGAAGCACAAAATCCATTGAGGATGCAAGTTCTCTGAGTATATGGCACCTTTAAATCTTTTATTGACAGTGCCTGAAATGGTCAATCCAATGGATCCAGATATGAACTCTGGCCTCCCCATTGAGCCAGATGTGGATATTGACCTTAGGGAAGTTTACTTCTTAATCATGCATTTTCTGTCAGTGGGACCATGCAAAAGAACTTTTGGGCAGTTCTGGAATGAACTTTTAGAGCATCAACTTTTACCAAGAAGATACCATGCTTGGTATTCAAGGAGTGGTGTCCAAAGTGGGTATGAAGATGATGGCATGTCCCTCCCATTATGTTATGCTAACTTAGTTGAGAGGTATGATACATGATATTTGTTAGTGTAATTTAAATATGTTACTTTTCCTTGGTCGTGTATAATCAAATAATGGACATGCGTCTGTAATTTCACTAACATTTGTTGTGCTGACCTATGAATGTATGATGCTTCTCCCTACCAAAAGATTTTGTGTCCTGGGCCGGACACGTCTGTCCCAACCATGTTTTATACGTACAATGGTCTAAAGCTTAATTCACCAAAAAGTATATGATAGATTAAGTAGTAAGTATGCCATGCCCCATTTTGTCAAACCTTGGACCGGAACCTTTGAAATTCGCTAAATCTGTTGAGATCTTACAATGAGAGCCCAAAAGCTGAGTTCTTGAATTATGTTCTCTGCATTGGCATGTCATTGACCCAACCTAGGAGTTTGGCAGAGAATTTGAATTGTGAGTTTGGCTCCCATTTCTGGATACAGTTGAGCTTGACGAATTGTTATTTTGGGCATTTGACTCATAGAAATTGAACTTTAGTCCTATTTCTGAAAGAAAAGGACTAAGAGCCTGATTTTTGAGTTCTATGAGGATTTTTAGAATTTGCTTAGGATAAAGATTTATGTAATCCCACAATGGAAAGGAATCTTTTCATGGATATCTTGGGGTGAGAGCCTCTACAGAGGAGAGGGATAGGCCTTGAACCATAACGATAAATACAAAAGTTTAGATATTGCAGGAAAAACGATTTGTAGGGGTTGTGCCTGCTGCCAAAAATTTGAAATTTTCATTGTACCATTGGTAATAATATGATTTACTGTTTTATGTGAAACAAGAGATGGGGAAAAACATTTTCATTTGTTTTTATAAAGATATTTTTCCTTCCCAAGTACTTAATTGGGCCTTCAGGTTTTAACCGTTGAAAAAAAACTTTGTTAGGTTCCAAAAATATAAACTTAAAAGTTGATGTTTGATAAATTTAAGAAATCTTGTTACAGTTATGATTAAAAATGTATCTTAACATGAGTTAATAATGCATATTGATTTAAAATAAATCACCTAATGTTTTGGGCGGCCAATTGTAGCATTGAGAATGTTATCACTGAACATAAGGAGTGATGTTGGGACATATAAAACTGAGAAATCTATGCAAGGAAAATAGAGAGAGCAAGTTTCAATCCAATAAACAATGTGCGCCTGATTCGTTTTGATATGTGTAAAATCGATATCAGAATTGTTGGGTTTATGCCTTCTAAAAGTTGGGACATTAAAAGCTAGGTTATCATAGAGTATTTGGATCTTGTTAAGGTTGCAGGTTTAAAATTCACTAAAGTCAACTGTATAAATTCCGTGGTTAAGCTTCTTAGGCCCCATTTTTTTTGTCACTCCGTTGTGCTTACTGTGAGTATTATTCCTCTCCATGTTCATCCTATACAGATGTCAATATATTCTTCCATTTACATCCCTAAACATTGTGATTTCTGATTCCATACAAAGTGGGTTCATGCACATTTTCCATTAGTTGATCCATTGAATTTGAGGACTATGGGTTTTTGATAGGTTGGTTTTTTATAATTATTCTAACCTTTAACTTTTAGGCAATTTTTGAGATATAAAGTCTACCCATCACGTTTTTGGTAGATATAATTTTTGGGTCGGGCTCTTTATGTTGGGGTTGGTCATGGTCAGATGAATATTGAAACAATCATTTTATTTTCTTTCCAAGCTTTGGCGCTTTATTTAGAAGAACTGAAATATAAATGATCACAAGATATAGAGTTACATTCATTTTTGAAGTCTTCCTAAGGCAAATTAACTGTGTTTTACTAGGATATGTAGGATATGTCTCCTAATAAGAAACTGCCATGTCTTACATATCTGGACATGACATTGTGTGTACATCCTTGTCCAACACATACACGTGTGAACTGTTATTTACTTGAAGAATTGTGTATAAGTGGAGTATGTCAGTGCCACCTTTGACCAAAGCTAGCTATTTTATAGATTACTCTAAAGCACAAGTAAACTCATAGGAATCCTAAGCAAGCTCCACATGGAAACCCTCTTCAGCTGACTAAGTTATTTCATGATTCCATAATGACTACTCATATCTATTTTGTCAAAGATACACATATTCTGATGGAAAAGACATATATAGTCGTATCCTTGTATTCAAATTTTCATTAATGGCAGTATTCGACACCATGAAAGTCCATGTCCGTCTCTACTAATCGTATATCTTTTATAATGTTGAGGCAATTTAGATACTTTAGTACCAACGATTGCAAAGATTTATCATTAGTGGTTAATGTATATTAATATCATGGACAAAAAATGCTAAACCATATAATTACGTGTCTCAAGCTATTTGATAACTATAAAAAACACATGTATATTTAACTGTATTTATGATCATGTGTATCTATGATTTTTTTTTTTTTTTGGGTTTTAGGTGGGGGAGGGGGGGGGGGGGGGGGGGGGGGGGGGTCAGGTTCGGGTGGGTATGCAAATATAATCAAGGCCCATGCCCTTGCATGCAGATGGATTTTAAAGCTTATCCAAACTCGTAATTTCCCTGATATGATTGGGCTGGTTCAGGTTGAATGCCACTCAGTTGATGCCTTATTTGTGATGTTGATTCTAAAGAGTAACTATTAGTGTGTAAAACTATTGATTGTTACCCATTTTTCACTGATGGACAATCTATTTATCCTTTGCTCTAGTCACAAGCAATGAATTTTCCTTCAAGCTGTATCGTTTTAGCTGCGTTATAACTTTGAATTTTAAAGGAATTCCTATGCATGTTTGTGAATTTGAAAAGACATGTTTAATTGTGTAATATAGATTTAGAAACTCAAAAACACAGATGGTTTCAGACCTTCAAAGTTATCTCTATATTGGTCTCTCTCTCTCTGTATATATATTATCTGTGTGTGTGTGTGTGTGTACACGCGCGCGCGCGCACACACACACACTTGAATCTTCTATATACACACACACACACACACACACACACACACACACACTCTTGCTTTTTCCATTTAGTTTGCGCCTCTTATGCTTGATGTGTCAATCTGCTCATGCAAGAAGAGTATTTGTTAAATAAATCAAACATATTCAGTTACTTAAAAAACTGTCAATCTGCTCATGCAAGAAGAGCATTTGTTAAATAAATCAAACATATTCGGTTACTTAAAGAACTGGTCTAGAGGGATGTTCTGGTGATACATCTTTCAGAAGCGAGGTAGTTAACTTGTTATTAGTCAGGGCATTAGATAACTTGTTATCAGCCAGGGCATTGCTTCCTTTTACCTGTGTCAGTTACTTTTATTCCTCTCATAACCCACTGTTATATATTGAATGGTTGGGGAGTTGGTCCCTATGCTCATAATACTTGCAAAAATGTGTCGCCAAACTGTTTCAGCATTTGGTAAAGCTTGTTATTAGTCAGGGCATTGCTTCCTTTTACCAGTGTTGGTTACTTTTATTTGCTTGGCTTTTTAATAGGTACCCTCATATTGCAAAAGATCATTTGGTAGAGCTTCTCAAGCAATTGATTGTGAGCAATTCTCTTCAGTTGCATGGCATTTTCGGAGGAACCTCTCCAAGTGCAGTTGATGTGCCAACTATTCTAGGATCTGGTTCCTTCTCTCTTCTTGCATGTATGCCATTTGTTTATCTGTGCCTCTTATGCTTATAGACTTAAAAAATGTTATACATAGACAGCTTTGCTATTTTTCTAGGGAACTACTTTTTGCTCATACTCTCATAATATATATATATATATATATATATATATATATATATATATATATATATATATATATATATATATATTTTGGTTGATCTCTTTTTTGTACACACTTCGGACTTTGATAATACTCTATACATTCAGCTGATAAAGATAGGGAAGAGAAGAGAGCCAATCCTTTGCCCAGTTACCTGCGCTGGCCACACATGCAGGCTGATCAGGTTCACGGATTATGTTTGAGGGAAATAGGAGGCGGTTTTACGAAACACCACCGTTCTCCATCCATTCATGCAGCTTGTTATGCAATTGCTAAGCCATCAACGTTGGTGCAAAAGTTGCAAGTCACTAAGAAAATGAGGGGACATCAGAATGCTGTCTACTGTGGTATCTCTCATTTCCTGGCTAATTCTTTCTTTGGATCCTGAAATATTCTTTCAGGTTTTATTTTTATCTTTCCTCTGGAAGAATAAGAGAAGTGCCATTTTAGTGCCTTTTTTCAGTTTCATGTTTTCCTATCATAAATACGTTTATGGTTTTAAGTTGGTTCTTGAAGCATTATTTAATAACCCGAGGCAAGGAGCTCTGAAGCTCATTAAGAATGTTACTATTCATCACTCATTAACACTTGGTTTTTATCTGTGACTGCAGTCTTGTTTTTCTTCCTCAGATTATAACTTTGATTGGAACCCTTTTGACTCCATAATTCATAAAGCATTAAGGAAAATTTCTTGTCATGGAAGCGTGATGCTGCTGATGAGATTAGTGTTGACTGGCTCCTGTTTATTCAGTTTTTGCTGACCAATATAATTTTCAATACAATTTTTTCATTAAATTATCAATTGTATTTCTTCTTCTTCTCCTTGTTTTTTTTTATTGCTTTGGATTTGGTATGGAGTACCTTATGGTTATGTTTCTTTTGCAAGTTTTTTCTTTGTGTGTGTTGTTCAATTAATGCGTTATTCCTGTGCTTGTTGGTTGATTATGTTCTTTTCTCTTGAAATAAGTTTCAGAATTCATCTTCTATTGCTACTAATCCAAATATGAAGCTTGTCTATGTTCTTTGAGTAATTTAGGGCACAAAAAGGGAAGTGGTTATGTTTAGTTTATTCTTCACTCTTTCTTAGGAGGAGCCATTGTGTATCTGGGGTGTAGTTTCAATGTTTATATGCGTGAACAACTAACATGCATCAGGGTAGAATTTTTATCTGAAATTGTTTTACGGTATGACTATAGATAGCTAAAGAAATAATGTGAGGAGGAATTCAACTCAACTCTATGGATGATTACAGTCAATTTTCAGTTGCATGCTGCTCATGGTGTTTTAGATATTTAGATCTCAGTTGTGCATAAATTAGTGCTTCTTTTTTAGCATTATTATATATCCAGCTGTAGGTGGTTGCTCTCTATTTTGGCACCTTTCGTATTCAGAGGAGTTGGGCTTTTTTGTAAGATAGGTAGAAAGGACACTAGGTTCAGAGGGATATTAGGTTAAACTGGAAGCGGAAACAAGTGAAGAATGTACATTGATGGACACTGGCGCTGGACAGAGCTGGTAGAGGACTGCAAATGTTGTTCATGACAGGAATGCTTGCAGAATGAGGACTATGGACACTTGTAATCAAGGATTCAATTGTCGGCCTCACAGAGATTTTATCAGATTTTGATGTACTTGAAACTACATGTACTCTGTAATATCATATTAGGATTGTTGGTTAGGCTGTTATAGGTCAGCCCAAATCCAAAATTATTAGCGAATCAAAATTTATTGGGTTGGTAGTAGTCTAAAATAGATGCAACAGATCTTGTATTATAGAGTTTGTCATTTAATCTAACTGTTTTTAAATTAATAAATATACTACTTAACCTAATCGCTTATTGTCTACACTCTTGAGAAATAGATCTTTCACATAACTAAATACATGGTAGTCAATTTGTTTATTTCGTTTGAACTGTGATCAAAATTCCGTGATCTCTTCCAAATAACATGTCAAAATTATGACGATTTTCCATTATTTTCTAATTTTTTTTTTAAAGAAATGACTTACAGAATTAAGACATGTATCTGATATTGCTGACTTGTTGACTCCAATATTAGTAACCATTAATCCATCAACTATTATTAATACTGATTATGAGATTACAAACCTTGCTTGTAATGTTTGGATGAGTCTTAGCGATTGCTGCAGATAGCTCTTAATCCTTAGCACCTGATAATTTTTTTAATCTGGCTATGGTTTTTCTGGTTATTTTTGGCATTCTCTTGTTTTTTATTTAGAGTTATAAGGCATTAAGTGGCATCAATTTATGATTTTTGAATTGCTCTTTTCTGTAGCCATATTTGATCGTTCAGGTCAGTATGTGATCACTGGTTCAGATGATCGTCTTGTAAAAATTTGGTCAATGGAAACTGCATTTTGCTTGGCCAGCTGTCGGGGGCACGAAGTAAGTTTGGATTATTTTTCCTTGTTCATCCCTTTGATACCTTCTTTTTAATATTCCTTTTATGTTCATAAAAAAGTTTCTTGTTGACGTGTCTTAAGGGCGACATCACTGACTTGGCTGTGAGTTCTAATAATGCTTTGGTGGCCTCTTCATCAAATGACTTCATAATTAGAGTTGTAAGTTGATTGACTTTGATTAGACAATATCATTGCTTCTGTCATCAGAACCATGCTCTTGCATTTATGTAATTTAGAATGGTTGGTCCTTCTAATGCAGTGGCGTTTACCTGATGGACTCCCAATTTCGGTCTTGAGGGGGCACACTGGAGCTGTAACTGCTATTGCTTTTAGTCCGCGCTCTGTTTATCAGCTTTTGTCGTGAGTGCCTTTGGAAAGTCCATAATTTGAATCTTAGACTTGAAATTTAATCCTAACGAGTTATCCAGTCTTGGCTCTAATTTTTTATTTGATTATCCATATTTAAAGAAATTAATCTCAATCAAAATTGTGTTTTTCTGGAAATTATCTGCTGAGACAAATTCATTGTATTATTATTTATAGGTGGTCTAGTCGGAAAACAATCAATACTAGTATTTGGGGCACATGCAGATGTATGTGAAAAGAAAAAAAAAACTTTACTTTTTTATAGAGGAGGGTTGAGCATTTGATAGTGTATGCTACCATATTTTTTTTATTTCATCATTTCTTCTTCATGGTATACGTTTTCACTTGGCAAGGGCTATATGATTAATTCTGTAGAAAAGTCCACAAACGAATTCTTTGAGAAGCTGAACTGTGAGTCAAGTAATATTGTCTGGTATACTTAAGTGCATGGTTGTGTGTTTAATTTGAAGTACGTTGACAAATTTAAGTGGATAATGGATAATTCTCTCCCTATTTGGTTGCTTCGAGGAACATCAGTAAGCCTTGAGATGATTACTGCATGCTAGGATGGTGCATTATAGTATTGGAGATTTATATAGGTCTCATTTTTCATAAGCTATACATACTTTATTCTGTGCTTTTGATCATTATCTTCTTCTCTACTTTATTATTATTTTATGAAAACAACCTATTGTCTGAGTGCTTGTTTTTGTGACACATACATTTATTTATTTATTTATTAAAAAACTATATTGTCTGACTGCTTATTTATGTGACATACTTTTGTATCATTTGACCATTGGTCTCAGTAGTACTTCATTATATTGCTGCAGCGTAGACATCCTGCATGCAATGTGCTGTGAAACTACACAACTCAGTGTTGCTAATATAATCCCAGTTTACCAGACAACTTAAAATGTTTGCTTATAGTAGAAGTTGAATTATAATTAGAAACCATTACTGTTCCCAAGCAACCTGGCTTTTGTTAAAATTACTTCTGGATCCATGTGTACTTCATGGTAGGCCTGTAATGTGATACTGGATTTTGGCATTATTTAAATGTTGGTGCTATTTGACATGACTAACTTTTGTTTTTATGCAATTCCAGCATTTATAGTGGAAAACTATGTTTAGTTGCTGTTTATAGAAAATTATCTACCGTATCTTGTAAATTATGTGTTCCTTCTTGAGGATGCTTTTGTTTTAACTATTTACATTGAATATGATGCTCAGATCCTCCGATGATGGCACCTGTAGAATATGGGATGCTAGGCACTCTCAACTCAGTCCACGAATATATATCCCAAAACCCCCAGATGCTTTATCTGGTTTGTTTAATGCTTCTGGGCAGCAATTTATTTGATTATTGGTGCCTTCTAATAAAAACTTGTGTTGGTAACATAGAACTTATCACAGGAAAGAGTTCTGATCCCTCGTCAAGTGTTGGTCAACAAAGCCATCAGATCTTGTGCTGTGCTTTCAATGCTAATGGAACTGTATTTGTTGCTGGTAGCTCAGACACGTATGCAAGGGTATGCCAGTGTGTTTATGAATTTTCTAAATAACTTACAATGCCATTTATAACTAATCTTGTAGTAGAACATAGAAACAGATTGTAAACTTTGTAATGTATTCATACTTCATTAACAAGCTAGTTGATTTCAGGTCTGGAGTACTTGTAAAAGCAACCTAGATGACTCTGAGCAAGCAAATCATGAGATGGATCTCTTATCTGGCCATGACAATGATGTCAATTATGTACAATTCAGGTTAGTGGGCTGCGGTTTGAAGCGCTTCTTATCTATATTTTATATGTATATTAACAGTTGTTATTTCTTAATTCAGTGGCTGTGCAGTGGCATCCCGAACTTCTACGGCTGATACTTCTAAAGACGATAATATTCCAAAGTTTAAAAACTCCTGGTTTGTTCTGAGTTTGTTGATTACTCTATAATTTGATTTTACTTTATCTCATACTAGTTCAGAATAATATGTTAAAAAAGATGAATGCTATAAGTAGCCCTTGTTAAAATTTATCTGCAAGATCAGTGCATGTTAATATATGTGTTTCCCTAGGTTCACTCATGACAACATAGTTACATGTTCGCGTGATGGAAGTGCTATTATTTGGATCCCAAGATCCTGGCGATCCCATGTGAGCTCAATTTTCTTTTTGTATTTTCTTTTTCATTTGTCTTATTAAAATTCTCTTGCCTTTCACTGGTTATGCTTGTTAGATGATAAACTTTTCTTGCCTTTGAATAGTTTTTCTTTTCAAAGTTTGATTTTGTTGGCCAGAATCTTTTTGATAATTGCCTTAGTTGGACGGAATATCGGAATGCAATGATACTAGTATTATTTCTGGTTTCTTGACATACATGAGTCTTGGAAGTTTAATGACTTCATGGAAGTAGGGCTATAAATGGGTCAGAGTAGGATCGGGCTATTTAGTTCCTTATCTTATTCGGATCAGAAAATGTTGCATTGGCATCTAAATCCAAAGCTGGTGGGGCCTAATTGGATCTGAATACTTTTTTAAAAAAGGGTTTTGGGATGTTTAGATTACTTTCATTCAGCAGTTAATTTTTTTTCTTAAGATTTAAAGTAGACCTGAACCTGATCTGTATCCAATCCCTATTTAGAATTTCAGATCCAATTCTGATTTTATGCCTAAGAGACCCAATGCATTTATTGGGTTTTAAGAGACTGTGTACGTAGAAGCACATGAATATTTAAAACATGATTATCTTTCCCTTTAGGGTGAGCTTGACTATTGTATTAAGCATTAGTTAGAACATACCTTTATGACTACAAAGGAATGAGTCTATATGGATACTCAGCAAGTGCATGCAAAGTTGCGAATATGGCTTTTTTTCATCTATGGTGTAATATGGATTTTCAGATGAGCCTTTTGGTATGTTCAATGTCAGGTTCTTTTGAGTGGGTGGATATCAACACCTGTCAACATGTATGTTTCGATAGCTTATTCGTCTGCCCTCTGCTTACGCTGCCAATATCATTTGATCCTTCCTAATATGGTTGGCCATATTAACCACCAATTTATTGTCTATATGATATCGTTTATTGATAAATAAAATGTATACTTTTTAAGCTTAATCATCCCTAAAGAAAATTCTGCTTCCAAGAGGGTGGAAGTTGGCAGAGAGTGTGTTGAAGCAATTGTTTTGATTACTTTTATGTCTTCAATTGTTTTATTAATGGTGTTTCTTGTATCAACCACCAGATATATATATTTTTGGGTTTTTCTTGTTTTTATCAAGATACATGGTTTATGTTTAGGGAAAGGTCGGGCGCTGGACGTGTGCTTATCATCTTAAGGTTCCTCTTCCACCTATGCCTCCTCAGTCTCCTCGTGGAGGCCCAAGACAAAGATTCCAGCCCACACCTCGTGGTGTTAATATGATAGTTTGGAGCTTGGATAATCGCTTTGTGCTTGCTGCTATAATGGGTAAGAGGGCCTTTTTCTTCCATCTTGTATTGCTGCCTTGTCAGCTAGAAAGTTGTCTTGGATAGTTTTGACTCGCTAAGCTTGTTATATTATGGTACACCATTTCTAATTTCCAACAGTTTCAAGCTATTTTCTTGTGACTCATTGAATAGTACTCTTTGACTGTCGTACTGCTGTGCTAATGATTGTTTAGCAATAGCTTGGGTAGAAATATCAGCTTGTAGATCAAGCACACTTCCAAGGCATTATTGGACCGAGGATTGTATATTTTTTCAATTATTTTGGGTAAATTCACTGTCTTTGGCTTCCGTAAGCACAGGAATCAGGGTGGAGGGAGTTCTACATTTAAAAGTTGGTTTTGTGATTTCCATATGATGCTTATGTTGTGGAGTTTATTTAAGCTGACGATGTATATTGACAATAAATTTGCACATTTTACTTTATTTGTTTGTTGATGGATTTATTCATGTTGAAGACAACCTAAAACCTAAACCCTAAATCCACATAAGCAGAGTTTGTATCTCGAAATGCACGCTTACATATCCAAGTAACATTACTTTTTTAACCCATTATGTGGCCATGTTAGGTCTGCTTCAAGTTTAGGTAGCATTAACCTTTGAAAAATGTTTATACTGGTTGATGTTTATACTGGTTGGCAACAGGGGTCCAATAACTGGTGGCTGCTTGAGACAGAAGTCTACTCACGCCTTTCTTGTCAAGAACACACAATTACACTAGCAAAAGGTATGACAAACACACCAATAGAAGAAGCATGCCTGTACACACGTGTGTGAGTGGTTGATTGGGAGGGTGGAAGCAATATGGCTGACTTACTGAAGTTTTTCCACCTTGCCCTGGAATATAAAGTTGATAAGAAATGTCATTCAATATATCGATCTTCCACGTCTGCACCTACTTCATTAATTGGTTGCAAAATGAGTGTTCTTTTCAAATTGGGCAACTTGATTGGTTACTTACAAACAATGGTCAAGTATCATCATGAGGGCAGTCTAAGAGCACGTAATACTTAAATGAATTACATGGTGATAAAACGGATTAAGCGTATGAAATATTTATATTTTAATATATATTAATATAATAATGCTTAAACACACATTGAATTCTATAAAATCCAAAAAAAAAAAAAAATTAGGAAAAGACATAAAAATGATGGCAAATATAAAGTTCCAAAACAACATGGAAAATCACAGTCCAATTGATAGTACCATTGTTGAATTAAAAAAGAAGTTAGATTTTTAGAGGACTTATCTCTATGCTTGTTTTGTGATGGGTTAAATGGTGAATAAATAAATTAATCGAAGATCAAATACTTGCAAATAGAAATAGAAGAGGATCAATTAATCTATTAAAGTTCAAATATCCAAGTTACCAAATAAAATTTAATGAAGCAAAAAATAAAATTAGAAATAAGTATTAGCAAACTACATAGCCATAAGTAACCAAGTACAACTTCACCATTTATGAAGCATGGATACAGACACATGACATGGATATGACTTGATACGAATATGGAGAGACAAATTCTAAAAAAGTAGGACATGGGGATACCACGAGACAAATATACATATATTTATGCATGAAATATATATAATATGTATCAAATCTTGTAATCGTTGAGACATATTTATTGAAGTAGAAAGAAAAGAAAATTTTTAATATTTAATATATAGATTCCAATCAAGTAACTATATTAAAGAAAAGAATCCGAATTCAATTTAATGGACCACTACCTAAAATAAAATTTATGAAGTCTCCATTTTTACAAGATATTTGGGATCTATTAGGTTAGTATCCCTTTTATGTCAAAAAATTATTTATTTTTTAGACAAATATTTATTCTATAGTGCTCAACACGCAATCTCTATGAATTTTTGAAAGAGGACACGGTCTCAATACACAGTCTATATGACTTTTTGAAAGTGGATATGGTTCCAACATGTAAATTTTCAGTTTCTTAAAATCTGACACGGTTTTGATAATATTCAATATAGTTTGGTAAGTGTTGTGTCGGTATCAATACATATTCGATATGGACACGACACTCACTGTGAAGTATCCATAGTTCATAGGTCACCATCCTGACAATGCTCATTAACTAGTAGGTTCTAAAACCAAAATGCACCTATGCACGACATGACATGTTATTAATCTTGCATGCAAATCCAAAATATTAAGACAAAATATGATATTCATAATAACATAAAATGTCCATATCCAACTCCATCTACTCATCCTCATCTCCATCTTCATGGTGAACCTCACCGTCTTACTCCCTCTAGGAACCATCTTCACAAGCATCAACAACACCCTCTTCGTCCAAACCTTCTTCATTTAGATCGCCTCGGGAACCTCATCAACTAATGTGCTAGACAAGCTCTCTTGTGTTCTTTACCTCTAAAGTTCTTCTACCTTATGTCATTTTGCTCCTGGGCAGTCTTCATCAGCTCCACTTGTCTTTGTTACAAGATTCAATATAAGGCCAGACTTAAGAAAGATCTCTAATTGTGCCATTATCAGCTCCACTTGTCCTTATTATTCTCTACTGCATGTGTTCTTCTAATGCAATGATTTTGAATCAACAAGGGCTACAAGCACATTCTAGACGCACCCCTTCTTTTTTGCATTTCTCTTTTGTGCCATTGTTTATTGCACAAAAACTTGATGTAACATTTTCACATTTAGCCTATCCTCTTCTTAGTGTGTGTATGTTGATCTTACACAATGAGAGAGAAATCAGTTAGTGTGAAAAGAACTTCATTTTTAAATGACTAAAACTGTTAAAACTCTTAGAAGTATTTATCTCCTCAAACACATTGACATTACTCTTTCATCCTAAAGAGTTACCAGCCAAATTTAGAATTTTTAGAATCTTGATTGTCATCTGCCATATGCAGGGTGACTTTTGTCTATAGAAATCATATTGTTAATGAAATATATCATTGCTATAGTAACTTAGCAAATTAAAAATTCATGATTTAAAATTTTAAATATTAAACATAATGGTTACCTGGATCAAATTTATTTTAATAAAACCCATGGGATACCTTTCTGTTATTCCACTTTTTTATAAGTCCCTCCTTTCTCTTGTACATAAGAACATGTAATCCAATTTGGTACTAAATTTAATTTTATGGGAAAAACACACCAATATAATACCTGATTGCAGTTTTTACGAGTGTGTTACCTTGGACTGCTTTTTTCTCTAATAATAATAGGAATTTTAATGGTAAATTGCCAAATAAAGGGTGTTATTGAGCCTTTCCTTGGATTCTTGCTCAATTATGCTATCAACCAATACATAGTTTCTTTCTGATTGTAATCAACTTTAATCTCATTCTTTGTATCTTCAAGCATATGTTACATAAAACCAATTGAGGGCCTTCAATTGGTATCGACAATCCTCAACAATTTAGAAAGAGAGTAAAATCTTTAGAAGCTTTCTTGTATCTCTAAAAGATATCAGAAAAGATTGTAGTTTTAGTTGCTATCTCCTCAAGACTGATGAGGACAACGAACGGTCTATATTAGGCCAAGATCTATTAGACTTTATTATTTAGATTTTATTAGGTTTTATTATATTTGATTTAAAAGTTGTGATTTTATCGTTTTGCTTAGTTCCACATTGGTTATTTTGTTGAATTTTTATTTGAGGACTCCAAGCTTATTAATAAAGAATTGATTGAATGATGGACACCATGATGGCCATTAGATTGAACTAGGAGTAATTAGTCTGATTAGATTAGTTTTTTTAAATCTCTCCTCACACAAAAATCCTAATTCATCCCTAGTCTAGCAATTTCCACCATTAAAAGAAAACTGGGATCTCTTTGTTCCCTATCAATTTTGGTATCAGATCATGAAAGTCCAAAGATCCATCATTGAAATCCGAAATTCTAGAACCCACCATGTTCTTCATCTTGTTGCTCCATCATCAAAACCCTAGATCACATCATGTTCTCTTCCATCTCATTTCATCTCCTTTTAGTTTTTAGCTTGGAAAAAGATTTTAACAAGGAGATATGAAAGTAAGGAAAAAAAAAAGAAAAAAGAAAGAGAAAAGTAGAGCAGAGAGAAAAAAATAAAAGAAGACCTAGCCCTAGCTCCTCCAATACTACTGCCAACTCTACATCCTTCCTTTCTAAGCAACAACATACTAGTCCCCTTTGCTTCCCACATTGAATTTTCTTTTCCCATGGCCCCCGCTTGATCCTACCTCATCCGCAAGACAAGGACGTTTCTCAATGTGCTGCTCTCTCATATAAGCCCGGCCACCGTTTACATCTTTGGAAAGCAATGGGGGTGTCCTTCCCCACTTGATTAAATACTAGTGTGTTGTCCCACTGGATTGCCCCCAGCGCATAGAAAAAATCCTCAACCATCCTGTTTGCGTCAGTGCGGACCCATTAAGAGTTTTTGGTGATTGTGGAGCTCATTATCAAGCTTGATTCGAGTCTATTTCGAGTTATATTTAAGGTGTTACGTTTAGGTATTTTCTAAACTTTATTGGCTGAAATTTTCAATTGTTAAAATAAATCTTTATGGGATTCACATTTTGTGGCTGTTATATTTAAACTATGGCGACCCTAAGCAAGTCGAGTGTGACATGCATAATGTTGTCCCGCTATTTCGTGGTTTTAATAAGCTATATGGTTACGAAGTTTGGGAGAGCAATTTTAAACCTTTCTTCCATTTTTTTCCCCTAACATATAAGAAAAAATACCTCTATATGCGAATGAAGTTGGTTGGAGAACCTTGTTTTTTATAGAAAGCACAAACAAATTTTGTCGATATGGTCTCTCTTGCAAAGTATTTTTCATTCTTAGTATGTTCGTACCTTCTTTCAGATTATTTACTAAACTCTTGTATGTTTCTATCTAACCCTAAGGTTGAACAGGAGTCTGTGCCCGAGTCTAAAACAGAGACCGAAGAAAGTGCACCAGAATTGGAAGCAAAGCCCAATTAATAATATGAGTCAGGCTCCAAGAAAGTAGTTGAGAGCCTAGAATTCTTAGCTAGTCTAACAAATAGACTTCCCAACTTGAGGTGTCTATAGAAGAAGTTCTTGATGAAGTCAGAGCCAGAAGTTTTTGTCGAGTCATTGTCATTACTTGAAGAAACTTTTTCACAACCTACAAAAGTTGCAAAGCCCTTTATTTAGATTTTTATAGATCTTTAGCAAAACCAACATGAATGACATCATCGTCTTTACCAAGAGAAATTTGAATTATCCATGAGATTGCCTCATGTCTATGATTCTTTTTCAAATATTTTTTATCATAGCAGTCTGATTTGTAGGAGATCAAACTTCTTATGGTAGAAAGATTCGAAAATATCAACATAATGTACAGGCATTGCATGTCATATCCATAGATCCCAATAGAGTTCCAGAAAGGAATGCTTCCACCACCTATGAGTTAGCTATCCCTTGAAATCCTAGTATCATTCCAATTTTCAATGAGAAAAAATTAATTTTATATACATGACATCCCTTGAAATCCTAGTATCATTCCTATTTTCAATGAGAAAAAATTAATTTTATATACATGACATTCCCGGATCATCTACTTCCGAAAATCTAATCCGGTTTTGTCTTTTTTGCATCAAAACTAGCCAACTGGAAAGACTCCAGAAAAACGGTAGAATTTTTCCGACCATTTTTAGACTCTGAGTTGATATGTTGTGAAAGTCAGTTCTACCTTTAAATTTATAAACATGACATTCCTGAATCACCTACTTTAGTCGATATATTGTGAAAATCAGTTCCACCTCTACCACCCTAGGTAAGCGTAGATCACGTTTGTTGTGCCACCACCATTATAGGTTGACAGAAATCTTCCATGCGAATGTTTCATCAGCTCGGCCCACAATTACTTGACGCTTATTATCAGCGCTTTCACTAGAGATGAATGCTTTGAAATGAGAGAGAATGATAATGATATTAAAAAGTCAATATTAGGCCAGATCTATTAGATTTTATTGTTTAGACTTTACTAGGTCTTATTAGATTTGATTTGAGATAAAGTCTTTGTTGTTTTGTTTAGTTCAATATTGGTTATTTTGTGGAACTTTTGTTTATAGTTGCCTATATTAAGGTCCAAGCTTATTAATAGAGAGTTGATTGTTTGATAGAAGAATTGTTTGATGTAAGGCTCCATGATGGCTATTCGACTAGAGCAGTTAGCCAGATTAGATTAGTCTCTTATCTCTTCTCTCTCAAAACTCTAGTTCATCCCAAATTTACCAATTTCCACCACAAAAGAAAAACCTATATCGCTTCCATTCCCATCAAAGACAACTCAAGCTAAGAAAGATGGTGGCAAATTTTGTGATCCTGACAGAGTGAGCTCCTTTAGGAGTGAATTTCATGCAAATACAAAATGCTATGATACATGCAGAGAAAAACCATAAGCAATCTGGTCGTCACCAACTTATATTTTTGAAGCTTTCAAATTCGTCCAATATAAAGTAAATCAAGTGGCTGGCATAACTATAAAAAAAGACTTATTATATTGGGCTTCTTTCAACGTTTTCGTTGCCTTTTTAGATGGATGGTTATCATCAACTACTTGGAACACGATTCTCTCTAACCTCTTCAATGCACTTTGCCTCCCAATTGAAAATTTAGTCTTCTATTTGTGCATTGCTTGTCTTCAATAGATTTAATGAAACTTATGCCTTGCAATACATAATTAATTTCATTACGCTCCAATGGTTCATGTCCGTCGGCCAATCAGTTAGGATGTTGCATACAAACTCATCTTGTGTTTCTTTAGTTAGTTTTCACCATGCCTTAATCAATCTTCTTGTATGCCTTATTGAAGGGAGGAATTCTGAACGGTACTAGCTCGGCCCCCTGGCCCATGCTTGCCATCAAAATTGTAGAATAGACCAGACTCATTACAAACAAGTTGTTGAAAGGCATGCCTTTAGGAAGACCCACATGGCAACTTCTTCCATTTCCACTTATCACCGTTTTTAACCGGTGTTTGTTTTTAATTTCCATCATCTACGAATTTGTTTCATGGACAGCTCCCACAAGGCCTCTAGCTACCGTCGCTGATGAATTTTGGATATGCGACTCTCTTTTTTCAAAATATGCACCTCTTTTTGGAGTTAATAATTAGCCCTCTTCTTATCCGCTTTCTTCTTCTTTATTCTTTCTAAGTTTTTCTTACATATGTGTTTTTCTTCATTGGTGGAAAGACACAAGCAGTTGTTTTCCCTGCAGTCAAAGCAATCATGTTGCTTTAACGTATTAATTCCTTCCTTGACAATTTTATGGCATCTATTGCATTCCACTTTGTTGTAGGTTCCCCCTTAACAAGCTTTTCATAGATCCAGGTTTTAAAATTCAAACAATTTGTCCAAGTACTTGGACTTGGACATAGAGCATGTCGAGATGAAGAAAATTGCTCAATAACTCGAATATCACGAGTATTCAGTCAACTCGATTGGGTTCTCGTTTGAAAACATGGCCGACTTGGTTGAGTACTTGTTCGAGTACTGCTTTTACTTACTGTGTTTCAAGTTCTAGTAGGATCAAATACTTGTGACTCAAAATCGCTTGCCCAGTATATTAATATTGCAAATAGAGAATTAGGGCTCGATTTCAGGGCTGATGCTTTAGTAAACAATGAGTTTATTTTTGCAAATAGAGAATCACGTAATTTAGTTTTCTTATATCAATATAATATCTTAAATATATTTACATTATCGTTATTATTAATGGAAATTACTTGAAACTTAATTTTTTATACATGTTGGAATATTAGAAAACAAATTTTACTTTAACTCTTCAGAAAATAAATATTTAAGAAAATGTCAAGCATTTGCACAGTTTTCCCACTTGTTTAAACTATTTAATACCATCGAATATAAGAAAAATAAATACCCTATAAGTTAAAATGTATATGTATATATGATATCCGGTCTAAAATGAATTTTTAAGAAGAAAATTTCAGTCAAAATTATAGTTAAATTACAATATAAGTACAAAATGTAAAAATAAAATTTAGTGAAATCATAGTAACGGTTGTTTATTTCAAGCTATTGAGCAGAAATGTTGTTTTTAATGAAATATTTCCATCAATTTGAGCATTGTTATAATGTTATTGTTTTTCATATGTAGACAAAACAAAAAAATTAATTAAAATTTTAAATTTGTAAACACTAATTGCTAATTGGAAATTTTGTATAACATGTTAATATGCATATATATTAAAATATTATCATTTTGAGTTCTGAATAAGTAATCCATGTACTCGCCGAGTTTTTTGATTACTCACTATTCGCTTTCGAACCGAGTGCATAATGGAACTGGATTTTAAAACACTACATAGTTCCACCCAATATCATTAGAGCCCAGTGGCTTCGGGGGAATTTGGCTATCTTTGGCACTTGATGTACTTGGTTGTCCACTGAATGCACTTGGTCGTCCACTTAATACACTTGGTTGTCCATTAATACTTGAATTGGATGTCATGGAGGATATACAGACTTAAGTCACTCAACCAATGGACTTTGAAAAATCCTACATCGAGGTTACACGCAAGGCAGCATAATAGTTAAAACTAATTTTAGTTTACATATTTTTAGAAAAATACTCAAATACTCAATTTTCAGAAAATAGGTTCAATTAGCCAAATGGGTTGCTCATGTAGCGTGGTTCAATTTATTCTAGAAGTCATTCAAACTTCCAAAGCAGATTATTTCGTGCTATTGCACAAACAACCTCACATAATTATTCTATTGCCCAAGTAATCTCACATGATCGATATTATCTTACAACCATAAACTCACAATCAATCAACACTTATCCATCTTCTCTTGTTGTGAATAAAACCAGTTTGGGAGGTAATCGAGGAGGTAACAACCCTGATACAACATTCAACATGGCATGTCGAAAGAAAATCGAAATAGAAAGAAGGCAAGGAAAAATTAGTTAAATTGAAAAGAAATATATAAACTACCTACTCGTCTCAAGATTGTTGTCCGCTGCCATTGGGCATCTCTTGGTCACGACTAGGTTGTTGCCTTGTCACGACTGGGTCATAAGGGAGGAGAGAGGCAAAGAGGAGGCCGAATGCGAAAATGAATCAAGGAGGAGAGTCTCTGAGGAACCTCAATCTAGTAACTAAAGGTTGGTGTTGGGTTGTCATCGTACTACAGCTATAGTCATTGCAACTAGATTGTAAGGAGAATGATAGGAAGGCGAGGGAGAGTTGAGAAGTCTTAGTTCGGAGATGGGTCACTATCGTTGTTGTTGTCCTCGAGGCATATGGGACACAACGAGAGAGAGAAAGGGAGGCAACTCAAGTGAGATAGGGGCATGGAGAGGAAGCTGAAAACTCTGAGGTCGATGATGGTTTAGGGGCTATTGTTATTGTCATTGCAGATAGGTTGCAAGGAGAAAGGAAAGGAGGTGGTTCAGGCGAAGGAGGATGAGGGCCCCGAGTTGGGGCCATTATAATTAGGACTGGGATTTAGGATTTTAGATTTTGAGTTTCGAACCCAAAAGTTTCCTCGACTGCATAATCGTTATGTGGGTTATGGAAGTGCAGAAACCTGCATAGAATGATTATGCATTCTGTGTGCATAATGAGGGCAATTGCCCAATGCGAATGCATTTTTTCTTGACAGCATTTGCGTATGCGACAGTATAGAACTTTTTTTTTATAGAAAATTGCTATCAAATCCACAAATTCTATAATATTTTCTAAGGGATACTTCCACTTAGTAATAGATTTCATTCACTCAGTGTTGGCTCTCCTTTGGTTTTTTTTTTTTTTTTTTAATTTCTCCTTTTTTATTCTTTTTTAATCATGTCCTATTGGTGGTACCTATCAGTGTTATCCTTTTCAGGTTCAGCTTTTGATATGCAGTTCAGATTAGGTGGGCTCTATGAATGTCATTTTTATTATTAATTTGCAATTCCTTTCTGTAGATTGCAGAATTTGTGTTTGGAATGCATCCGATGGGAGCTTAGTCCATTCATTGATGGGTCATAGTCAGTCGGTGAGTCTTTCAGTATTCTGGTGGTTAACTTGTAGTTTCTATCCAAGTCATATTTTTGTTTTTTGTTGTGCCACTAAAATTTTACAGTGCTGGCTTTCTTTTTTTAAAAGCTGGAAGTTACTTTGAAGCTGGTAAACATGTTCAGTGTTATGGTGGTTAATTCTTACTTTCTATCAAAGCTATATTTTTGGTTTGTTGTTCCATTAAAGTTTTCCCATTCTGGGATTCTTTTAGTGGAATTTACTATTAGAGCTGGTGAACATGTTCACTTCTAACTAAGGTTTAAATTAACAAAGTCAGTATCGATATCGGCCAATTATTAATCGTATCAAAATCGGCAATATTGCATATTGTATCAGCAATATCGGTCAGATATTATACGATATATCGTGTATTGTGCAGGTACCTGAAAATTATGCCATATTTGTCAATATCAGCCGATTTAAAAGCTTTATTCTATGCTTTGTTCCCTTGGTGCGCACTTATCAACATGCTTGGACATACATGTGGCAGACTGTTGATTATGTAAACGTTCTAAATTTCAAATATTGCGTTGATGGCAGCTTAGAGAAGTCCTTGTCAAATAGCAGATGCGGAGAACATTTAGGAATATCGGCTGTCATAGTGGATAGAAGATATGTCCTAGATAATATTCACCTTATTTCTACTTGTATGTACTTTGTATGCCTATAATAATACAATGTAATTGAGTAGATAGGAACACACGTGCATACATGCAGCATTTCACGCTGAAAATTCTCTCTCTCCCTAACCCAATAGGCAAATTATTTGGTTTTTTATTTATTAATATTATTTTTTGGGTTGCAGGAGAGGGGGGGGGGGGGGGGGGGGACAATTGGAGAAATAGAGGAATTTATCATCGAATGATGGTAAAGGATGAAAAACATGGGAATACAGAATAAAATAACAAGAAGAGATTAAATAACTTGGTGAATTCAATAAAAGGAAAAATAAAATAAAATGACAGAAGATAGAAGAGAAACACCTCACACAGATGTCTTTTGCAGCTTGAGTGGTCTTTGATAGATAGCGAGGCTGGCATAGTTTAATTGGTGGTTGATGACTTAGGGCAGATTCAGAGCCGCAGAGGTTCTTGGTATCAAGGGATGGCTCGATCTCAACCCTATATAAGCTAAGGGGTATAAGATCTTTTGATCATTTTAGACCTGAAACCATTAATTAAAGTTAATCTGAACCAGCTTATATCAGTAGTGCTTGCTATGGTATACCCATGGCGCCAATATGTCGTCAGTGATGCTACATTAACTGAAGCACAACATAGTCGATATGTACTGCAAGATTTTTATCCAAATACTATTCCACTAGTTTAAATCTTCCATGACAGGTTAATTATGTTATATCTTTCTTGGGTTCTTTCTTTGTCCCTTGCCAAACAGCTTAGAATGCCTTAATCAGAAGTAATATTGTAGCTACTAAGGACTTCAATTATTAAGGTACTATTTAAAGCATGAAAGTAGTAAGGAATAACTGTAGTAAGGAATAACTGACACAGGCATGGGTGTGTGAGCATGCCTAAGGAGGACCTGGGAAGAGAGCGAGGGCAATGATGACGTATGAAAGCTGAAGTAGTGGCAGTCAATGAACCCAACACCCAGCGGAAGGTAGGAGGATCCTTGACGATGAAGGGGCTTGCATTGCTCAGCCAGTGGGTTATGGTCCTTTTTGGTAGAGGTGGGAAGTGCGGAGAAACAAATGGGCGAGGATGAAAAGTGCAATTTTCTAAAACATGGTCTCCATTGCGTGTGTGGTCTATGTTTGTGTTCTGGAAGTACATTCATTTTTATGCATATTACTACAATAATACATATACAAGTACAAATATCAAATGTTATAGAATGGGGGGGGGGGGGGGGGGGGGGAGCAGAAAAAAATTAAGCAAACATTAACTCTTAAAATAAACAAAATAATAACCTAATCATGGAGCAGAGTGGGAGAGGGAAAAGGAGAAGAAAATAACTTTCAGCTAACCTTGTTGTTGCCTCAGATTAGCCCTGTCGCCAACACTGTGTCATATTTGAACTTCGAAGATTATTTCCGCTGCTCGCCTCATTTGAGAGATAGAGTGGAATGAAGGAAAAAGAAAGAAGTTTTTTATTAAAAGAAAAAGAAAAAACTTGATGTGGATTCTGCCATGAAGTTGTCATTAAGTTCACCACCTTGGACAGAAGAGAGTGGTGTGAGACTGAGAGATAGATCAATGACGATCAGGACTCGATCAGTTAAGGGGTACTTGTATTCTTGGGTTTTGGATATAGCTAAAGGGCTTCGGTTTACATTCTAAAAAAACAAAAGCAAATATTGGGCCACTCACTGAGTCTATGCTGGCGGGTGCATAGACTGCATAGGACCCAAGACACTTCTGAGATCATAGTTTTGGGTATTGGGTGCAAGAGCGGAATAGAGATATTTTCTACAATGATTCTCTCCCAGGGTTGCAGATGTGTTGAATTTGACTGAACATATTTCCTTGCATAGGCGTGTAGTTATAATTATGCCATTAACTAATATTTAGCACATTAAGATGCAAGATATTATATGTGCATCTCTTCTGTACTTTTTTATTTCGTCACACAAATATTTAGATTATGCTGTCTTTATTTAATAAGTGACTTTTAGGACACTGCATTTCGGTTAAATTTCTTGGCATTGCTGGTGCTGTTGGTTGATCCAGCATATTTCCTTTGTTTTCTGCCTGTACTTATAACTCTTTTTCTCCACTTATTATGTCTAGGTCATGATACATTTTTGGGGGAAAGACTTCGACACCCAATTATAAAGACCGGTTATTTCTTAAACCCACTTGGTTTCATAGTTACAATAATATCTTGGTGTACTATGGAAACATAAAAAGAAAAATGCTATAGCTGCAAGAAAACCCACATCGTGTTTACCTTTCCCTTAGCATGAATTAGGTTTTTCTTGTAATTCTCAAACTATTTAGATTTATAAATAAATCAATCTCAAAGATTCGTTGCGGACTTATTTTTTTCTACATTATATGTGAATTCCTTTTGCATTATTAATTTCATTTTATGATGCATATATATTGGCAATATTGCCCTTGAAGGCTTCAATTTAGGTTGTAGTGTCTTATCAGATGCTTTCAGGACACATGGATGTTTAAATATCAATGTTTACATGTGTGGGCTATGTACATCTGACAAGAGAAAACACTCGTAAACAGACTGACCTGTCCAAAGAAGGGAAATAAGTTGCTCACTGGAGAAGCCTACACGCATTACATCGCCCACATAATTCTTGCAGAAAGCATAGCAATTTTGTGTTTGTCTTGAAGGGATCATACTTGTAGTCAAATAATCTGAAATGGATCACAACTTTTGAGCAGACAGACCAGAACCATCATTTTATGCATCTTACAGGATCAATCATCTCCTCAGTTTTAAGTTCCCTATATCACATTATAACCTTGAAAAGGAAAAGATTAATAAAGAAAAATTAATTAAGGGGTTAGTTAGATGATTTGGCAAGTTTTCTTTTAAAAATATTACGATCAGTTGCATCATATTGAAGGGGTAGCTCTACTTAGGCACTTAAGCATTTTAGATATCTAGAATGCTTCCAATTAAACAAGCATTTTATGGCCATGATTTATGACACGATACTGCATGATAATTTATTCCTGCTACAATAAGTGAATGGTGCTTATGGTGATGATGAGGCTCTATTGCGTCTCACTCACATGTTAGGATGGAGTTATAATTTGGTGGAGGCAAAATTAACTTGTCCATGAGATTATGAGCCCGCAGGCCTTTGTAGTGAAATATCTGTTTGGCTCGCACGTTCAACATGGGAATATGTGGTGGATGCCAAGGTCTAGAACTAGTTTGCAACCTATCGTTAGAATTTAATTAGTTTATAAAATCATTGGATCAGTGTTCTAAAAAGTATTTTATGCTGGTGATTATGCGTTCGCATAATCGTATGCGGACTTGAAACGCATGTAGAATTAAGAAAATGCCATTCTATGTAGGCAGGGTGATAAATTATTCTGAATGTGGATTATGCTGGTTATGCACCCGCATAACCCTCATAATCCGTAGACATGTTTACTTTGTTTATGGTTTTAAACCCAATAAAAAAAACCTATATGCTCTCTTAAAACCCTTCCTCAGCTCTTAGGGTACCCAAGTCAAACCTCCGATCAATCTCCAATTTCTAGATCTTTTTCCTCTCTCGCTCTCGTCTCCAGTCCTCGATCAATCCCCAATTCATTACCTCCGGTCATCTCTCACCTCACCTCACCTCTTATCATCTTTCACCGTCCAATTGTCCACCACACACGACTCTCTTTCTCTCTCCTCTTATATTTCTGATTGCCGACCCTTAACCCGATTCTCTCACCACGGTCACAACCAACTTTCCCTCTCTTCTATTCAATTTTCTATTGCCGACTGACTCTAATTTGAACATAATCACCACACCCTACCCTGACTCTCTCTCTTCAATCTATTTTCAATTTTTAATCATTCTCTTTGGTCCTCAGCTGAACCTGATGACACTCGACTCCAGCCAAGCTCTCAGCTAAACAACTGCGTGTGGATTGTGTGGTTACTATGAATGTACTTCATCTCTTCAGTCTTGATGAAAATTAATTTGATTAATCTTTTTGAGATTAGTGTAATGTTTAATTTTTGATTAATTTTTTAATCTTCTTTTTAGATTAGTTGATTTAATTCACTATGAATCTCTAGTAGTTCACTGTGAACATGTGAAACTATTAATTTTTTGGGATCTTTTTTGTGATCAGTTCACCATGAACTTGTGATAGTGAGATGTTTTTGATTAAGTGAAGTAGTGATTAGGTAATTAGGTATTTTTTGTTATCAAAAGGGAAATCATGACATTCAAGGAAATACTATGAGAAAGAAACAAATGAATACAAAACAGTCATCAAATTGAACACCTGAACATGTTTAGGTTAGGTGATTAGGTTATTATCTATTTTTAATGCTTTTTCCTAATATTCTTGAATTTTATAAAACTCAATATATGCATTTTTAAGTATTATATATTAATATATATTAAAATATTAATATTCCACATAATTCCATGAAATTCGTTTAATCTCAGCAGAATCTGCTTATCCATTATGTGCTTTCGAACTGCATGCATAATGAAAATGCATTTTAGAATATTGCATTGGATCCTTTGTTTAGAAACAGTCCTTTACTAAGGTCAAAAGATGTTGGTTTTAGCTGGATCGCTCTCATAAGTAGGCAAAGGTGTTCTATTTACACTTAACTATTTCATTCTGAAAAAATTGTGATTGGCATCTGTTAGATTAGAATATTATTTTGTATTTAGGTTTAGTCAGTGTTCTAAATATCGGATACCGGTCAGCCAAATTACATACCGGATACCGGACGGGATATCGCGATATGACCCTAAATACCGGAGTGTCATATCGGTGTCATACCAGTTAAAGAATAATCATATAATTGGCTATATAGAACATAATAAAACACATAAAATAAGTTTATACTACTTACATTGGTTTATTTATATTTAACTTACGAATTTGCAGATACCGTTTAGAACGTTCGCAGATGTACATAGCGACATATAATCATAAAATTAAGAAAAATAAGTTTTCAAGATAAAAGAAAAGTGTTTCTACAATATATAAGTGATATAATTTTTTCCCATTTCCAAGCTGGATCTTTACCTCCTCGCTTCTTTTGGATATTGGAAGCACCAGAAGAGAACATACTTCAAACTATTTCTGACCTCAAAATTTATAAAAAAAGACAAACAATTAATTGATTAAATAGCTAAATAATTGTTGCACTTAATTTATATTAACTTAATCTATTTAAGAATCCAAGCTTTTACTAATATAAATAAAGTTAATAAACATAATCTAAGTTAAAAAAATAATCATATAAATAAAGTTAATAAACATAAAGTTAATAACATAAATAAAATTACTAATTTTTATTAACTTAATCTAATTAAGAATTCAAACTTTTACTAATCATTCTAATTCAAATTATATTAGCTAATTACTCGAATTGTTTTGTCCAGTAATCCAATAATCCAGTCCATCAATTCTACTAATTCTTGTAATTGCACATGCTATAATGTAACTTGTAAGCATATGAAAGTTTATCTAACATAATCTATTTCTTCCTTTACTAAATCCTAATATAAATTTACAAATTTTATCTACCATGAAACTCATAGACACAAACACACAAAATCAGTGAATTCGAACCACTGATTCACACTGAATCAGTGAATTCGAACCACTGATTCACACTGAATCAGTGATTCGATTCACTGATTCAGTGTGAATCGAATCACTGATTTAGTGTGAATCAGTCACTGATTCAGTCACTGATTCACATTGAATCAGTGATTCGATTCACTGATTCAGTGTGAATCAGTGATTCGAATTCACTGTAGACTACAGTGAATTGACTCACTGCCACTGGCCGAAATACTCAAATCCAAAATTCCAAACTGAAAAATGAAAATTCCATTAACACTTGAATTATTCATGAAACAGAAATACTATGTAGACTACAACTTAAGTATTCATCTCAAATTACACAAAAAAAAATTCTAACATAAATCGCAATCAATTAAATAAAAGTAATTGAAGAAATTTGTAACTCTAAATGTTAATTAACATGAAAAAATCAAACTTGACTTACCTGGCCGGCGGCCACTGCCCCACTAAACGGCGAGCGTCGGCGGAAAACGGCGAGCACCCTTAGAAGACTCCCAGACTAGGAGAAGAGCAATCGGAGAGCGGAGAAGAAAGAGAGAGAAAACGAGAGAGATTTAGGGCTCGATTGGGAATTTAGGGTTACGGTTCTACTCAATCGGCCGACGATCGCGGGGAGAGAACGAGAGAGAGAGCCAGAGAGTGGGAGAAGAAGAATCGGAGAGAGATTTAGGGCTGGATCATCAGATTAGGGTTAGGGTTTGGTCGTGGGGAGGGATCGATCACTCGAATCGTCGGGAGAGAAAGAGAGAGAAAACAAAGAAATCTACCATTTCTCTCCCCTCCTGACCCATTTTATTTCTTAATTGGTTAGATTTTAACGGGTTAATAGGTTTAACCCGTAACCAAAATCCAAAACCTATTAACCGATATTACCTAATACCGGCCGATATTTCTCATCTCGATACCAGCCTATATATCGCTACGTGGCCGATATATCGGTCCATACCGGTCCAAAACGATAAACGGTAAAAAAAACTCCATATCGTCTCGTTTCTTCAATTTTAACGATATACCGGCCGATATACCGGTATATCGGCCGGTATTTAAAACACTGGGTTTAGTTTGAGTTTAGTGCCACATCGCCTATTGAGTAGTTTATATGGATTGGAGAAGTCTATAAATATATGTAATGTTTTGACTTATAATAATATAGAGATTGATTTTTGGGTTCTACTTTCTAATATGGTATCAGAACAACCCAGGTTTGAGAAATAGTATCTCAGCCATAAGTTCTGATTGCATATCAATCTCAACCATCCACCGAGAAAAAAAAGGAAGAAAAAAAGAAAAAAACCCTAATCTTCTACAACAGTTGGTCGAATCTCCCCCTTTGCTGGAATTTACTGCTCCGCCCAAACAAAAATTTGCTGCTATTGCTGGAATTTGCTGGAATTCCACAGCAGCAGAATTTGCTGCACCGCCCAAACAAAAATTTGCTGTTGTTGCTGGAATTTGTTGGAATTTGATGGAATTTGTTGCTACTGCAGCTGCTGAAATAGATTTGTTCTGCTAATCTTGCTGCTTGCAAGAGGCTGGGTCTACACTAGTAAAATCATCCTGTAGGTGATTTTACTGCTAAATTCATCTTTATTATTGCCACTACTTTGTAAGTTGGGTTCCTAAACTTTTTTCTATGGCATCATCCACCTCAAGTACTTTATTTACTGCTGCTACTGTTCCTACTGTCATGACTGAGAATTTATATCTAAAAAACCTTACTACTACTACTGTTAAATTGAATGGCAATATTATTTTTTATGGACTCTGTCGTTCAGAGTATTTGTTGGTGGTCAAAGAAAAATTACGCATCTACTGGATGATCCACCGAATACAAATGATCTTCTATATTCTGATTGGTTTGTTAATAACTGTTGCGTGATTACATGACTCTTTAATAGTATGGAAGAAAAAGTAAGTTCTTGTATTATGTTCTTGAAAACTGCAAAAGAGATATGGGACACTATTAAAGAAGTATAAGACAATGAGAAAAATATATCACGAGTTTTTGAGCTGTATGAGCACTTGTTTACTCTCAAATGAGACAAAATGTTTGTTTCCGAATACTATTATACTCTCCGAGGCATAATGGACGAGTTTGAGATTCACCAACCACTGGTTACAGATATTAAGATATTGAGACAATATCGTCAGGATCTTGCTGTTGCCAAATTACTCTCCGGTTTGGATTCTTCTTTACTGGCTCACGTGAGGGGTCAAATTCCTACTGATGATAGTTTCCATTCCTGACAGCAACGTATTTCAAAGTCCATCGTGTTTCTACTGGGGTCTACTACATCAGCAACTCAAACACTTGTCTTCAATGACCATTCTACACTATTTTCTGGTCGAAGATAAGTCTGTGGTGGTGGTCGCGGTCATGATTCAGGGGGAGGCCGTGGTTGTGGTGGCCATGGTGGTCGAGACTCCAGTGGTGAACGAGATTCCCGTGAATGTGAATACTGTAGCAGAAAAACTCACACATCTGCACACTGTTGGGAGAAGTATGGAAAATCAGAATGGGCACAAGCTATGACAAGTAAGTATTCAACTGGATCTTCTAATTCTTTACCTCCAAAAGATACTACATCGACAATAAATTCTATTAACATTTCAACATCTTCAACAATTGTTCGGATTCCACAAGTTCAATCCACTGTGGCCGGTCCTCATACTGCTCATGCATCCTTGTCAGGTAATGATGCTCACATTGCTTCATCTAGCCAACCATGAATTATCGATTCTAGAACTTTCTCCCATATGACAGGTATTAGAAATAAGTTTGACTCTCTACATTTTTTAGATAAATACTCTCCTGTCAATATTGCTGATGGTTCCTCTTCTTCGATTGTTGTTCATGGAAAAGTTTATGTTACCAATTCATTAACCCTTGATAATGTTTTGTTTATTTTCAATTTTCCTATTAATTTGTTATCTATTAGCCAAATTACTAAAACTAATAATTATTCTGTAACATTTTTTCCTGCTTACTGTATTTTTCAGGGCCTTTAGACTGGGATGAGGATTGGTACGGGGTGTGAGCAACGGGAAGTGTACTATCTCGATGAGATATCACCTACAGGGTTTGCTGTTTCCTACTCTGATTCCCTTTTATAGTGACATTAACACCTTGGATATCCGTCTCTTCAGAGTCTTCGTCATGTTTTACCCACTGTGTCTGGTATATCTACGTTAAATTATGAGTTTTGTGAACTCGGTAAACATCATCGCGTATCATATCCAAGTTGAGTCAATCCACATAGTAGTTTTCCATTTGAGTTGGTCTATTTTTATGTTTGGGGTTCATGTCGTTTTTCCTATTTTAAGGATTTTAGGTATTTTCTTATATTTGTGGATGATTTCTCTCGTATGTCATAGATGTATTTGTTAAAAAAAAAAGGTCTGTTGTTCCTAGTATAATTGAACTATTTTATAAAGAAATAAAATTTTCTACATCTATTTGTGTTATGTGCATTGATAATGATATGGAGTATATGAAGGTTGATGTTTACTTATTTTGTGCGAATAATTGAATTATTCATCAAACATCTTGTTCTCACGCATCCCAGCAAAACGGTATTACTGAAAAAACATAGACATATTCTAGATATTTCTCGGATATTAATGATTCATATGCATATTCTAAGATATCTGTGGTCCGATGTTATGTGTGGTTGTCATTTAATAAATATGATATCATCTTTTGTCTTGCATCGTAAAATCTCATTTTTCTGTCTTTATCCTGGTAAGCCAATGTTTCCTTTTATACCTCGAATATTTGGTTGTTCATGTTTTGTTCAAGATTTGTCTCCCAATTTGGACAAGTTATCTTCTTATGCAATCAAGTATGTATTTGTTGGATACTCTAGGATGAAAAAAAGGTATAGGTGTTATGATCCGGTATCTAGAAAGTATTTTGTCTCTGCTGATATTACTTTTTTTAAATTTGTTCCCTACTTCACTTCTGCATCAACATACCAGTTGGATACTTCTCCTTTACCTACCTGTCTCTACTATTTAGGTTGGACAAGTATCGGTACCTAATAAAGTGAATGAACATGTTCCTTTCAAGAAATCATTGTTAGTATTTTCTTGTCGTCAGAAAGTGCCTCCTCCCAACTCACTACCTGTTGCTCCGCTATCTCTAGCTGCAGGTCTCCAACAACCACAACATTGTTCTGTTTATGTCTCTGATCTTTCCATTACTTTTCGGAAGGATAAGCGCTCGACTACTGCTCATCCTATTTCTCAATTTGTTTCTTATAATTAACTTCACCCAATATTCCGTCAGTTTGCCCTTTCTCTTTCTTTCGTCTCTATATTTAGGTCTTTTCAGGAAGCAGTGTTAGTTTTTGCCTGACAATTGGTCATGGATAAGGAGATGCAAACTCTTGTCTCTCGTGGAACCTGAAATTTAGTGCCTTCTATGCCTGATATATGTATTGTTGGTTGTCGCTGGATGTACTCTGTCAAATATAAGCCGGATGGCTCTATTGATCGCTATAAAGCTCGTCTTGTTGCGAAAGATTTTTCCCAAACATATGGTATTGATTACTTTGAAACTCTCTCCGGTAGCACGTCTCAACTCTATTTGCATCTTATCTTCTCTTTTGCCATGAATCTCGATTGACTCTTGTTCCAATTGGATGGTAAAAATATTTTCTTATATGGTGATCTACAAGAAGAGATGTATATGGAATAACCTCCGAGATATGTTGTTCAGGAGGAGAATGTAGTCAGCAAACTCAAGAAAGTAATTTATAGACTTAAACAGAGTTCTCGAGACTGGTTTGAGAAGTTTTCTACTGTAATTACTAGAAGTGGATTTCAGCATTGTCACTATGATAATTCTGCCTTCGTCCGGCATATTTATAATGGTATTGTTTTTCTTACTATATATGTAGATGATATTATACTAATTAGGAGTGATACAACAGTTTTGACTAAGACAAATGATTATCTCAAGCAACATTTTGTAACTAAAGACATGGAAAGACCAAGATATTTTCTTGGAATTGAGGTAGCTTATAATAAATATTGGTTACTTCTCTCTCAGGGGAAGTATGCACTAGATCTTTTGGAAGAGACCGATCGCCTTGGGTGTAAACCTGCGAATACTCAAACGGAGTCAGATTTAGCATGTGGAGTGAAGATAGTACTTTGTATAAGGATATCAAGCAGTATAAGAGAATGGTTAGCAAGTTTATCTATCTCACGGTTATTAGGCCTGATATTTCTTTTGCTATTGGGTTGCTGAGTCAATTCATACATAAATTAAAGGACATATATTTGAAAGCTGCTTTGAGAGTTTTAGCATATATTAAGAACTTTTCTGTAAAGAGTTTATTTTATAAAAAATATGGACATGTTAAAATCTGTTTTTTCAGATGTTGCATATGCAGGAGATAAAAGAGACAGAAAGTCGACCACTGGATACTTTATATTTGTTGGAGTTAATTTAGTCACATGGAGGAGTAAGAAATATGTAGTGTATAGGTTTTCAGCTAAGGCGGAATATCAGGCAATGACATACACTACGTACGAATTGCTATGATTAAAGAATTTGCTGATTGGATTTGGATTTGGATTCTCTCCTAAAGATCCTATGTATTTGTACTGTGATAATCAGTCAGCCATTTATATTGCTCAAAATCAGTGTTTCATGATCATACTAAGTATATAGAGGTATATAGTCATATGGTTTGAGATAATTTGCTGAAAATAATATGTACTCCGTTTACTCCTTCAGAACAATTGGCCGATATTCGAACTAAATTTGCATCACCAACTGTGTTTTCTAATATATGTAACAAATTGGGTATGATTGATATTTATGCCCTAACCTGAGGGGAAGGGGTGTTAGATTAGAATACTGTTTTGTATTTGGGTTTAGTTTGAGTTTAGTACCACATTACCTGTCGAGTGGTTTATATAGAGTTGAGAGGTTTATAAATATATGTAATTCTCTGACTTATGATAATATAGAGATTGATTTTTGGATTCTAATTACTTTCTGACAGTATCTTCTTGCACAATTAATATTTGTAATTGTTGTCTTTCTCATCTTCCTATATCTTGATGTTGTTTCTCTCTTTTTTACTTGTCTTTTTCTGCATTCTTGTAAGAATGCAACAATGAAACCACAGCTTGTTGTCTTTCAGCTGCCTTGGAGTTCAACACAGTTGGGAAAAATATAGTAATGATGTTTTTCCATTTTTATTAATATGGGACAAGATGTCTTTCCATTTTATTAATATGGGACTTTTGAGCCATCTTCTTCTGGTTACGTCTCACATTATTGTTTTAATTCCAAGAGAATGGGTTTTCATTTTCCAGTATGGTCTGCTAAATGACATTCTTGAATCTGTGGTAGAGTATATCTAAAGTTGGATCTGCAATAAAGCTTTCCCCTATTTCTGGGAGCGTATATTGACCACATTTGATTTAGATTATTCTAGTATTTAATTTAAGGATTTTAGAGTTTTGGTGTTTTATTTGTTCATTTAATCATTTTATTTGGTTGCACATGGTATGCACATAGTTTTGGGTTATATGTAGCCTTGTATGAGAATTATTTGAGTTAATTGTGGGATGAAAGATTGCTTACCTCTGAAACCCTAATTTGTGAAATCTTTTGCAAGAAATTCATAATAGTGAGTGAGCAATTCACATGGACATGAAACCCTAAAACTTTTGTTCTTCTCCAATTTCTAATGCTTTCTTATCTTGTTATTTGTCCTATGTCAAATCGTTTTGGCCCAAATATTCATTTTCAATCCTGATTGGCAGAAACTACAGTAGGATTATAAAGTTGTTGGCTGAAACTTTACCTGTCTACATTTTGTCCGTATACAGTTTTAGGCCTTTTTAGTTACTTTTACTAGTTACTATATAGATGTAGTTCTTTTTGAGATCCGTAGTACAAAATTCTCATTCTGTTTTTATGAGTTTCTTTTGGAATCATGCATGTATATATATCATTTCTTTCTAATGTATTTTTTTACTTTATTAATTCTTCATTCTATGAATTATGTGCTAAGGTTATGAATTGAAATACAAACGTACATACGTACATACATACATATATATATATATATATATATATATATATATATATATATATATATATATATATATATATATATATATATATATATATATATAATATATATATATATACACACACGTGTGTGTGTGTACGTACGTACGTATGTATGCATGCTTATGTATGTCTACATTGTGTTAATTTTATTAATCTAATGTTGCAGACATTTGTTTTGGATGTCCATCCTTTCAATCCTCGGATAGCTATGAGTGCTGGATATGATGGAAAAACTATCATATGGGATGTAAGTTTCTGCCGTTGTCCTCAGTTGTATCTTGATTTTTTTTTTGGCTGTTTCATGCATGCAGATAATGCCCGGTTTTGTATTTATAGATATGGGGGGGCACACCTGTACGAATATATGAGACAGGACAGTATAAGTTAGTTGATGGAAAGTTCTCACCGTAAGTTAGCTGCCCAAAACTCTCTTTGGTTAACTTTTTTTTTCCTGAATTTTTTTAATAAGTAGGGTTACTGTTCATTGATTCATACATGTTTGTTGATGAGATAATAAGAGAAACATTATATTATGAGAAATAATTCAGTATCTTGTCCCGGTAATTTGTTATTCTATATTAATCAAGTTGTAGGTGGTTACTGCCCTATGCTTTATAATTTAGGGATGGGACATCAATTGTTCTCTCGGATGAAGGTGGACAAATTTACGTAATAGCCACTGGGCAAGGAGAGTCTCAGAAGGATGCAAAATTTGATCAGGTATACATGGATATTAGCACAAGTAGTAGAAGGTTGGACTGAAACCGTCCACTGATATTTGTGTTCGTTGTTTAATCATGACAGTTCTTTCTTGGTGATTATCGACCCCTTATCCAAGATACGAACGGAAATGTTGTGGATCAGGTCTGCAATTTTTTCTAGAAATTTTTATCATGGTTTGTTTCTTATGATGACTTTCTGCTTATCTATGTTTAACCATCTGGTTATCAGTACCTTCCTTGAAGATTATAAGGAAATTTCTTCGACCAAGAGTTTGAGCTATTAGTTTGAGGGCTAACAATGTATGTCAAGCTAATTTAGCACATATCACATCCCTTCATGTGAGGGGGCATTTTGGGCCATCTGGAAAGGCGTCCAGTTTTAAATTTTCATGTAAGAGTAAATGGGGTAAACAAACAATATGTGGATCTGACAATTGTGGGGTTTGAACGCAGGACCTCTTGAAACCTGGCCTCTGTTACAGAATCGGGGAACCACTTCACCAAATTCTTAAGCTATTGAGTTATGGGCTAACAATGTTTATTACGTTAATTTATCAGTTAACAAAGCTTATCCATTTATATGTTTTTTTTATCTCAATTTATGTGATTTCACACTTCCACATAAAGAAGATTTGTACTAAGTGACGTAATGAAAACTTGCCATTTTTTGATTATTTGCTACTCAACGTCTGTTATTCATGTGCCATTACTTTTTCAGGCTTGCTATGCTTGAAGATAATTTAGTCGCTGCTAACATTTTTCTCATCTATTTTTTTTTTTTTTTTGACCGTCCACTAGCACCATTGCATCAAAGTACTCGTGGCTCATGAGATTTGTGTCACTTGCAGGAGACTCAGCTTGTACCATATCGAAGGAATATCCAAGATCTCCTTTGTGACTGGAGTATGTTATCTATGGTTTTATTACTCTTTTATCAAAGCGAACACTTTATCAGCACCTAACAAATATGTACATTATTATGTAATGTTAGATATGGCTCCCTATCCAGACCCTTATCAGAGTATGTACCAACAACGCCGTCTAGGTACGCTAGGCATCGAGTGGCATCCATCTTCAGTGAAATTGGCAACTGGCTTCACGTACAACCCCAACACTGGTGATTACCAAATGCCTCCGATTATAGACCTGGACAGATGGGTCGAGCCTCTACCAGAGTTTCTAGATGCCATCGATTGGGAACCACCAGAAAATGAAGTACAGAGCGATGATAATGATTCAGAATATAATGTCACTGATGAATATTCAAGTGATGCTGAACATGAAAGTTTTCGTAATAGTTCCTCTGAGGAAGCTGAGTGCAGTGGTAGTGGCAATGTAGCTCAGCATACTAATAAGAATGGTCTTCGGAGGTCCAAAAGGAAGAAGCACAAATCAGAAGTACGAAAACAGAAAAAAAAAAAAAATTCTCCCAACAACACAAACATACATGCACGCGCACAGTTTTTTTTTTTTTCCTCCCATAGACTTAATAAAACTTCGCTTGGCAGGTTGAGTTGATTACTTCTTCTGGGAGACGAGTGAAGCGAAGAAACATGGATGAGCGCGATGGTAGCACATTAAAGACTCACAGGAAAAGGAGGTCAAGACATAGACGATTGGCTTCAAGGAAAAAAACACCAAAATCCAAGGCAATACGTCCCCAAAGACGCTCTGCGCAAAATGCTCTTGGTTTCCTTTCAAAACTAACTGGTGGTTCTTCGGATGAAGATGATGTTGACTTGGAAAGCAGCTCCTCAGAGACTGATTCTGAGTTTCCATATTCAAATACTCAGAGCATTGAATCAGAAAGGTCAATGCAGAACAATGAGATGAAAAAGCCAAGTGCAAAGGATGCCTTCAAAAATGAGTGTGAAGATGTTGCTAAACCTTCTCAGCTGGAAGTTCAAACAAATCCTGGAAGGAGACTTGTCCTTAAGTTCCCATGTCGCAATTCAAAACCAACTATTTCGACAGAAAATACAAGATCTGAATATCTTGAGCAGGAAGCAAAGGTGAATTCATTTTCTAAAGCCTCCAATGAAGCTAAGTTAAATGAAAACCATTGTGGCCCCACTGAGCCTGCAGAATCTTCAGGCAGTGGTATATTGCAGGAAAATGCGAAGATCAGAGATAGAGGGGCAGCTGTGATGCAAGAACTGTGCAATCATCCTGCAGGTTACAGTGGCAGCGCTATCAAATGGGGAGAAGTCAAGGCACGCTCATCCAAACGTTTGAAATTGGGAGATGCTTCTGTGGCAGACACGTGGACTGCCCCTCCACCATCCGGCTTTGTTCCCATTGATACTAATGGACACTTAAAATCTGAGCGTGAGTCCGGTTTGTCCTCTAATGTTGGAAATCAAGCTCCTGGAGATAACCTAGAAACAAGAGGAATTATGTGGGGAAATGGTGCTTATCAGGTGCTGAATGCTGCAAGCTCTGAAGAAATTCCTCCTGACATTATTATCAAGTCGACAGTGACTGAGAAGTTATCGCCGAACTTTGACCATGAGGATCAGGTTGCAACCCCAGGTACATGTAATGGCGGTATATCTGGGACAGTATGCCTGGACAAGGGAGATCAAAATATTTATGGGAATAGTGGAGCTAAGGGTACTTCTGAGCCAGTGAATGGTTACTTTGGTAATAAAAATGCTTCACACAGTGCCAGCCATAATCAGGAACCTGATAGGACCACACTCAAGTTTAGAATCAGACCTCATGAGTCAACAAATGAGAGCACCAGTTTGTCTTCCAAGTTGAAGTCTGTTGCAGTAAAAGATTTAAGGTCTGAACATGGTCCAGTGTTCAATGATTTCCCTGTAGCTGAACAGAATTCAGTGTCAGCAATGCCTGAAGAGGATGAGGGTACTAGTGGCCAAAGTCTTAACCATAGTGATTGGAATGATGACGGGTCGGGGAGCTTGGAGACATGGGCAGATGAATCACATTGCTCAAAGAAGCCACATTTGGGTTCTAATACCAAGATGTATAATGCTGTGTACAAGAGATCAAAGCGAAGGGGCAGAAAAATCTCTGATAGTGATACCTTTGGTATAGAAGGAAGCACATCGTGTTTCAACAACCACAGTGATGTACTTATTAACAGTGTCCGGAGAACAAGATCTATGAGTTCAAGGATAGAAATAGATGAGCCCCCATCAGTTAGTTATTCCAGAGGGAAAAAACATTATGGCTGTCCAAAGACATCAAGGAATGGGCATGATAACCATTTTTTTGATGAATGGAGGCCAACTGTTGGTTTAAGGTCAGCCAGAAGCAGGAGAGAAAATTATAATGGTAATCTGAGACCTCTGGATAGTAGTAAATATCAGCAAACAGGGAGAAAGGTGTCATGGCTAATGTTGATAGAGCATGAGGAGAGCTACCGTTACATTCCACAACTAGGAGATGAAGTTGCATATCTGAGACAGGTAAGGAAGTGTTGGCCATTTGCTTCCTGAGAACATTATATATGCATTTATAGGTCATTGTCTTTGACTTAGTCTATTTAATTGTTTTTAGGGACATGAAGAATATGTTAAAGGTTCTTACCGTCCACATGAAGGGGGGCCCTTAAAGATCAAAGGACTAAAGGCTGTAGAATTTTGTAAAGTCCGAAGCCTTGATTACTCTACTTTTCCTGGATCTGGGGAAAGCTGCTGCAAACTCATCCTTGAGTTTACGGATCCTTCCTCAACTGGGTTTAATAAGACTTTTAAATTGACATTGCCTGAGCTTGTTTCTTACCCTGACTTTCTTGTCGAAAGATCAAGATATGATGCTGCCATTGAGCGAAACTGGATGTGCAGAGATAAATGTCAGGTATGGTGGAGGAATGAGGACGGAGCTAGTGGTAGTTGGTGGGAGGGTAGGATTCTGGAAGTGAAGCCTAAATCTGCTGAATTTCCTGAGAGCCCATGGGAAAGATGCATTATTCGATATAGAAGTGACCCTTCGGGAACACATTCTCATAGTCCATGGGAACTCCATGATGCTGATACTCAGTGGCAGCACCCTCATATTAATTATGATACAAGGGATGATCTCTTGTCATGTATTGCCAAGTTAGAGACAGCAACGACAAAAAAGGTAACGCTTCACATTTCTAATTTACTACTGCCTGTCGATTTCTTTTTGTTCAATACCTTTTATCTTTAAATTTTATTGAATTGTTTCAGGACAAATATGGCATTCAAAAATTGAACCAGGCAGTGCAGAAGTCTGAGTTTTTGAATAGGTACTGTTTTGGTAATCACATATATGATTTCTAAAGTATTTGAGGAGTTATGGTGATTTCTCTTTGCATTACTTATGGATGAACTGGGGGCATATTCCTTGCTCATGAAATTGGATGAGTTGATTAAACTGGAGGAGATAATTCTAATGTTGAAAGGTGAAGAGAAACTTTTCTCTTCCAAATTTTAGTAGCGGCAGGGAAAAACAGAATAATGGTTTGCAAATGTAGCAAAACTATGAGAAGAAAATTATGTTATGTTCATACTAAAATCGAAGTAATTTCTTGGAGTCATCCCTTCATTAATTAGAATCAATCATTTTTTATGATGGTGAAATACTCAGTAACTTGCTAAATTTATAAGATGGCTGACCATGTGTGCCTAGTAGGAAAGAATGGGAAAGAATGTTGGGCTAGTAACTGGCATGTTCAAATGCTAAATATGGGTTCTCAAATTTTAAAAAAATTTCGACATATTGGACAACTTAAGGTACAGATACTTCTCAAATTCTCCAATAATACTTAAGTAATAAATCATGTAAGTATCAAATGTGTTGCTATCTTGGAGCTATGCAAGATATTAACACTTGATTGTATAAAATAATCATCTTATGTTATTGGACTTTGATCTAGTTTCGTTATGCATATTCAATACGTGCATGTCTACTTTACATATTTTCTATGCTAGGTAGGACATGTCTCCCAGCCAAATGATTCGTGTGTCCAGCCGTGTCGGACCGATAACGATGTCTGACACTGATGAATGTGAAAACTCTATTTACATAAATATATTCACACAATGGAATATGTCATGCCACCATTTTGACAAGAAATAAATATTCTATGGTTTATATTACTATTCTAGCTTCTTTCATTCATGAATTATAATCCAGTACATATATTTGTGTGTGTCATGTATAATAATGCATTACATAGTTGTGTCCTTGTTCAAAATATGGACGGGTGACATGTCTGACACCTTGTTTCCATGTTGGATGACAATACCCATGTCCGTATCCACAGATCATAGCATACTTGCATGCACATGTACAAAATAAAGCAGCTTTTCTTGTCTGATATTTGGATGGTTTGCCTGTCGGATACTTGGGATATGCTGGACTCTTGGCACCCTTGTCCCATGTTGATGTAACACTGATGAGTAAGTCGTAAATGAGATTAATAGGAGGATGACTTGCAAGAGAGACAAGTGATGTCACTGATTAGGAGTGGTAGGTTCTTAGTTAATGTGCCTCATGAATTAGGGTTAGGGTTGTTGAATACTAATAAAGTAGATTTTCCTTTATGGTCACTGGCTTACTATACTTTATTTCAAGTCCATCCTGTCCAATACTTGGACTAGCTAATTGCTGCCATCTGAGGTCAGGTTGACAGCTGATCTTAAAATTCTCGACATGTAGAGCCTTCTCAGAAGAAGCTGTACTCCATCAGTGGACAAAGGTTTGTAAGGATGTCGATGAAAATAACATTAAAGATGACCACTCATATTTTTTCAATGGTTGATAGCATGAGTTTAATAGTCCATTGGTTTTGGCTCATCAATATATGATGACTGTTAGATCAAGATTCAGCTCAGTAATCAGTGAACAGTAAGTGAAGATGAGATGACATTGAAATAGTAATAAGGGTTTTGTATGCCTTTATTTATAATAAAGTTCTGTCATACAGCAGTGTCTGTAGACAAGGTATAAGATTTTTTTCACCTTTTAATCTATAATTTTCAAAGAAAACCTAAACAATTTTTTCTTCCTTCAATCTACACAGGTTTCCTGTTCCATTATCCGTCGACATGATCAGGAGACGGTTGGAAAACAATTACTATCGCACTTTTGAGGCAGTCAAGCATGATGCCTTGGTGATGGTTTCCAATGCGGAATCCTACTTTAGCAAGAACTTGGAGATGACCACTAAGATGAAACGACTATCGGAATGGGTTGAGGACACTTTTTCATCTTAATAGGGTAGAACAATTTTGTAGAAGAAGAATTGAGCCTCTCTCTCTGATGGAGGTTGAAGCCTTGCTGTTACCTTGTAGATATCTCTTTTTTTTTTTTAATTACACTTCCTTTTGCTGGCAGAATTAAGTACACATTGGTCAATTTTTTTCAGAGGAGGGAGAGAGAGAGAGAGAGAGAGAGAGAGAGAGATGGCAGTGGGAATTTTACCTGCCTGTATTCTTTCTTGTATAGATTACTCATTTCCGATTATAAATAAGAGAAAAAGAAAAAAAAAAATTACCCTGTTTTTTGGTGTCGCTTCTTTATTCCTATGTTGACCTTCACTGCTGTCAGTGTATATTCTTAATTTTGCTGATGATATCCGATTTTTGCGTATCTGGTTGGCTGAGGAGGTATAATAAGGGTTTTTGCAGTGACCCTTTACCTTGGAAATAAAACTCTTGGTAATTTCATTTGATGCAGTCGATTAAAGCTACGGCTAAACATAAGGGTCCATAGACTACAGTGCAGGTATCAATTTAACACTCAGCAGTAGGGGTGAACTTGACCACCGACTCCGGCTGTTTTGTCAGAGTCCGACCGCAGTCAGAAAGCGATCGGAGTTCAGTCGGAAAAATTTTCCTATAGTGACCGAGTTTAGTCGAAAAAATTTTCTATAGCGGTCGGAGTCTAATACCTTAGGATTCAATCGGGAAATCCAAAATTCTGACCGTCCGTCCAACTGAATATCTAAAGATAAACTCCTCATCCGATTTCGACCGAAATCGGTCGGAAAAATTTTCCGACAGTTGTAAGAAACTAATACCTTCGGATCCGATCAGAAAACTTCAAACAACTGAATATCTAAAAATAAACTACTCATCCGATTTCGACCGAAATCGTTCGAAAAAATTTTCCGACAGTGGTAAGAAACTAATACCTTCGGATCCGATCAAAAAACTCCAAATTCCAACCGGCCATCCGACTGAATATCCCTACTCAGCTGCAGTTGTCCATTTAGTTCGTGGTTGCTCAAATACCAGATACCTTCACCAGGGTACTTCTACAGGATGACTAGTACCATGACCCTTAGATAAGTCCCTTGTCCGTCGAAGGTAAACCGGATGCAAACTTGACCAGTTAAGCATGGTATGTTAAGGAAAGGATTAACAATCACGTCGTGTATTAAAAGTTGGACTGAATAGATTGCATATGTTCTCACTTTGACTCTTAACCTCCTAGGGCATCATCTAAACTTCTAAACCCTTGGAACGGATACCTCCGCTCCGTGGGAATATCCCAATCTATACCAACTGTAAGTGCGAGCATGGCAGTTGAAGGGAAGAGAGAGACCTTAACCCTTCCCTGTGCAGTAACTGGAGACTAAGAGAATGTACAATCAGTCGTGTTATAATTTCACTGTGAAACAGGGAGGAGAAATGTTGAACATCAAATATGATCATTGACGAAACCATAAAGATTTCTCAAATATCGCCATCAACCTGATATCCGAAGATATGAACATACATTACAAAAGCACATCTGGCTCCATTCTAAATGCTCCAGTCCCAATAGGAGTTTACAAGGGATAACCTTTTCCCAACCACTGTAAATGCAGTATTGCATACAGAAATTATATCCAAAAAAAAAAAAAAAAAAAAACAAGCCATGTTTCCCTTAACAATCAAATATTGCAAATTTGCATCTGAGAAGACGAAAAAATTATGACATATTCTTTCCCCATCGTCAACGATATTCTTAACTTTCATTGTGTTGCTTCCGTGCTGTTTCATTGCATTCCATCAAGAAGGGTATGTATAGCCTGCCTTGTTTTTAAAATCTGGCGTTCGTGATTATTTTAGTAGAATTTAATGAGCAATCAAGGCAACGTAAGCAACCCATGTTGACTGCAATATATCCTGCAACAAAATCTATTTCCCTATTTGGTAAAACATAAGCAGCCGTTACTACTGGTTTCGATGTAATCCCAGTTCAATTCTCTATTTCTCTTCATCTTTGTCCAGTGCCGCTGATAAGAAGTTGAGAATGAAGCCATCAAGTTCACCTTCCAGAACAGAATCAGGGTCTGAAACTTCATAGTTTGTCCGGAGATCTTTGACCATTCGATATGGCTGCAGAGAGAAGCGCTTTAGCAGTTTCCTTATATTTGAAACACTATAAGCTAGGAAATGGCAAAAGACTAGGAGACTTACATGGAGGACGTACGTCCGAATCTGGTTGCCCCAACTGATCTCGGTAAGGGACTGAGTATGCTCTGCATTCATTTGGGCTTGGCGGGCCATTTCAAGCTGGTCTAACCTAGACTGGAGCACTGCCATTGCGGAGGCTTTATTTGAATGCTGTGATCTGCACATTTCACCAAACTCAAAACTCTCAGGATTGGAATTGTATTAATGACAATGTGGTAAGTTTAACGTTTTAATGTTATCTAAGACTGATGACAGTTCTGCAAGCAGTGATCACCACGTCAGCTCAAGCAAAAAGTTTAGCAACAAATCTGATACGGGACGAGTATGAATCACTCAGGTATTAAAAAGAACAAAGTGCCGTAGCTTTCAACTTTAAATATGAAGTATCCATCATGAACAATGTCTCGAATAATGTATAAGGAAAAGCCAAAAACCAACAGTAATCAGACTGTAAGTTGCCCTGACGAAAAGAATTGTTCAAATAGGCCAGGATGAAGCTCCAGAAGCTCTATCCTTATGTCACCAATAATTAGTATTGAGAAACACATTAAAATTATTTAATCTAGTTGAGAAGACAAGAAAGAATAAACAAAAAGAAATAATGAAAAAACTGACAAAAAACTTGAAGGATAGTGGTGGAAGTAAAACTGAACATACATCAAAGAGTTGCGAATAAGGACAATTATGCAGGGCTATCAACTACCAAGACTCAAGAAGGAGGGGGCTCTACAGAAGTATAGGAGAGATCATAATCACATGAGGGGTGTCGTCAATGAGATTATGGGACTTTATTCAATAAGAAAAAGTAGTACCTAATTTAACCAACACCTTATTATATTTCAACTTGTGGAATATGTTTAATCTAATTTTATCTAATTTATAGTGGTTCCCCATATACGTACCACCATTCCTTCACATAACTATATAACCACTATCATGTTAAATGAGAAAGGGCTTCCTAAACCACTATAACGTTAACCTTCAAGCATATTCTACAAGTTCTAAACCACTCTCTATATGGGGAGAAAAAGGACAATATAAACAAACATTTCCACTAATGTTCATTGTTTTATTTCAGCAAAGCATTGCTGATGATTAATTTGATATCCTTATGTTTGTTTAAAATCTTAAAAAAAATGTATGCTCCACTCAGATTCTATTAGTTCTATCTTAATGATTGATCGATCACACTCTCCAATAACCGACTGTCTGCATTAGTAATGTACAGAAGTGAATCCTTGGACTGAAGGCATAAGAGGAACATCATTCTTACCTTTCATTCTGACATGTAGCAGTTATTCCAGTTGGAATATGTACTATTCTCACTGCACTATCAGTTGTGTTAGCATGCTGCCCACCAGCCCCACCAGAACGAAACCGCTCAATACGAAGGTCTGACTCTTTTATCTGAAATCGAGTAGAATCATCCCCTAGGATTGGGATTACTGCTACAGCAGCAAAAGAAGTGTGTCGACGCTTTCCGCTATCAAAAGGAGATATCCGTACCAACCTATGCACTCCAACTTCTGCTTTGGCATATCCATATGCATATTCACCATTCACTTTGATTGTTGCACGCTGAACAAAAACAGACAGATTAAAAATCAAATTAGCCATCACTTTTTCATAACTTCATCCTAGAATTCTAATGAGAACCTCATATGCACAGATACATAAATACATGTGTAGGCTAGGGCTACCACTGAATTTACAGTTGTAAAGAAAGTAGAAAAGAAAGAATCAGGGCTACTATGCCTCTAATTATGTGTCAGAAACTAGTCTAGAACGGTTATGCCACAAAAGGAAGCATTATATGGATCAAGATTATTGGTTGTAGAATCAGAAATTTCTCTACATTCTGACACGTTGATTATTTATCCAAACTTTCAAGGACAGGATAAAGTTATGTATCAGCTTCATCCAAAAATAAGTTAGCAAGATTCGTAGAATGTCTTACACCCAGCTCACTGATTTTGACAATCTTCTGCTCATTCACAAGCTACTGGAAGCAGTTTTTGTTGACTCCTGATACTTTATAAGTCAAACATGGTTGCAGAAGCCTAGGATTCAAGAGATATTTTAAAGGTGATCAGCATGGTCTGACACTAGAAGTTCTTCACTGTAGGAAAGATGGCTACAAGGGCCACTTCAATAGCAATAAAATTATGATTTGTTTGAAATATGATCCAAATCAGAGAAGGGTTTTATAGTGGCAAAAATTTATTTCCTCTAGCATGAGAAGAGTTGTATTGTACAAACATTAATCTGGGTTTTATGCTAAGCAATTTTATTTATGAAGGATCCCTGATTTTCTCTTCTTCTATCCAACCCTTTTTCTACTACAATCCTTCATTCAAAACAGTTCTTCTGTCTTCTATGTGCTTCATATGTTTCTCAGCTGTCATTTGGCATCAACATAGAAGACAAGGTGTAAAACTCTGAATTAGTTGATCTTCTGAAAAATAATGTATCTGAAATTTGTTCATTTAAGTTATCAACGGACTGAGATAGAGCATCCAAGTGTTGAGGAAAAGCTTCCTCCTAAAGGTTAATACCTTCTGCTACCAATCTTCGTCTTTCGCATTAGCAGCCTCCAAGAGTCAAATCTAGAAGATGAATTGACAATTACAATTCATGGAGATACATGATGAAGATTCTACGTCCCTTTTCTCTTTTTTAAGCAATAGCCAACGTTTTACACCATTTTCAGTCAAGGCACTTGATCTTTAATCTTTATCAAGTACACTTCTATCATGAATCGTCTTACACCTACACTATTAGATATTTCATCCAAAATTATATATCAAGTGCTTAATTTTCCTCATGCTTTATTTTTCTCCCATGTCTCTTTAAGTCGTTATATTTGTTGGTTTTTGTGTGTTGGGATTTAAGAATCAGATTGTTACCTTCAAAAGTGACTCATATTCTATGAATAAAAAGAGGCAATTAGTGAAGGAAGTATATATATCACAAATTCAGACTTCCTCTCTTTCTCAATTCTCTCTTTCTACTCTAAATTCTGGACAGTTTCCTGTCACAGTCTAATTTTCCTTTCGGTGGACGTGCCCGCAAGAGAGCCGGTACAGAAGGGATGGTATTACTAGACAATTCTTGCCAATACTGGTTCCACGTGACTGGCAAATGACTCTTCAGGATAGTGACTTAGCTCCCGCTCTCCTGAGGCATGTAAAATCTTTCTTATTATTATTTTCCCAAATTATTTAATTCCTGTTCTGCTAGCAACCAATATCCATTAAATCCAATATCAAAGAATCTTATAGTATCTCAAAAATCTGAAATTACTGGCCTCCAGAAAAATGTAAATGAAGTCACCGACCTACTAAAATCTCAACCGCCTGCCTCGTACAACCATTATATGTGAGATGCTATCTAGTGATACCATCCAATCTTCACCTGCTTTCTCGTGGCACGATCACCAAAAAATTGAGAGAGTAAACTTGAATTTATATAGTGGATTTCTATTCATTGATTATCTCCTTTTATAGATAAAATAAAAGCCACTTCTGAAAGCAACAACCAGGTTCTCAAATTCCTAAAACCCTTCAACAACCAAACAAGCCAACAAATGCAACAACTTAAAGAGACATATTGTAAAAAAGAAATTAAACATGTGAAAAGCTAACACTTAATATTTTTAAGTTTGGACGAATATCTTGGAAACATGTCTTGGGCACATGTTGGGTACTACTTAGCCATGTCAAGTTTGGCATTTTTTACTATAGGGCAAACTTCGCCAGTATTATGACTAAAGTCTTCATTTTTTCATTCATATCCCAAACCTAATAAAGGAGAGTTATAGTAGGCCTGTGACAGCCAATACAAAACCATTATGATATGAGCCAAAAATTGAATTTTATTGGGCATTCCATACTAAGCGACACGTTACATTGGAGTTTGGATATAGTGAAAAATGTGTGAGGATTGATAGGCTATCGCCTAGAAACAGTGTGCCACGTTGACATTTAGATGTGGTATCAAATAACCGAGGGTTCCCATAGATTAATGAGTTGAGGGTAAAGAAGTTAACTTATAAACATAGGATTTTGTTAGCATCCAATATAAATTCTCTTACAGGTAAATTAGCAGAGTTAGTTGATGCTATGGTTAGCATGTTTATTATGCTGTGTCTACAGGAAAGTAAATGGGGTAGGTAAGAAAGCTACATTCATAGATCATTGAGTTATAAATTTTGGTATATACCAGTAGATATAAAAATAGCACTAGGATAGATCTGATCATAGACAACATTTTAAAACATGTCAAAACATGCTCAGTCCGAGAGTGAGTAATGGGTACTCAAAAAACTTGGTGGGTACTTGGATTACTAGTTCAGAACTCGAAATATTAATATTTTAATATGTATATAATAAAACATTAAAAACGTAATAAAGAACATGTAATCTCAATACTCAAAAATCAAAATAACTAAAATAATGTAATAAAAGAAGTGTCATACATCACCAATATTCGAGAATTGTTCCTCATCTCGACTTTGGATTTGTTCCAAAATCGATTTATTTCCTAACTTCTCTCTGACTCCATTGATTTGGAAAAATTCAATTTCAAAATAATTTTAAAAAAAAAGACAATGATATAAAACAAAATTGAAAATATTAAGAGAAAGGAAAAAAAGAAAGAAAATAAAAACGATCTAAATAAAGAATAATCAATCTTACTTTCTTGCTGAGTTTGACCACCATGAGAAGTCGACCTGTTGATCGCCTCGTTTCGTAGACAGATTAGCGTGAACACACCTACGAGTTCCTATTGATGTTGCTTTACTGATCGTACCGCCTCAAAAGTCATTTTACTAATTGTTGATTTGCTATAGCGGTAGAAACTTATCTTGAGCCTTAATCTCTCCCAATGATTTTTGTAACGAAAATTAATATGTTGGATTTGGATAAAAAATATTACTATCTTCTTATTTTTTGATCCGATAAAGGTTCTAAGTACCCGCTATATAACGCAAACTTGGTCGATCCAAAGGAGTACTCATTTTGTCCACTTTTTGCGCGAGTTTCTTGTTCTCAAGGCGTTCAGAGAACGACTCTGAGTACTCGAGTACTCAGACGAGTTTTATGGATTTTAGAATGTTGATCATAGATAATCAATTATTGTTTATCTATTTGAGGATGTAGTAAGGTTAAGAACAAAGGATGCGATTTTATTAGTTAAAACTTATTTTAGATAGGGAGATTTTTAATTTTATTAGTATCTATGCACCACAAGTAGACTTGATGAATTTAGTAAGTATCAATTTTGGAAGGATCTAGATAAGCTAGTGCATGTAATACCTAGTGGAGAAAAGTTCTTTATAAGTGACCTCAGTGGGCATGTAATAACTAGTCGTAATAGGTTTGATAGCATAAATTGACGATTTGATTTTTAAAAAAAATGAAGCAGGTATCTCGATTTTAGATTTTGCTTTATTCTATGATTTGATCATGGTTATTACTTAGTCTAAAAAGAGAGTTTCTCACTTTTGATTTTTGAAGTGGATCCAGTGTGAACCAAAGATAGCTTTTTAATTAGGAGTATAAATAGAGGTAGTTGCATCAATTATATAGTAATACCAGGTGAGAGTGTAGTAACCCAATATAAATTCTTAGTTTTGGATGTTCAAATTAGAGAGAGACTTAGAATGATCAAATACAAGCTACATCTTAAGATAAAGTGGTAACAGATGAAGGCAACCAAGGAGCATATATAGATTGATTGGTCCAAGAAGTGATTTGGAAGGCCCAAGATTATCATAATGGAAGAAGATTGATAGCTAAATCAAGAGGGTAGCTAAAAATATACTCGATGAGGATAGGTGGTGCTCCACCATGTAAAGGCACATCATAGTACAATGAAAACGAAAAAAAATGTTATCAAGATTAAGTAAGATTTTTATAAATATTTGAAGAATAGTGAGAGTGAAGTTTGAGATATATAAACTAGCCAAGGAGGCTAAGAAGCAAGAGCTAAAGTCTATAAAGAAGTGCATGAGAAGTTGGATAATAAAAAAGTTGAAAAGAATATATACATAATTGCTTAAATAAGAGAGTCTAGAGACTTATGAATTATGAAGTTAGTCAAAGATGAAATCAAAAGGTTCTAATTCGAGACGAAAAGATCAGAGAAAAATGGAGAGATTATTTAATTATATACTGGTAGTTTTACTCGAGATTTTAGTTACCTTACGTTTAAATGTCAGGATGTGAACCACAGTTTTATGCATACAATTAAAGAAATTGAAGTAAAAGAGACTTAGAAGATGATAAAATTAAAAAAACTTTTGGTTTGGATGGAATTCCAATTGACACATGGAGATATCTAGAAGAGATGGATATGAGATGACTGATAGGCCTTTTTAATAAAATCTAGCAAACTAGAAGATACCAAACAAATTGAGGAAGAGTACCATATTAACTATATATAAGAAGGGTGATATTTATAATTATTCTAATTACTGTCTGGAATAAAACTCAGGCCATACCATGAAGCTTTGGAAAGGGTAATTGAATATAGATTAAAGTAGAATATTAAGATATTAGAGAATTGGTTTGGATTCTTATAAGGGCAATCAGCCTATTCATTTGCTTCCTAAACTTATATATTAATTTCAAGTAAGAAGTAATGATATGCATATAGTCTTTATTGATTTAGAAAAAATTAATGATAAGATACCAAGAGAGGCATTATGATGGATATTAATGAAGAAGAGAGTTGCTATCAAATATATTGACATAATCAAGGACATGTACGATGAAGTAGTGACAAATATCAAAACTTGTTGCGACCTAACAAGTGATTTTTCGATCACAGATAGATTACATTAAGGATCAGCATTGAGTCTATTTTTATTTGCTATAGTAATATATGGCTTAATAGAGATATTTGTTACTTAATGATGATATTGTTACTTGATGCGACGAGAACAGGAGGTAAATCCAAATTGGAGCTGCAAGGCAAATCTTAAAATCTTGAGATTACATTAAGTAGGTTCAAAAATGATATGCAGTGCGAATCCATTAAATGAAGAATCAATATAGTATCATGATACTGGACAGTGGAGAGTTTCCAATGAGCAATCAGTTATAGGTAACCGCATTTCATTATGCAAAAGAAATATGAAGATAGAGGAACACAATGGGAATTTTATGTAACCGTAACATTTTGTTAAGGCTGAAAGAGAGATTTTATCGAACTGCTATTATGTGAGCTTTGTATATAGCAAATAATGTTGGGATATAAAGAGGCACGCCTAGAAGAGATGCACATGTTCCGTTGGATGTGTGGTAACACTAGAAGAGATAAAGTAAGAAATGAGAATATTCTTGATAAGGTTAGGTGTAGCCCCGATAGAAAAGACGTGAGAAAATCGACTATGATGGTTTAGTCATATGCAACGTAAAACTACAAGGCAAGTGGAACTCATCAATATTGAACAAGTTAAAATAGCAAAAAGTCAGCCGAAGAAAACATAGATAGAGGTGATACGAAAAGAATGGATGCTAAAAGGCCTTAATGAAGTCATATCGCTCAATTGAATGATTGGAGAAGGACATCTCCTTGTGATCGACAAGGCATAATCCTCTTTTGGTTTATGTTGCCTGCCCCAAGTAGTTGAGATAAAAGCCTTAGTTATATTTTTAGGTTCGGGCACTTCTTCAACAAGTCTTGGACAGAAGTCGTGAATTATTCAAACAGCTTCTTTGTTCACCTTTCAAGTTAAAGGTATTAAATACTTCATGCATATATCAAAGAGTATACTTTGGCGCAAAAAGGCCTTCAACATATTGATGTGCATAAAAATATTACGAATTTTATATATGTTTCTCAATAGATATTGGATAGAGCTATTCTATAAGAAATAAAGCAAACCAAGGCCTATTCCTCAAGGAAATTAGATTATTATTATATGTTATTTGGTATAAAAAAAACAAGCAATATGTCCATATTGTGATATGTATATGTCAGTGTATTTATGGACATATATGCACTCACTTTATTATTAACAATTATTCTAAAATGCCATGCTTTAGTGTCCCTATACCCTTTTTAAAGAACTGATGTGTCCTGTAACTGTGTCTATGTCCCTGCTTCATAGGATGTAATGAAGAGATTCAAATGACCTGTTACGTCAAAGTTGGTTGAGAAATTTCAAGTACTACCTACTTCCCTCTTGCCTTTTCTTTTATAGCCATAGAGAGCGTGGGATATGAACTGCAGTTTGTGCTGCCACAAGAGGCTCTATGAATGGGGTTCACTGGTATGAAACATTCTGATGATGGTGTTTATACCATTAGATAAAGAGTCACATATGCAGTTTTTATTTGACTTCAGGTGGAAAATAACTCACTGACAAGTATATCTTCACTTTATTTGGCTTTATTCAAGGACCTTCACATGTGAAGATGGGAATACTCCACGAAAGATGTCTAATTTCAGCACCAACAAACTAGATTATTAATTGGCAGTTAAAGATAGTTAAATATTCAGGTTAGTACAGTAAAATTAACTTTCTAATACCATCTTTTTTTTGTGAAAAAAAACACCCATAAGAAAACAATATGATAAGGTAGGAAAGTGAACCTTGATTCCTGCTATATCACCAGGCATTTCTTCCACCACTGTGACATTAAATCCATGGCGTTGGGCCCACATTATGTACATGTTCATAACCATGGAAGCCCAATCCATGCTTTCTGTTCCTCCAGCACCTGCTTGGACCTGAATCATCATAATCAACAACTACAGGTCTTAATATCATGAATCATCAAAATTTTTACTGTGAACTGCTAGAACAAGAAAAATACTTGACATATATATTACATCTTTTATCAGGCAATATTTTTTTTCACTGAATGATATGGCAGATAGTATCTGAATATTATTTAACCTTGAAAAGAAACCACATGACATATTGCTCAGCAGGCATTACATAAAGTGGACGTGTAACGAGAAATTGAACCATATAAACAAGTGTCTGCTGATCAGAAGCATGATTTGCACTAGAGAAAGAAATAATATGCTCTCAACTGCTCGAAAAAATAATTTCAAGCAAAAACTTGCTCTCAATTGCCTGGAAAATAATTTCTGTATACACTAGCTTTTATTCAAAACTGATTTCAGAGCTCTCATAATTGGTTTCATGACTGCACTTAGACATACATTTCTGTATACACTAGCTTTTCGAACTCACCAACCAAATTCAAGTATCACATGCAAGAGATTATCAAAAACTAATCTAACGTTAGATACCATTAAAAACAATCAAACGAGTGATTTCTTCTGGACACGACCAAACTTGCTCTTTTTAATATTTTTAAAAATATATGTAAATCTAACTCATAATATATGTAGAGTTATTATGCTCATATAAAAAAAGCTAGAATAGTAAAATGAATCATTCAAAATTTAGTTCTTGTCAAAATGGTAATACAACATATTTCTTGTTATTATTTTTTATATAATAGAGCTTTCAACATCGGAGACATAGTTGTCACATCTGACTTTGTTGGACACACCAATTCTTTGGCTCGAAAAAGTGTCCAACATATTATAGTTTATAAGTCCAACAGTCCAAGAAAATTTGTAATTGGGTTTTTAAAAAATTAAATTACTGCAATGTTCTATTATCTGATGTCAAAGAAATTGGTAAAAAAAGGGTATCCATAAATGCTTTTAAAGTGCTAGACAATAAGTACAAATTTATGCAGGCAGGAACAAAATCACAAAAGGATGCACGTCTTTTTAGGAAGTGAAGAAATCCTTATTCAATTGCTAAGCGACCTATCAATATTTAAGAGATTAAGTGATGACATTAAGTAACAAAAGTGAACATTCTAGGCAGTTACACATGCTAGGAACTAGAAGATACCTCAATAAAACATGAGCAGGAATCATTATCCCCTGCTAACAATGCTTCAAGCTCTTTCTCCTTCGCATTTCTTCGCATTTCAAGCAACGCAATCATAGATTCCTTCGAGACAAAACAAAACTAGTAAACATAGCAAGCAAAGTGTGGATGAAACTAAAAAGAATTAGAATCCCAAAAAAAAAATATGGGGAACAGTATCATTCCTAAAACACAAGACAGAAAGCAACGGTATGCATCTTGGATAAGATTTCCCAAGCTGCACAGTTCTAGCCGTTTGAGTTTAATTACAACCAAAATTCTTCCTTACAGGGTTCACAGGTCAAGGAAATAAGAAACACAACTATCATGGTTGATTTTCAAAATATGGAGGGCACAGAAAGCATAGCTTTAATAGAATGTATCAAATACCAGATAGCCCATTGCGTATTTCTTGTTAAATGAGATACATGTTCCCAGGTTTAGCAAATGCAGTCTGAAAGCTCAAATTTAACACAACAGATTAAATGTTTTTCTATCTTCATTCATGAGCTTAAAAACATAACAAGCAGCACTTAGTATCAAACAATTAACTTTGTTTCCCAAAAGTGCGGGAATTAAGACACTAACTTTAGCTGAACAATTAAATGCCAGTGAATCTCTTGTCAAAGGGGACAGGATACATGCCATAAAACATAAAAGTTAATATAGCTTCAGTAAGCCTTGTGATGATTTAAATCTCAACTTTGACAAAAGGTGAGAACAACAAAGCAAACTTACTTATCATAATATTCCACCTGGTCCTCTAGGAAGCACACAAACAAAAGGTGCCTTCACCTCACGGTCATTCCTCCCCCACAAAAAAAAAAAAAAAGAAACTAAAGTAGGCAGGGAAATAAGAACAAGAGGTGCAGGTTAAGTTAAAAAAAAGTTCATAGTGACCTTATAGGAGCCATTATCAATAAAAATTTTCTTTGCCATAACATTAGGTCTGTTAAAAATGTCAAGGACAATAGCAACATTTTCAAGCAGCAGAAAGCATAATACTCCACTTCATGCACATGGCCATAGTCCCTCCATGTACCTCCCAAGTCCTGAGTGAGTCCATGAAGGACAGGCAAAAATTTGCAATCTAAGATCTAGTAAATCCTTCTTCCACATTCCTCATATAGACTGAACCTAGCACAGGCTGACGGAAGTTAGGAACCTAAGCATATTTATTGAAGAGCACAATAGTTAGGGATGATAATGTTGTCCATGGGCCAAATTTTGGCCCTCTCTATACCAAATTTTGAATTAGAAAAATGAACTTTTCATTTTTAATTCAAAATTTTGTATATGACGGGCCAAATTTTGGCCCGTGGGAGCGTCCATTACCATCCCTAACAATAGTATATAGTCATAGTGGTGCACTGATCTAGATGTGGAGCAACATAATTGTAACCTAATGATCTTGAGTTGCAATAGTGGAGGAACCAAACACCTAAGGGCAGAGAGCCAACGAGAAAGAAGCATAGAAGGTTACATTTGATGCGTGGCTTAGAAGGTGACAAATTAGGAAGATACAGGACATTATTTTATCTAAGGGAAGACGAGGCAGATCCTCATACAAAGCATCATACAGCAACCTTGGAGCTCTGGAGGAGCAAATGTTCAGAAGTAAAGAGGCTGGAATGAAGGTCTGGAGGCGTATGGACCACTTTACAGTTGACACAGGAATTCAATTGAAGCCCGGTCAAAGAAAAGAAAGAATGAACTTAAAAAGAAATATGAGAAGAAAAGGGATGGGACCTTGGATGGGGCCAATCCAAAGGGTTTAATACCTAATTCCTTTTTCCAAAGGAACAAACCAATCCTTGCTTTTGGATGTCAATTTTTACTACCCAAGGATTACAATTCTAAATAGTTATTCGGTCCTTTGAGTTAGAAAAAGCGAACTTAAGATTTCTTTATTTCAAATTAAATGATTTTTCTTGGTTACCTAACCACTTCTAGACAGCAATTAATAACCAGTGCTGGAGTTCCAACCTTTTCAGATTGCAATCATAATTAATCTACCTGTGGGTGCAATTCAAAGGATTCTCACCCTAAATGAAGTTTAATTGATTTTCATCCGTGCCATCCAAACAAACCTCAAGAGAAAAGAAACGAAAATGTAATAGAAAACAGAAAGAACAGTGATTTAAAATGCACAAGGTGACTTCACTTCTCATTTTTAGCTACAGCTGAAATAAATCTACTTAAAATAAGGATTCAACATCTCATTTCTAATCTCGAAAGGATTAAAACCGAATTATCTTAGGAAAGAAATAAGTGAAAAGAAGAATCATACTGATCTGTGTATATCTTACTTGTTTATTTAGCAACTAAGAAACTTGTAAACTGAAGGCTAAAGCACTAGCTAGCTAAATCCCTTTTGGAGGAACTTCAAATCTCTAGCTGGTCAATATTTATTAAATATACGAAAACATGACCATTTAATAGTACTTTAGACTTGCTAAATACTTAGACAATAGAATGTCCAAACCTTAATCACAATGACGATAGTGTCATATGAGTAACCACAGTTTTATTTGTTTTTGCATCTACAGATTAAAGAAGATATCAGAGTTAACCAGAAGAAAATACATGCCTAGAAGCAAAGAGCGCACCGATTCCAGTTCTGTATCATTCTCTTCACGTGCAAGCTTAAGGATGTCAATGTGCTCAAGAAGTTCTTGTTCAAACCCATTAACCTCTTTCATCTTACTCATCAACCCTCCATGTTCACGGCTAACTCTCCCAGCGAAAACAGGATCATCCCAAAGGTCTGCTTTATTCATGACCATTGACAACTGCTCCAACCTACCAATCATCTTTTTCCACTGCCAATACCAAATCATCATTTAGACCGAAAAGAAATCATACATGAAAAAACTACATATACATTGTGAAAAAAAAAAAAATTGTTGTGGCGTGCATATTACATACACGAGAATTTATTTAATACATTCAGCTAGCGGTATTTAGTGCATAAACATATTAAAAAGAAGTAAACCCCAGCCAATAGAGTTTGAATATATTTTCGCTATTTTTAAAAAATAGGATCTAGATAGCTTGCCTCTAAAAAGCTTTTCTCTTCCACCATGAACCCTAAACTACCTTTAACACAAATGAAGTTGGTAAAAAGAACCAACAAATAGTGAGTGATGAAGCCAAAAATTATCTGACTTGTCTAGACGAGACAATTTAGGCATCAAACATGCATTCGAGCGAGTAACATGCAGAGAGACGATTAGAGAGAATAATTCAAAGAATAAATATATAGATAATACACAAGATATAATGAGGGTCGGCAGAGATGGATCTCAAACCTACATCCTAGATGCAAAATTGGTTCTTTGGCATGACTTTTATTGGAGAATAAGAATTATAATCTCTCAATGGATCCCTCTTTTATCTCTTGAGATTACAATCTTGTCTTAGCCTAGAAAAGAAACTCTCTTTTTTCTAAAGAAAAGTACTTATTATAGTCATCTGAATATTAGAGTTACTTGATAAGATCATTTGCAGATTTGATTCCTTCATCGGTAGGTAAGTGGTTGAGTAGTTATAACAAATCATGAATATTGACGATTTTGCAATTAGAGAAAAGTTTCAGTTATCTTGGATATGAAACTTCTTTATCCTTGAGAATTTCGAAAAGGGTATTGATCCTTGATAGTTGGACAAAATGGGAATTCGAATCACATCTTAACTTTCATGACCGAAATTGCATAATTATAGCTCACCTCTAAGGTGGTCAGCGAACTACTTCCTCCAACTTGGTCATTCCAAATTGTGCATTCAAGTTGAGGGGCTTGGGCCATCATCTTAAGTTTTTACCGAAATGGTTGACTATTTTATGCAAAAGTGAGAATGAGAATAATGCAATACATAAAATTTTCATTTCTCTTAATAAAGTAAGAACTATGAGACAAAATTCGATCAGAGAACACACAAACTTTGCTCCCTTTTTAATTACTTCAGTCTCTCCCATTCATCAAAATGTTGCATTCAAGGGATTGATTGGTTCAGGTATTTGGGCAAGAATTTGGTCATTATTCCACTATTCACTGTCAGATATCTATCAAATCCACAAATCAACTGATTGTTTCAAGGATTTTGGCTAAGAATTTGGCGCTGATTTGACACTATTTTTGGCCCAGCTTAGAATCCGACTTTTTATGGAGAAATCAATTAAAATGGGGGGTCTTGTGCTTTTTATCTTTTATTAATTAAAAACATGTATGTACTTTTTTTTTCTTTTTTTATTAATTAAAGTCATCATTATCCTCAAATCCATACCCTTTTTCCATAGAAAGCAAGAAAAAACTCTCTTTATCACTAAATCCTTATCTCTTTTCCATTAAAAGAATAAGAATTTGGTAATCAAGGGTTTGGTAAATACTATTCAATGTTGAAAATCCATTTTTCCAAATCAATGACCCAATCAACCCCTAAAAATAAAAAAGGATCAATTGTCACCTGCAACCGCTTTTTGATGAGCTGAATCGATTGAGCGATGGCAGCAGCGTGGCTCTTCCAATCGCCATCGCCTTCGTCGAGGATCGGCCACCCTTTAGCTACGATAGCGTCGACGGTCATCCCATCGGAGGTCCTCGGTTCGGCGAGAACGGCGGCCGATTGCGACGACGAAGAGAGCCATCTACGTCCGGATACTGAATCGGAGACGAAATGACAACGAGGCCTAAACCCTAGAATGCTGACATTAGGGTTTCGCGAAGTGACAGGCTTGGAATAGGAGATCGATCTCTTTAGGAGGAGGAGGAAGAAGGCCACTCTTTTGTGCATCGCACGGTTTTTTTTTTTTTTTTTTTTTGGCTCCCCCGACTAGGGTTTTCGAATGGGTTTTTTCCCGTCGATTTGTTGGATAATTTTGATAAATACCCTGTATTGAGTTTTGTTTTGAAAACCCCTTGTTCATATTTTAATTTTAGTTTAGCCCCTCATAGCTAAATACAGAGATGGAAATCTTTTCCAAATGGGTTTTTACATATCTGTCCCTTAAATCTTTAAAACTTAGATTTAGTCCCCAAATCTTCATATTTATAATTTAGTGCCCAAATGCTTTAAATTAACACAATTTAGTCCTCCTGCCATATTTTTGGCTCGAATTTCCTATTGTACTCCTGAGTTACTTAACCTTAATCCTCTCTTTCCCTCTTCCTCATATCTTCCTCTTCTTATTTGATTTCCCTCTTTATTCTTCTCCTCTCTCTCTTTCCTGCTATTTAATATCTAAAGTGAAGTAAGTCAGGAAAATCCAATAAGAAGAGGTAAGAGAGAGAGAAGAATTTGTTTTCCGTAAAAATAGGGTTGGATCTTTCCATTGTCATGATAGAGAAAAATTTACAGATTATCAAAAATTTCTCTTTTTCGAATTACAATGAAAAGAAAATAAAAACAGACAGAAGGGATTTATAGATCGTCGCTCTCTTTTTACAGAAAATGTAAGATTCGAGGCAGCTATAGGGATTGGTCCATTTCTAGTTGACAATTTTTCCCGTTGACAATCTGACGTCGATGGTTTGGAGGCGATGGAGAATTCTTGAGCGTCTTTTCTAATTCTTGGAGGAAGCTCGAACAAGAAAGATCTGGCTGAAGGTCTTCTTTTTTTTTTTTTTTTGCAAGGCTTTGAGGCTCTCGCGCATAGATCGATTTGCCAAATATCCCCCTTGAGTTCTCTTGGAGGGTAATTTATAGGCCTCCGGTTATTGTAGAGGTTTCCTTGTAGATAAGAATAAGATCCGGTTTCCTTTTAGATAGAATCGAAATCTCTTTGTAATCTCGATGAGATATTCGAATCTTTTCTTGATTTGATTTTCTTCAGATTCATTGAATCGAGTCATGTTTCTGCACTCAAAATCAATTAAACTCAAATTAGAATTTAATTAGAATTTGTATAATTATCAAACTCTAATAAAATTAATTTTAAAGTTTTTCATCCAAAATTAATTTGATTCTAATTAAAATTTGGATAATATTATAAATTGCAAAATAATTGGAGACAGGGCAAAAATATTTTGCGTGCATGAAGTCGGGAGTTTATTGTGCAAAATCGGGCGACCGAACGGTATAGGCGAGTGACCGAACAGGACCGATGACAGAGAGATTTAATTTATTTTTTATATTTTACTCATTGAGCACCCCCCTTAGTTTTTGCACACTGTGCACACTGGGCGCGAGGTTTTTATTTTATTTTTTTTCTTTCTTTCTTTTTCTTTTTCGGTTTAAATTGAAAACCCTCCTGAGCCTCGCTTCCACGCGTGGTGCGTGGTGCGAGGTTGTCCTCTTATATATATATATATATATATATATATATATATATATATATATATATATATATATATATATATATATATATATATATATATATATATAATTTTTATTTTAATTAATTAAATTAAATTTTTTTTGTTTTCAGCCCCCCATCCAACGTGGGTGTGAGGCTAATTTTTATTTATTTATTATTATTATTATTATTATTATTATTATTATTATTATTATTATTATTATTATTATTATTATTATATTAGGATTCGTATTTAGACTCAGATTTTGGATATGGACTCAGACTTGGACTCATACTCGAACTCGAATTTTAGATCCGGACTCGGATTCGAACTCGGATTTTGGATTCGAACTCGGATTTTAAATTCGGACTTAGACTCGAACTCAAATTTTAGATCCGGACTCGAATTCAGACTCAGATTTTGAATTTGAACTCGGACTTTGGATTCGGATTATTTTTATCATTCTACATAATTGAGAGGGGAACCAATAAGAAGAGGAAGAGAGGAAAAATAGTAAAAGGAGAACTAAAGTGAAGTAACTCAGGGGTATAATGGAAAATTCGGACAAAAAATATGGCTGAGGACTAAATTGTTGTAACTTAAAGGATTTGGGAGACTAAATTATAAATATGAAGATTTTGGGGACTAAATTCTAATTTTTAAAGCTGTAAGGGACATATATGTAAAAACTCCTTTTCAAATATATATATATATAAAAGGATTAATTACATTCAAACCTTTATAGTATGAGGGATGTATAATTTATCACCCCTAAAGTTTAAAATTTTTACTTAGACCCACTGAATTGCAGAAAAAAAATGACAGGGAAGCTCAGATGAAAATATTTTTTTCACGATTCAGGAGATTTAAGTGAGATTTAAAACTTTAGAAGTGATAAGTTATACACTCTATAAGCCCACCTTTGTAAAATAAAGTCTACTTCCTTTTTTTTTTTTTGGTTAATTACACTCAGACCCCGGTATATACCCCCAAAGTTATTACTTGTGATTATCAAAATAACAAAATCATTGTTCCTCTAGTAATTTATTGGAGAGAGGTTTCTCAATCGAGCCAACGAAACCCTTCCCAAGAGAAGGCAAGGCGATTACAAGCTTGTTACTCCAAAACGAAGACCCGAATGCCCCCGCCACTCTTGGCAAATTTCAAGAACGCGCAAGTGCATTGGTGCTTTTACTCAAGCTCTAGTGATCCCCCCGACTATACAAGCTAACGGGGAAGACGCACTAGTCCCTCAAGTACAGAGGCCCCGATCAATTTTCTCAGGACTCAAGGTGATATAAGGCGATTTGCCACCACCAGAAAGGGACCATACAACCTCGAGACAAGGGAGAAGGAGAGTCAACTTTAGTCTTCTGCAAAACTACGAGCCCCTCATCAAAGCCATACTTAAGAGGGAGTTCAAACTTAAACTTTCAAATATGGATCGGAAGTACGATGGCACATCAGATCCATCCGAACAAGTTGCCAATTATCGCACCACGATGGAACTCTAAGGTGCCATAAGCGACAATCCTCTTTAGAGCCTTTCCATGACTTTGGAGAAGGAAAAAGGAGCTGATATAACAGGCTCTCTTATGAATCCATTTACTCTTTTCGGTAACTGCATCGCAGTTCATTCAACACTTAGCCATGAGCAAGATTACGAAGAGGATCGTTGTATCCTTTCTTGAAGTAGGGTAAGCTCTTGGTAGTCGCTACGTACGCAACTTCTTTGAGCGTTTCAACAAGGAAAGGCTCTAAACTAAGGAATGTTCCTCTGACGTGGTTCTCACTGCCGTCATCAGCATGGTGACACATATTTGGGTCCAAGACTCCATTGGGAAGTGCAATCCCATATCGTTGTCTAAGCTCCTCGAGCAGTTCAATAAGTATAAAAGACTAGATGAAGCTGACCTTATTTTTAAAATTGAGATTCCATGAGGGCAGAGAAACCATTCGACGAAAAGGTCTAAAAAATTCATAAGGATTCCTCCAAAGCACCGTGACGATTCTCGCTGGTAAGAAGCCCAAGTCGGCGAGTACATGCTCTCAGAATGCACCTTAGGTCCATATTTTAAACCAAATTTAGAAAAAAAAAAATGATTTTTTCCTCAACCAACACCGCCAATCAAAATGTCTATGTATAAGAAGGCTGTCTATGTATAAAAAGGCTTCTCCACAGTTCTAAAAATATCACCAAGACATTGAGTATACCATCAAAAATTGCCACCAGCTCCAAAAAGATATCGAGAACCTCATCCGACGAGATCACTTTAAGTACTTCGTCTACAAAAAGAAAGGCAAAGGGGTAGTCAGCTAGCTTTCCCGCAAAATTCCTAGTTGACGGGATGATTGAACTAATCCAACATGGTTGGGAGATTATACTTTAACTCTCTAAAGAGGGAAACTACTAGAACTTTTGGCGGCATGCCCAATAAAATACCCGGCCTTATACCCCACGAGTACATGGCGTTATGCCTATTTAGTGTGCTGGCTCTACGTTCATATAGTTACTTGGTCTTTTAAATAAAAGCTTCCTCTATTTTATTATTTAGTAAAATAAATATTGTCATTACTGCATTACTCTTGTACGATGATTTTCAGTGAAATTTCAGTGAAAGCCCTCATACGTGTTAGGTCAAAGAATTATAGTTTTAAAGTTAGGTTAATTACAGTACTACCCTAGTACTATAGGTGTATTTAAAATCCATACAGAATTTTATTCATACTTATATCACCTGAAATTTAATGGAGTCAGGCCACAGTTTGATATAGTCACCTTGATTAAAAATAAAATATACCAAAATTTTTTTAATTTGAAAATTTCTTCATCTCCTTCCTTCTATCTTTATACTAAACTCATTTTGGTCAAGAGATCTATGTTCTTGAAGAGTTAATATGATTCTTGGTCAAGAGATCAACAAAAGTTATAACTTTTACACGTCCGAAATCGGAATGTTCTTTTCCATTGCTATTGATTAAACGATTACAACGAAAGAAAAAAAAAATACAGCTTGTTGAATTATGCATTATAGGGAATGAAAGAGATCAATATTTTTCTTTTGTTTTCGTGGGCTCTCTTGAACAATGATGAAAGATTACTACTATCTTCTGTTAATAATCCGAATGCCAGTTCAAGGCTTTATTGGAGAAGAAAACAGGAACCGTAGAATTCTTTCTTTTAGACTCTGTTGACTCTTTCTCTATTAAAATCCTCTCTTCTCTTAGAGCCTCCCGTTCCTTACCTTTTCTCTTAATCTGGTCAAGGCTTTTTTAGCCATTAAAGAGTGTAACTTCTTCTTTATTTTCTCTCATATTCTCTCCATAATCAGAGTATAATATAATGAGTCGTGGGGAGTAACGATTCTCAAAATTATAGCGGAGCGTTGAAGCGTGTGTTACTGATGAATTTCATGAGCCCGCCCCAGGGCACGTGGCTCTGGGCGTGTGCGAACTAGGGTGCGAGCACAACAGGATATGCATGCCAGGCTGCGCACACATGGCCCATGTTGTGTGCGTGCTAGATTGCGCATGCACCTAGTCGCATATGCCCCTGGTCACAAGCGCATCACTGGGCACACGCAAATGGCCGTGCCTGCGACCCTTGATGCACGCATCCCTAGGCGGCTCGTCCTTAGATGCACGCATCTCTATGCATACCCGCATCCCCAGTCTCCCGTGTTACGGTGCCTGCGTCCTTCTGCACAGGCATCAGGGCACGCACAGCCCGGGGGCAAGCACGACCCTGCGCACCCTAGGAGCACAAAGCCCTGGCACACGCCTTGCACACACATGGATTGCGCGACCCTTGGCGCGTGTGCAATTCTTGGCGCTTGGGCAATCCTGAGCACGCGCAACACTTGCCATGCGCGAGGATCCGCGGTTCTATACTGCTCCCTCCTCAACATGTGCGGGACGCCCAACAAGGGGCACGGGTTTGTAGCGTCCGCACGATTGAGCACACATCTAGTGATGGGCGCACTTATTGAAGTGGGTGTGCACAAGACTAGTTCAGCCCAGTGCCTTTTTTTTTTAACGAGTCTTGGAGGCGGCACTCCTAGGCAATCGCGCTAGAATGCGCACGTGTGTCAGGGATGCACACATGTGTAGGGAATGCTCGCGCGCTTCTGGTCATGCGCTCGCCTGGGAGGTGTGTATTTCTAGGTGTGCGTTCCTCCATGACTGGGCGTGCGCTCCTTGACACGCGACCCTATGTGCGCCTAGGTGCGCTCTTCCGACTGCAGCCGTCTCGTGCTTTTGTTGCATTTGTTTAGTGCCTACAACTCCTACTTTGTTTTTTGGGGATTTGTGAAAGAAAACATCTCAACATATCTTGTCTTGGGGCCTGGGCTGATGATTTGGAGCAGCTGCTTCAATTTTGCTGGCATCACTTGCCATCATCTCTTGCTATTGCTGTTGCTGATGCTTTGGCTCATTAGTGGTTAGCTATGATGAGTTTTTATTGTTCACTGGGGACTATGATTCCAGCTGTGATACTGTGTATGGAGCTAATTCTGAGACTGTACTCTCTGCTGACTGTGAGCTCCCCTGTTAATATTACCACCCAGTAAATCTGTGCTCTGCTGCTCTCTGTGTTATCTGCTCAAGCTAGGAGAGAAGGAAGAACATTCTCTGGTTCTCCATGTGTATCTTCTTTTATTCTCTGTTTCCATCCGTTTTTTTCTACATCTTTAGAGGTCGGTTTTTTATAGCCATTTGGACTATAACCATTCCCTCAAATCTCTCCATAATCGTAGTATCGGATCGAGGGAGGTTGAAACTGATCCTCTGAATCATTACAACAAACTCCACAAGCGAAGCGGGCTTTGGAGCTTTGCGCACCAGGGCGTGCATGCACTTGGGTGTGTGCGCTGCCTCCTGCACATGCAGCCCTGGGAGCGCACACACCTAGGCGCACTCCCTTGGGTGCTCACGCAAACCTGGGCACACTTCTCTGGGTGTTGCGTGCACCTGGTTGTGCACTACCATGGGTGCACTACCTCTGGTGCATGCACTATTGGGCATGAGATACGGTCGTATGGGAAGCTTGCTTCTCGATGCATGCACCTCGGTGCCCAAGTGCGTGTTCCTCGGTGCCCAATCGAGTGTTCCTCGGTGCACACCCCTAAGTGAGCTCCAAGATTGTGCGCGTCTAGGAAGCGCGCATGTGCCGGCGATGCATGCACTCCTTAGCATACGATGCGCTCATTTGGAAGACGCTCGCTCCTTGGTTCACTCTTCACGGTGCTTAGGCACGTACTCCTCGGCGTGTGCCCCAAATTGAGGCGCGCGTGCCAGGGATGTGCGCGCTCCTGTGCATGGGAAGCACTCGTCTAAAAGTCGTATGCTCCTCGGTGCGCCTTTGAGGCACCCAAGGGCGTGCCAGCCTTTGAGGCACCCAAGGGCGTGCTTCTTGGCACGCGCTCCGAGTTTTGCTTCTTTGTAAATTACTATACATTTTAGCATTACTAAGCTGTCAAGTTTATAATATTATATTATCACCTGAACAAGGTGCCATGAACTTTCTGACTGCAGGTTACATTAGTAACTAAAATGGCATATGACCAAAAATTCTCTATTATGACTGAGGATGACAGCTTCCTTTGTGCAGTTTGTGCATCTGAGGGTGTTGGGAACTGATGCCAAACACTCCATTTTGAAAATAAAAACAGTCTGACGAAACATGGTGATGTGAGGCAAAGTGTCAAGCTAATAGTATAATAATCTAATAAAAATTATTTTTTGCAGACACATGACCAGAAAAAATTCATGGTAGAATGCAACGAGTGCTGGAACCGCCTCAGTAATGCTGTTATTACAAATTGTATGAGTGGGAAAGAGTTGGAGGGTAAATATTTAACATTACTGAAGCGGTTCCAGCACTCGTTGCATTCTACTGTGAATTTTTTCTGGTCATGGGTTTGCAAAAAATAATTTTTATTAGATTGTTACACTATTAGTTAAAGACTAGCCAAGTGTTTGCCTCACCTCAACGTGTTTCTTCAGACTTCTTTTGTTTTCAAAGTGGGGTGCTTGTTATCAGTTCCAACCATTATCAGATGCACAAACTACACAAAAGAAGCTGCCGTCCTCAGCCATAACAGAGAATTTTTGGTCGTCTGCAGAGTGCTTCTTAGGTCACACACCAAATTTCAAGAGCACCAACCTTCCAAGAGAGCTCATTTTTTTTTTTTGAAAAGCTCTAAAAGTGTAATTTTTTTTGAAAATTCTATTAACAAGCAGATAATAGAACTACAATAAGGTTTTTCGACACTTTTTCTGTAGTTCCTTTCCAAATTCTTTCAATGCGAACTTTTCAATCTGTCTGGATAGTGTACACCTATTGAGATTATAAATTTATATAGAACCCAATATAAATTCTGCTTGTGTAGAAGCAACAATTTGTTAAGTATCTGTCAAGGGTTTATTGGGATGTGAAACATTGAGACATTTTTCGATTTTTGTTTTAGCTTGCATCTTATTTCATAACTTTGAGAGGAGTGTTTCAGATTGCTAATGATGCACTCTACTGATCTCCGGCTGAGGGCTGTAACCAAAACTGAGAATCATTGTATTGTCAGCCATGTACAGAAATGTACCGGTAATTATGTGTTACCATTTTGTGATTGTTTTTCTTGATTTATGCATAATGGCATTTGGATTTAGAGTATCCAATAAGAATGCCTGTGATTTGGCTCCCAAACTTCAAGTATCGAGTTCATTTGTAGTCGTTTCAGTTACCGTTATGCTACGGCATTGTTTTACACGTACCTGTATGGTTGGTTGGTTGGTTTTGTTTGTTGTTTCGTCTCCTTGGATGGATCTCAACTGCATATGTCTATTTCTCATGGAGGTTATATAGATGAACTTGCTGGACTTTATTGTTTTACTGTCAGTTGATTGGTATGGGATGAGCTAAACGAACTAATGCGCTCGATCTCCAATAAAATTTTTGCTTCTGTCATATATGTAAGAATATTTTATTATCCTACTTTGAGACAGACGGTGATTTAATAAAAACTTTAGGATTAATTACAGTCAGACCCTCACAGTATTGGAAGTGTGTAACTTAACACTCCTGAAGTTTGAAACTCTCCCTAGACTACTAACACTGTTAGTAAGGGTTAGTTATTTTTACTCTCTTTTTTTACTAAAGTGCACTCTTGTCCCTCAAATTTTTATTCTACCATCATCATTCCCATTAACCAGCACACTCCCTCTCTCTCTTTCTCTCCTCTCTCTCTCCCTATCCCTTTCTCTCAGTCTCTCTCTCTATCCCTCTCTCAGTCAGAGAGGGAGCGTGAGTGACTGAGAGAGAGGATAGAGAGGGAGAGAGAGGGTAGAGGGAGAGAGAGAGAGTGCTGGTTAAAAGGAGGAATGGGGATAGAATATGAATTTGAGAGACAAGAGTGCATTTTAGTAAAAAAAGAGAGTGAAAATAACTAATCACTAATAGTGTTAGTAGTCCAGGAGATTTTTTGAGAGTTTCAAATTTCAGAGATTTTAAATTACACACCTCTAATACAATATTATAGGAGTATATTATAGGGGTCTGACTGTAATTAACCCTTAAAAACCAAAAACTTTATATACAGCATTGGGCAAAGGTAGAGGGATGCCATGCAAATGATTTCAATGCTTATCATTATTAATCCATAATTGATCTATTTATTATTGTCCCTTCAATTATGCACTTGCTATATGACCTTCCTCCTCTGTGATAATGCCTAGCATCCCAATGTGCGCCAAAATAAAACGTGGAAAACAATGGAAGCCATTTTTCTTGTACGAGAGGATCTCCTACATGGTTCACTGAAAGAAACACCAAATAGCACCAATGGGTACTAAAACACACATCGCAAACCACACTTGTCAGCATTCTATTTAACCTAAACGTCAACTACAGAGGATCTTAGCCCAAGCTTGCTGTTATAATAGACAGTTACGCTCCGTTCTTGCATATAAGAGAACACTTGAAGCTTTCTTGTCATCTGCCAATGGCGATACCGAGGAATCCTTCTCGCTTGCTTGCGTCCGCCCTCGCGCTCTCTGTTCTCTCTGTCACAATGACAACAGCGACTGTTTTCTTCGAGGAGCGATTCGATGGTATGATACCTTATTTGTGATATCCTGCTCTCATTCTATTTGCATGTCATGCTTCAGTCTCTTATAATGAAATCCAGAAACAATCTTTATCATTCAGTATGATCCCCGCTCTTGCTGCAAAATCTGCCATATCTTCTACAACAACTAAGCCTTTTATCCCAAGTATTTGGGGTAGGCTACATGAACCAAAAAAGAATTACGCTGAATCGATCACTTTGATAGTCCTTCTCCATTCATTTATATCAAGTAATATCTCCTTATTTAAAACCTTCATCCATATTTTCTTCGGTTTTTTCTTCGTTCTTTTAACTTATCCTATATTGATAAACTCCCTTCGTCGAATTGGTGTATTTGTAGGTCTACGTTGCACATGACCAAACCATCGCAAGCGTTTTTCTCGCATCTTCTCATCGATGGGACCTACACCTATCTTAACACGAATATCTCAATTTCTCACTTTATCTCTTCTACTATTGCCGCATATCCAGCGGAGCATGCATATCTCTGTTACGTTTATTTTCTGTGAACTGCCATATCTTCTACTAGTTCAATTTATATTCAGTTTTTGGTGCCTGAACTTGAATTTTTAGCAGTACAAAGGCTACTAACTTGTTGTCCAATTTTAGTTGCTGTAAATTTTTGGGCAGCTTGAATTATCATTCATAGTAATATTTTATCTTCACTGCATATGTTTCTAACCTAAATCTATTTGAAATATATCACCGTCCTGTGATGTAAAAGATGAATGGGAGAATCGATGGGTAGTATCAGATTGGAAGAAGAATGAGAATGCGGCGGGCAAATGGAGCCATACTACCGGTAATTGGAGTGGATCAGACCCCAACTATAAAGGTAAATTCTTTTGTTTTTGCAATTAAATTTGACGATACTTCTTTTTATTTGCAAATTTCATTTAGTTACTTCTGGATGCATACATACATACAGGCATTCAGACAACTGAAGACTACAAGTATTACGCCATTTCTGCCGAGTTCCCAGAGTTCAGTAATCAGAACAAGACCTTAGTATTCCAGTTCTCGGTTAAACATGAACAAAAACTCAACTGCGGTGGAGGCTACATGAAGCTCCTCAGTGGAAATGTTGATCAAAGGAATTTCGGTGGTGATACCCCTTACAGGTAATTGAATGATTAGGATCCAAATGTTACCAGATGCATTATAAATCCATTTTCTAGATTATATATATACTCAAACTTGCATATATCTTAAATTTCATTGTATGTATCGCACCGTGTATGTTACGTGTGCATATAATGTATCGCTATCCAGACATACGCAAAAGTCCATCTTAGAAATTGCTATAACTTTGGCATCTTAACTTTGACCGAGTTTATTCCATTGTCATTAGAAAGATGATTCATTAAACTACAATTCTTCTAACCTATCCAAAAATAGCTTGGAAATTCATCACTTGTTACTGTACTACGTCAGTAGTTCAGCAATACCATGTCTATGGTAAAATAATATACTCTGAGATACCTGAGACATGAGAATTGCAGCATGATGTTCGGGCCAGATATCTGCGGGGAGACTTCTAAAAAGGTTCACGCAATTTTGTCGCGCAATGGAGAGTACCACAAGATCAAGAAGAATGTTCCATGGGACAAGGACCAATTGACTCATGTGTATACATTCATCATTCACCCGGATGCATCATATAGCATCCTTATCGACAATGAGGAGAAAGAGTTTGGGAGCTTGTTTACCGATTGGGATATTCTTCCTCCTAAAGAGATCAGAGACCCCGAAGCCAAGAAGGTAACCAAATGTTTTCTATTTTAAGAGGAAATTGATTGTGCAACATCTGAATAAAACTTTTGTCAGTTTAGCCCGAGGACTGGGATGATAGAGCATATATCTATGATCCTGAGCAAAAGAAACCAGAGGTATCGTGCTTATTTCCTCTTACGTATAGTTATCGTGATACTGTAGGATACAAGTCGTAAGTTCAAGCATGAATAAAAACTACTACCATTGTTTCCACCAAAGAGATAGCACGAGCTACATATTTTCTACCTCTGCACTAATATGCTTTTGTTGGTTAAAGGGCTACGATGACATTCCCAAGGAAATACCTGATCCTGAAGCCAACAAGGTATAGTGCTTAATTTGTTACTTTTGCATTCTTTAACGCCTGAAACAACTAGGGTTAATTGTAGTGAGACTCCCTGTACTATAAAACTTAGTACAACTTATTATCTCTTAACTTCAAAACTCGCATTTTAATCTATGAACTTCTAACAGTGTTAGTCAATAGTTTGTTATTCTCATCAGTATTTAAATTGAATTGCAATATTTTTATGAAAATCCCATAATACCCTCTTCTTCCTAACTTTAAACACTCATCCTAAATGAGGGACAAGAGGTGTTTTGGGGTTTGTATAAAAAAATATGTAATTCAATCTAAACAGGGATGAGAATAGCAAAAAAATTAGAAGTTTAGGAACTAAAATGCAAGTTATAAAATTAAGGAGTAATAAATTACACTATTCATATAGTACAAGTGCAATTAATCCAAGCAACTAATAATATTTATCTCACAGCCGGAAGATTGGAATGATGAAGAGAAGGGTGAATGGAAAGCACCGATGATCCCAAATCCTGAATACAAGGGACCCTGGAAACCGAAGGTTTGAGAATGAAAATATATTGGTCCTTGAAATATCGCTAAGTATGGAAATAAAAAAAAAAATAAGAGCATGAATTGATTACTTTTCCTTATTTTCTATCAGAAAATTAGGAACCCGGATTCCAAAGGAAAATGGGAAGCTCCAATGATCGACAACCCAGGTCTTGTATTTGCTCATATATGCAATATTTTCGAATCGAACGCATCCTTTCTTAATAAAAATAAAAAAAAATAAACCAATATGACATGATCATTACTGTATGCAGAATACGAAGAGGATCCAAATATTTATGTTTATCCGAATTTGAAATATGTAGGCATTGAGTTGTGGCAGGTAAATATTTTCTCTAACTTAAATGTTGCTCAGGCTCCTCAAGCTACTAAGTTAAAGATTTTTATGTAACAGGTAAGGGCAGGTACCCTGTTTGATAACATTTTAATCTGCGACGATCCTGAGTATGCTAAGAAATTTGCTGAAGAAACATGGGGCAAGTCGAAGGATGTATGTTTCTTGTGTACGCTTCGAAAAAAACCTCTCTTTTCTACTTTTAGCTGGACAATTCACCAGAAAGTGTTGTATTATGTAGGCTGAGAAGGAAGCATTCGAAAAATTTCAAAAGAAAAATGAAGAAGAGGTACGAGACTAGTCTCTTATACTAATCCTTGTATAAATAGGAGTATTATTGTACTGAGTGCCATCATTTTTAAATTTCCGTTTCTTTATTAACTAATTATCATGCCATTTTCTTAATTAATCAGGAAGGTGTTCTTGCCTCAGCAATCGTAAGAAATTAACTGGAAGTATTATTTTTCTCTTGCTTTACATTGTTTCAGTACCAAGTGACATAAATTTTTTTTCTTTTTTCGGGGAATATTTTTTTTGACTAGAATGATGAATCCGATGATGAACCGGATGCTGAAGAACCTGATTTCTCGAATGATGGGGATGAGGAGAAAGGACATGTATTGTTTCTGCATTACAGTTTGCTGGAATGTTTGAATCTAATTTATTTATTCAACTCATTTTGGTTATTCTTTGTTTCAGGATGAACTCTAAATAGCTTCTTCAGAAGAGATTTCTGAACAAGGATAATTCTTCTGGTCACGTTACTGATATCAATTGGTTCAATAACTGTGTATTGTTTGTGCTCGAGAAGAACAGTTGAAACTAGCCTGATTCATATATACTGTGTCGGAAATGGAATAATCTATGCAATATTTCAATTGTTATGTTCCATAAATTGAATTTGGAAAGTCTTGATGATTTGTGTTTTACTCATAAGACCACTCTAAGTTTCCCAAAATTCAAGATTTTTAGAGGTTTCTCTTTGTACTCGGAGATTGTAGCACCTTGATAAGCTCTAAAATGAATATGCACTTGCTACTAACTTAAATAACGTACAACTCAATATCCATCGATAAGTTTGAGTTAAAACTACAGTTGTTTTCCTATTCTTCATCAGAATTTGACATAATCTTCTCTATTCTTCACCAAAATCTGAGTTTTCAGACAATGACTAGTGCTACTATACTTACCATTACTTTGGAGAAGTGCTTCGTTTGCTAATAGTGACGGTACAATTGATACTACATTTATATTGCTCTCAATGGCCAAGACCAAAGCAACTGTTACCCATGAATCCAACTGCTAATCTAGTTTTTTTTCTTCATTGCATAACTTACATGTTGTGACAGTTCATATGAAATTAATTATATGTGCAGATAGTTCATTACCATTATTTTCATGCAGTTATTATCTATTTTAATAATACATGTAATTCTCCTCTAGTGAAAATAAATGATATACATGAGTTAAAATATAAAAAACTAAGAAATTATTGTATTATTCTTACAACTTCATTACTAATAATAGTTGTAATTAGCCTATTTTTTCATATTGCTAGTTGAAATGATAATATTATTAAAGGGAATCAATAGGTTATTACTAAATACCTATCAAACTAAGAGATGACTTTTGTGATAAAATATGAAAACTAATAGATAAGGAAACGATGAATATTGTGAGAAATACATATATCATTGCAAATGGCTTTTATAAGTCCAAATACATCAAAACAAATTACTATGATCATTTTGCTATCATGAAAATTGAAATTCTTTCAAAGTTATTTGCATTTTTTGGTTCGGAATAAGTATGGAGATGTATCACTAATACTCATTACGATTTATTTTTTTTCGCAATCAGACCCTAGAACATAATGGAGTTAATCCACATTATGATGGAGTTAATCCACAGTACTGCTAATCTTGTTTTTTTTCTTTATTGCATAACTTACATATTGTGACAGTTCATATGAAATTAATTATATGTGCAGATAGTTCATTACCATTATTTTCATGCAATTATTATCTATTTTAATAATACATATAATTCCCCTCTGGTGAGAATAAATGAAATACATGAGTTAAAATATAAAAATCTAAGAAATTATTGTATTATTCTTAAAACTTCATTACTAATAATAGTTGTAATTGGCCTATTTTTTAGATAATTTAAATAAGTACTTTTCATACTCTTGACTATTGAAAATCATATTGATAGTTGAAATGATAATATTATTAAAGGGAATTAATAGGTTATTACTAAATACCTATCAAACTAAGAGATGACTTTTGTGATAAAATATGAAAACTAATAGATAAGGAAACGATGAATATTGTGAGAAATATATATATCATTGCAAATGGCTTTTATAAGTCCAAATACATCAAAACAAATTACTATGATCATTTTGCTATCATGAAAATTGAAATTCTTTCAAAGTTATTTGCATTTTTTGGTTCGGAATAAGTATGGAGATATATCACTAATACTCATTACTATTTATTTTTTTCGCAATCAGACCCTAGAACATAATGGAGTTAATCCACAGAATGATATTACACATATTAAAAATTGAATATACCACATAATTTTAATTCCTAAAATATCCTCTACTTCTTCTTTTATTCTCATACAAGAAACCCATTCACTTGTTCTCATGTCTCATCTAAAGACACCATCCTTCTATGGCATTCTCAATCTCTCTTTATGATATTCCCAAATTAATTTATATTTCTTCATTTTTATCATTAATTTTTTGTGCAGGTTGTCTTTGGAAATTAGATTGGATTTGAGAATTAAATTGTATTGATCTAAATTGACTAGGAGCCTCTTTTATTTTGGTTACTAATGGGATATGTCTTCTATAATAGAGCTTTCACTACTATCATGACATGGAGTAATTGAAGTTTTAGTTTCGATGTCATATATGGAAGTATAGGGCCAAGAAGACTACACACAAATCCAAATACATCCAGTACTGATTACTCAGATAGCAAGGTTAATTTCCTCATGCGCTAATAGAGAAGAAGGGCTACAGTAGGGGAGTTTCTAGAGGGGCACACCATTTTTTACTAGTGAGCCCACTTAAAATTTGTTTTTATATACAATTTTGCCATTTAAATTTTAGAGAAAAAATGCCCTCATCTTCAACCTCGCTATTCTCTCTCTCATTTCCTCCACCATCATTACCCTTCCGTCGCCGCCACCCCTGTTTTCCTCCACCACTATGGTGGATCTCTCTCTTCTATCTCTCGACTCTCTCTCTGAATCATCCCCTAAGAAATTGCCAGTCGATCTCTCTCCTCCTTCAACCTCTCTTGAAGGAGAGAGGCGAGACCCCACAAAAAATTGTATTTTTTTCATAAAAAAGATCCGAAATTGGAAAAGAAATATAATCGTTTCTCTTTTCGTTCTCGTTTTCGTTCCTCTCCCTTTGAATCGATCGATCTCGGAGATGTCATCGGATATCGAGATAGTGGAAGAGGGGAGGGAGGAGGAAAGGGAGGGGAGTTGGAGGCCTTGAAGATGAATTTGGATCCACTAGTCTTTTTGATTTGGACTAGACAGTCCGGATCCGATAAGGTGGATCCAAAACTATAAGTCCGGATCCACAATAAAGGATCCGAACTGTCTAGTTCAGAACTTATTGTAATGTTAAGAGAAAAATAGGAAAATATAGTTTTTGAAATTTTAGGTGTGCTCACTAGAAAAAACCCTTTCTTTTTAAAAGTGAGGGTGGGCTTACTAAGAAAAGTGGGCTCCCCAGGAGAAAAGGTGTGCTCCTTTGGAAATTCCCCTACAGTAGTCACTTTTCTGGGAATCATTCAACTTTTGTGGAAAAATGTGTCTTACATTTTATGTTTTATGATATGGTCACACCGTCTGCAAAAATTGTACTGTTCTCGGATTTCAATGAGATACGATGAAATTTCCTACAATGCATATTCAACTTCCTCTGTTTATTTCGTGTTCATGGGGGTAATCTTTTGTCCTTCCGTTTAAAAAAAAAAAAAAAATAGGAAAGGAAAATAGAAGACATCAAGTTCCTAATCAAGAACTTCTTCCTTCATTGGATGGTGGAGAGTATGGACAGTGAAAGAACAACTTTATGTTCGTGTCATGAGGATCACTGACCGGCTTGGCTTTCCAATAGTCAACTATGGAAGGGCTCCATATGTTCGTCAAGAAACAAGTTCAAAATCCAAATCAGAATAACCAACTGGGCAACTACTTGAATGTGGAGAGGATCAACGATTCATTGAGGAAGTCACCAGCGTCTTCGTGCGCGCACCTGATGGCCACATATCCCGCTTGTGTCATTATTTTCATTTTAGTAGTTCTCTATGCCATACCAACAAGCACTACATTTTAGCTGTACGTACATACTGATCAACCGTCGACGCCTCCACATCCTCTCTAGATTTGGTTGCCACAGTCGAATTCCACCACCAATAAGCCCCTTCGATTCCAGCTCCAGCCCTTAATTTTCTTTTTCTTTTTTCTTTTTAATTCTCAACCATCTACTTCACATATTTGAGTTTAGGGTAAATAGGCCATCTGGAATCACATTCACTGTACATGATATTGAATTACATAGTGTTTTTCCTCCACTTACGTTTCAAGGAATTTAATTGCAATTTTTTTGTTTTTTTTGTAAAAACTATTAATGATGCAGCCTCCATGATATTGAAATTGTTATTGCGACTAACACTTGTACTTTCATATTGAAGATCAATATTTTGTGTTTTGCTAAGATGAAAGAGACAAATATGTAAATATTCCTTAATAGGGAGGGGTTTCAATAAAATTCCTTTTCTGTATTATAGGGAATTTCTCGAGGGGCACACCATTTTCCCTAGTGGACACACCTTCTCTTTTGAAAAGAGAGGGTTTTTCCTAATGAACACACTGATAATCCCAAAATATCCTCCCAGTTCCTCTTTCCCACGTTCTTAAACCGATCCATCTCTTCCTCTCTCTCCCAAAATCTCCAAAAAGCGATCTTTTTCTTCCTCTCTCTCTCCCAAGCCCTCTCTCCTACCACAACTAGATCCCCGGTCGTTGTCGTCGCTCCCCAGGCCACCGTCGCCCAGTTGTCGCTGCCGCTCCCCAAACCGCCATCGCCCGATTCCCGGCCGCCACCACCGGTCGTCACCCGCCTTCTACCGATCGTGAGAGGAAAACCTAAGTTTTTGAGAAAAATGTTAAAAAATGAAACCCTAATTTTTTAATGTTCATTTTAGCATTTTGATTTAGGAAAAAAAATATAAAAATGAGTGTTGATGAGGGTAGATTTAGTTAAAGGGTGAATAAATTGAATTTTTTTTTTAATTTCTTTACATTTTATTATGGTGAAATTAAAGGCTTCATTGGGTAAAAATGTTTAGAATTTATTGTTGTTATCGATAAATGATAGTTAAATTTTGTAATAGTGAAGTGCAAAATTTATAATGTGAATATTAATTGGTAGGTTTTTGTATTTGGATTAAATTGGTAAGTTTTGATGTTCGAATCGGAAAAAAATTGAAATCTAGATATTGTGTATTTATGTTATGATATTTAATAGATTTAGATAGACAAATATAACATATGGTGATATGTGATGGTTGACAATTTAAAATTTCATTGTGTAAATATAATTTTTGATGATTTACATATAAATCTGGCGCAACAATCCCACATTCGATCGACAACGTCGAATAGGAGGAAGAAAACGGGGATCTGTCCAATCGTCGATTCTAGCATTCCTGAAATCCGTAATGAACCGGATTCGCAGGTTGATGCTGCCACGAAGACTCTTTCATTACACATTCATCGAGGTGTATTGCAAGAAAGAGCGAGCATCAATGAGTCAGACTCGGAAGAAGAGGAAGTGCGGTCGATAAGTGGAGGACTGATTGATTTATCTGTTTTGAAGAGTTTTAAAACACACATTACTTTCCTTACATCTAAAAATGAGGTAAAACATAACAACTTGGATTTAAATTTTAAATGCGTAGTTGTTTATCTAAAATATCTTGCTTTGTTATCGTTTCAGGAACGAGATCCATTGCGGTGCATTAATCACATGAAAAAAATAAATACATGGTCTCTAAAATCTCGACAACCAAATACCCATTTTGTGCAGCACAACCGTAATTCCTCTTTATATCCGCTCATAATATGTTCTTATCAGTATATTAGTAGCATTGAGTTAACCGCATTTGTCAAGCGTTGGCATCCATAAACTAAAACCTTTCACTTGTCTTTTGGAGAAATTATGATCTCTCTCGATGATGTAGCATGTCTCCTTGGTCTGCCGGTTAGAGGAAAGTCTGTTAGCCTTCTAGACAAAACGGATGTGCTCATTGCGGTTGAGCAACTAACTCACTCATTGAGTGTCAGGTATAATGAAGTTTTTGAGGAGCTGAGCAGGAAAGATGAAGCTTCAGTGCACCTTGATTAGCTAAGGGAACGGTATAGCAGTGTGACAGATGCAGATTCAGATCAGAGAATATTATGTGCTGCACGAGCATACTCGCTTTATCTTCTCGGGTGCACACTATTCGGGGACAAGAGCATCACAAGGGTCTTTATTGACTACCTTGCACTTCTACATGATATCAAGAACGTGCATGCATATACCTGGGGTGAAGGAGCTCTAGTGTATTTGTACAGCAGCTCGATCTTGCCTCACGAGCCCATGTGGCACAGTTATTTGGATATTTAACATTGTTGCAGGCATAGATCTTCGCACACTTTCCGTCATTAATGTCAGTTTTAAATAGTGGATACAGACCTGACCAGCCACAAGCATGCCGATGGTTGAGCAGACGTGACAACAATGTGACTTTGGACCATGTCAGAGCTATTAGGGAAAGGCTTGACACGCTCACAGTCAACGAGATTAGACAATTTTAAAATTTATTTGGTGTTTATTTATAACCGATAATAATATCATTTTTATGTATTGTTTTTAAATATCATGACATTGCATGTCACATGGGACCCATATCGGCCTTTTAGGGATACCCATCCACTTCAGGAGGTTTCCTTTTATATGGGTACATTGAAGATGAAGTACATTATCGAGCCTTATCACCATGTTCGGGTGTTAAGGCAGTTTGGGCGTCGTCAATACATTCAACCTCCACCATTCACTCCAATAAGGAAAAAACGTGGACTTACAAGCAAAATCTATTTGATGACATATGGACATCTGAGAAAATGTGGCTGAGTTGGTTGGATCATGTACTCACACAGGAGCATTAAGGCATAGACGCAGGCAACCCGGGAGAGTGCACGCCTGATTACATGTCGTGGTTTGATAAGCTATCTCAACGCTTTATTGTCCATCCACTCAAGTCTCAAATCGAGAGGGGGCGCATGATGTCCCGCAATCAAATACTGAAAAGGTAAGTCTTTGGTTTTAGGCTTTCTGTTATGTGATTTTATCAAATATATTCATAATTATATTTGCTTTTTCATAATATAAACAAAGAATTAACCAAGCTATAACAATTATTGATCTTTTTCTGGCGCAAGGCGAGACAACAAGCAAAAAGCATCCGAACTTGCCATATAATGCACTCATGAAAATCAAATCAGTCCTGACAGAGTGCACACAACCTGAGGATACGACTGCATCACAACGTGAGGATCCGCCTATATCGCAGACCCCCACTAAAAGTCTAAGTTCTACTAGATGCCGTCAACTCATTAGGAAACAACATAGACATTAAATTTAGTTGGCTTTTGATGTTTGTTCTTATTAACATGAATGTTAAGTTATAACCTTTGAAACCACAAAGACGTTATGTTTAATTGTACTTTTGTTTAAGACTCTAATTAGCTTGATCCAGAATGTTTTAACTTTCTAAACGTGTTTGACAAGAAATTATCTTTGCTTGGGTTATGGTATATATTTTTTTGTGTTGGAATTGATCTTGAGCCTCATGAGTTACTTGTATCTTTAAAAGTATAGTGGACACTGGATTCATTACAAATTCACTGCATGTATCATTTGTAACACTGTGTCCGAGCCAACAATGCTAGATAAAATTATTGGTATTCGGGGTGTCCATACCGGATCAAAGAGAGGAGAATGACATGCTGAGTATCCTCTATCCAGATTTATAGTCCCTGATATGTTATGGTTGATCCAAGTTTATAGTCCCGGATCAACTATTGCTGATCCGGCACTGGAAACCTGGATAGAGGAGAATGAAATGCGAGTATCCTCTGTCCGATTTTACAGTCCCAGATCAACTATTTCTGATCCGGGACTGTAAACCCAGACAGAGGATACTCGCATTGAAGATCACATCGGTCCGGGTTTACAGTTCCGGATAAGCTATAGCAAATTCTGGCTTATAGTGTCAGATATACTATAGACGATCCAGGATTGTAAATCCAAACAAAGGAGACTCACATGTTAGTCTCCTCTGACTAGGTTTAAAGACCCTGATCAACTATAGCTGACCCCAGTTTATAGATCCGGATCTGCAATAGCTGATCCGGAACTGTAAACCCGGATCAACTGTCCGGGTTTACAGAACCGGACCAGCTTAGTTGATCCGATCTTACAGTCCCAGATCACCTATATCCGGGATTACAGACCTGGATCTGCAATAGTTAATCCGAGTTTACAGTCCCAGATCTCTTATTTTAAGTCCGGTCTATCTATGCCGAGCAGTAGAGTTTTGCAAGTCCAACCATGGTATATTTGATTACAACCCAACACAATAAAGTGATTGTCAGCACAAGCTATTTATATATCTCGAATAAACTTCACATATGATCAGTTAAGATTTACAAAAAATTATTAGATGCGGTCTACATATAATGCATAACGTATTGAATAATTTAGATACCAGAGTTATCACAAAATTATTCAATACGGTTTACTTATCATGCAGACCATATCTTGTATTAGCTTCACATATAATTTAGATGCCAACGTTAGAGTTTACAAAAAAATTATATACATAATGATTTAAACCATCATATCATGCATAGTTAGTTTCCCGCTCTTTTTCAAGAAAAGCAAAAACAACACAAAATGATATATTAGTAGATGTTACGCCAACTATCTCCAGTAACGGGTATTTATATCTGTTGGTTTTAAAGGTACAATCTAGTATGATAACTCCTGGAAATGCACGTAAAAGTTCCACACAAACCGGACGAGCCTAAAAGAGGTCAGTTACTGATTCAATTTGGTTACTGGTTCGATACCACTCAATGTACTTGCACTCTGAAATTTTTAAAAACAATTGGTGCATTTGCGTTCTCCCACTCTGTTTATTAACCCGAAACTTGTGCCGTGCATTGTATATTGTCTTCATTGTCGATGCATTCTTTGGATCCTTAAGCTTCAAAAATATCAGGATATCTTTTGGTCGTATATGACATTTAAACATCTCCTTTACAACAGAGGTCTCGCTTTGTGATAGTCTTTCTACATAAGAGTGTCCTTCAAGATATTCTGCTGCAGAATGATTATGCAAATCGAAAATAACCATCAATTTCCACTCAGACCCATCAACAGAGATCTGTTGACCCTTTAGCTGAAAAGGGCATATGTATTTTTTGCTACCCTTTAATCCTTCATCATGCTTTAATTTTTTGAATTTTGGACATCTACCTCTTTCACAATCAAAGCAGATTCTTCTCTTCTTATATTGGCCTCCACTATCAGATTTTGAAAGCATGATGACCAAACCTAATGTCCTTCTCGTATCACGGACCTAATTACAAAGCTCGTCTCGGTTTGTAAAAATCTACAATCACAATATTTCAGTTAGACATCTCCATCAAACATAAAACATTCAATATACATAATTTTCTATATCATCATATCTCACTTGTTGTGAAGGCTGAAGTATAATCAATAGCTAACTCGTTCTAAACTCGACTACAATGTGTTAAAGTATCATCTTGTTACCCCAAAATATATAGAATAATAAACAATAAGAATGACGTAAATAAGTAAAGGGGAAAAAAATGTCATGCGGGATATTGATCCCATATTGACATATTTCTGTCCGGGCCAAAAATCCAAACCATTCTTCGAACCCATTTCTATGCTAATTAAATCTAAAACTTAATTTAAAAAACTTTGAAATTCGAAGAGAATGATGGATTCATACTTCCAAAAATTTTTGATTGTCGATTGGAGCCAATATTATGTTGGCTTTTCCATTTTCTTCACCGTAGATCAATCAACAAATAAAATTACTCTTTTTTTGGAGTTTTGGCCGATGAAAGAGAGGATTTAAGCTAATTTTCGAAGTGATTTACTGAAGGGAAGCAAGCAATCAAGATGAGGTTGAATGAGAGGTTGAAGGAGAGCTGGTTGGAGAATTTCTCCCCTTTTCTCAGAAGGAAAAAAAAGAGGGGGAAATTCTATTTGCACCCCGCTATTTACTCTTCCTGCCCTGGTTACTCTCTGCACCGAACTTCCATTTTGAAATATGAACAATTTACTCTCGGCGCACAACTTATTTTCCAATTTTGCCCTTCACTCCCTTGCACCACTCCGGCCATCCTCTCCTTCGTGTTCTTGGCTCGCTAGCTATATCACATCGTCCCCCTGCACTCCGACGACGACGACGCCGCCGCCGCCGCCCCCGCGATCCACCCGAAAGTCGCGTCTCCGGCCGCGTGGTTGTGGGACCGGCTGACAGCTGTAGCCGCGAGGAGGAGGAAGAGGAGCGAGAGGACCTTCGTCGCCGCCATCGGAATCGAGATCAAAATTCAAAAACTATTAATATTATTTTTTGGAGAATGAGAGATTTGAGAGAGAGTGAAGGGGTGCGATGTGATATGGCAAGGGAGTGAGGGTGGTGGTGGAGGCGCTCCACTCCGGCCATCCGCTCCTTCGTGTCCTTGGCCCGTGCCATGTCGAGGGCCTCCTCCATTATTTTCTAGGGTTAGGGTTTCGGATCTGGGCGGAGCTGAACGTGGATCGAGAAAAGAGAGGAGCGAGGTGGGCGGATGGGTGGTTGGGTCGGCCACTAGGCTGAGATCGCGGCGGCGACGCTGGGGTGGATCGCGGGGGCGGCGGCACTGGGGTGGATCGCGGGAGCGGTGAAGGGAAAATTGTAAGGGTAATTTAGTCTAAAAAAATAATGGTAAACTTGCAATTATTTGTAAATTTTAAAATAGTGCGTCAAGAGTAATTTTCAGTGTGCAAATATAATTTTCCAAAAAGAAGCCAACATTGAGAAGATGAAGGAGATGATATTTTTTGGAATATAATTTTAATGACATTCTGGTAAATATAAGAAAAGATTCAAGTGGTCTAGAAAAAAAGTTGTGCCCCTCGAGAAATTCCCGTATTTTATTAACATTTTAGGGAGGAAAAAAATTAAAAAAGAAAAAGAAAAGAAAAAGGAAACAGATTGAAGAAGACTGTGTCTCATAATTTGGCGAGCCGACCCAATTTCGCTCCTCTCATCATCACCATTTCAACTCGAATCCTCCCTTTTCTGAGTCTCTCTCTCTAGATAATCAGATCTCTTTAGATCGCGGCATTGATTTCGAGATCCTCTCTTGAACTTCTCCATGAGCTCGCCATTCATCCACCAGATCTAGAGCTATTCTTCACTACTCACTCGTCCAATTTTGAGCTGATTTAGGTTTAATTCGATATAGTGGGATCGATTTTGTGAAACCTAGGGCTATATCTGATCTTAATTTGGTTGAAATTTGTCTGTGATTATTCAGGTAGCTGGCGCGATGAGCAAAGGGATCTTCGACGGCCTGCCGCTTCCGGCAGATAAAGAGGTGAGCGATTATTAATGGTTCAGATTTGACGAGTGCAATCAGTTTGATAATTTTGGTGAAAAACGAACTGATCAATTTCGCATCTCTAAGAAATAAGATCAATTTCGTTACTGCTTTCTTGAATTTTCTTAATTAGTAAGAAATCGTAAAGGGCAGCGGAAACTTTGTATAGCAAATGGGCCTTGCGATGTTTTATTATTATTATTATTATTATTATTATTATTATTATTTAATTTTGAGATTAATTGGTGGAGGAAGACTCCAGTTTGTTTCATAAAAAAGCTAAAAAAAAGTATTTAAAAAAAAAAGCAATATCTAAGGCCTTACTTGCAATGGATGTACTTGCCATCATTTCTGATCCTTATGATTTTCAGTTTGAATAATTATACAGAATGAGTAGTTTTATAGCTCTCAATTTGAACAAATGTATTTGAGTGGACTTAAATTGGCCATCAATGCAATATTCTCCTGGTGCATTATGGAATTATCAGTTTTTTGGAGCATAGTAATTTGCCTGTCAAGTGTCATGCATGCAAGTTTAGCAATTTTTTCTGTTCATTTTTCTTTTACTTCTAAACATTGTCATAATTCAAGCGACATTGACTGGTTGGATTGCTCGGTTCAGAGTTGTCAATGTTATTGTCCGCTGCCGACAGCATTGCATATATTTATGTCTACTCAGTTACTGTGAAATTTAGCACATAGGTATAGTTGGGATACCTACCATATTATCTTACATAGACATGGATACAACACATTGACATGCAGAAAATTCTAAAAAAACACACATGATTGACACAACACTACCTCATGACAGAAATCCATGCTACATAACCTACTTCCATGAATTGATTTCAGGGAACCTGATAGAAAAAACCTTCACTGATATTAATTTGTTGTCTACCATCACAAAGGTGTTTCTGGGGTTCCTGATATATATATATATATATATATATATATATATATATATATATATATATATATATATATATATATAGAGAGAGAGAGAGAGAGAGAGAGAGAGAGAGAGAGAGAGAGAGGCTAAAATTAAGGGTTTTGGCATTGGTAAATTGATGAAATTCTGGATCAACTTCAGCAACAAGAAACCTAAAAACATCTGTTTATTCAAATATCAATATAGCTCAGGATTGTTTAAATTGCTCAGTTGCCTACTAAATAATCCCCTCATCTATTTGGTGAAGGAACTCTAGTACACCCGTGAGCTTTTTAGAAGCATTCTGCATTAGGTAGTGCTTTTGTTTTCAATTTTGAAGAAAAGACTGCATTAACTATTTGGTTTATCGTCCTACAGACTCAAACAGTAGTTTTAAATAATAATTATGAAGCTATTTATTTATATAGCTTTCGTTAGACATGGAGGAACCTATTTTATGCTCTCAGCAATCTCTCCTTTGTCTCATCATATCTTTTCTTGCTGATGCAGTATCTGAGAGAAGGGCTCTCAAGAATAGATGAAAGCTGGGCGGCTGCGCGGTTTGATTCTTTGCCTCATGTGGTTCATATTCTGACATCAAAGGATCGAGAAGGTGAAGTGCAATTCTTAAGGGAACAGAGTGATCTTGTTGAGGATGTGGTGGATGAAGTTGTGCATGCCTATCATCATGGTTTCAATAAAGCAATCCAGAACTACTCCCACGTTAGTCCTGGTTATAGGATATTGTTATTTCTTAGCATTATTTTTATTAATTTGTTTCTAATCTTATTTTTGTTGAGCCTGCTGATGGTTGATGTCTAATGTATGAGTTCTTGAATTAATTCACCTGCATCTTTCTGTGTTTCTTCCTTTCTAGATACTGCGATTATTTAGCGAATCTGCTGAAAGCATTTCCATTCTAAAGATTGATATGGCAGAGGCGAAGAAACTTCTAGGTTCTCGCAATAAACAACTGCGCCAACTGTGGTATCGATCGTTGACACTACGCCATGTACTGTCTCTGCTAGATCAAATTGAAAGTGTAGCCAAGGTCTGTTCTGCATGAGGGGTTACTTGACTATGCCTACTACCATCTTTATATGCTAGAAGACCTTTTAATAATGGTTCACTTATTATATGCCAGAAGACCTTTTAATAATGGTTCAGATATTATATGCCCTGAGAATTATTAATTACTTTTTCGTATCTTTCATGATGGCTGTTTCTGTCATTTTATTGATAAGGATCATCATGCAGTTGCATTTTTTTTGGGATTTAAGGGATTTTTTCCAGGAAATATTATTTTCGGTTCAAAATGATTTAGACCCTATAATATTTGTCAGATATTTCCAATATGATACGTGCTATGTTTCGGATTCCAATACCATAAAACATTGACCGATATAGATTTCAAGATTTTAAACCTTATAATAGAATTATAATCTGAAGCATTATAATTTTAAAGTTTTGTAGGAATTCTTTTAGGACTATAAAACAAACTAAAAGAGTTCTAATCGTGCATATTTTCTCTGCTTCTAAATCTTCCACGAAATGTCTTTAAAATAGGTAACACAAAACTAAAAAGGGATATTTCAAACCTTGCTCCAATACTGGATACATGGAAGTGATTTCCTTGCAGTTGCAGGATGCATGTTGGTCTATTAGTGAGGAGGCTAGGTCAGTACATTTGATCAACCTAACGCAACTTACGGCTACTGTACAAAATATAGACCATAATTATCATTCAGAGCTATATTTCATTACAACTTTTTGCAAATTTGTGCTCAATTTCGTATGTGGCAATTCCGAAAAGATCTCGTAGTTAGATGGGGAAGAAACAACATGAATCGGATTGGTTGATTAATGTATCAAGAATTGGATTTGGTTAGACAATACGTGGTTGGTAGGGATGATGATGGGCACATCCCGCTAATTTTTGGCCCGTCTTGTTCAAAAATTTGAGTTAAAAATGAAAATTTCATTTTTCTAATTCAAAATTTTGAATAGGGCAGGCCAAAAATTGACCCGTGGACGTGGCCATTCACATCCCTAGTGGTTGGTAAACAAGGATCGCTTTTTTAGCTAAGTACGGAATGTATTGTCAAATATTCAATGATTCTACAAGATCTATTTTCATTCAATTCTGCATATAGGAGGTTCTCTTACAGATAACTTCCATTGATAAGAATAAATTGATTTGTTTAGGTGTTTCTTAAATTTCATAAATTGATTAAGTTACTAATGTTTATTACAGGTTCCTGCTCGTATAGAGAAGCTAATCGAAGATGGACAATTATATGCTGCAGTTCAGTTGCATGCTCAATCAGCATTGGTGCTTGAGAGGGAAGGACTTCAAGTGGTTGGTTCCTCTGCTAAACTTCTAATTTTTTAGGCTTCCCACATGGCTACCGGCTTCATTTAAATGTTTTATGTTTACATAGATGAATGCATATCATATTCCCTCTTCTGGACACATTTCAAGTCTACAAAATGTTTTTGGATGATTGTTCTGTAGTTGCATGAGCTTGAACTGCATAACTAGTAAGGTAGGTTAACCAACCTGCCTATTGGTTTATTGGGTTCTATGCCAATTCCTCTCTTCTACATAATTTTCTTGGCCAGGGATTAGGCATTCAAAGTTCAACTGGTCATGTCTTTTCTCAAATTTATAAACTTTTCAAATGGTTTTCTATTGTGGAAATATAAATTATTTTCCAGAACATGTGCTATGGTTGTGAGTTGTATACTCTAAAGTCTAAACTGTGGCATTTATATCCTGGCATCGCAGCTATGACTGCAGGTTTACATTCTTTTAGTAGTTTAACATTTTTCTTCATGAATGACAATCGATAAATTAGGTTCTCTCATCTATCTTAACCGATGTTTATTTACATGATATATTTTTAGCTCCTTTTTCTTTTGTATTTGAGGTTGTGCCCAATTAGATTATAATCACATGCTGATGTTCCCAGGTTGGTGCTCTTCAAGATGTTCGATCGGACCTGTCAAAGTTACGTGGTGTATTATTCTATAAAGTTCTAGAAGATCTACATAGCCATCTTTACAACAAGGGAGTTTACAGGTATTGTTTCATTACTTATATCATTCTTATTGATTAAATGCTTCCTAAGTATATGCTTTGAAGTTTGGCTGAAAGTTCACCTAGCATCTTTCTGTAAATGTTCAGCCATATTAGGTTTCACTGTTTTTGTTGGCTATCCATTTCGTGCCACTAATTTTGCTTTTGGCTGAATGGTAAAACATAAAAGTGCTAAAGTCACTCTTCCATTGTGTGATTCTTTAAAGATCTTGCAATGGGGGTAGTTCTCCTGGGTCATGGGAAAATCTTTATTGATAAGGAAAATTTTCTACTGAATGCAATTTTTTTTCCTTTTTGGATATTTAGATTTTTGGGAAAGGAAAGAGAAATATCTTCTCCGTTAAAACTGAAAAATCAAGAGAAAAGTGTACTGAATAGCTTTTCCTTGTCCTTTTCCTTGCAATTTAAAGGACCCAAACTAACATGGTAAATCCTTGGGGGAAGAGTTTTGTTTTGCTAGTTTTTCCTTTTTCAACAAAACCAATCTTATTTTAACAGTATCTAAATTCTTTCGTGATATTTGATCACAGCCAGTGACCTTTAGATGTCAGTACATTTTCAATCTGCTAGAACCAAATTTTTGAATTTATCATGAAATGTAGCATTGCAAAACTGAGTATTTTCTGCAGTTCAGCTAGCTTGTTACCAGAAAGAGATGATGAGGCACCTACTGCCGCTAGCACTGCATTTTCTGTAAGCAGTTCACAGCCTCTTTCTAGGAGAACCAGATCAATAAAAGCTGATAATCGCTTTGGCAGTTCGTCATTTGGAGATGGATCTTTTCGGCCAGGTTCTATTGATGGAGGGTAGGGCTCAAAACTCAAAGGTGACATTTTTATTATTATATGCACATAATAATTCGGCCACATCACATTCTCGCGATGTTGGTATCAATTTAAATGTTCTTGCTAGCATTAACCAAGTTGGGAACCTAATGTGATGATCAAAGCAAGAATAAAAGAGGAGCTTCAAGACTTCCACCTCTTATTTATTTTGGTATCATGGCATCTGGAAAAATTGTGACAGATATCAGTCTCATGCTCAGATCAGAAAGGGGAATTGATCATTTTCTTTTTCTTATAGTTAGTATTCTCTCTTTCACCCTGTTTCTCTTCTTATAGATTTTGGGTGAATTTCAAATTTTGAATGAAGTTGGCAATTTCCATTCAAGAAGAATCCTTCACTTTCTTATCCATTTTGAGAAACGAATGAAGTTTCCTATTCAAAACCAAGATCAAATGTGCAAATACTAAAATACTTTGCAGACTTTATCTGATACCATTGTCAAGATGATTGAGTTCTTACTTCTCAAAGCCATGGATTGCTAGAAATTTTAAACTCTGCAGGTATCTTTAGGAAACTTTTAAGTTTCTTGCTCATGCTCCTATTGTTTTTTTTTTTTTTTCATAATCCATTTAATACCAAAGAATAACCAAAACTGACCAAGAATCAATATGTATTGAATGTAGCCAAGTGTTTAAACTTGGACCTGAAAACATTGCAGGGTAAGAACTATGACATCATCACTTGTACTGACATGATGTGCCTCCTGCAAGGGCCATTTGCTGGTTAAGTTATCCTAGGTTTAGAGGCATTCAAAAATCCTAAAAGGTTGTTCTTATGTCCAACCCCATTTTCTTCAACATTTGAGACTCATCCATATAAGATCATAGGTCACTTATCCATACTGATCCTCATACCCAAAATAATACTCAATCAAGTCTTTTTTGTGAGCATACGAGTGTAGCCTCTTGAAAACAAAAAATGAAACTCTAGCGTCTTTAATTTCTTCTCATCGATGACATTGAATATGTTTCCAAATATACCCTTCATTTTACACCTAATGACATGTAAATGTCCTTCCGTGTCATCAACCAGCATGATGGAGAATAGCTAATTTATTTACTGCTATAAGTACATCTCAATTGTTGAAGCATCACAGCCCTAACTTTAAAGGATAAAATACAACTAAGGCTTTTACCCAAGTATTTGGGTAGGCTACATGAACCAAAAAGAGAACCATGCCAGGTCGAGTACATGGATCATCCTCTCCACTCATTGCTATTGAGCAATATGTCTTCATCAATCAATACGTCTTAAAGGAATAAAACAAAACATGAAATTAAGTTAGCTTACATGCATATTTCAAACATAATAACTCTTTCCCTTGAGGACTATTATCTTGAAATTTAATATTTATTTAGCAAGAAGCATTCTAGTCAGGCTCACCTCCCATACTGCAGAGTCACGATTCTATTAGGTTCTCTTGGAATTTGTAGATCAGGGACATACACTAGCATTTTTTCTTTGTTTAACTTTTCGTTTGTTGGTTATAATGTCTGTTATATAAGTTCTTCTCTTGGAATTTGTAGATCAGGGACATACACTAGCATTTTTTCTTTGTTTAACTTTTCGTTTGTTGGTTATAATGTCTGTTACATAAGTTCTTTATTAAATTCTCTTTCATACTGACTTACGGACTTCGACACCAACCACTGATCAGATACAATTATCCTAGTTGTTTACCGTGGTAATGATTGAAGTTAAAACAATCTGTATGATCTTTTTTCTGTTATTCTAAGTGAAATGCCTATAACTTTCCTTTTCAGCTCTTCATTTGATGGCCATGATGATGAGAGTAGTCTGGAAATTGATGGTGGCGCCACAGATGGTGTAAATCCATCAGCAAGGACCCATGCTGGTGATGGAAATATGAAGGATATTAGAAGTGTTTCACGCCAAATTCCAGTGTGGCTTTCACATGCCACCCCAGATGAGTTTATTGTAAGACTATGAAATGCTGGTTATAGAATGTTTGGCCACTATTGTTAGTCATTTCTTTTTGCAGTAAAAGGAACTGAAATTTCATTTCCTTTTCTTTATAGGAATCAATGAAAAAGAGTGATGCACCCCTCAACGTGAAATATTTACAGTCGTTGGTTGAATGCCTTTGTATGCTTGGCAAAGTTGCTGCTGCTGGTGCTATGATATGGTATGATTTTGTATTTATATGTTATAATAAGTGGTTAATAATGGGTCTTGTTGCCTACTTATTTCTTCATTTATGTGAAGAGATTCTTTGACTGTAGCGTGATTTTTGGTTTATTTATCTTCTACATGGAGGATCATCAGTCATGGGTATCATACTCCCCTTTCCTGAAAAGGGAAAGAAAAATCCAAAAAGAAAAGAGAGGAAGGGGAAAAAACCACCACCACCACCACCACCCACCCATCACACAGGCATGCGTACGCGCACACACACTATAGGGTTAGTGGTTCCTACCTTTTGGCTAAACAATTCGTGTCTTACTTCATCCAACTGGCCCTTAAGTTTTTATGTCAAGGCCTTCTCTTTCTTGTAGTTCCCTTGAGAAGGAATCTGCATGATATTAGGCTGAATCTCTTTCTTATAGTTTCCATAGTCATTAAGTGACACCCAACTCATAGAGTATAGTTATTAGTAGCTTACTAAGGGTTGACTACAGGTTGATAACTATTCATGAAATAATTAATTGTCAAACTCTTTTGACTTATGCCCCCATTTTTATGTTAAACAGACGTTCATATATGATGATGATAATTTTAAGCGGAGGTGTAAACCATTTAGTGATGTTGGAGGAGGATATTAGTTCATGTATTCCTTTTTGAAACTTCTATCATTTGGCTTGCTATTGGAATCAATGGACAGAGGTTCTTTTGCTTATACTTTCTTACTCTGGCATTGTTGACTGCCATTTTTTTTTTTTGGTGAAACAGTCAACGATTGCGGCCTAGCATCCATGATATTATCATCTCGAAGATAAAAACACATGCATCACGGAGTTCATCAAGGTCATCCGTAGATCAGGCAACAAGGTCATCTACCGATTTACTTGATGCAAAAGGACTGCTAAAAAATTTCCAGATTCTTAGACAAAGAGGTAAAAATGGGACATCTTCTTTCGGAACACAATTGGCTGTTAGCCCAGTGCCTCCAGCATTGACGCCCATGGGAACAGCACAATCAGCAGCTAGTGAACTTCTTAATTCGACATTAGATTTTGTCATCCGTATACTTGGTAAGGCACCTGGATAGTTGCTTCTGTTTTGCTTAATCAAATTTATGGTTCCCTATCCCATTGCTTGCTTAATCTTGGACCACCGCCTACAAACAGAAAACCATGTTGTTGTTGGGGAGCTTCTGGAATCAAAATCATTTCAACAAGGTGACAATATAAACACGCCTAAGTCAATGAATGGAGACACAACTTGGAATCCAGATTCTGAATCTTCTCATGTTACTGGAGGCTTTAGTATAGGCTTTTCGCTGACTGTCATGCAGGTAGCTTTTAGTTGCAGTTTTCTCATAAGGATTTTTGGCTTCTACTTGTCTTAAATATTTAGTTTATTAAGAAGTCAGCTCATGTTCTATGTTCTTTGTTTGTTTTTTCTTATTTTGTGTCGAGAAAGAGTGAATGCCAGCAGCTCATATGTGAAATTCTAAGAGCAACTCCAGAAGCTGCAACAGCTGATGCTGCTGTCCAAACAGCCAGGCTTGCAAACAAAGCTCCTGTTAAGGAAAAGAGGCAAGTCATGGTGCATTTATGTACATATATAACAATAACATATTGCATGTGTGCTTCCTCCATGCATTCTAGATTTTCCTCTGCATCAAGACATCTCTCTTCTTCCTGATATTCTGGTGAGCTGCAAGATGATGGTGAGAACTGAGGACACAGTACAGTGAGCGATGAATCAATGAATAGTTATTTTGACATACAACTTACAATTGGTTTTTGTTACTGTAGAACACAAACTAATAAATTATAGTATCATGGGCTAGATTAGAAGTTTCTGAGGTCGTTAAATAAGTAGCAACTTACAAAAATTTCTAATTTGTTTATTGATATAGAGGGAAAATCTGTTAGAATTGCATGCATATAGCTAAGACATATGAACACAGTCATTCAAGTAGACTAGTAAATGTCAACCACATTTAAAAATAATTTTAGAGGACAAAATTATATGGCTCAACTCTCACCTCAACTTTAGATTTTTGGTATACTGACAGGGACTTAAGGCGGTACTTGAGCAGCCCAAGTGCAAATCCCACCGGGCACACACTTTATTGCAGATTTGCAAAAATATACATACATAGGGCTATTCCACTTAGTCTCTAGCGAGTTCTCTTGCAAGCCAATTTCGTTCGATTGCAGGACCTAGAAGGCCAACTTCACTGCTGTCGTTCTATTCGGCCCGGTTTCGGCCCCTGAAAAGAGTGCTTGACGTGCAAAGCATGTTAGAGAATAAACTTACACCCTCGCCCCTCACCACAACTTTGAAGTTTTGATGTAGTAGTAAAAGATTTAAGTAATAAGTCTATCATAAGTTGAGTGTCCAAGAGGTTTTTGACTTGAAACATGCATCTGTGGACTATTGGAGGATTCATGTTTCTATGATGTAGGTCTATGTTTAAGCATTTCTTTTTTTCGTAGTTGGTTTTAGTTTGCACTAGAAATAAATGAATTATTGTGTCAATTTTCAAACCGTCCAAGCCAATGGTCTAGAACTAGTTTCATTACGTGTTTTGTTCATGAGCGAGTATTGGGTTATCGAAAAACTTGAGTACTTGGATTACTCGTTTAGAACTCAAAATTTTAATATTTTAATATACATATATAAAGAAATGTTAATTATGTAATACAAGAATGTATCTCAATACTCAAAAATTTAAATAACTTAAATGTAATAAAACAAGTTTTATACCTTACAAATATCATCTTTATATTTTCGTAACAACATTTTAGGTGGCAGATATGTAAAGAAACAATATATTTGTCTTCAAGGATAAAGGACAATTTTTTAAGAGAATTTAAAGAGACATACAATAAATTAAAAAAAGAAATAAGGTTTAAAGACAATTGAGAACTATAAACTCTTGGTCTCTTTGGCAAATTTGACTGTTTAAAGTATTGTAAACATATGTTATCGAAACAACAAGCTGGGCAAAAGATTTAAGAATAGTTTCTATTTTTTCTTCAGATTATTGACAAAGTTGACCTATTTTCGGACTGGACTCTTGGCTCAATCAATTTGAAAAAATCGATTTCAAAATAAGGGTTAATTACAGAAACTATCCCTATACTATTGCGGATATATCAATAACACTCTTATCAAAAACGTTTACAGAGAGACTCCTGATAGGGGTAAAGTATAAATTTTTTAACATTTTTTGTTGCACTTGTACCTATTATCGGGGGTCTTTCTGCGGAAAAATTTATTAATGGGGTATGAGTGATACATCCCGATGGTACGTGGCTAGTTATTATAATTAACCCTAATCATAAAAAGGAAAGAACGAAAATAAAAAACAAAATTGCAAATATTATGAAAAAAGAAAGAAGGATAAAACGAAAACAACAATCAAAGAAAGAAGGATCAATTTTACCTTCTTATTGAGCTGGAACCATGTCAAGACATCAACCTGCTAATCACTTCCATTTCCTGAATCTATTACCATGGCCACCCCACGAGCTCCTGTTGTTGCAGCTTCGTTAATTGTATCGCCTCAAAGCTACTTTGATAGCTACTTTGATAATCAGTAGCTGCAGAAATTCTCTCAATGTCTTCTATACCAAAAAATTGCCTGTTGATTTCGCCTGAAATAATGTTTAAAACAACATAACGATAACATAACGTTTTGTCTTTATTAGGTTATGTCGCATATAGTATAATGCATAATGTAGGTTTTACAATTTCCTATTTATTTAATTTAAAATAAATATAAAAATATATAAAATATTTTTTTATAAATTAAAAATAAAAATAATTTATCTAAAAAAGAATATAAAGCTATTTTGTAATACATAATCTATTCTAATTTTATATTAAGTTTTACAATAATTTTTGTATTTATCTTCATAAATTATATTAAATCGGCAACCAACATTTTAGTCATCATTTAAACAAGAAAACAAGATTCTAATTTTTTAATTTCAATTCCAGTTATTATTATTGTTGTAATCTTTATTTTGTAATATTCAATTTATCTTATTTGTAATAGTTGATTTCAGTTTAACTCAAAATTCGCGGAAATCAACAAGTAAAATATTTCAATAATCAGAGAGGAATTACAACATGTGAATAAGAAAACAATCGCAAATTAACAAATTAGTAATTCCACAAGCAATCAAATAAGCCAACAACTAATACAAAAATAACAACTAAGCCTTTTATTTCAAGTACTTAGGGTAGGCTACATGAACCAAAAAAGAATCAAGCTGGATCGATCACGTTGATAGACCTCCATTTATTTCTATCAAATAATATCTTCTCATTTAGACCTCTAGAATCCATATCTTTTCGTATCACCTCCATCCATATTTTTTTCGGTTTTCTCTTTGTTCTTTTAACTTGTCCTACATTAATAAACTTCTCTCGTCGAACTGGTGCGTTTTTAGGCCTACATTGTATATGACCAAACCATCGTAAGCGATTTTTTCGCATCTTCTTATCAATGGGAGTTACACCTAGTTTAGTACGAATATCATCATTTCTCATTTTATCTTTCCTAATGTTGCTGCATATCTAGCGGAGTATACGCATCTCTGTTACACTTATTTTTTATGAATGACATTTTTTTAAAGCCCAACATTCCGTGCCATATAATAAATCTGGCCTAATAACAGTCTTATAAAATTTTTTCTTCAGTCTTAACGGAATATTACGATCGCATAAAACTCCCGTTGCACTCCTCCATTTTAACTAGCCAGTTTGTATCCTATAGTTAATATCATTATCAATCTCTCCATCATTCTGAATAATAGAACCTTACCTAAATTGACTGTTCATTTGTATTTCTTGCCCATCCAGTGTTATAACATTATAGTTTACGGTCCGTCGTTTACTAAATTTACACTCTATATACTATGTTTTAGACCTACTTAATTTAAAATCTCTAGATTCTAATGTGTACCTCTATAACTCTAACTTGGCATTCACCCTTGCTCTTGTCTCATCAACTAAGACAATATCATCAGCAAATAGTATACACCAAGGTATCTCATCCTGAATAGCTGTAGTAAGTTCATCCATCACTATAGCAAATAAGAACGGGCTCTATGCAGATCCTTGATGCAATCTAATTGTGATAGAAAAATCACTTGTTAGACCACCACATGTTTTGACATTGGTTACTATTTCATCATATATGTCCTTAATTATGTTAATATACTTGATGGGGACTCTTTTCTTCATCAATGTCTACCAAAGTACCTTTCGTAGTACCTTATCATAGGCTTTCTCCAGATCAATAAATACCATATGTAAATCTTTATTTCTCTCTCGGAATCGCTCTATAAGTTGACGAAGTAAATGAATAGTTTCTGTCGTCGATCGCTCCTGCATTAATCTAAACTAGTTCCCTGATATTTTAACAGTTTGTCTCAATCTATGTTCAATTACCCTTTCCGAAAGCTTCATAGTGTGACATATGAGTTTTATTGCACGATAGTTAGAATAAGTCTGAATATCACTCTTGTTCTTATACAGAGATACTAGGGTACCCTTCTTTCATTCATTTGGTATTTTCTTATTTTATCAAATCTTGTTAAAAAGATTTATCAGCTATCTCACACCAATCCCTCCTAAGTCTCCATATCTCTATAGGAATCTCATATGGACCAATAATTTTTCTTGATTTCATGCACTTCAAAATCTCTTTTACTTTAGATTATTTAATTATGCGCATAAAACTACGATTTATATTCTCACACTGAATAGTAAGATCTCCTAAATCTTGAGTAAAACTACCATTATATAATCTATCAAAATAATATTTTTATCTTTCTTTAATCTTTTCGTCTCGAACTAGAACCTTCTGATCCTCATTTTTAATACACTTTACAGTAAAGTATATAAGTTTCTAGACTTTTTTCTCTCTTGTTCGAACAATTCTATATATATCATTTTCTGTCTCTTTATTATCCAACATCTCGTACACTTGTTTATATAATTTAGTTTTTGCATCCTGAACAACTTTCTTAGCCTCCTTCCTGCCTAGTTTATACCTCTCAAAGCTTGTTCCATCATTATTATTATTCTTTATCTTGATCTTAATATTATTCTTGGTTAGTTTATACCTCTCAAAGCTTGATCCCTCTTGATCTTAATAGCATTTTTTATCTCTTCATTCCATCTTGATGTATCCTTACATGGTGGAGTATCGTCCCTTGACTCACCAAATATATTTTTAGCTACCCTCTTAATGCAACTAGTCATTTTGTTTCATGTTACATTAGGATCATCATGATTCCTCCACTTTGCTTCTTATACTACTCTATTTACAAATTTTTTTTGATTACTTTCTAATCGCCACCAGTTAATCTTAGCATCTGACTTATACTTAATCTTTCTAAGTCACTTTCTAATATGAATATCTAAAACTAAGAATCTATGTTTGATAACTACACTCTCACCTAGCACTACTCTACAATCGATGCAATTAGCTCTATCTACTCTCCTAGTTAAAAAAAATTTATTTGGCTTGCACTCAATCCACTTCTAAAAGTAATCAAGTGTGAAGCTCTCTTCAAATCATAAAACAAAGTAAAATCTAGAATTAAGTTACCTACTTCATTTCTTTCTCCAAAACCAAATCCTCCATGTACACTATGAAACCCATTATGACTAGTTTCTACATGCCTATTGAGATCACCACCAATAAATAGTTTTTCTCTAGACTCTAGCAGATATTTTTTGTACTATCTCATGTAGATCTTTTCAAAATTGATATTTAGTAGATTCATCAAGTCCTACTTATGGTGCATAGGTATTAATGATATTAAGAATCTCTATATCTAAAATAAATTTAACTAATAAAATTATATCATCCTTCCTTCTAATCTCCACTACACTCCCAAGTAATTATTTATCTATGATTATACCTACCCCATTACGATTTCTATCTCTACCCGTATACCAAAGTTTATAATCCCAAGGCTCTATGACTTTAGCTTTCTCACCTAGCTACTTAGTCTCCTGCATGCACAAAATATTAACCCTCCAAATTATAGTATCAACTAACTCTTCTAATATACCTGTAAGGGAACCTATGTTTCACAATGCCAACCGAATTTTATGTTCATAAGCAAACTTTTTTACCCCTACCCGCTCATTAAGATGTAAGAACTCTCTTACATTTGACACCACATCCGGGTGCCGACGTGGCGCGTTGCTTCTGTGCGACGATCTAGCAACTCTCACATATTTTTCACTATACTCGGGCTCCGATGTAGCGTGTTGCTCAATAGGGAACGCCCTAACGAAATTCATATTTTGGTTTATTTAATAATATACGACAATATTTTACGCTAGCTGTCACCAGCCTACCACAACCCTCATTTATTCTGGCTTGGGACAGACAGTGAAAAGATAAATCTTTAAGCACAATACTGGCGAAGTTAAACCAACAACTAATCAAGTAAGAAAATTACAGTAATTCGCTAATAATCAAATTAATAATCAACAATATAGAAATTATTAAAAAAATAATTGTAAAAAACGTAATATAACGTAATTTAACGTAACGTTACGTAATATAACATAAAATAACATTAAAAAACGTATTGCTACGGTGAATTGAGTTATTCCAGTTGTTATGTAGCGCTGGGGTTTTGTTAGGTTACGTAACGCAATATAACAGGTTTCATAACGCATTATTTTCAACATTTGCTTGAAATATATGACATTTTTATTTTTTATTTATCCTGGTAAGGGTTTGAGTACCCGCTTCATAATTTGGATTCCATCGGTACTCGTCCGAGTCAAACAAATTCTCATTTTGTCAGTTTTTTTTAGCGAGTTTTTTGAACTTGGCACATTCAAAAAACGAGTCTGAGTACTCGGATGAATTATCTGGATTTTAGAATACTGGTCTAAGCTATTGGCATGAGTATATTGCTATGCACATGAAGAAAGATGGTGATGATGATGGGAAAAAGACTGAACAAAAGATGGTGATAACAATTTCTTCACTTTTTCACTTGAGTATGACTATTTTTTGTGTACGCTATCATGTCAGCCTTTTTTTTGTTCATCTTGTGTGCTTTTTGTTATGTCTGCCTCTTTTCTTGTTTATCTCTCATCTGTAAATCATATTAAGCCTTGAACACAATAAAATCATTTTCCATAGTACCATGATCATGGATCTTCTATTATTTGCATTATGCTTCACCATGATGTGTTAGGGCTAGTCATGTTAATTATCAGATGATAAAATGGTTGCAAGTTATTTCATTTGTTTCATTACAAGCTCCCTGATCAAAATTTGGACAATGAGGATTGAGGTGACTATTGCCATCTGTATAAATTTAAAACCAATACATGCATATCAACATACTATGGTATCACAATGACTATTGCATTTATTAGATATTCATGGGTTCATGATACTTTGTTAGCACACCACTCATTTACGTAGTTGTTTCTTTTAGAATAACCTTTTAAAATTGAAATTACAACTGATATTGACAGTGATGGATCAGAAGGCCTTTCTTTTGCTTTTCGCTTTACAGATGCAACAACATCCATGTCGAATCAAGGTATTAATCTAAGCCACTAATCTTTTTGGTTATCTTCCTCTTAACTGGGTAGTTATGTATGATGCTTATGTATGATGCTGTACAATGAGAAAATGACTGGCAAACTTATTTGCAATTAGGGATGACAATGCATTGGGGTACACACACTTAACGGATTTTGATTATGACCTTATGGTCATTGCACTTTAGATTTTTGTTACCTATTTATTATATATGTTATCTTGTATTTTGTATATTACTGGCTTTAGCATTTGTCTTTCATTGTTTGTTTACTCGTGCTTTAAATATGCTTATATGTTACATATATATATTGTTATGTGCTTGATTTCTTATTTCACATTAGTCAATGTGTATATATATATATATATATATATATATATATATATATATATATATATGCCAACTTGACTAATTTGGGAATCTCATAACTAAAAGTACGTTAACCGATAAAAGAGAGTAATGAAACAAAGTATGAATCCGTAATCAAGAGATAACAAATATCTAAATGGATATCGTGTATTAAAATCTTATATTTTGAGTCATAATGCATATCAAAATTTCATACTTAGCGGATAATATAATAACTCAAGTCACAAATTGTTATAAATCTCATATAAACATTTCAAAATGATGTCGAGAAAAATATATCAAAACTAAATGTCCATTTGCTAAAATGCACATAGCCTATCACAAGTCAAAAATAAAATGCCGACAATTGCCTTGAAAGGCCATAATGGTTTAAAGTGCAAGAATAGTGCCAAATAATCCATGTGATAGGCAGAATTTCTGATCACAGCTTGACTTCTCTATATGTATGTATAGATTGTACAAAATATTTTATATTTTTTACTCATTTTTTTCCATATACATTCAAACATTCTTCATAATAATAAAAAAGGATAACCTAGTGCACGAGGTTCCTCCATTGCAAGGTCCCGGGACGTTCTGATGTACACAATCTTACACTTGCTTTGCAAAGAGGCTGTTCCTAGATTTTGCACCTGTATTGATTACAATATCTAATGTCAAACACAAAAACAGTTTGTCTGATCCATTCCCATATATATGATAATCAAATACTTATCTTTGTATATACACATTTGATAAAATAATACAACATAAATGAATCTTTAAAAATTATCATCCACTTTTGTCAAACTTCGAAACAAGATCTCTAGCAGAAATACACTGGAATGATCAATTTTTGTTTCCTATTATACAAAATAAGATATATGTTATTCACACACAACCAAATTATTACGCTTAATTATCCCAAAAACCCCACTGTAGCAATTTAGAATATTAGTGTTTGATTTCAAGAATTTTGCAAGATTTCTAGGCTAATTATCATCCTTCAATCATTTCTAAACAAGATTTTATAGTTATAATTCAATTCTGCGAAAATATGGAGCCGGTCCTGAGATTTCTGGTAGCAAACCTGACCTGCAACTTATAGTGCAATAATCATTTCAGAATAAGACTAGGACTGCAATACAGTATAACATGTTTCAGAATATGGTTCGGAATTGTAATTTTCAGGCTTAGAGATGCACAAATTGGATTTTAGAGTTAGAATTAGATAAATTGTTCATGCTAAATTCTTTTTTCTTTTTTTGTTTTAATGCATAGAAGGTAATCTAAAAGGTTTATGGAGATAGAATAAGATGAATCAGTATATCATGGTTAAAAAAATTACATCATAAAGTCATTACATTTAGGATTGTATAGGGATTAGCTCATAAAATCATTATATTCAGGATCATACCATGTTTAAGGATTAACATATGGATTGATCCATGACATGAAGACAAAAAGGAAACTGAGCTGTAGAGAGCCCTCCCAAGCACGGACACTGATCTCCGGATCTCTTTGTTTTCTCTTTCTTTGTTTTTCTTAATATATGGTCAATTCTCTACTCAAAGTAGATATTTATTAAATCCCTAAATAATAGAATGAGGCTTAATCTAATTAAGGTTCAAATTCAAAGTGAGATCTCAATAGGATGTGATATCTAGTATTAGAGGTTGTAGATAATAATAAAAATAAGTTGTCCTTATCTCAAACCAAATGTTCTAATCTATTATAATTAGGTTTCTTTTTATTTTATTTTATGTATATGGAAAAGTGTGTCTAAGGTGATACCTTAAAGTATGATCTTCAGCAGCCTAAATCTTAACATAGGACATTAAATTGGACAGTCTAGACTAGCTATCTTGATCTCCATGCCCTAAATAGATGGTGTAAAAATTATCTAATCTAGACACTTTTACGTCATTGATCAAGGTCTCATTTGCTTGATTGTTGAAAAACTAATCATTTTGCTTACTATCAACTGCATGATCAAACGCAATTGAAGTACATGATTTTTTATATGCTATTATTTTAAGACATAACAAACAGTTTGGATCTTCCATTTTGATGTTTTATATTAATATTTTAGCTTGTTACTTAGATTGTAATTTAAGAAAACACCATAAGTACAGATTTTCCTATGTGTGTGTGTGTGTGTGTGTGTGTGTGTGTGTGTGTGTGTATATATATATATATATATATATATATATATATATATATATATATATATATATATATATGAATTATGTGTCTATGCTGCAACGCAGAAAACTCCTTCCCTGGCAGCACAAAAACTCACCCTTGTATTTTTCAAATTTTTTATGTATATGATCTGCATCTCCTGAGCTTCTTTAGGACCAAACTTCAATGGTTTTAAATTTTATTTGCTCTTCCATCAAGTAGATACAATATGTTCTATTCATGTAAAACTATTGGGTGGAGGTTGCTCTCTCTCTCTCTCTCTCTCTCTCTCTCTCTCTATATATATATATATATATATATATATATAGAGTATGCGTGTATATTACATTATTCTCCCCTTAAAATGAGTTCATTCCATAAACGCATCCCTGATGATATAATAAAAATAAAATGATTTAAATATAATATAGTAACAAGACCTATTACTGTATGAACGTAAATATCACACACGTCTTGAGCTTCAAAAACTAGGGGTACTCGTTCCTCATATCTACCTCAAGCTCCCAAGTATGCTCATGTTCATTATGGTTCTTCTGTTGAACCTTTACATAAGGAATAGTCCTCTGCTCAAGACTTTCTCCTTTCTATCAATTATATGATGTAGCTCTTCTTCATATGTCAAGCCCTCTTGAAGCTCTACAAGTACTAACTTAATCACTGTATTAGGATCTCCAGTATATGTCATCAACATTTACACATGAAGGACAATATGAATTGTCGAGAAAGAAGGTGGTAAGGCTATTCTATAGGAAACTCTACTAACTCTATCCAGAATCTCAAAAGGACCCAGAAGGACTTAAATGCCCACAATTCCTAATCTTTTCACACAAGTAGGAGATACCTTAAAAAATATGTGATCACTATCCTTGAACTCGAGGCCTCTTCCCCTATTTGTCTGCATGACTCTACTGCCTGCTATGGGCTATGCTATGGGCTGTGCAAAGGTTTTTTTGAATCAACTGAATTTTCTTTACGGCCTGCTGAACCATCTTCAGACCTAGTAATTCCCTCTCGCTTATGTCATCCCAATATATAGAGGACATACACTTTCATACAAAGCCTCATATGGAGCCATCTGTACACTTACTTGATCATTGTTATAATTTACAAGCAAACTCAGTTAAAGGCAATGATCCTCTCATTTCTAAAGCACTAGCTCACAACATTTCCTCGAGGATTTGAATAGCCTTCCTGGATTACCCATCAGTTTGAGGGTAATATGCATAACTAAACCCAAACTCGTCCTGGCACCTTTTGTGAGCTCTTCCAGAATTCCGAAGTGAACCTCGGATGTCTACCTGATGCAATTCTAAAGTGAACCTTGGATCTCTATATATGAAGCAGGGGCACTTCAAAGTGAGTGACATGTGCGTGTCTGATACTGGCACTTGCATCACACTTGTTGATACGTATTAGATGCATCGAAACCTTATTAGATTTTAAGAACCCAATAACATATATATCGGAGCTGTGTTAGCATTCAAACAGTCATACTGTCATAGAGATCGTGTATTGAGAAATATGGAGTCATATGTTACCTAAAAATAAAAAGACAAAAAATTCTTTTGATATTAAAGAGATAATTAATAGGCTCCAAATGTGTTGCAAAAATATAGATTCAAATATTTTATTCAAGGAACTGGTCTATTGTATTGAATTCAGATTTTTTTTCTTTAATATAGTTACTTGACTAGAATATATATTTTAAATCACTAAGTTTTTTTGTCTCTTTCTATATCAAAGAAAACATGTCTCAACGGTTACGAGTTTTGATGTGCATTATATATATCACATGCATAAATACAAGCATATTTATGTGGTCGTGTCCCCATATCCTAATTTTGTGTTTGTTTCCATGCTTAGTAGAACTCCAACTCGTGCTATGCATATCCGAACATAATGCAATTTCATGCAATATGCGAATGCTTCTTGAGATTAATCTTAGATCCTATCTATATGTGACCTGGACTTGCTGTTCAGAAGGTTGACATGTACATAGCTTGGTAACTTAAGGTTTCCCCATGTCCTGCCTCTACTTTTGACCTTTACATGTGAAAGATAAGGTCGCAGTAAATTTATATTTGGATGAAATTGAGATGACTATAATGTTATTTATAAATGGCCAAAGCAATTGCAACATAAATGTATGGCCAAGTAGTTGTTACCTCAAGGGCCAGGTCTTCTTTATGATTCACGAAACCTGCATGGACCACTTGCAATCTTCTTCTCATTTTGCGGCAGTTACATTGGTAGAGTGATAGAAGAGTTTTATCTTATTTCTCCTTCTGTTTTTTGTGTTGAGGAATATATAGAAGTCCTGATGATGTGGAGCAGGCTGCATGGAACACTTGCAATCTTCTTCTCATTTTGTGGTAGTTACATTGGTAGAGTGATAGAGGAGTTTTATTTTATTTCTCTTTCTGTTTTTTGTGTTGAGGAATATATAGAAGTCCTGAGATGAGGATGTGGAGCGGGCTGCTGTAATCGTGTATCGCTCCTGTTTTCGGCTGCTTTCCAAAACGGAGGATGTAACTTAAACTACATTAGACTACCCAACAGTCACTGAAGCTTGGAATAACCATACCTACTGTCACAATAAAATAAATGATGTCTGAAACTGAAAGATTTCATTTACATAATTGGAGTTTATTACATAATATGGCACATTGTTCTAAATTTATATAGCAAAAGAATCAAAAGAAGGAACATGCCCAAACAAAAGAAATTATGAACACTGTATACAATGGCCACTAGTGTAGACTTGCTTCTTAGTGTCTTTCCACTTGGTCCAGAAAATAAGGATCTTCAGTTAATGCTAGCTCCTCTTCTGTATCCTCAAAGCCCGTGCTGGAACCTGGGTTTAGAGCCTAGGGGATTAAACCCAGTAAGTAACACGTAAAGAAAGAAAAGCGTACTATGATATTAGAAAATAATAGTGTACGTGACCATATAAACTTGAATATTTAAACAAGCATGAATAAAGAATTATAACATTATAAACAATGCATGTGTCTAGATTATTAATGTCCTACTAGTCTCGGTCATTGTCCATGTTAAATAGAAACTATATTAATAGATAAGATAGTGTTATTCTTCATTATCGTATAAGTGGTTGTATATACTCGGGTTGCAGCCTCGATTGCATGACACTGAACCATGCAATACTACTAGGTATTATCTTTCATACTCCATACTGAAATTACAGTATCAGACATAACATACGACGGTATTAATTATCACTATGTGAACCAGTATTGTTCTGGACATATCTCGATCTTAACATTACATTAATGCTTATACGATATGATTCTTGTGCTTATGGTTTCTTTCCATTCCTGAGTTCACGATACATGATACACCTTACTTGTCAGAGACATTATGATATAATTTATCTATTATCATATCTGTCATTATCAGAATCGGGAATCATGATGCTAGTTATCATGTCAGATTTTTAGCTTTGATATATAAAATAAATACCAAGGAAAGTTATGCAAGAAAGATTATATGTAGCAATCACCCAATGTCATGCATAGCTCCTCAAATTCCTAGTGTCAGTGGGCATACCTTGGCTAGATAGAATGCATAAATATTCTAAACTCATTCTTTTAATAACTGCCATGGAGCTACAATTGATACAGACACTCCTAATCACATTTGTAGTTCCTAATCTTCCCACCAACTAAAGCCCCCTTGTAGCACATATTATTGGCAACTTCACTTTCATCACCGAGTATATCTTTATTGTTAAGATTTAAAGATGTTATTATTATATTATTCTATTCTTTTTCTGCCAATCACCAAGACAACAACCCCAACAAGAAATTCTGTTGCTGACAACCATCACTATTTATCTTCTAATTTCTGTATGGCAAGATTCACACCTGAATCTTCTTAAGGAGCTGCATGTGCATACGCAAAAGTATGTCTACATACATGTATAAGGTGATTGACATCTAGACACATACATACGTATGTGAAACTCTAGAAGTTTGTGAGTTCTGTTTAAAGCCAATGATTCACCTTGCATCAGGTCACTCAGTTTAGATTTTTTGTATTTCTGCTGCAAGAGCACATGCACACGTACGAACAAAAGAACCTTTTGGTCAGTATATGCAGTAATTGAAGTCACTAAAAAACTCAAATCATTTAGTTTTAGCTTAACTTTATGGATTAAGTAGATCATGATGAATGGTATATGACTGTCTCCTTTCTGTTCGGTGTGTATTTGTGTGTGCATGTGCATGTAGATGTGCATATGCTGGATAACTAGTTCAATTCAAGGTTAGAAGACTTGAACTTTAATTAGTATCTTTAAGTGTAACGACATCAAATATTGAAGAATGTAAGACCATATTAGTAAGAAACTATATGCGTACCAATTTATGCAAAATAACTCAGACAAAAATACAAGGCATCAACCTTCATAAATCCTATACTACACAAGTAAGACGGGTCTTGAGATTTATAAAATTAACATGTACATCTTCAAAAAAAAAAAAAAATTTCAATTTTTAATATTAATTTAGAAAAGAAGGAATTTCTTCTAAAATTCACAGAGAACTTAAGCACTCACAAGTATTAGAGCTTTCACAAAATCTACATTTCCCCAACAAGACTATATGCAGTAAAGAAATACTCATTTGCTCTAAATCTTCAAACAACCTAAGCAATTCAATAAACACCTGGTGTACAAGTATCCAAATGTCCGCGAGAGGGAGTTCAAATCCTCTTAATTTCTTTGAAATTTACTTTGACAAACCGTCAAACTCCCTCTTCCAATTAGAGTTGTTGCCTTCATCCGAGAGTGAGTGAAAAATTTTGGGAAGAAAACACAGAGAATTGAGGAGGGTGATTTTATATATAGGAATGGTAATTTAGTAAATTTCTGAAGTATGTACCATAAGCTTTCCTTCTTAATGAGTAATCCTTCCTAATGCAACACTAAACCCCCTTTTGACAGTACATACAAACTTAGCCCCTGGGGTGTGCCCTTAGAAATTTAGTGAAATGTGAGGTGTGCAAAAGTAATATAAATAAAATTTCAAATTTAGTATTTTATTAGGTCATTGTTTTCCAAATTTTACCTAATTAATAAATAACGTGGTGGTCAATGAGAGAAATACTAAAAAATTATCTATATATTTTTCTGATGTTTGGAGTGATAGATATTAATTGCCAAAGTAATTGAAGGAATAATTTAATATTCTGTAATTAGTGAAATTTTGGTATTTTTTTGGAGTTTCCGAGAAAATTTCTAAAAATTACAAATATTAGAAAACTATAACCTCGAAAATCGAACGTCATTTAGAGTTATGGATTTTAAGCTACGGTCACCTAAAATCACTGTCGTGTCCAATTTGAACTCCGGTATTCCTTATTTGGCACGATCGGACCCAAAGAAAGGATATGGGTAGCAAAAACTTTGGAATATTACAAACAGATTCGTCCTTCTACATTTCTTAAATTTGTTAGGAATTTGTTTTGGTGGGAAAGGTGTGGATATGGAGCAGTCGGCTGTGACCAGTATCCTCTTGCACTTGTTAAATCTCTTAGGAATTAGTTTTGGTGGGAAAGGCAATAGTATACTAAAGGGTAGTTAGTTGCAATGCATTCTAAAGACAAACTGGCTTTAGCTATCATAAATATACTCCTTGTAAAGTAAAAAAGTCCCTGAACCTTGGAGGAAAAAAATAAATAGACGAACTTCTATATTGATATCTAACATTCTTCTGTTCCAGTTAAGGACTGCTTGAAGCAGTTGCTCCCATTTAGTATTCTTCATGTGCGTTTTGCTAATTTTATAACTGAAACAGTTTCATTAATTTCAATGTTTCAGGACAAGGATGGAGGAAGGGGTCAAATGCTCAACAAGAGGGCTACGGAACAGCAGCCGTGCTTCCGGAACAAGGAATTTATCTGGCAGCTTCAATCTATCGCCCTGTTCTTCAGGTCTGACATGCATAAATAAGTTATGGCACTTGGTAACTTTGTTTCCAAATTTTTCTTTTTTAAAACAAAACGCTAAACCAGCATTGTTTTGCAGTTTACTGATAAAGTTGCATCAATGCTTCCTCAAAAGTACTCACAGCTTGGGTATGCTAGAAGTTTTATTTCCCAATTTGTTTAAATTCTAGTGATAAATCATCTATATTCTTTCCATTTTCAGTTACTGTATGATATTGAAGGTTTTGTTGCCTTCTATGTTCTCAAGTTTAGTAATTGATTAACTGAGACACCTCTCTATAGATGAAAGGAAAATTCACCTCATAACAATATTTGTAGAGCCTACTTTCTCTTGTATCCTTCATAGAGTGGAAAGGAAAATGGGCTTTTGTAACTGACCCAGAGAATCTAGATAAATGTGCTGTTGTGGGACGAGGCTAAGGTATATGGAATGTAAATTTTGCAGCGTATGTGATGAAATTAGGGAGAATGGTAGTAGAAGTAAGAAAATATGTATTGAGTGTCAATCCTTGTTTCTTTGTGTCAGCCATTGAAAAGAACGTCCTACTGTATGGGAAGTTATTCATATAATTAGAACAGTAAATTGAAGTGGTGGGAAAATTTTGGAGTGGTCCATGACTGGAGAATGCTCGTGAGCTACACTTTAACCAACCGTAGGTCTGAATAAAGAGTTTCGCAGTTTGGAATACATGGCTTACACACTGTATAGAGGTTTTCTCTATCTGGACCCTCTACATAATTCATGCATGTACAAACTCATGGAAGAATGAATAAGGCATCGTTTAGAAACAGTTAACCCTTAACATTTGTAGAAGAATGGGAATACAATGTTTTTCAATCTGTACTGTTTGTTGTTGTGCACCACCTTGCTCTTAATAAATAAGCACAACTTATGTTTCCAATTTCGTTTCTTTTAATCAAGGTTCAGTACCATAATATCTTGGTGGAAATGTGGAGAATAGTTAACAAAAATTGATGCTAAAGAATAACATCTATTTATACCCCGAGAGTTGAAGAGTGACCCTGGGAGAATCTAATTGGTAGTGAATTACCCTCTAAAGAAAGTTGGCAGTGGAATGATGGAGCCAAGGAGGCAATTCAGTCAAGAGAAAAATCTCCTAAAGATTGGTCAAAATATGAACAGTAGATTTTCAGAATTATACATTAATTCGGAAATTAAGGTGGTTTTAGGGTAGCTAATTGGCCTAAATATAAGACTGGTAGTGTTGCTAATATCCTTCTTAATACATCAAGTTGAATTGGGAAGGACTGGTACATTTTTATATTGGATAATATTAGGTTGTATGGATACTTAAGTAATATAAGAACTTATAAGCTATAACACATAGGAATTGAAATGTAGAGTCAAGTGCTGCAGACTAGTCTAGGAACTATATGAATTTTGAAAATTTGGGATTAGTGAAGTGATGAATCCTTTGAATGTGGCAAAACGGGCAGAGCTTGGTGATTTTCTGTTGCACCTTGGCAGAGTGTAGGAGATAAAAAGTTAGTATGGTTAATTATCTTATTCAATAAAAATCAATAAACGAATAAAATACGTGATGAATAGATAAGCATTGCCTCATATTTGTATGTTATGAACGCTGGAGATATTCCTGTTCATACTATCAAAGTTTGAAAATTTTATTAGCTATAGAAAATGTTAGGAAGTAGGTTCTTGTGAAAAGATAAAGACATGGTTCTATCATTTCTGAGAATCACTTGTATTTATAATAGAGAGACCTACCATGGAAGCTATTTCTTTCTAAAGCAAATGATGAATAGAAGAGAGAAAGGACATCCACATGGTTTTATCAATTCTAAAATAAAGAAGGTGATAAGGTTCCTAGGAGATTTTGTGCCAGATTTTATAATCATCTGGTAGCATCATTGAGGCAATTAAGGATATGAAAGATACATTTACTAATGTGAGAACAAGTTGAGGGGCTACAAATTTGTTCCCTTATTCTGTAGGTATACAGCAAGACTCAGCAGTAAGCCTTACCTTTCTCACCCCTGGTTATGGATGGACTTTCTGGGCTCATCATAGCAAGATTTCTGGCCATATGTTTTAGGATGATGATATCGTGTACAAGAGTAGAGAAGTGACAAGTCAAAGTTAGAATAGAGACAAGTACTTTAAACAACTAAGAATTCCTAGAAAGACAATATATATGAGGTGGAATTTAGCAAGTTTAAAGAACAACGGAGGGTAAAGTTATTATTTTTGTCAAGGAAATATAATAAGTGATGATTTTCATTACTAACACAGTGATTCAGTCCTCCATGGCGAAACTGAACAGGACTTTAACTTAAGAGAAGTGGTGGAATCATAAAAGTTTTTGTGCTCTTTGTAGAAGTTATGCTGCTGTTTGGTTGCAGACTCGCAGTACACTCAAGTCCATCACAAAATTGAACTTGACTTTGTTTTAAGAAAGTGGTGGAAACATAGAAATTTTTGTGCTCTTTGAAGAAGTTCTGCTGTATGGTAGAAGGGAAATTGGCTGTGAAACATGGCTAACTATCTACAAGAAAACCCATGCTTTATTGGTCTGAATGTTGGACAGTCAACGAAGGACATGAAGTGACAGATGACTCCATAGCTGAAATGAATTTGTTAGATTGAGAGCACGAGAAAGTAGAAGAAATAAATACACTTGTGGGATATATATGTATCTCTTTATGTTCTGCCAGCTGCATACTTCAATGTACCATTACTCCTAAGTTCTAGGTTGATTAGTTTGGCTGTATTCTTCTTATCATCTCCTCACTGTGAGGCTCTAAGTTACTAGGTGTATAATAAGAACAGAAGTTAAACATTGCTATTAATTCCTTACTGAACAGTGTCCATTTTCTAACCTACATTCTGTGCAAACTTTGCTCTCTTTGTTTTTATTTTAGAATTAAGAACGGATAGTTTAGAAAAACACCAAACAAATACTGACTAGCGGACATTCATAATCAATACTTCTCATAAGAGGATAAATTATCTATTGTTAAATGCATCAACAGGTGAGTAGGTGAATCTAATTTGGTACAGAAAAAATATGCTTTCTGTGTATAATAAGAGTTCTTTTGATATCTATAAATGGATATGCTTTATATTTCTTGGATATCTAAAATCTTTTTAAAATTTTTTTTGTGTCAGGATCTTCATTCTGTCAATATATTTTTGCTTATATCCATTCCTTTGAAATTGCATGGTGTTTCTTTTTTTTAGCAATTCTCTAGTTGTATAAAAAGATAATCTTTTTTCTATATTTATGTTTTCTGGTATAATTTTATTTTCAGCCTTTGTGGTCTTAGTATCAACTAACAAATAGACTGAAATTGTACAAATTTGGCTTTTGAACTTCTGGGGATTGCAGAAATGATGGATTACTAGCATTTGTGGAGAACTTTCTGAAAGATCATTTTCTGCCAGCAATGTTTGTTGATTATCGGAAATGTGTCCAGCAGGCTCTCTCAAGTAAGTTTCTATTTCCGAGCCCATGAATCCATGCAATTTAACCACTCTTGGAATAGCTTTATCCTTGTAATGCAGGAGTGTGATGCTGTGGATGTTCTGTAATTGAGGCATTCCTATATCCCCCTGGGGTCTACTTTTACATGGATATTTTCTGCTGTTCTTCCATTTACCTTTGTTTGGTAAAAGATAATTAGATTAGGAACTTGTATAGGCCATCATTGGTGATTGATGATATGCATTTTATCCCATAATCCATTAGCCTATGCTTTTGGGTGAACTGATTTGGTAACTTGATATCTAAGCAGGTCCCCAGATGGGCTAGTTTGGACCTCGTTATAAGCAATTTCATATGTATGCTGTTACACCAGTTATTGCTGCCTTTTCAAATGAGTCATGATTAGATTGAAGTTTCAAATGGCTTATAGACCCCCATAAGGAGGAGTTAATCTGTTGGATAAAGTGGTTGTCAAACATCCTTGTCCGACAATTATAAATATTTAATCTGTTGTTCCTCTCTCTCTCTCTCTCTCTCTCTCTCTCTATCTATATATATATATATATATATATATATATATATATATATATATATATATATATATATATATATATATATATAAGTAAAAGATGGAGTATCTTATTTTACCTTTTGACAAATATTAAATGTTTTTTGATCATTACTATTTTAGGTTCTTCTATTACGTGAATAACAACGCAGTGCATATATTTGTATGAGTTAAACATACATATATAATAAAAGTACACAAATATAGTTGTGCCCTCTCATCTAGTTATTGGAGGATTGCCATACCAACACCCCGTATTTGTGTCTACATATCAAAATGTTTTAGTGAGAGTTAATGCGTAAGTGCCCAACATTTGTTGTTGGGCTTAGGTTATAAGGGCAGAAGTTAGATTTGTCTGCAATCTATTCAAACTCAATCTCTGATTACAGTTTATGTATAGGATTTTCCTACCCCTCAACATAACAATTAGGAAAGCCCTGTCCGTCTACTTGCAGTCTCGTTTCATGTGTGTCCATGCCTATATTTGTGCAAATTTCTTTTTCTATGTTAGAGGTTGAGTATTACCTCTTTGTTTGATTAATGAAAATAGTAAAATATAACACATTTGATTTGTATAATCAGAGTTTGAAATCTCAGAATCAGTCACGATTTTGGCTTGCTTTTATTAGCATTTATGTCAAAATTATCAGTAAAGGGAATAAATCAAAGTTAAATTTGAAGTTTTTTATTCATTGATTTCTTTTCCCTCTATATAACAATTACAGATCAACTTTTGGGAATTCAAACCTCTGATCTCCTTTTGTATTAATTGCTATTAGTCAAAATTCTTGTATTATTCGTTATTATCCAATATGTGTGATATTTTGCTGGTTTGGTTTAAGATCTGATATGGTATGTGTTAGTATCAACCAGTACTTCGAGCCTTGGTTATAATAATGTTCACAGACTAGCAAATTAGAATGATTCTTGGAAATTGCTGGGACATTGGAGTAGCTAGACGGAATGCTAACTTCTTCTTGAATTATAAAAATTTTGCAATTTCTTTGTCTACGCTGAAACAGTTCTAGATTTTAAGAACCCAAAAATTTTAGTGTCAAAGCCATGAACACTTTTTAAAACTCATAGAGATTGCTTGTGGAAGATGCTTCCACTTTCACAAAGTCATAGATTGCTGGTTAGGAACCATGGAGCTGTATGCTGATTAAAAAAAAAAAATCTTTTGACATAAAAGGGATACTAAATTAATAGATCCCAAATGTCTTGCAAAGTTAGATGCTTTATACCTTTTATTCAATGTATCGGATTAAATTTTCAAGTTCTTTTTCTTAACATAGCAACTTGATTAGAATCTTGTTTTAAATCATTTACATTTTTCTTCCTTTTCTTTCTATTCCAAATAAAACGTGTCCTAATGATTACGAATTTTGATGTGCATTATATATAACTTGCATAAGTACACATGTATATCCATATGTCCTACTTTTTGTAGGATTTTCCAGTTTACTGTGTCCATATTGTATCATATCCGTGTCTCATATCCATGCTTCACACGTCTTTGTCCATTGGACTGTCTGTCCAGGGATTGCAAACTTCATGTACGATCATTCAGAATCATGGCCAACCATGCTTATACTGAATTTTTTTAACTATGCATTCCTGTATTTTTCATGCATGCTTCATTAAAAAAAATAATAATAACAGAACAAAATGCTGAGAAATACAAGGAAAGCTGCAAAATATAGATCGGCCACATGAATAAAGAAGTAAATGCTTAGACAAAATATGAAGGAACAACACAAAGACACTGGTATTCCATCATGTAGAAGTCAGTCTGGTACTCACGATCTTCTGATGACACTCCCTCGGGTAATGATACAGTTTTTGATGTGAATGTATATGGGTATATTTGTGTTTCCACGTCACCTCTGCTTGCTTCACATTTTATAAGGATTTTCTAGGTTGCTATGTCCATGCCATGTCATCTCCATTTCCAGCACCCTCGCTTGATAGGCTACAGTTATTGTTTGTTATTATACCATTCCTTTTGTTTTAAAATAAGCTTCGTATAATTAGCTTAATTGACAGTACGGAGACGAAGTTCTTCTAGATCTGAGTGTGCATCATACTAGAAAAGTTGTGCTGTGAATATCCTTTTTCATCCGTGACATTTGTGATTATCTGCTTCTAGATATCTGCACCACAGGCACCCTTATGTCCTTGTACATCCCTAATGGTTGATAAAACTAACTATTCTTTATGTTGAGAAAACAAATCTATTTCAAGAGTTGGCTACAAGGCTGATTGAAATGCAGGAAGTTACTGAGCTCGTTTTATTTTGTCTTGATTTTTTTTGCTTATATATTCCATGAGCATGTAGACCTTGATTTCACTATCGATTTTTTTTTCCAGGTCCGGCAGCATTCAGGCCACGGGCCCAGGCTTCAGTATATAGTCCATTAGTAGAGAAGGGACGCCCTGTTTTGCAAGGTCTTCTAGCTACTGATTTGTTAGCTAAAGAGGTACGTTTCTGTAATATTTTGGTCCTTATCATGTAAGCTGTTTGGCCTTCAAGTGGTTAAATGAACATCTTTGCCTCAGGTTCTTGGTTGGGCTCTGCTAATGCCAAAATATGCCTGTGAACTTGTTGAGTATGTGCAAACTTTTCTGGAGCGTGCTTATGAAAGATGTAGAACATCATTTACAGAGGTTTGACTACAACTTGTTATATGGAGGACAGTCGTTGCATATTAATATGTTGTTTTTCAAGTTCAGTAGAGTGACTATTTTGTTCAATTTCATGAAGTTTTATTTCTATTTAGATGGAAGTAGTTCTGTATTCTGACATTACTTCCTAGTAATACAGCATGCTGCTGTACTTCAACGAAGTTGTCTCAAATCATCCTATGTAGTTTCCAAGCCCTTGAAGTCCCTAACTTTGCCTAGCTTCATCAGCTATTCAGAAAGTGAGAGAACAATTTAGCAAAGATAGTAGATTAGGAAAACATTCTCTTGCTACTTGTACTTGAATTAGATCTAAAACATAATGCCAAAGTTTCTTCTGTCCCTCTGTTATGTCATGACTATAATTGTATGAGTTTTTTGCTCTCTTTAATGATTGTTGCTGAAATTTTATGGTTTATTGAAGTGAAAACTGACCATAGATACTTGGAGTATGTGCTTTCTTGACCATTGCATTTATAAGTCACTCTCTAATGCATTATTTATGGCATTTTCAGGGGCACAGTGTATGTATGCCTCTTCATGTTCCTCTTTTAATTATTACTTGGAATTTCTTTATTTTTGTAGTCCTACAAGGAAAAGGTTTGCTTAAGAATATGTGTAATAATAGCAGCTTCCTTGTCAGCAATCATGCAGTTTGAAAATTTTCCCATTTTGTATCATAAAAAACAGAAGTGTAAAGGCATATGTTCTCTTTAAGAAGGTTGGTAACAGTGATCCTTATTTTTATTGTTCCTTGACCCCTGTGCATGCTTAAAAGAGTTTCATTAAATTGCCTCAGCATTACTTAGTAATAGAGAGCATTCTTCATTAAATAAACATGAAATCAATAGGTGTTTTATATATGTATACCCTCTTCCCTGAAGTTTTATAAGGTATATCTTGGTGAATTTTTCAAAGTGTAATCTTAATTCCACTGAAAGTCAGAAAGCTAAATGCTTAACTAGTGTCGGGGGAGATTTTCTTGCATATGGTTCTGATTATTTTTATCTCTCTTAGAATTTTTGTAGTGGCATAACTCTGCTTTGAATAAGTAAATTATGAATATCTCTACAGTCCAGCAATGGGACTTCATATGAGGAAGGTTAATAGTGATAGTAACTCAGCAAGTAAACAATGTTAACTGATAAATTGGATCTTGGAATACAAACTTGGCATATTGTTTGGTTGGTCAAATTTTAGTGTTGTGATCTATCATGTGAGTGTCACGATAATTCAGTGGTAAAGCCTCTTAGCAATGGGCAAGTGGCCTGGGATTCAGACCCTCTCGTATCAGGCTACGATACATCTCAAAAAAGAGAAAAAATTGGAAATTAAACATGGCAAAATCTTTTGGGGGTTAATTAAGCACTTAAATAATAGAGGTCAATTGGGCCAGTTAAGGTAATGATGCCATATAACCAAACCTTTAATCGACTGTTTCTGTATAAAAAAATGATATGTCATGTCTTAACTAATCATTCAGGGTCTGTCACAGATTCGATAAAATCAGATATGATTTTTCAGTCCATTGGCTTTTGATGAGGAATCGGAACAGTCAAAATTGTGGAAAACTGAATCAGGAGTATCTAGTCAAGAGGAATCTGTGATTTCACAGCAAGAAATGTGTCAAGGAACATACTGTATAGTTGCGTCCATAGCAGGCCTACCATACTATGAAAACATGCATTTTTTAACTACAGTTACATATGCATATGCTTTCTGATTAAAATGTTTCCTTTATGATGTGTTCATATGTTTCTGACTAGAATTCAGTGCAAGTGCATGCTGATTCCTGAAGTTTTTACTACAAATAAACCAAGTGCTAAATTGGAAGCTTTCTGGATTTGTGTGATTGGCACATATATATTAATTAATAATGTTATAGGACTCTAAACAGTGATGGTTTTCTGACAAGAGTTTCCATAATTTGAAGATGGTAGCATGTGCTTGTACAAAAACGGCAGGCAGGAATTATGATGTTGGAAGATTCTTTAAAGTCCATGGCAGAAACTGTTGTAAGGAAACCAGAGAATTTTAAAAAGGAGTATAGTCTTTGATAAAGCGTAATGATAGAGCTATTCATAATTTCTTACGAACATGTTTTTTCTTTTTAATAAAGAACAGCCAAGGCCCCTCCAAATATATAATAAAAAATTAGAGGCATAAAGTGGTACAAGGGGTGTTTCCAGGAGTAATTAACTAAGAAGAAATGTAAACAAAAATTACAAAGACATTTATGGTGATTACTGATGATTCCATAAGTCAAAGTAAATTATGTTGGGGAGGGCCTCTGGAGGAAGTGACTCGTCCTTGAAGATCCTATTATTTCTTTTGCCATATGGACCAAATTATGGCTAAGGTAGTGCTGTGTTGGCACTGCTACTATAATTACGTTAACTGTATTGGTGCTATTAGCTACTTGACTTTTTTTTTTTGCCTCGAGTGTATATTTCTTCAAAGTAAAACTAGTTTTTTTAACCTTGAACTGCTCATTTCTGCTTTTAACTATTTTTTAACTTTTCTTGTTTTGTCTGAACAATGCTGCTTATTCTTGTCTCATAATTGTACAGGCTGTTCTGGAAAAACAGAGTTATATGCTTATTGGAAGAAATGATGTTGAGAACATGATGCGGCTCGATCCTGCTAGTGCTTGTTTAGAAAATTCATTGTTTGAAGAAAATAATGTTTCAAACGCTGAAACTGTTGACGCAGAGACAGAAATGAGTGATTTACTTTTGAGCTTGCGTCCTATTAAGCAGGTATTTTCTGCACTGTTTGTTGTTGGATCTTGCGTCCAATTAGTGTGAAAACAGTTTTCCATCTTAAACTTGCACTTCAGCAATTTACATTTGAATTCATTTCCATTCTGCACTATTATGCAATAGTCATGGTCTATACATAGGCCAAATGCTTGAATGCCTGTTATTACAATGTGCAATATAACTGCAGAAGCTGTAGAACTCACTGTTCTTTTTCGTTATTTCTACAAGCTACTTTGATTTTTGCTCTTATTTGGTTGAGTACTATGATTAGAGAGAAGCATCCCTTCTGAAATAGAGATGAATTGTATCTTGCATCTTGTGCAGGAACATTTAATCCGTGACGATCACAAACTTATTTTGCTGGCATCTCTTAGCGATTCTCTGGAATATTTGGCGGATTCTATTGAAAGGTAGCATTACGATTTCTATTTACATGTTCATTATGCAGTCTTTTTTATGTCTTCGTTCAAGATGAATGCGTAGGGAGACTTGATGTGCTTTTCTGGAAGGAATTCAGAATTTGTCCTATATGGTCACCTTCATACCTATAATTGTTTATGGACAGTCCAGTTCTTAACCTTTGTTTTTCCTTTTATCTTTTGGTAACTGAACCTCTCATCTATACCACTTAATTTGAACTTTATGCTTTGTAGTTATTACTATAATATCACTGGATTCAGGGGCAGATCCAAGCACTCGAACTGGGGGCAAAATGTTGGTGTATTTCAAAATTTTGGGCAATGTTTATTTCAAAATTGTTAATAAACCATGTTGTGCTACGTAGCATGTTTCTATTCTATAACTTCTGTATAAATTTATGACGTTACAGTACTAACTTATATATATCTGTTTCGTGGGATATATTAGTATAAGAACCTAGTTCATTTATGTTTGTTTTAATCATTCTTATGGTAGAACAAACGTTTTAATCATTCTTATGGTGGAACAAACAACTCATCTTTTTTTTTTTTATATCACCGAAAGCAAAGCATGTATGTGCACTTGCATCTTACCTATAGGTGACGCAGATTCCTAAAGAGATCGACACCCATGGGCTATTCATCTTTCAGACCATTACTGAGCTATTCATCTTTCATGAGCATAATCTTCATAACTGAAAATTGAAAATTTAAGGAGGCAAAGCTAAAAAATTAGAGATTTAGGAGGGCAAAGTTGATTTTTTTCTTTTCTTTTGGGAAATAGGAGGTTAGGTTTATTTTTTCTTGGGGGAGGCGGCTGCCTTCTGTGGCTTGCACTTCAGTCTGTCCCTGCGGAGGATACTTTTCCAGTTTGGCAATGCATATTCCTGAGTCAAGGCAGTATAAATGGCCAGATAACTAAACTGGAAGGTTATTGCTCTCAATGTTTTATGTAAGAATATATATTGATTATAAGGGTCATTATGGAAGGATAAAAGCCTGATCAGTTTTGTATGAGGGTCATGCTAGAAATTTACAGCAAAATAAAGGATCTCGTTGCAATTGATCATTTTTTTTAGTCAAATCGGACAGTTTGAAATAAGGTAGATCAGGAAACTGGCTGATCTCAAGAATATTTAGTTGTACACGTAAATCCCAACATTTTATTAGAAGGATTCTATGAATTTTACTGTTGATGGTTTAGCCAAAATCCAAATCTCTTAAAATCCTTAGAATTTGTATTCTGATAGAAATTTTCTAACTATCGGGGAATAAAACTCATGTGTCACACTATGAAGCTTTGAGAAAGGGTAATTGAACATAGATTGCGACAAACTGTTAAAATATTGGAGAACCAGTTTGGATTTATGCCGGGGCGATCGACGACAGAAACTATTCATTTACTTCGTCAACTTATAGAGCGATTCCGAGAAAAAAATAGAGATTTGCATATGGTATTTATTGACTTAGAGAAAGCCTATGATAAGGTACCACGAGAGATACTTTGGTGGATATTGATGAATAAAAGAGTTCCCATCAAGTATATCGATATAATTAAGGACATGTATGATAGAGTAGTGGTCAGTATCAGAATATGTGGTGGTTTAACAAGTAATTTTTCTATCACAATTGGATTACATTAAGGATCTGCATTGAGCCCATTCTTATTTGTTATAGTGATGGATGAGCTTACTAGAGCTATTCAGGATGAGATACCTTGGTGTATGCTATTTGCTGATGATATTGTCTTAGTTGATGAGACAAGATCAGGGGTAAATGTCAAGTTAGAGTTATGGAGGCACACATTAGAATTTAGAGGTTTTAGATTGAATATGTCTAAAACAGAGTATATGGAGTGTAAATTTAGTAAATGACGGATCATAAACTATAATGCTGTAAAACTGGATGGGCAGGAGATACAAATGAGCAGTCAGTTTAGGTATTTGGGTTCTTGTAATAATCCTTAATTTTTTTACCATAACTAAATGAATAAACAAATAAACATAATAATTTAAATTATTCATCTTCCCTCTTTTATAACCTCCCAAATTCATTCATTCTTCTAACCTTTTAAATTCCATAACTTTCAAAACCTTTTAAATTCCATAACCCTCAAAACCTTTTAAATTCCATAACCCTCAAACCCTTTGAATTTCATAACTCTCTAAACCCTTCACATTCTATAACTTCTAATATAACTTCTAAATTCAACACTATATAAACCTAACCTCTTTTCTAAATTCAATCTTACACTCATTCTCTAAAAATTTCTCTTTCCCTCTCACTTTGTTAGAGCATCTCGTCGGATCGCTGTCGTCGTTACCCTCGTCGAAGTTTTGACAAAGAAACTCCTATATTCTTCCTTCCCTTGCTCTGCTATTTGAGGTTGGTAAAACTACTTTCTTAAATTCCTATTACATTTATTTAATTTGACCATAGGATTAGTTCACACACTATCTAACGACCCTAATAAACGATATCCACCATTTTATAGACCCAATAAGATGGATTCAAACCCATTTATTGATTTCAAATAGAATTTAGGGTGATCCTACAATTTTAGGCCAAAATATTATCTATAAATCAACTAGGAGACTCTTCTCAAAAATAAATATAAAATAAAATAAAATAGGAGGAAAATAATTTATCATTTAAATGAAATCTTTATATGCTAAACTTATCCAATAAATCCAACAAACATAAAATCAAACAAAAACATAACCACATAAGAGTTGAATTATATTAATATTTCTTTATTGACATAAACTTCAAGATTAGTATTAATACAGTTGAGCCCACTTTACACCTCCTATAAGCATCTCTTGCCAAGCAAATAAGATTGTAGTTCGATGAGAATTAACCAATTCAAATGTTTACAAAATATGTAACTAACAGCTTATTAGGACAATATTAGAAGTTAATTTTCTACACTAATATTATATAACTTTAAAATCAATACTAAGTGCTTTATGAAAATTAGAAATTCCCTAAAAATTACCTGAATTTATGATGAACAATTTTTAACAAATATATTATAATTTTATGTGTAGATTGCTTCGTGTGATTGCCAATTGGTAGACCTTCGCAAATCGAGGTGAGTTCTTTTTGGACTCACTAAATATGCTAGTTTTTCTTATATAAATATTACTTTAATTATATCATCTAAATTTGTTATTACAAATACTATTTCTTTATATTGTTAGAATTTAATTTGTAGAAACTAAATGTGTTATTACAAGTGTAATCATTAACATTTCTGTTATTTCTTTATGCTGTTAGAAATTAAATGAATACTTGTTAAATTACAGAATATAGTTAGGTTTTTAATAAATCATGAAAAAGGCTATAATCGTGGAAAAATACTGTTTGCGATATCATTTTATATCGGTGTCTAGAAAAGTTTTGTATACTGGTTCTCTAATTAAGGAACGTGCAATGCACGGAAAACCTCCCAGTATCTATACACTGGCCTAGCCGATATCTGTATGATATCTCAAATCAGTAAATCCTTGATATAACCAATTGTGATTTATTGAATAAAATATAAACTGAACGGACTCTATAAATTATGTTGTTAACAAATTAACAAAATCTAATTGAAATATTGTACCGGAAATTCAATATACAAGTTATGAAAACCAGAATTTAGACCTGCATGTACTATACTTAAATGACACTGGGTTGAGGGAGAAACTGAATGATAGAAATATACTCTGTTTCGGCTGTAAATTTGTTAAGTTGTACAACTGAATATTTCGCACACTATGGGTGCGTGATGATTTGCTGGATCATACCTGATTATAATTCATGTTTGCTTGACGGCAGGTCCGATTCAGCACCGGACAATCCATGTGACCATTTTCTGGGTCTGTACAGAAAACAATTGAAGCAGTGGTATCCCATCAGTTAGATTTTCCAATTACATGACATCCTAAATAAACTTGCTATAATTGTGACCATACTAAAAAATATTTGTTTTAACCTATGCCACTTAATATTATCGTTAATTATGAATTTAATGTTTTCTAAGACTTGCATTATTACCATGTTAGACATAATTATTACATCACATATTTTTTTCTGTATTTATTGTGTTGGTCGCTATCTGACGACCTGGATATGCATGTCCAGTGACTGAGTTGAACCCTGTTGATCCTACTGCGGAAGATATGGAGTACTTTGTTGAAGTGATCGAAAATCAGTAGTTATCATGTACTTAGTTGTATTAAAGTAGTCTTTTCATATCTTTGAACCTATCATTTTTTAATGGATGTTATCTTAAATTATTCAAAATCGTCCTTTTGTTTTTATGTATTAAACTTCATGGCTTAATGAATGTCAGTTTATTTATCTACGTGTAATTATTCTTTATGGCTGTGATATTATAATTGAGACTTAAGCATATTCAAAACGAATATGTTGCCGGTACTTGCTACACGTGCTCATATACCATATATCGGGAGCGGGGCGTGACAGTTCTATTATTCAGAATGATGGAGAAATCGATAATGATGTTAACCATAGTATATAAGCTGGCTGGCTGAAATGGAGGAGGGCAACGAGAGTTTTATGCGACTGTAACATTCCGTTAAGATTGAAGGAAAATTTTTATAGGACTGCTATTAGGTCAGCTTTATTATATGGTACGGAATGTTAGGCTATAAAGAAACGTCATTCACAGAAGATAAGTGTAGCGGAGATGCGCACGTTCCGCTGGATATGCGGTAACATTAGAAGAGATAAAGTGAGAAATGAAGGTATTCGTGCTAAACTAAGTGTAGCTCCCATCGATGAGAAAATCGTTTACGATGGTTTGGTCATGTGCAACGTAGGCCTACAAATGTACCAATTCAACGAGGGGAGTTTATCAATGTAGGACAAGTTAAAAAAACGAAGGGAAGACCAAAAAAAATATGGATGGAGGTGATACGAAAAGATATGGATTCTAGAGGTTTAAATGATGAAATATTACTTGATAGAAATGAATAGAGAAGGACTATCAAAGTGATCGATCTGGCGTGATTCTTTTTTTGGTTCATGTAGCCTACCCCTAATACTTGGGATAAAAGGCTTAGTTGTTGTTGTATACTGATAGAAATTCTGTATTTCCATATTTTAACTTTAGGATCATAAAACAATAGTTTTGCTTTTAATGCTGTAAGTTTACAATCAAATGCATAACCTTTAAATCTCATTATTGAATTTCTGGGAGTTATAAATAATGAAAGTTTAAAGAGGTCATGGTTCTCAAAATAATGCTGTCTAACTGCAGCTAAAAAGCCAGCCTATGTTATTGCAGATTACTTTATTACTATCCAATAGAATTGCTCAGCTGATCTCATCTCTCTTCCCTTTATTTTTGCATGTTCTGGTTGATGTTCTTTTTTTTTACAGCTGGGTCAAGGGGTCTCACATGCCCCCTATTTTTCACTGTTTCAGAGTAATTCGTTACATCCAAATTGGATAGTATTACTATGTGACAGAGCTATCTCTTAAGAGTTCATTCCTTCACACTATCTTCTACACTATCCTCTATTGCCTTATTCAAAAAGTTAAATTCTTGTTTTCCATTGCAAATTGCTTACTTATCTAGATCTGTGGTTTTATTAACATTTATTCATTTTTCCCGTTAATTTTAAAGTATTTATTGATTAGTGCTGTGACTTTTCAGCGGCTTACTATAAACTTTTTTTCTCCTCACATGAATGTGCTTGCCTTAAGTTCTCATTCTCTTAATACATAACTCAGGCTTGGAGAGTCTTTTCTAAGGCCACAAACACGCCCAGAGGATAATTACCGAGGTCATCGGCATACAAGGACTACAAGTGTGCTTACTAAAAATCTTGCAACTCTTTCTGATGATTACAGAAGACTTGCAACTGATTGTCTGAAGGTTCTACGTCTAGAGATGCAATTGGAAACAATTTTCCATGTGCAGGTTCGTAGTTTGTATGTTTTTGAGTGTGCACACGCTTGTAAGTTTGGACTCTATTTTGTTGCTAAAAGTTGGACCATGTGATGCCATTGCAAGATGGAAATAATGAAAATTGATATATATTCACACAGGAAATGACAAATAGGGAATATGTGGAAGACCAAGATGCAGAAGAACCTGATGATTTTGTTATCTCACTTACTACGCAGGTACATGTTCAATCTATGTCTATCTAACTGCTAATTTTTTGCATTGCTTTATATTGGAGGTATGTGTGAATATACATTGTCTTATGCTCGTTGCTTCTCTGAGATCTAGTTATGATGGCCCTATTACGTCCTTTATTTTATTGGTATTGGCTCTGTTAATGCATGTTTTTTATTTGGGTTTTTGTTAAATACCATACCTTGGAGGTGGATGCAGTTCTCTATATTAACCTTCTTATTTTCCTCCTCCTTCGACTCTCTCTTGCTATAAAAGTTTTGGATACCTGCTCTGTGTTTAGATGACCAAATTAGTTTCTATGGCCATCACATTTCCTGTTTAGAGTTCCCTTGGCTTCCAGATTGAATCTGGTAAATAGTGAAGTATTTGCGGAGCTGTCACAAATTTGGGTTAGCTCCATGGTCGACCCCATTTTCTAAACAAGGATTAGATGATGATGGCAATGATATGTATATTTAAGGCCACTGGAGCTGAATATACTGGATGTGATCCTTCTCACAGAAATCTCTCCTCTCTATTCACTGGTTCATTTCTTTCCTAAGTGCGTGCCTAAGACCAAAACATTTGATTTACTAAAGACAAGTTAAAGAACAATGCTTTCTTTTTCTTACCCTTGCAGTCCAATATTTTTCTTTTATCTGCAAAATTGGTTAGGGCAGAGTTTTGTCCAAAAGACCAATTGTAAAGTCAAGCAAGGAACTTTTGGAATTTTGAGGTTTGAAGTATATGAAATCTTGGCAGTTTGGTTCTATAGTGATATGAAACTTGATTAACTTACTACTTGTATGTCATTTATATTTCATGTGTTGGGAAATTTAATGTAGGGAATGGCTTGGGATAAAAGGTTTAGTTGTTGTTGTTGTGGGAAATTTGACGTAGGGAATGGCTGCCAACTTCTCTTAAATCATACTAGTACTTCTAACATTCTGAGTGTTATTGCCCCAATAGCCATACTACTAGTACCACAGGTATCTACATGCTTGATTTTTCTAATTGGAATTCTTGATGACCACACTTGGCGAGTGATACTTACAATCATGAGATTGATAATAACCTTTCATGTTTTAGTAAGCATATGGAAAGAAGACCAAGGAAATCAATGATGTTTGAGATGCTAATATATCATGCAGAGATATTATAGGAAATAGAATTGCAAGACAGTAAACTAAGGGATACATGGGATATGGTACTATTAATTGGCACTAAATGATGAGGTGATAAGAATAATTTTTGCACTAGATAAGTGAAAACAGTGGATTGAACATGTTAGAAGAGATGGATTGTTCTTGGAGCTGAAGTAGACAAGACTCTTTGGTTCTTACTTTGTTCTATTTGCAAGAAGTGTGATGCAGCACAAACGAGAATTGGGATTATAATGGTGGGGTTTCGGAGACTTTGGGAAGAACAAACTAGGATTTGCTAGGAAAAATAATAAAATATAGAATTCGGGCCATAGGCCAAGTACATATGATCTAAGCATAAAGAAATATGATGTAAAAAATAGGGTTTGAATCTCTAAAAGGGCGATAGGATATCTTGATTTTAAAAATACTTATGAACGAAGGTTCTCAGATATTTGGAAGACTAGTGAGGACCGATTGGGCCACACACCTTAGTGACTCAATCACCAACTTTCAAATCACATTAAAGATTTCTTTAGAAACATTCACTAACTCTGCAAAAGTCTCACACAACATTGTTTATAAGAAAAACCTCATGCATGACATGTGTAAATGGAGAAATCAAATTTTATGACATATTTCCATCAAATTTTCCTTGCTTAGAATCGTTCACGACTGGTGAATGGCTGCAATGGTAAGAATCGAGCAAGCCTAAGTGAAGCTACTCGGTCTCCTCGAACCTCAATCACGTATCATCTGAATCAGGTCATTCTTTCAAATGAACAAAATATCTGTGATAGTTTTACGTAGCTGTCGAACTATCTTATCTTGCAATATATCGTCTCTCCTCTATCAAATGCCTCCATGGTGGTAGAGGAGGTTGTGGTGGTAGAAGAACTGAAAAGCATTATGAATCTACTTATAAAGGATGACGGGTCTAGAATGATAGCTGGAAAGTTGATTAGAGCATGGTACTGATTCAAGTCTTTGCTATCGAAGATTGGACTAATACCAAGTTGTCGTGGAATATCCAATTCGTAAGCATTCGAACCACTCTCAGAGAATCCTGTATGAACTTGTATATTGAGTATGAAGGTTCTCAACAATTTGGGTGGAATCTCTCAAGGCAAACCTTATCATCACCTAGGCTCCAACAAAAAGTTCTTGCATTCATTTAGCAGATTTTAAAATATCATTGTTAAATACAATTTGGCAGTAAATTTTCTCATGCAATTGGGCTGTAAATTTTTCTCATTGTTAAGTAGGAAGGAATCAATACCATTTTTTTCATTAAACATAAATGTGAGTGTCACTTTCTGAATCTTTTTACATCCAGGTCATACAACCATGGCCTACCGAGTAAGATATGCACATCCATGGATATGACATCATACCAAATATGAACACAACAACTCGAAAATTGAATAGACATGATTGAATGAAAGTTATCAACCTAAGTGGTGTACAATAGTGGGGTGTGGTTTAACCTTGAGATGATGCACCCAAGTGGTGTACAATAGTGGGGTGTGGTTTAACCTTGAGATGATGCACCCAAGTGGTGTACAATAGTGAGTGTGGCTTAACCATGAGAAATCTTCTCAACAACTAATTTAGAGATTATATTCATACAACTACCTCCATCAATTATAACTTTATAGCTCTTACTCTTATATATAAGGTGGGTGTGAAATATGCCAGATTTACGCCAATTCTCATCTCTAAATGCAACATGCAAACACATAACAACATGCAAGTGTGCTAACTTCTCTAAAATCCACCTCGGCATCACTAAAATTCTCTTGATGTTCATAGACCTCCTTGAATCCACACATTTAAAGTGAACCTCATTTATGAACAAATTCCTCATGGGATATTGATAAGCTGAGTGACCGTAACCATGACAAAGCACTGGGTGTCTTCGTACCCTGCTATAGCGACTCACTAGTCATAATTTTACCTTGTGAAACGTAGACATTTTAAAATGAGTATCATATCCATATCGTATCATAAATCGACACTCGAAATACATATGCCAATATGTATCGGACACACCAAAACCATATCAGATTTTAAAGACCAAAAACTTACATAGTGGAGCCATATCCGCTGTTAAAAAGTCAATCAGATTGCATATAGGGGTCGTGTCCACTTTCAAAAGGTCACAGAGATCGCCTTTTGAGCACTATAGAGTTGTATATTACCTAAAAAGACAAATTCTATTGACGTAAAAGAGATACTAAATTAATTGGTCCCAAATGCCTGGTAAAGATAGAATTTTCAAATATTTTATTCAACGTACTCATCCATTGAATTACATTCAGATTCGTTTCTTTAATTTAATTGGATTATAAAGTTATATTTAAATTATTAAGATTTTTTTCTTTCTACTTCAAAGAAATAGTCTGTAAAAATTATGAGTTTTGATGCGCATTATATATATGTGTGTGTGTATCGTACGCATAAATAAAAGTATATTTATGTTGCCATGTTCCCACGTTCTTGTGTCCTACTTTTTCATGCTTGTCGTGTCCCTGTGTCGTATTGTATCTGTATTTCATATCTTTGTCATGTTTCGTAGGTTTTTACCCTTTTCATCTTTAGGAACAGTAGTGTTGGATTTAGCATTATTTTCAAACTGTCGCTTAGCATTCTCCTTGGCTTTGAAGTGGACTTTCTATTTAAAGACATTTACAAGTATGTTCCGAAGGCTAAGTCTAACTGGTATGCCTCCTCTACAAAATCCATCGCTTGCGAGCATTTATTGTTGGAGGTCAAATCTTAGTACAGTACAAAAATCTAGAAAAATTAAGACGACTAACCTCTTGGATGTCACTATTGGTGGTAGAAATTTCCAACTAAAGAAAAAAGGCAAATAGCTCACAGAACGCAGAGCTAAATCCGTAGCTCCGCGTCAGGACAGATGGTTAGCTTCGCGTTGAGTAAAACGAGAAGCTAAATTTATAGCTCCGCATTCAGAAGTACTTAACTCTGCGTGAGCAGATTTTCTAAATCCTAAATTGATTGTGATTGAGATTTGGGTTTATCCAATACTCGAATTGAGTCCAATCAGAATTCAAATTCAAGAGATTTTAATCAAGATTAAGATATTTGATTAGAATCCTTGATAAATACAAATACTTTCTATTTCTATCCCTATAGAAACTCTCATAACCAACTAAAGTCTATAAATACCCTCTTGGAGGAGACTTTGGGGACTTTTTTTGGGGGATCTTTTGAAATTCAAGTTACGCGTAAGAGGTTTGAATTCATCAAGATCAACAGAGCGAGAAAGTTAGGGTCGGCCATCATCTTCTTCAAGGTAGATCTTCACATCGGATCGTCAACAGGAACTAGTAAATAGATCTCATCGCCATATTAGAACCACTTTTTATTGAAAATGAGAGCGAAAAATATAAATCCTCTCGTTTGTTTTTCTTTTATTCCTCTTTCGTTGTAATCAAAGTAATCAATGGAAAAAAGTAAGAATTTTGCGGAGAACAGTCACACCACACCATCAACTCGTCAAATGTACGTATATTTTTTTCACGCATAGTCATGTTCCCTTGCTTTTACTTGGTCATGAAGGCGATCCTGAAACATAAGATGAATGTATTAGTTCCTAAACTCCGGTTTCATATCAATCCATGTATATTGGTTTTCGTCCCTCATTTTCTCTCCCTACAGATATCCTACATAGTCTGGCTTGTAATTTTATCTTTGCAAGTCGAACCCGACGAGCACAAGACATCTTGTACTATTCAAAAGGATAATGCATATCCACTAACCAGTCACAGAAATGTGAGGGCCGTATGTTCCTTCAAACACGGGAACATCTACTTTTGATCTTGCGTGTGATACCATCATATTGATGCACTTCCCAAGTACCCTCAACATTCCCCTCATGTTTTTTAAGACCATGATCTCTAGGAGGCTTACCTCCATTCTCACAATTATCTCCATTAGGTCACCATCTATTGGCGTGTGGCATCTAAATAATGTCCTGAATTCTTGATTAGTTATTTTTACCTTGCTTGAAACTTATTTATGGCATCTAGATCTCGTTAATCTTAGCGAATATGTCAGTGGTTTGTTAGTTCTCCATGGCTTTTCTAAAATTCTTGCTGTGATAAAGCATGCAATAAAATAACGTTTGAATGCAAACGTGGTCTGAACCAAACAAACAAATTAATATACACAAATCCTAGATAACAAGACTAAATGCATAACTATATGAACAAAACAAAGTCACACTCGGCTGAGTTTTTTTTTTGCTAAGATAATGGCTTAGTTTTGCTAAATGCAAAAAGCCCTTCTTAATTATACAGAGGAATGCAATATACAAAAAAAAAAAAAAAATCAGTCTGCAAATAAAGATAACAATGAACACATTCGAAATCTATGCAAATATTGAAAGAGAATGTGAAATTTAACCATCCACAGTTTTGATTAAATTAGGACTTATCTCATGAAATAAAGACACTTAAACTCTAGCATAAATAACTATAGAGCCATCAGAATATTTGTGTGAAGATTGGAGCAGAAAATTTCAAGAAAGTGACTCAAAAAATAGCTCAAATTTAGGATTCAAAATGGTTTAGATCTAAATTGGTTGAGCCGATGACATTAGCATCAACTTGGGGTTTGCTCAACCTAGCTGATCACATTAGCGGCTGCTCCATTGAACCGTTGATGTCAAGGTCGGCTTCAGGTCGTATGTGGAAGCATATCGGATCGGTTACTGGAAGAGAATCTGTCGCCTCTAGCACCTCTTTAGATCTGATCCATTCACTCACTCCACAGAAGTCTCGTTCAACATTATTTATAAGAAAAACTACATGTATGACAGGTGTAGATGACATTAAATTCTAAGAAGGATTCCCATCGAAGGGAACTTGATACAAGTAGGTACAGTTAAGATAGGTTGTGAAATTTGGATTGCAATAAGAAGGCACGAGTTTAAAGTGGTCAATATTACTGTAGGCTGAAATTCCGGTGTGGGGCTTTACCTTCTCCTAGTAATGGTCTGAATATTGCACAGATAATTCATTATTTGCTTAAGAAAAAAGGACAGGAGAAAATGCCAAGGTACCAACTGATTCTGCTATAGAGCTTGACTAAGATGTAGTTATAATGCAGTTCCAAGTGACTAGACAAGTAATCAGGGGCTAATGGTCAGGAAATGTGGGTTTGAGAAGAATAGACATCTTTCCAGATTTACGAAAAGAAATGGACAGGAGTAGATGAAAGAAGAAATTGGGGAGAAAGGAAAAGTCCCTAGTCTCAAGTAAACTTTTCTTCATAATTCATCTAAAACCTGAATTTGCCTCATAGTTCAGCTTTTAGTATGGGATGTACAAGTGAAGAGAGAGAGACTAATTAAAACAAGTTTTGGTCTAAGTTAGGAATGTCTGTCGGTCCTATCCATGCTGGAGACTTGTACTGTAGAGCCCTTTTCACATGGACATAGTGATAGGGAAAAACATTAGTAAATTTTCATATTTCCATGCTGAATCCATGTTTAACGAACTGGCCTGTTCTAAAAGTATATGGAACCCACATTTTACAACTCACCTATTTTCCCCGAGTTACTCCAAAATTAAATGAGATTCTTATTGCTGAAGGACAAAGGTAATCTAAACTTAGGAATTAAAAATAAACCTGAACTTTTTGGATAAAAGAATCGTTATGGATATATAGTATCAAGCTTTTATCAGTTGTCTTTTCTGCTTCATGGTAGTAAGTCCCTCTTGTTGCATCTTTTTCTTCTAGCCTTGATGAGTTTATGGTAGAAAACTAGTACTTCTTTATTTGTCTAGAAGATGCACAAGTGACTTTGGAGACAACTGGAAAGATAGTGTGTGTCAAGTCAGCTGATAAACAAATGTCCTGAAACTGATTTCAAACATATGGATGTGGATCTAGAATCTTGAAGTCAATTGAATATTAGTGCTAGAATCTTGTATGGAATTGGGGGAGCGGCTTGGACTCAATTGTGAGGGTCCTGCTTTCATTTGACACTTCTCAGTCTTGGTTTGGGCTTCAGTTTGACTTGCAATTAGCTAGGGATTATCCCATCTTCAATTGGTGTTTGAGTTAGCTCAGATCAGTTTGATCTGTTCGTCCTTGTCAGAGAGCTGGCAGGTGTTGGTGGTAGTTCAATGTCTACAGAGAAAGGGGAGGTTGATTGTGAAGTTCGTGGACCTTGGGCAGTGAGCCTTTGTTTGATGAGTTCTATTAGGAAATTCATCTGTTGTCAGCAAACCTCTTGTCAGGGGGGAGACCAGTAGTTGGCAGTGATCATGGAGCTGCTGCTGGTTGTGCTTTGAAGAAAAACCTCTTAAGCATGGAAAGGCAGGAATGGGACACATTCAAGCTTAGCAAAAGAAACGTATTTCAAAAGATTACAGAAATAATGAAAATGTTTTAAAATGGGATAAGTAATTAATTATGTGTAATATGGTTTGCTTCTACAAAACGGATGTAAAAAGACTATATCTGTGTGTGTCTATTCTAGCTTATTTCGGTGTTCTGTTTTCTTGTGAGAATGCTTTCAGACCGCTTGATGGATAAATATATATATATTTTTTTAAACAAAGATCTATGACCAAAATTTAAAATAATAATATTAGTAATTTACTATAATTGATATTGGAATATTTTGTTTTAGAAAAGCTTAAGAAATGTCAAAACTGGGTTTAAACAATTTATTTAAACATACAACTTTTCTTTGCCATCTTTCTTTTTAAATTGAGTTCTAAATGCTAAGGCATTAAAATGTTTTTTTTTTTTTTTTTAAATAGAACAGAGTTTTGCTAACTATGTCAAGGAATGACTATAGATTTAGATATTGGGACAGAGGAGTTGATAAAGTAGTCAAATGCCTAGACAGGCTTGAGAAAATAAGTATAATACAGGAAGAAATCAGGGGGCAAGTGGCAAATTTAATTGCTCGATCTCAACAATCTTTTGCTTCATAGTTCATCCAGACCTTACTTGGCCTTATTTTATAAGCTTTACAAGTTAGAAGTGATAGAAACTAACAAGACTGAGTTCAACCTCCGATATTTAATATTATCCTAGGACTTGGATGTATCAGAATCTTGCACTGGGCCTACCTTTATGCCGTGTGACCTTCCTCACTGAAATGCAGATGAAAAACATGTGCGAGGTTTTAGTTTTCCACCTAAAAAATGTCCCTGATAACCTCTTGTGAACCTTACAACATATAACTGGTCTATTCTTCAAATGTCCGCTGTTGATGGGTATGGCTAGGTTTCTATGGTGTCTACAACATTATCTAATAGGTATATTTGTCCAGCAATCCAACTATGAAGACCATAATTTGGATGCGACTTGTATCGCCATTAACTTGAAAATGGTTTATTATTAGCAAAAAAAAAAAAAAAAAACTTGAAAATGGTTTATTGAAACGCTTTCAGTAGGATGCAAAACTGAAGAAGCACGATGTCGATGAGCAGCTAAAGCTTGAAAATTTAAGATTCTTATTCATGTGCTGGGTGAAGGAAAAAGGTCCTCTTTTTTTTGTTGAATGGTTATCTATGTATATATATTAAGAAGAAGAGGTACCTTGCTTCTTATCTGAAATTGATCCCTGTTTCTCCGTTTGAGCATTTGTATACGACCATGTACATCATTTAGAATGAGAACATCTGAAGTATTAATTCTTGATTTAAAATTTAATTGTGAGCTTGCTTTTCATTTACTCTTTGAGCTATTCATAGGGCAAAGTTTCCTTATCTGATTTTTCTTTCATATCTACAGATAATGCGCCGGGATGAGGAAATCGCACCATTTGTTGCAGACCTGAAGAGGAACTATATTTTTGGTGGAATTTGCAGTGTTGCAGCTAATGCATCTATTAAGGTTTTGAGACAGATCCCATATATTTACAATACGAGCACTTGAATTTTTTTTTTTTTTTTACTCATTTCCAGTATCAGAGTAATTCAAAGATTAGCATGTTTCAAACACTAACAGCTTGTTTGTGATGGTGCAAACACTTGATCCAGGCCCTCAGTGAAATGAAATCCATTAACCTACTGGGTGTCCAACAAATATGCAGAAACTCTATCGCATTGGAACAGGTTTGTTTTTCTTACATCTTTTTATTCTGTGCGACTATGTGCAGAACCTCTAGACAGTCAAATCTGATAAGCTTGAAATTGAGCAGACAATGACAAAGATCAATACCTTATTATATCTCGAGGGGACTATTAGTATTCATTATTTTTTATACTGATCTACTTTCGGGTACTTGGACATGGTATTCATTGGTTTTTATCCTTAACTGTCTCGAGTTGTTACCTACCAAAAAGAAAACAAATATGCATGTTCGATTGTCATTTAAATGAGTTGGGCTTTGTGTTAAAATAGGTGGTTGATTAAGTTTTTATTATTATTGATATTGCAGGCTCTGGCAGCTATTCCATCAATAGACAGTGAAGCAGTTCAACACAAATTAGATCGCGTCCGGACATACTATGAACTCTTAAATTTACCATTTGAGGCATTGTACTAAACTTATGAGCTCCCAAGATTCCCGAACATTTTCTCACTCAAATTTATGACAATGTATTTTCTCCTTGACCAGGCATTGCTCGCATTCATCACAGAACACGAGCACTTGTTTACGTCCAAGGAGTAAGCTATCATCCAACGAGTGTATTCAGCTTCTGTAGATTTAATCCATGGATTCTGCTTCGTGAGAGTAATTTGAGTCTGGTTTTTGGCAGGTATTCTAGCCTTTTGAAGGTCAATGTTCCCGGCAGGGAGATCGCAGACGATGCACAGAAGCGAGTGTCAGAGATCTTGAGAAGTTAGCACTTCTGAAAGTTGGAGTAATTATAGAAAACTCCTCGGAAACTCGCCTATGCTGGCATTCTGTGACAAATTCTGAAACATCTGCATGGGACTAATGAACTTGTTGCTGGAAGGATGCTTTGAAAAACGCTGTACATTCCAAAAGTTAAAAGAAGTCCAGTGGAGTCTCTTGCTGTTGTATATTGAATTTTTGTTTTCAGAGCGTATCTTTTGTTTTCCCTTGTGCTTTAGTCATGGTTGTATGAATATTCCATCTTTCCTGTTATTTCTTTTTCAGCATTAACGGATGTACGTTGTTAGTTTCTTGTGTCTTTAAGCATTTTGTTTTGAGAAATTCCTACTGAATTTGTACATATTATTTTGTTGGGTTGTTAAATTGTCTATGTGCCAGATAAATTGAGCAGGTCTCTTTCAATGTATGGTTGCGCTGCATTTGTTTCTTCTTCTTTGGTGAACAAGAAATAACAGTGGCAGGGCAATTTGAATTGATGATTGCAATTCTGTATAGGAGTGGCTTAGCCAGCAACAAAGGTAGTAAGTGAGTGATATGTTGAATTTAGTTGCAAAACTGCTATCGGCTTATTGTAATGGTGATGGTCTCTCTTGTCTTGTCCTAAATCCTGTCAACAGACAGTCCAGTATAATGTGAAGTATGTTTATTTCTAGTCATTTTTCTGCTTTGAAAGAGGCCATCAACTTGTAATACAGTTTTTGTTAAGTGAGAAAATGTCCCAGTGGCAAAGAAACTCTTTATGTAAGAAATTAAATATTGATCGATCTTACCAAGACCTGATGGATCGTAACCATAAATATATGTTCGTTCTTCCATTAATTCAGAAATATTTCCTCATCTTTTCCTTTTGCAACTGTGCCATGCATCAAAAATTTTGATTGCACCTCTAGAAATTGTAATTGTCACCCTCAAGTTGTTGATAACAGGTGACTGACGCTACTCTTACTAATCTCAAGAGATCAGCCACCATCTGCTGCTAGAGATCATGGGTAACAGTGGCTCAATAGACCGATCATCACCACAGTCAATGACCTAGGCTTATTGTAGTCATTGTTGCCAACATTGCAATTTAGGGCTTATAACTAACTGAAAGTGCTGTCGGCAATGACTTTGCAGCTGTTGTTGATCATTGTCGTGTCGTTGTTGATGGTCTTCGGCTATCGCCATCACGGGAGTTTCTAGAGGGGCACACCATTTTTCCTAGTGAGCTCACTTAAAAATTTGCTTTTATTTATAATTTTGCTATTTAAATTTAGGATAAAAATATCCATATTTTCAACCTCTCTATTCTCTTTCTCCATCTCCTTCTTCATCTTCATTAATCTCACCGACCATCCTCCTTCGCCGCTACCATCCTTACTTTCCTCCGCCACTATGGTGGATCTCTCTTTTATCTCTCAACTCTTTTTCCGAATCCTCCTCTAAGAAATTAACAGTCAACCTCTCTCCTCCTTCAACCTCTTTTGACGGAGAGAGGTGAGACCCCCAAAAAATTGAATCTTTTTTCATAATTGAATCGATCTCGGGGATATCGTCGAAGATCGAGGTGGTGGAGAGGGGAGAGAGGGAGGAGGAGGAGGGGGAGGGGAGTTGAAGGCAGTGAAGGCTCTGAAGATGAATTTTTCTTTAATCTATATTAGACAGTCCAGATTTAGTAAGGTGGATTCGATACTGTAAATCCGGATCTACTATAGAAATTCAGACTATCTAATGCAGAATTTGTTGAGAAAAATAAAGAATTGTAGTTTTTGGAATTTTAAAGTGCTCACTGGGAGCCCACCTCTCTTTTCAAAATACAGGATGTGCTCGCCAGGAAAAAAATGTGTGCTCCTTCGGAAATTCCCCATCACCTGCATCTACTGGTGGCTTGGTGATCATAGCTTTTGTCTCCGAACAGGATGAGAATAGACACGATTAAAGGTCAACTCTTTGCCTATCTGAATTCAAAATAGTTCTCCCCGTCTCCTGCCCCAATATGGCCCCCAACCCGTTAAACCTCGCGGATCCAGATCCGATACCCTACCCAGCACCACCATCCCCCTTCCTCGTCCTCCTCTGCCCCTGCCTTGTCCTCCTAACCCTAACCCTAATCGTCGCCGCTTTCGTCCTCTTCTTCAAGCTTCATCTTTTCTGCCACCTCCCCGCCCTCTCCCACGTCAAATGCTAAACCGTAACCCATCTGACCCGGATTGTTGGTGGTAAGCGTTCTCTCTCGACTCGGATCCAGACACGGGTTCTTTAACGACCCGCTAACACGTACGAAGATGCCTAGCCTCATTGGAAAGGGGAGGCGGTTTGAGGCGAGGGTTGACTTATTGAGTGAGATGAAGGAAAATGGTTTGCTTTCGGTTGATGCCTGTAGGCCTTGATTAAGGCGTTTGAGTCGGCCACATGAGACGAACAAAGATTTGATCTTGAGGCGGGAATTTGAGACGTTCAAGGGTTTTGATTGATTCATTTGTGAAGGTGAAGCTTGCGAAGAAGGCGGAGGAGTTGGCTGAGAATATGAAGGATCATTTTGAGGTGAATCTGAGGATGTGTAGTATGATTCTTTATGGGTATTGCGAGGTTAGCAACTTGGTTTTCAATGGGATACTTGATAAGGGTTTTAAGCTGGATATGGTGGCATTACAATATGATGCTCGGCGGGCTTATTAGAAGGAAGAGGAGGGCCGGAGGCGGTTAAGCTTTTCGAGCTCATGATGGCCAAAGGACCAGCGCCAGATACTCAGACTTGTAGCATTTTGACCCAAGATTAGTTGCAAAATGGAGAAGATGAAGCCGACGGCTGCTTTTTTTGGACAAAAAGATCCTAATATTGCAACCTACACTTGCTAGATTGCCGGGTTTGGTAATGCCATGCAGATGGAAAGGGTTTCAGGCTTGCTTAAAGGAATGAGGGAGAGGGGTTGCCCCTGATCACGTAAGTTGACCGGATGATGCACCGATGATTTATAAGAAGATGCTCGAGAGTGGGTTCGAGCCGATTCACACTTGCAATAAGATGATGAAGTGTTACTTCCATTGCAAGAATTGTGAGATGAGGTGTGTGTCCGGGATTTGCCTTGATGTTAATTATTATATGGTGTCTATTGGGGGACACATAAGGTGCAGGAGGGTTGATGCGGCTTGTAATATGTGAACTAGAAGAGAAGATGAAGTTGTCGGGGAAATTCTAGGGTTTTAACATTTTGAGTAATTGGGCTGAGAGAATGAAGAAGGGGTTTAAGAAGAGAGTTATCACTCAAACTGGACAACCACTGTATATCATTGGATTAGGATGCCGAAGTTCCTTTTCCCTGAGAAAGGAAAAAAAAAAAAATCAAAAATAAAAAAAATGGATGCTGGCCTTCCTACCTCTGGTATGTTTTTCCTGAGTTTGTTGTATTAATTGTATTATTAGAATAATTATAGGACTCAATTGAGTGGAATTTGTATAGTTATCGTACACTTCGATTATATTGTTTTCTCCTAGGCTTTTATTATGAAATGTTATATCTGATTTTATTTTGATGACAGAGTAATTCAGCTGGTTACTTGAATGTTATTCTACCTGCTTTCCTTATTCTAGTTAAAATATACAGTTCTTGATATGCTTAAGTTATGGGATTCAACACCATTTACTTGAATGCAGAGTGTGAACACATGGAGATGTAAAATCTCCAAGGGAGTTAATTACTAACATCTCTGAGCCAAGTGAATGATCTTCTCAATTCACAATGCATAACTCCTTGTAGCTTGGAATGTTGCAAGCCAAGATTCCAACTGATGTAATCAGAGAAGAATCTTTGAAGAACAAATTATGTATGCATCTAGGCAATGCCAAAATACATAAATTCAGTTGTTAATAGATAAGGTAGCTGTCTTGCTATTTAGGTTCGTATATATATGCTTTATTTCTAACCATTTGACTTGGTGATCCTTAAAGAGACTAGGAGTTTCTTTTTTTGCCACCGTATTTATAGTTCACGATTGATCAGTAGAGTCTCGACATAATCAGAATCTTAAATTATTTTTACGCAGTAATGCGTAATCCTTTTAACTGCAATTGAATAACATAAAAAAACAAGGTTTTAAGTATAGCTATTTGCGTGTGTGTATAGAGAGAGAGAGAGAGAGAGGGAGGGAGGAAGGGAGGGAGAGATAGACTTGGATCCTTCTAGTAAGCTTTGGACCCTAATCCTTCTTATTCAAAATCACTACATGTCATTTATATAATCCACTCCATTAAAAATGATTTATATTGTCTAAAGTGTCTAAAAACAAAATTCAAGTGGTTTAAATTTTTCTTGCACTTACAGTAAAGTGCAAATTGGACTGCCTAAGTCCTAACTTGCTAGTTGGTTAGTCCAATAGTGTAAAATGTTTAAAATTTGCAAAATTGGTACTCAAGTATTTTTAAGTGTTTGAACCATGACCAATTGATTGGATCGAGAATTTATATGTTTTGAATTGTAGATATAAGAAAAATACCATTTCAAGTTGGCCATTTAATGCTTACTTGATGCATAGGGGAAAAAGTTCTAAAAAAAGCTTAATTTTTTTTTGTTTAAGATGCTATAAATGGTGTAGATAAATTTTAACACATTGGATCATGATAATGAAGGTCTCATCATCTAAATTCAATGGAAAGGATCAATTCTTAAAAGACTCACGTCTCTCTCGTTCTCTCTCTCTCTCATATATTTAGTTAGGTTACTTAGATGTGAATATTATCAACCCAAATTTAAGAATGGGCAACTCAAAGAGAAAATATGTTCTGATAGATGAGATTTATCCTTTATAAACTATCTACAAAGAAAATTTCCTACAATTTGGATTTAATTTAATTTAATTAGGGATCAAGTGCGAAAAAACAATGCATTAAAACTGTCATAAATTCACTACTTTTCAAGTGCTTGATACATTAATTGATCACACCCAAATAAAATTCACTAGTTTTCAAGTGCTTGATACATTAATTGATCACACCCAATGTTATGAAACCGTATTTGTAGATAATTTATTAATAATAATCAAATCTACTATAATGGATTTTCATTTTGGATTACTCATTTTTAGGTCTCTATGTAGCATCCATATCCAAATACTATCAATATTACCCCAACTTAACTCTCTCTCTCTCTCTCTCTCTCTCTCTGTCTCTCTAGACACACACAGAGTAATAACTAAGCCTTTTATTCCAAGTATTTGGAGTAGGCTTAATGAATCAAGAGAAAATTATGCTAGATCAATCATATGGATTATTCTTCTCTACTCATTCCTATCATCATGTCCTCATTTATGCCTTTAGCATCCATATCTTTTCGTATCACCTCAATTATTTTGTTATCATTACTTCGCTCTTTTAACTTGTCGTATGTTGATAAAGTTCGCTTGTCAAACTGGTGAATCCATATGTTTACATCTCACATTATCAAACCATATTAGACTGTTTTCTCGTATATTCTCTTCTATAAGAGATATGCATACTTGAGTAAGAATATCTTTATTTCTCATTTTCTCTTTCCTAATATTATTACACATCCAACGAAAAATGCGCATTTCTGTTACACTTATCTCCTGTAAAAGTTGTCTTTTTATAGACCAACATCCCATATAACAAAGTTGGTGTAATAGCAATCTTATAAAATTTTCTCTTCGGCCTTAATAGAATATTACAATCGCATAAAACTTTCATTAGGCTTTTCTATTTCAACCAGTTAGTTTGAATCCTAAGATTAGCATCAATGTTGATCTTCTTATCTTTTTTAATAATAGCTGCTACTATCAAAATTAATTGCTCATTTGTATCTTCTCCCGTCTAATGTCATAATTCTTTAGTCTAAGATCCTTTGTTCACAAAATTTGCACTTTATTTATTTTAGACTTACTTAATCTAAAACTTCAAGATTCTACGATTTGACTCTAGCTCCAACTTGATATTTAATCATGCTCTTGTCTCATAAACTATGACAATTTATATCAGCAAATAACATATATACGAAGGTATCTTATCTTGAATAGCTCTAGTAATTTCATCCATCACTATAACAAATAAGAATAGACTCAATGCAGATTGTTCATGCAATCTAATTGTGATCGAAAATTCACTTGTTAAGCCGCCACTAATTCAAACATTTACTATTAATCCATCGTACATGTCCTATATGTGTGTGTGTGCGTGCGTGCATGTTGTAAGGTATAGAATTTCAAACCATGTGGTTTTTGAATCCTAAAAACGTTTTAATATGTAAATCATAATTAACGGTTCATATTCTTCATATGATTAGCCAAATATGTGATTCAGTGGGTGGCATAGGTACCTTACCATGCACATATATATATATATATATATATATATATATATATATATATATATATATATCACTATTGTAAATGAGCTGCTAGCGCATGAAACTTATATGAGTTGCCAACAAAAAAATAATACTCATTATTTTTTTTTAAAAAAATATCATAATCTCCACAGCCTTAGCTTTTTTTAAGATCAAATTTCATAGATATTGAAGTGAATATAATATGTATTCACCAAAAACTGCTAATTTTGTATTTACTTGATGGAATACCAAATCAAACCTAAAAGCCTAGAAATTGGGAATAAATGAAATATAGGAGATTGAGATCGTATTCCAAAACAATTGGAAAAAAAATATTGGACATAATGGAAATGGACTATCAACATAGAAACTTACTTGAGTTGTCAATTCATTATCTTCTATATGTCATAGTTTTAAAAAGCCCGATAAATAACTCATTGAACCTTTATGTAAATGAATGAGGGTATAGGGTACATCATTAGATAATTGCTTCAATTAGCCTAAATATTGTATAACCTTGTATTTACTTAGATTACATCACATTATTTTGTATATGTTATATCTTAACCTAATTTTTTATAGTTTTTTAGAGAATATAAATCTCGCGACCCACTTTCCCAACAATAACTATCTTTTCCCTAATTGACCCTATTCTCTTTGAATTTCAACTCTCTTGCGATTTTCAATTCTCAACTTTACTCCTTTCTAATTCCAATGTCATTTCTGAATGTCAACCTCAACTCTAACTTTGAATCAATTTCACCTTTGACTTGGACTTATGACGCTAATTCTTGACTTTAACGTCAACTCCTGCACATGAACTCTAGCTTTGGCTCCAAACCCTTTTTTGGGTTCCATCATTAACTTCAACAAAAAATTCTATATTTTCTAATATTGTAAAAATATTTTCCTATATATTGAAGTTATTATGGGCAATATATATATCAATTTTAAATAAAAAGTTAGAAAATTGTCTAACCTACATTGTGCATTATACTATATGCTATATGCCCTATTAACCTTTTGAGATACTATGACTTATGTTATGCGTTATTGTTATTTTCAACGTCATTATATATCTGTGTGCGTGCACGTGCCTTCTCAGAGAGTTACTTAGGGAGGTGCCTTAAAATCTCAATATAAAGGATCTATCTGGATAGTCCGAGATGTTAATTGTCACCCCCATGTTTGAAAAGGGTCGTATAAAACATGCATTTTCAATATATTTTGAATGCATATTTTAGTTACAAAAATAAATAGTTTTTCAACAATAAAGCAAATAAGTCCACTATATCGACGATATAGAAATGTCTAAATCACGTAACTTTTTATACACCATTTATTTAGAGCATAAAGATTATGCCTAACAGTTTACATAGTTTACATACACTCTCTATATTGAGTTTTGGAGACACCTACATAGGCAACTCCTTTTGGAGACGCGCGTGCACACACACACATATATACACTTTTGGAGACATATTATAATATGTGTTGGGGAGAAACGTCGGGTCCAACTGGGAACAAGATGGGCCTAAACATAAAACTGAAAATTAGTCTGACTCAAAATTTTAAACTGTTAGGTTTAGACTCCAACTTTGTATTTAAACCTATAGACTTTTTTTGTTCTATCCGATGTGGAACTATACTCACATATGAACAACTAACCAACTTAATTTTGGCAACCATCCACGTGGATCTCCCCCTTCATTGTGAGTATATCAACTTAATTTTAGCAACTATCCACGTGGAGGCAGACACTTCATTGTGAGTATACCCACTTAATTTTGGCAACTATCCACGTGGAGGCAGACACGTGAGAAACCAAACTCAAAATTAACCCAACCAACTTAACTTAACTTTGGCAATTATCCACGTGGAGAGCCGACATGTGGGAAATCAAACCTAAATTTAACTCAACCAATTCGGGCTTCAAACATCAGCTTCATTCTCCGTTAGGTCATAACCTGGACTCTTGACCCGACGACAATTTGGTTCGAATCTGGGCTCTAATACCAATTGTCGAGGAAAAACGTTAGGTCCAACTGGGAGCATAATAGGCCTAAACACAAAACTGAGAACTAGTCTGACCCAAAATTTTAAGCTATTAGGTCAAGACTCCAATTTTGTATTTAAATCCATAGATTTTTTTTGTCCTATCCGATGTGGAACTATACTCACATATAAACAACTAACCAACTTAAATTTGTCAACTATCTACGTGGATCTCCCTTTTCATTGTGAGTATACCAACTTAATTTTGGCAACTATCCATGTGGAGGCAGACACTTCATAGTGAGTATACCAACTTAACTTTGGTAACCATCTATGTAGAGGCAAATACGTGGAAAACCAAACCCAAAATTAACCCGACCAATTTAACTTAACTTTGGCAACTATCCACATGGAGAGCCGACATGTGGGAAATCAAATCCAAAATTAACTCGACCAATTCGGACTTCAAACATCGGCTTCATTCCTCCTTAGGCCATAACCTAGACTCTTGACCCGACGATAATTTGGTTCTAACCTGGGCTCTGATACCAATTGTTGGAGAGAAACGTTGGGTCCAACTGGGAGCATGATGGGCCTAAATACAAAGCTGAGAATCAGTCTGGGGCTTCAAATATCGGCTTCATACCAAAAGTTTAAGCTGTTAGGTCAACACCCCAATTTTATATTTAAATTCATAGGCTTTTTTGTTCTATCTGATATGAGACTATACTCACATATGAACTACTAACAGTGTGTCAGTATATGTGTGTGTGTTGGATTATTGTATATGAGTCAGCAGCTCAGATAAGTTACGTGAGTCAGCAGTGAAAAAATAATAACTCCATTATTTTTTTTTCAAATTCTTTTTAGGATACTCACCTCTACCTCCTCAACTACTTCAGGATTAAATTTCATGGGTTTTGAATTTTATTTGTTCTTTCATCAAGTAAATACAAAATGTTGTATTCAATGAAAACTGTTAATTTTGTGTCTACTTGATGGAATAACAAATCAAAATTAAAATCCAAAAGATTGGGTATGAGCGAATCCTAAGGAGTCGATATCATATTCTAAAAGAATTTAAAAAAAAAAAATTAGAGATAATGGATATGGAACGTAGATCAGGTATCTTATGTGAGTTGACGGCTCATTTTCATATCTCTCGCTCTCTCCATATATATATATATATATATATATATATATATATATATATATATATATATATATATATATATATATATATATATATATATATAATTAAGATAGAGAAAGAGCAAATATTGTATCATATTTTGAGGTCGCGTATAGGTTTCGAATATGCAGTAGATAATATAATGTCAAAGCAGTATTGTTGATATTTCTGATACTGGAGATATGACATATCCGTTTTACTGATTCCAATATCATAACTTTATCAATATGATATAGTTGATATTTCTACTATCGATATGATGTGTTAAATATTACCAATTCCCATGTCATATATAATTAGCTGATACCAGTACTTGTTTTCTATAATTTAAACCTTGGAAAAGATACTTAAAAATGTAAAAAAGTTTGGGAGGTGGAAAAGGGAGAGAGGAGATGGGGAGTAGGACTTGTGAGTTCTGGTGACATGAATAGTAGCAATAGTTAGGAATTAGAGTTTTGTTGGTTTCTTGGATAGAGAGAGAATCAGAAGACTTAAGGTTTGGATAGAGCAAAAGAAGCAGAGGGATTAAATTCAACTTTTTGCTATAGTTAAGGAGTTTATTTGTTATTATGACTTTTGAAGATGGTGCTGGGTGGTTTTGAGGTAAGTCGAAGAAACTCATAATTATGCTTACAATCGTGGGCCTTTTAGGTCGTTTTAAAGATTTAGCATAGCTTTTTAGGTAGCTCCACCAGGTGAAGAAGACATTGAGATATCATGACAAAGATAAGGTGAAAATCTCCAAGCGGTTACACCAAATTATTGTTCTTCTGTCACCAAGAGGAACTTAGACTGTTGATAGAGACACTTGCCTGTTGAAGGGAGAGATTAAGTTGAGCCAGTTTTGTCATAGAAGTTTTCTCCCTATTACTAGGTGGACATGATTCACATTATTATTTAAGAGAAAGGGAAAGAAAAGATAAGAGGGGAGCGTAAAGAAAGTCATGCAAATAATTATATGGATCAAGGAAGTAACCCCTTGTGAAGATACTTTGACATTTTTTTTAATTAGTGATAATAATGTCAAATATGCTTTTGTTCATATCATTCTCACTTTTTTATATGTCTCACTTACGTAGCTTATACCACCTAAATGTCATCTATATTGCTCTGCATGAGGTTGATCAAAAAGCACTACTTCAATTGAAATGGGTTGATTCTTTGTAGAGTATCTCAAGTTTGTTGGTATGTGAATTCAAGTTTTGGCCTGCAGAATATCATCATATTAATGAATATGGATATGCCGTTCTAACTTGTGGCATTACGAGCTCTTTCTTTCTGTGTCTGTTTCCACTTTCTTGGGGCCGAAAACTATGATGTTTCTGCTTACACCTGTGTCTGTTGTGGTGGGTACTTTGAGGTTAGGCGTGAGGCTTCCTCTTGTTCGCCTGTGCTGGTTTGATTATCCTGAGTGGTAAACCTTCAAAATACTGTCTTCCCACATCCATGACATTCCAAATGAACTTTCTTCCCTTTGACATTTCACATTCTTTTGTTATGCCTTCAGTTGTTTGCCCTCCAAGCCTTTATTGCTTTGTTTAAGAACATGTATGATGGAGTAGTGATCAATGTCAGAACATATGGTAGTCTAACAAGTGATTTTTCTATCACAATTGGATTGCATCAAGGGATCTGCATTGAACCCGTTAGTCTTATTTGCTATACTGATGGATGAGCTTAAAAGAGCTATTCAGGATGAGATATTTTAGTGTATGTTATTTGCTGATAATATTGTCTTAGTTGACGAGAGAAGAGCAGGAGTGAATGCCAAGTTAGAGTTATGGAGGCACACATTAGAATCTAGAGGTTTTAGATTGAGTTGGTCTAAAACAGAGTATATAGAGTGTAAATTTAGTAAACGACGGACCCTAAACTATAGTGGTGTAATATTAGACGGGTAAGAGATGTAAATGAGCAGTCAGTTTAGGTATTTGGGTTCTATTATTCAGAATGATGGAGAGATCGATAATGTTATTAACGATAAGATACAAACTGGCTGGTTGAAATGGAGAAATGCAACGGGAGTTTTATGCGACCGTAACATTCCGTTAAGGCTGAAAGAAAAATTTTATAGGACTACTATTCGGCCAGTTTTATTATATAGCACGGAATGCTGGGCTATAAAGAAACATGAAGATAAGTGTAACTGAGATGCGTATGCTTCGTTGGATATGTGGCAACACTAGGAGAGATAAAGTGAGTAATGAAGATATTCATGTTAAACTAGGTGTAGTTCTCATCAATGACAAGATGAGAGAAAATTACTTACAATGGTTTGGTCATGTGCAATGTAGACTTACAAATGCACCAGTTCGACGAGAGAGCTTATCAATGTAGGACAAGTTAAAAAAGTAAAGGAAAAATCGAAAAAAATATAGATGGAGGTGATATGAAAAATATATGGATTCTAAAGGTTTAAATGAGGAGATAAGAGAAAGGAAGGAAGGAAGAAAATAAAATAAAATAAAATAAAGGGGATATTGCAATCAATTTCCGGAGCGGCATTCTTGAGGCAAGTGCTAAAACCCTTGACCTTCTCTCACTTGTGTATGATGAATTTGTTTAGGTTTTGATTATATTGATCTCTCGCTTAGTACTATTGTGATAATCTTTGTAAGATCAATATATATATATATATATATATATATATATATATATATATATATATATATATATATATATATATATATATATATATATATATATATATATATATATATCTTTTTCATTCTTGTAGTAGAATGTTATTTTTTGTGATTTAGCTGAATCTTTAAATAAATAGTTTGTCCTTGAATTAGAATTTTAGGACCTTTTAGAAAGCTACGTTATTCTAACATTGATTTATTAGAAATATAAATAGTGATCTAGTGAGAATAAAAGAAGTTGATAAAACAATAGTAATTTTAAAGTTAAGATTAAATTGCTGGAACATTAAAAAGAAGCTGTAAGCAAATAGAATACAAAAGGAAAAAAAAAAAGAACTAAGTATAAGAAAGTGTAGTAATAATAGAATGCAAAGCAAACCTATAATAGCTAAAAGTTCGAAACAATGAAACTAAGAATAGATTAGTGAGATTGTAAAGATTAAACATAAACATATTAGTATGTATAAAAAGTAAAATAGAATGTGGTGAGTGTGATATATGAAATGATAAGAACTAGTAAAATAAAATTAAAATAGTATAAACTTTGAATTAAAGATTAGTAAGATAGAAAAGAGGCAAAAAGCACTGCGATAAGTGACATTAAGAACAGAGAGTCATATAAACTAGATAAATCAATTTTGGAGAATAGTTAAGAGCAAAGTAAAAGACAAGTCAATGCAAGATGATACAAAAAAAAAAAAAAAAAAATAGTGATATGAAACGTAACAGTAGAAAAAAAATGATATTATAAGTAATAGGTACGTAAAAGTGAAAGTAACAATAAATAAGTAAAGAAGAGTTGTAATGAAGCAGGATAAAGTAGATATGCAAATTAGAAGAGTAGTATAATTGGTGTAATAGTAGACTGCCTGTCCAGTGAACAGAACTGCAGTTCTGTTCTCTGCAAAAAAAAAGGAGGCAATGCATATGTACTTCGTGTTTCAAACCGTGCGTGCATGGGATGCGTGAGTGAATAACAAATAGTATATGATAGTATGGTATCTTTGTGATCAGCCCATGGTGTTCAAGTGTGAACAGTCACAATCACACGTATGCTAGCTCTTAGTATTAGTTGTGACAAAAATACATAACGTGAAAACTTTAATACTTTAGAATAGTTGTTATAATTTATTTCTTAGTTCTGTTAGTTGATAGCATTTTAGTTATTTGAAAATTATTGTCATTTTATTTATTTATTTATTTACTTATTTATTTTGTGCTTTTTCTTATTATTGTTTTTGTCCAAATGTTGACAAAACTGTACATGCCTCTCTAACTTCCCTGTAGTTTCACACATCATTATATCTTAATTTTTCTGCATGGCTGTGAAAGTTTATATAATTAAAATATGTAATTAATTCATGGGATTAAGGGAAAATTCGAAGAAGAAACTGTACACATGTTTTAGGATTTTAATATCCTTGAGGTTGTACAACCGAATATAGGGCCTTAACCATGGGGGTTCTGGATGATTACTGGATCACCATCAGTATATATGGCTGCGCGCCTGAAACTTATACTCATCAAAGTTCATGTTCATTAGTACCTAACAGTATGTCCTAGGACAGTATCAGGAATCATGGCGTGGTCCCGGGTATGCACGGGATACTCGTAAAACATGTGTCACACTACTTCTGACAGTTCCAAATAAATAAACAAATAATAACATAGTATACATGTTCATTTGTTATATTGGTCTCTGTTACAAGATTATTCATGACATGTGTAAACAGATGTACTTCCTAACTATTATCATGTTCAAAATATCTATAGTTAGATTTATGTTCTATTTCGTTCTAAAGACTTATGCTTCATCAATCTTATCATGACTTTTAGTATTTTTAATTAGTTTCATGCTTTGCTTGCACATGTAAATATGTTTATATACATAGCATGCATGTATATTATTATGTTCCTCTTGTAGTACTTGCTAGGTCGTTCTAACGACCCTGCTTTGGCACGCCCAGATAATTTGCAGGATATTGAAGGAGAGGATCCACCATAACTGGAGCAGCATTTCATAGAGTTAGCAGACAATTGTGATTTCATTATGTGACATCTTTTGGGAGATCTTTTATTTCAATTCTTTCAATCTTTTCCTTCTACTTTGGTTTGTTGTTTCCAAAACTCAAATTTAAAATTGTAATAAGTACTACCTTTCTTTGGATCTTTATTGATCTATTTAATATTTTGTTGGAGTAAAAAGGAGTTTGTTTATTGTTTTCCCTTTTTTTTTCTCAGTGCATATGTATGTAGTTTAGTGGCGGTAACGTTCAGTTTTATTAAAAGTATTTTAGGATTGGCGTATTTATTTATAATACGTCGCCAAATGCTATCCGTATTTTGGGTGGGGCATTACAACAGCTTTCTCGCAGAACGTGCCAATTGTTTGTATCACATTTCGCCTATAACCGTATGATGTTTATTGTTTTAGAGATGCTCCCTTTGTTGCGCATTGAACTCTTAATATGACATGGACACTTAAAATCTCTGCATGTGTACAATGCCTAGCGCGTGTGTTGTTTCTTATCTTGCAGTAAGTTGTACTGTTGTCATTCTTGGCATCTCATTAATCTTACATTGGTATAAGGTTAGTTTGTATCCTATAATTGCCTAAGCAGTTATTATTCAGAGGTTGATAGTATTCACATGGAGCTTGTGTTCTGCTTGTCTACGTTACACCGACATCTGTTTCATGATTTAGTCTCATTATATCTGTTGTATTTTTAAGCCATACCACTCAACAGGAATTGACAGTTACATGTTTTTTTTTATATTAAACAGGCGGGCTAAAAACTCCCTCCGCATTTCATTAAAAAGATAATAATATAACAAAGTCTTAGTATTGCTCCACCAAGAATCTAAAAAAGTTTACATTACAGAATATTAAGATAAAAGTACATAAAAAGCCAGCTACAAACTGCAAAAAAAAAAATAAGCAAAGCCCTCTTGTAACCAAGTGATGGGTTTGTTGTATCACATATCGGTCCTCCCGAGTATCTCCTACTCCTCCTGTGGTGGTGTGCTCTCCAATTCATTTTCGGAGTCGTCATCTAATAGGTGGAGCCTCTCCTCGTCTGACAGGATACATGTCTATATAATTAAGTCACGAGCAGTAAGTCTCATGCAATAATCTGCGGAATGATATTTCTCATTAAATAGTCTATTATTTATTTCTCTCCAAATGTTCTAGTAGAATACGACAGTGAGTGTCCTAAAACTTTGGTTTCAATTACCCCCCTTGAACAATCCTCTCCAACACTTTACATCAGGATTATGCCGATATTCTCCCCTAATGCCCTCGTATATAATTCGCACACACTCTTAGAATAGTACAGTTAAACATAATGTGTTCTGTCGATTCCCCCATTTTCTTGCACAAAATATAAATGTTAGGACCGATCCAACCTCTTCTTTGCAGTTTTGGCCAGGTAAGAAGAGTATCCTTACATACAAGCCATAAAAATAATCTGATTTTTTGCGGACATTTAGCATTCCAGATCCACTTATTATTTATCGAGATGATTCCATCATTTATAAAATGGCGATAAGTGGATTTAACTGTAAAGTTGCTATCTTTTTCCCATTTCTAAATCAGTTTGTCTCCTCTATTGACGATGGGGTCCATCCAATGAGAAACTATTTGAGCGATCTAATTTTTGCAAGATCCTGTCCTGACAGTGTCGTCGAGCTCTGTCTACATTTTGAAAGTCCCAAGTTTTGGCTAACCCTTGCATCCTTATCCCTTACTTTCTTGAATATATTCGGAAATGGTATCTTGATTGAGATTTGTGAACACCACCTATCGTGTCAGAAGGCAATATTATCACCTCTCCCTAGTTTAAATTTCAAACTATGACAAACTAAATGTTTCACCACTAGTATTTCTCTCCAGAAAACTGAAGTTCGGTGTCTATTTTTTGAATCTCAAAAAATTTTACTCCTTTGGCGCATGTTTATTGAGCAATAACTTTTGAAATGACCCCTATTTGTGCGTAGCTAGATGCCATTACTATTTAGCCATTAGTGACATATTAAAAGTTTTTAACTCCACCACTCCCAATCCCCCTGCCTCCTTCGGGCTACAGATTTGCCCGCATGGGACCAGATGATATTTGTTGGAGTCGTCTACTCCATTCCAAAGAAACATTTTCCTGATCCGATCAATTTTCACTCTCCCCCACTTTGGCATGATGAAGAATGACATATAGTATAAGGGTAGTGAAGATAGTACTGCATTGAGCATTACCACATTTCCTCCTAATGACAAATATTTTCCTTTCCATCCCTTTAATTTCTTCTCGAAGCAGTCAATAATTGGGAACCAGATTTGCTTCTCAAGTTTTCCTGGTTTTACCGGAATTTCCGAATACGTGATCGGAAATTGTTTACTTTGGAATACTTCCCTGATTACTTGTAATAGTATATTTCTCGATCCCATGAACACCAGCACACCAGTGAGCTCTTGGCGAAGTTAATTCTTAAATTTGACCATGCCTCATAGCAACACAAGGCCCATTTGATGGTTATAGCTTCTCTCAGATTGCCTTGTCCAAAAATTAGTGTGTCATTTGCATACTGAGGATTAACGACGGACATATTGGGGGCTCTCGGGAGACCTTCTATCTCCTCGTTATCCTTCAGTCTCTGTAACATGGAATTTAAGCCATCTGCCACTAAGACAAATAACAGCGGAGACAAAGGGTCTCCTTGACGCAATCCTCTCTTTAGAATGATTTCTTTCCCTACTGTATTGTTCGTCAGTATCTGTGTTTTGCCAGAACATAACCAACTCTCAATCCATGCTCTCTATTTTGGTCCAACGCCCCTGAGCCTAAGAGTCTCTATTAAGCACTCCCACTCCACCATATCATAAGCCTTTTCGAAGTCCAACTTCAACAAAAATCCATTTATGTTAGATTTCTTACACCGGTGTATAATTTCATATGTCATGACCACCCCTTCCACTATGTTTCTACCAGCAATGAAACATGTCTGATAATCCTTCACCAATAATTTAAGTTTTGGAGCAAGTCTGTTAATCAATATCTTTGACACTATTTTAATTGTACTATTCAATAGAGCTATTAGTCTGTAGTCCCCGATTCGGGACGGAGCTCACTTCTTTGGTATTAGAGTAATGATCGAATAGTTCAACCTATCAAGTCTGCTTCTTCTTTTAAAAACCTCCTCCATTAGCCACATTAGATCCCCTTTAATTTCCTTCCAGAAGGTTTTAAAGAAGAATGGTGGGAACCTGTCAGGTCCAGATGTCTTGTCCTGTCCCAACTCCTATACTGCTCTCGTGATATCTTCCTCCTGGAACTCTTCCTCAAGATCAGAGAGATCCACTTCATTTTCCTAGCCACCTTCTCTCAAACGCACCTGGAACGTGTTTCTCCTACCAAACAACTTCTTAAAGTGCCCGTCTACATATTCTTTCAATGAATCTCCACTGACTTGTGATTCTCCCACCTTTAGGTGATGAATCTTGTTCGTTTTATACCACATACTTGCCCATATGTGGAAAAAAGCAGTGTTAGCATCCTTCTCCTTCAGCCATTTAGCATGTGCTCTCTGTTTTCATTGAATCTTCTCTCTCCTATAGATTTTGTTAATCTTTCTCCTTAATTGTAACACTCTACTATTCTCCTCCAGTGACAAATTGCGATTTTCTTCCAGTTTTTCAAGCTTCTCCTGTTCCCTTAATAAATCTTCTTTCCCATTTAATCCTCCACTCCCATTTCCCTAGCACCTTTCGTAAGCGATGTAGTTTAATGCTTATGTTTGTTGCTGCATCATTGGCTCTCATCCTCGACCTCTTCATGCTCCAGCCGCCATTTTTCAAAAAGAAAATATCTGTACGTTTTTTGCTTCTTCTCCCCCAAATCAACCGATATTGGAATATGGTCCGAGACTGGATGCCCAAGTGATCGGATCTCCGCCAAAGGAAAATTGATGTCCCAATTCTCAGAGACCAGTATCCTATCCAGCTTAGCCATCGAGGGGTTAAGCCTCATATTTGACCATGTGAATATCCTATCCATTAGAGGCATGTCTATAAGGTCCAAGTGATTAATGAAATCGTTGAACTCCTCCCTATCTTTAGACGACCTATCCTCCCCTCTTCTTTCACTGGTAAATCTAGTGATATTAAAATCTCTCCACAAAATCCATGGTTCATCGTAGTTATTTCTCACTTTTTTCAGCTCCTTCCAGAATTGAGAGCGTAGGCTTCTCTCGTGCGGTCCATACACCACCGTTACTATCTGCACCCACCCATCTGAAATCCTTCTAATTCTAACTGAAAGTGAAAACTCTCCGGACCAAGAATTTAAAATCTGATCATTCTTATTGATTCCAATCAAAATCCCCCCTGATGCTCCTACTGCGCTCAATATGCAGAAGTCATAATGTTTTCTGGACACAATGGACTCAAAATCCTGGAATCGAGGTCTGATAATTTTGTCTCCTCTATACAAATAATTTCAATTTTATTCTTCCTTATCACCTCCGCCACCATTCTTCTTTTAGCTGGATTTTCCAGCCCTCTAACGTTCCAAAAGAGACAATTCATTGACAATTCTAATTTCTTCTCCACCACCCTCCTACCAGTATTTGTACTGTTATTGGGCCCCACTCCAGTCCTCTAATCTCGGAGCATCTAGATTCTTCAACATTGTGAGGTTGTGTAAATGTTCTATGCTACCTGTCCCTAAATCAATATCACATGTATGAGCTAACTCTATCAATACATTATCAGGCACACAATTGAGAATATTAAAATCAGTGTTAGATGTACCTGGAGACGGTTCTGTCTGCTCCACCTTACGCTTAGTGGATGATGGCGCCACCTGTCCCATTTGGAACTGTTGCCAACTTCTTTTTTCCTCCAGTCTTTTGTTTCTCCTAATTGGCGTTATTAGAGATGTTGTAACATCACCTTGGTTAACTATTTCCTCCATTCTGTCCTCTTTAGACTGGCTCTCCTTCTCCTGCAGTTCTCCCCCACACTGTATGTAAGCTTCTGGTGCCTCCGTCCAAACCTGCGACGTCCCTGCCCTGGATGTCTCCTTTTCCGTAGTCTCAGCTCCTTATTCGTCATTATGCAGTGCATTTCTTAATTCCCTGTTACGCTTTAGTAATTTAAACAGTTGCCTTCTCGTGACATGCCCAGTCTGTCTCCTGTTTTCCTTACACATTACATTCTCAAGGAGTTTTGCAATAGTGTCCATCGCGAACTCTTTATCAAATTTATTTAGTGTCTCTAGCAGACCCGTACACTCCAGATTTTTACTGAAGTCCAAATGTCTTTTAGAGCTCCCCTCACCCTTCGATTTATTTTCCTCCAATAGTGTGCTCTCTTGTGGGTCCCGTTCTCCCTCCACCTGTATCATTATATCATTTTTTTTCATTGGTAGGGTCCCCTCTCCTTTCTCCCTCTCAATATTATCCCCACAGAAATTCCACGTCATATCTAGGCCTGCACTGTCTTGTCCTCTTTGATGGAGTATTGTTTCGTGGGTCCCACTACTCCCATCCCTCTGATCTCCACATCAGCCCTCTGGTGGGCCCCAACTTCCCTTAATGTTAAAGGGGAGAGATGGTTCCCATTCCCACCTACCCTCTGTCCATTGGTCAACCCATCCCCCTTAAAAACACCTTGGGGTTCGGTGATTTTTATTCCCAAATTTCCTCCTCTTCTCTGATAAACCACATGTGAGTGGATCCCTCTACGTCGCTTCCTCTTCCATCTGATCGTTGTCGCTGGTTTGCTCCTCAGAGGAAAAAGCCATCTTTTTTTTACCTAACTTCTCCCCCTCCTTCATCCTTTCCCCCTCGTCTACCCCTCTGGGCTCCTGGCTTTTCGTTTCCTCGCTCTGGCTATCTTCTCGAGGAGCAACTCGCTAGCTGCTTCTGAGCTCTTTGCCTCTCTGATCTTATTCCAGATCTGTTTACTTTAGATCTACTATTTTACTGTTCCCTCTCCCTTTGGCCGGTAAGTTGGTCGCCTTCTCCGAACAGGTAAGCCCTCTGATGTCAATAAAAAGTCTCCCCTCTTCGTTCCTTCACAAAATCTCGAAGTTGGAGCTTCTTTCGTTACTAATCAAGGGATCCTCGTTCATCCAGATCCTTTCTCCTTCAAGTGATGCTGCTAACTGCTCTGAAAAAGTTTTCCTTCGACTTTCCAGTGGTGGGTTTTCTTGGGCAGGGGCCTCATGTATGCCTTTCGGCCGAGGCAGGTGGCTCCCCCCCTATGTTTTTCCTTTTCCAGGCTGCCTTTCTTACCCACCCTTAAAGTCAACTCAGTTCAATCCCCAAACTCCCTTGTCTCGATCTGGTCCATCTCTTGTGATTCCGGCCTCCGGTCGGCCGGCGCTATTGCCGATGTATTCCCATGCTCCTTATCCCTGTCAACCCTTTTCCATGTGTAACTTCGACGATTACTGGCGGGGAGGCTAACTATTCTGATCGACGACCGATCTGGACTAATCTTACCAGTGATCGGAATGCCCTCAAAACCCACCGACGAAATCGTGCGATAGTTTTGAACAACTTTAAATTTAATTTCACAAAGTCGACCTCCCATGACCGCATTGAATTGTTGCGGAATCGCAGCGAGGTTATCACACCCCACCTTGACTCTAATGCAATCCAATTTGGTTTTTTGTTCTATATCCTCATGAATGTCTATGATGTGTGCGAATTTGACTAACAATTCACTGATGTCCACCCTATTCCAGTAGTGTAATGGTACGCCTCTGATCTCCATCCATGCTACGACCGGAAAAGAGTAAAACTGACTATCTTCTTCTCCCGTCCATCTACATACTCTGAAACCTGCCTCGTGTTCCCTGCATGGGATTGAGATCCTACTTGTTGCAAATGCTAAAGCCTCCTCCGAGGGAAAGTAAGTCAAAAATTTTATTTCCACTGTCTTGAATTACCCACGGGTACTCCTTAGAGTCCTTCAACAGTGACGCCAATCCTTCCTTCATGTCCTCCGTTGAGGGGTTTCCATGTCTCGTGTACAAAACCCCTAACGTTTTGGCTAGTCGTCACTGTTCCTCTCATGCCTGATCCGAGGTCGGAATAAAGGCCGTGGGTTTTAGATGTGGTGGTTGAGCCGGAACTCCTATGTCCATGCTGATACCCTCCTTGCTTGTTGTATTTGTTCTCTAGTTCTTTGGAGCCTCCCCCTGCCGCATAGAAGCCTGTGATGGCGGTGCCTTGGGTGCAAGTTTCGGCTTCTCCTTTCTTTCTGGGGCAATGGGGCATTTCCCTATCTTGTGACCAAGTCCGTTACAGAAACGGCACCGGATGAATGAACACTCATCCTTGAAATGCCCCACCTTGCCACAGATCCAACAAGTTTCCAGGCTTCCAGTAGTGGCCTCCTCACTGGTGAGAATTTCCTCCTCCTATTCCCCTCCAACTTTGCAGCTACTGAGTTGGCCATTTTTTTCTTTTTTGATGGTCGCTCTGGATTTTACTGGCTTCCAAGCGTCCCCCCTGGGAGGTTTATTTGTTGCACCCTCGGTTACTTTTTTGGCTGCCGTGAGCATTGCGATCACCTCTTCTCCAGTATAGGTTGCACCCGACTTGATTGCAGTCTCCGCCCCACCCTCTGGTGACCCCTTTACCACTTCCGACTAACTTCTCCTCCTGTGTTTGGGATTCTTATCATCCTCACTATTGTTCTCCTCCTTATTTTTTCCACTCCCTAGCCAATTCCATCCGAAATCCATCCCTGGTTGTTGGTGAGTGGCCGTAGGTTGAAACACCGACCTCCTTCCTTGTCCCCGGCGATGGTAAGTGAAGAAATTGACGTATTGGACAGTTACATGTTATTGTCGATTATGGTCTTGATTATGATCATGTTGATTGTGACCGGAGGCCACGTGTTCAATTAGCAGACAAAGACATTCTATTTTTTTTCTATTATGATTTCATTCTGCACCTCGGCTAACAGAAATCCTAGGTTGGTAGCAGCTTCTCAGGGACAATGTATTTGTTTGATACCGGATAATTTATCGAATGGCGAGCAGAAAATATGTATCTTGCCTAACTGAACAAATGAAACTTGCAAGTCACCCCATTCATTAATGTTGCTTGATTCTCTCAAGCTTTCTTGGTGTAGTTATGTTAGATTACCGGTACTAGCTAGATAATGAGAAATTTGCCTAATTATTGTACCTCTATTGTTTTATTGGCTCTTTTTTTATAATATTTGATATATCATTTGATTCATATTTCTTTTTTCATAAAGTTGTAAGCATAATAATTCAGTCAAGGAACTAAGAAGATTCTATCTTTTCAGTGCAACTGCAGGCAGAACAAAAGCCTAACTTTCATTCAAGGAAACTACAAACAAAGTCAAACGTGTTGCTTCGGCTTCTGTTAGCTCTTCATGCAGGTTCTTTTCTTTCCTTAGTTTTTATTTTATTTTTTTTTTTCATCGTTTGGTTCCTGGAACTTCACTTTAAAGGCAGAATAGTTTGTTCATCAAACAAAAGCAAAGACAAGAAAAATATATACATAGTATACAAACTTAATACTGAAGGGGGGGCTGCATCTCTTGCTCTCTCCCTTTTGTATTGTAGCTTATCCTTTGGACAAGAAGTATACATACATACATTGAATAAAAAAACAGTATAAAAAATAAAATAAATAATCAAACTTCCTTTGTTTTTGTGATGTATAATGGACTATGCCCTCTCTTTACAATAACATAAACATTTATTTGGTCTCACGAGCGAATTTGGATTCTGAGTTGTGATTGTTCCTCATCTTCTGCTCGCTGCACCTGTGAATTTTCTCTTCTCTGTTGCGTAGGAAAAGACAAAAAAAGCTACTTCAAGTTTACTTGTACCCACAGTATGTACACACACACAAACAGACACACGAAAACTATAGGAAAGAAAACAATTTTGATGTGTCATGGAGAACTCACATGACGCTGGAGATGAAGCTGATGCTGCCTTTGCCCTTTCTGGATGGCTGTGATTATTCTCATTATGAAGTAGAATGGCAAGATAATTCCGCTCGCCCTTAGCAGAAATACCTACAGATTAAAAATTCAGAGAAATAATAATAATAATAATAAGAACATAAAATTCAATAAGTTTGAAGTTATTAATAAAGATTGTAATTCAACTTACTGTGACGAGCGTGAATGGATAATGCCCATCTCCATTTGCCACAACAACAAGGAGATGTCTTGCCAGTAATACGAGCATGAACTGTTGTAGAGAATTGATAAGATTTCTTACATCAATCTGATGAACTTAAAATGTAAAAAATTATAGTGATCTTTGTATTGAAACTTTAGAGAGAGAAAATGTAAGTTAACTCACAATTAGAGCCACGGATCGAACGACAATGGCACTTGTATCATAGGGAGGGGAGCACTCAGACTCATCCTGAATGAGCTCTGTGTTCTCAGACTCATAGTTCAGCCTGGGAACCTCTAAACTCCCTCTGCAGCCAATAAATAAAATAAATTTTCATCTAGTCACAGTAAGTTGGCACACAATATACCTGTTAAATACATTATTTGTTACTATGAAATTGAAATGTCTGTATGCCTGCGGGCACAAGTGGGGCCCACAGCAAACCCATTGGAAATCATCATCAGGGTGATTGCTGCTGGCTAGGGTTTTTTACTGACAGTGTTGAGATCAAACCATTTATTGGATAAGAGATTCAAATTAGAGGGCATTGTCTGAATCTTTACAGGCTAGGGAGGGAGATGTCCATACTTTTAAAAACCAAAAAAATAAAAATATAAAATACCTGATGGTCACTGCAATGTCAAGCAAAGCTAGCTTGGGGGGAACAGTGTAGTCTGGTTCAAATTTCTGCACATGATGACAAATAATAAATGAATATTTAGCAGCTAAGTACAGATAATTTAGAGGGAGTAACTTTTTTTTTCTCTCTTTTTTCTTTTAGTTAAGACATCACGAGAGTTTGAATCCATAGACTATAATGCTGTAAAACTTGATAGACAAGAGATACAAATGAGCAGTTAGTTTAGATATTTGGGTTCTATTATTTAGAATGATGGAGATATCGATAATGATGTTAATCATAGGATACAAACTGGCTGGTTGAAATGGAAGAGAGCAACGGGAGTTTTATGCGACCATAACATTCCGTTAAGATTGAAAGGAAAATTTTATAGAACTGCTATTAGGCCAGGTTTATTACATGGTACGGAATGTTGGACTATAAAGAAACGTCATTCACAAAAAATAAGTGTAACAGAGATGCGCATGCTCCGTTGGATGTGCAGCAACACTAGGAGAGATAAAGTGAAAAATGAAGATATTCGTGCTAAGGTAGGTATAGCTCTCATCGATGAGAAGATGCGAGAAAATCGCTTACGATGGTTTGGTCATTTGCAACGTAGGCCTACAAGTGCACCGGTTCGAAGAGGGGAGTTTATCAATGTAGGACAAGTTAAAAGAACGAAGGGAAGACCGAAGAAAATATTGATGGAGGTGATATGCAAAGATATGGAGTCTAGAGATTTAAATAAGGAGATATTACTTGATAGAAATGAATGGAGAAGGAAAATAAAGTGATCGATCCGGCGTGATTCTTTTTTTGATTCATGTAGCCTACCCAAGTACTTGGGATAAAAGGCTTAGTTGTTGTTGTTGTTGTTGTTGTTGAGAGTTCGAATCCAGAACCTTTTCATGCAGAAAGCAATGGTGCTACTTCACAGGTGAGTAGTTAAAAGTTCAATCACAAAGAGAGAGAGACAATATAAGAGACCCGAGAGAGAGAGAGAGGTCTCAACAGCAACCCTATTAGAGAGGATATCTATCTATCAATCTATCTTATGGAGAATTTGATTGATTTAAACAATAATAGACGCATAATAAATATGGGTAAATTTTTAAAATGGATTGAGAAATCACAACCAACCATTAAACTCGAGCGGATATAGTAATTAGACTCATTGAAGCAATCACAAAGTTTGAATTATGAAGACGAATATGTAAAAAATTCAAATTCTATTCAACTTTTATATACAACTTTAGAAAAAAAAATTTAGTTAGGTAGGAAATAGAGCCTTCATTTATCCATGAAGACATATTACCAAAAATATTTAATTTTTAAAAAAAAATCACTAAACAAACTTTTTCTCTGCAATAACCCAAAATTTTAAGAAATAAAATAAAAAATCATGGAAAAAAAAAGGAAAAATTCAGAGGTGGGGGAAAAACCCATTTCTAACCTGCAGGCAAATCTCGCAAACTATGCTCCCTTTCTCATCACACCACCTCTGTATGCATCCTCTGTGAGCAAACTGCATACAAAAAAAAAAAAAAAACACATAGGAAATTACAGAGAGAACCCAAATCGATAACCCATTAAAGGAACAATCTTTGATGAAATTTTGATTAGGTAAAAGAGAAAGAAGATATGGGCTTTCCCTAAATTTGATGTGATTGGTTGGTTGGTTACCTTGAGAGTCCCCGAACAAGCGCAGGGCGATTCCATGCTTGTCCAGCTCTCGGCCTCCTCTTCATGGCAAATTCTACACAGCAGCAACACAGAGGAGGAAGAAGAAGAAGAAGGAGATGAAGATTCAAAGTCATCGCAGAGAACAACCATTTTCAATTCATCTTCACTGTTTCCCAATACCATCATCTCTCTGTTTGATTCAATTTTTTCTCTCTTCCTCTCTCTCTCTCTCTTTCCAAATGCTCTCCCCTGTTTCTCTCTCGGCTGTGATTTAAATAAAGCAGATTGGAAATTCTGTTGATTTCCTCAGATGCCCATAACATTTGGAGGAAATGCCGGTTGTGTCCTCGGACTGCCTCAGGTCACACGGTTTGTTGGAAGAGAGGCTCGGACAGTTTGGGCGGCAGTTGGACTCGGCAATTTGAGTTTGACCCAATCAAAATGATCAGATATCAACAGATAGCTGCCTTCAATTTTTTTTTTTTTTTTTTGCCCCTTCGAATTTTTATTTTTAAATTTTTCATTACTCCAATTAGATAGAGACTAAAAATTTAAGTGTTTCTATCTACATATGAAGAAGAAAACATGTGTGCGTTCTATTTTGCCCAACATATATCAAAGAATAGCCTTATTTTTAGATGGAATTATGATTAGAATCTAAGAAGTTTGGATGTGAAGAGTAAATTTTAATTGTCAAACTCCAAATATTTGAGATTATGTTAATGATGACAAACATTCATGGTGAGCTAATGGCAGGACACTTGAGTACAAGTTAGGTGCAATTTTTGCCAACCTTTCTTTCTTAGGAATCAGGTTTAGTGAGTCCAAATGAGTACTTGTGTGGTAATGGAGGGGACTCTGCTCTTATGTTTGCCTTGCAAGTTAAAGCTCATGTCCCATTAGAACAGTGCAAATGAGGTTATCTTTAGGCCATCCCTTGTTCTATTAGCTACATAATTAGTATTTTTTTTGTTAGTGGCATTTAGATGCAATCTAACTCAATTAGTTGACAATTAATGTGTTTCTTGAACATTTGTTAATGATTCATTCCATATAATTGATGCATGATAACTTTATAAATAGTGTCTCCACTAGATTGATTGCCAATGATGATATAAAGGAAATGGTTGGTTTTTTTTTTTTTTTTTTGTCTTAGTTGAGATCGATAATGGGAGGACCAATTTGCAGTAAATCTTTTATCATCATGCTGCTCTCATGAATGCTTGTTGTCTTAGATGCCATATTGATCTATCAGTTTTTATTCAATTCATTCAGCACAAATAAGTCACTACTTTTTTTATATCAGGTTTATAATATTTTCTTTATTATTATTTTTGGATCATAATTTGCACCGGTTTAGTTTCTTTAAAACCAAATTTTATAGATTTTAGAGTTTATTTGTCCTACCACCAACTGACGTATGAAAACCGCTAATTTTGTATCCGCATGATGGAAGACCAAATCAAGTCTAAAAAATTTGGATAGGATGGAATAGACTGACATTGAAGGAAATTTCCTATGTTAGCATTATATTTTTTTTTTGGATGTATATAGATAGAGAGAGAATAATGGAAATGTGTTGTCGACTCATGTAAGTTACTTTAGCTACACTCTATTTCTATTATTTCCAATAATTTTTTTTTTAAAAAGAATTTGAATTATGATCTCGAAGTCCCGAGAATTCATTCATACATAATTTCTGGATTTTAGGTTTGAATTGATCTTCGATCAAGTAAATACAAAAATTAACGGTTTTCGGTAAATACAACGTTCTGTATCCACTTGATGAAACAACAAATAAACTTCCAAATCTATAAATTTTGATTTAAAAAAACTAAGTAGACAGAGATTATGATCCGAAAAAAATTTGTAAAAAAAAATGAAACTAATATTTTTACGTCGCTAACTCACATAATTTACATGACTTGTGTGTGTATATATATACATATCACAACTCATGACATGCTTTCATCAACTTTCTATATTTGCATGGCAGGCACATCCTTGGTTACTTTCCATGTGGTCTCTCTCTCTCTCTATATATCACAACTCATGATATGCTTTCATCCACTTTCTATATTTGCATGGCAGGCATATCCTTAGTTACTTGCCATGTGGTCTCTCCTTGTAGCAATTAGGAAATTTTTATGTTAATTTGCAGAGTCCAGGCCCTGCAATCTTAATATATACCATCTACTCTAATTGCAGACACAATTAGCGGCCAGCCTAGTCCTTGTCTGCTGCCTCCTCATATTACATTTTTATTATCATAGGATAATCATCAGAAGGAATAAGTCATAAATGAACAATATTATTCTTCTGAACTCTACAACTTATAGATTGATTGGAGATTTTTTTTTTTTTTTTCAGAATTTGTCAATATAATATGTCATCCATACACATTTATGTATTTAGAACCGTTAATGTGCTAAGTTTACATGTCTGAATATCATTATTCATTATAAAACTGATGCTTATCCGTTATACCAATAAATAGAGAGAAAATTTTCATTATTTTCATACTCTATATAGAGAGAGGAAACGGGAAAAACTATGCTATAAGGCTTAGGTGAACCAATAGAATGTTTGCATGTGGAGGGGTTTTTTGAAAAAATAAATCATTAGGCAGAGGGGTTTCTAAAAATAGCCTATATGGTCAATCCACATGCAAGCATCATATTGGTCCACCTAAGCGTCATAAGAGAGAGCCCCTCCTATAACATAGTTTTTTCCGTTTCCTCATATATATATGAGAAAATGGGAAATACACCGGCGGTGAAGGGACTTCCTTCACCGCCGCTTAGGTGGCCCAATAAAATTATAACATGGGGCGTCATTCAAGATAACAAATAAATGAATTCTCTTAAATGACACCACGTGTAATAATTTTATTAGGCCACCTAAGCGGCGGTGAAGGAAACTTCCTTCACCGCCGGTGTATTTCCCGTTTTCTCTATATATAATGAGAAAAATGAAAATGAGCTGACCGCTCACGCAAGTTATCTGAGCTGCAGTTCATTTCCATTATCTCCAATAATCTTTTTAAAGAAAAATTTTTTGAATTATGATCTCGATCCCCTAGGATTTACTCATATCCAATTTCTTGAGTTTTAGTTTTAATTTGATACTCCATCAAGTTAATATAAAAATATCAGTTTTCAATGAATAAAATATTTTATATGCACTTGATGAAAGTGTAAATGAACTCCAAAATTTATAAAATTTAATCTGAAAAAAATTAAGGAGGTAGAGATTGTAATTGTAAAAAAAATTAAAAAAAAAACATTAGATCATTATAATTTTGTCGCTGGCTCGCGTAATTTTTCCTGGCGGTTCACCTATGGTACTCCTACACACATATATATATATAATAAAGAGGGGTTTGATACTACAAGTACAGTGTTGTGAATCTTGGTGGGTCCTCTAGAGGGGATTGTTGGGTTGGAATTTGATGGGGATTGGTTAGTTTTTTGTTGGGTCGTTAGATGATTAGAGATCAAGTTAGTGAGCCAACTAGGAGAGGTTGGTCTGCACTTGGGAGTGGTTAGCTTAGCTAACTAGATCTTAGTTTTTGTCATGAGATCTTGATCTAAAAATTTAATATGGTTGATTAAGTGAGAAGCTTTTCTAATTGAATTTTGAAATTATATAGGGACCCAAAAAAATAGATGAAGAATAAAAACTAAAAAATTGCTCACTGATCATTTGTATAATCACAAGAAATTAACTTATCCAAATTATATCTATCTTTTTTTGTGGATCTTTAAGATTCTTTGAGCTTACAAATTTTTCAATATTTTCTTTTGATAATAAATCAATGTCTGCGTTTGTGTTCATTTTCTAAGATTAACATAAGTTCTTCCTCTAGTATGCATTTGATTTGCATTAAATTGAATTACGTTGAACCATGATTTTTTTTTTTTTTTTTTTTTTTTTTTTTTTTTGAGAGAAAAAGTTGGACCATGAGTTATGTACAGACCCCAGCAAATATGTGCTCTTGACTTCCTTAATTAACATTCTCATGGCAATACTAATACTATATTAATGTAAGATGTTTAGCCCTTGAGCCAAAATTAATACCCAATTTCTATAAAAATAAATAATAATTTTCTTTAATCCTCACAACAGTTTCGGAGTTTATGCGAAATTAGTCCTGGTTGGACAGAAATTTATTCAGAAAATAAATTTACTTCCATAAAATTAAATAGAAAAGAATCTATAATCATATTTAAACTAATAGAGTTAAAAGTTTGGACTATATATTTTCATACAAATATAAATATAAAAGCAACTTATTTTGAAGGATAACCTAATGAAACGTTTTATATCTGGTATATACAAAAATTAATACTTTTAGATGTTTTTACTTATTGATCCTTTAATTTTTTTTAAAATTGAATATTGATTTTGATATTAGTCCTCTAAAATATTTAAGTTACACTAAAAATACTTTTCTAAATTGGGAATTAGATTCTTAGCCGTCTTTAAACCGATTGGAAATTAGTTTCTAAATAGTTTTAAGAACGTTTAGAAATTAATTTTTGACCGAGACCAGGATAAAAAAAAATTGAGGATAGGAAATGAATTGACAAACATACAATTTTTCAGCAGTGTGCTCATTTAGAAATCCCCCTCTCTTGAGAGCAATGGTTGGCCCTTCACAGGGATTTACAATAAGCCAATTGCCTCCCAATTTTTTTTATTTTTTATTTATTGTGTGCATGTGAGGATTCATAAGCTAATGACTCCTGGTCAAATTATGCAAACAATCTTATACAAATTATATTTCTATCAAGAGTTAAATTCAAAACTTTTTATGAATTGGCCGGTGATGCTATTGAAACCAAGACTTATTGGCGATGAGCTCCCCAACTTCTTTCCTTTTATTTCGTTTCAAATTTTCGAAGGATAACTAAGTAATTTTACCAAAGAGAGAAAGGGAAGTGCATTTGTTTGTTGGGAAAATTCTAAATGTGCCCCATCTTTTTTTCTTAATAAGCCACGTTACTTGAAAATCAAATAATTATAAATTTATCATATTTTTTGAAAAAAAATACTTTCCCACTCCGTCCTTCCAAAAACCCATCTAAATGCGCTTCACCTAATTGCGACTTTGGGAATGAAGATGGGGAAAGGCTGGATTTTGATGGGGTTTTGGGGTGCTGGGATCGAATGGGGTTCTGGCTTTGGTTTTTATTTTTTATTTTTTTAAATTTATTTGTGGGTTGGATTATATCTTCTCAATAAGAAGAATAAATTTAAAAAGGAAACTTTTTTAGAATAAAAATTTTGTTTTTGGGATATTTTTGGGAATTATAAGATTAATTAAGAAATAGAGATAAGGAAAGAATTAGTTGTCGCCGTGCTCATCAGTGAGAAGAAGATGGGATATTCTAAATGTATCCCAAATTCCCAAGAAAGAGAAAAAGAAGATGGTCGACGAATCCGGCCAGTATTTGTATTTGGTCGGGGTCAATTCTCCGGCTAGACACCCCAAACAAAATGGAGGACACTGTCCCGGACTGTAACCTTGGACTAGTTCTCTACTAGCCGGAGAGCTAGCCTGGTCCTATAAACTGAATGGTTGAGGCTGTAACTTCAGATGTGCACCCCAATTTCATAGTGAGCCCAATATAAATTTGTGCTGGATGGTTAAGTGGCTGGAGCTCACTAAGAAAAAATTTGCATGGGACTCGCTAAGAAAAAGATGTGATGCATTTAGAATTTCCCTTGTCTGTGGATTGGGATCTAGTGGGGTCTTTAGCCTTTGGGGCTCAAAATGACTTCATCTTTGGGTCTCATTCTCACTTTCTTACCCTTTTTTTTTTTTTTTTTTTTTTTTTTTTTTTTTTTTTTTTTTTTTTGAAGCCAAAATCAAGTGGTGATTTGTGACCTTTGTTTAAGCTTATCTCCTCCACCGACCTCTGCATTTGTATGACAATTGAAATTATGTGGTTTCTTCTCGCATAATTATGTGGAGCTTTCATCTCAAATAATCATACAAATGGCATCCCAAGATTGATTGATTGTTTCTTTTAGTTTCTTTTTAAACAATGCTAAATAAGGAAATTTAAACCACCCCTGGTTTAGACGATATATTTACATATGTTCAGCTTGATAGGTTATTAGATCCATATGTAGTTACATCGATAGAGAAATCAGGACAGAACGATCGATAGTTTGTAATTGTTGAAAGATCTTTTCATTGCATCAAAACTCCGAAGTTATGTCAAGGGTTGAGAGAAATTATTTTGTGCTTAAACACATCCCTACAGATTGAAAGCTCATTTTTGGATAGAAACATGGGTTTTACGCAACGGTTTTAATCTGATACCATGTTGAAAGACCCTTCCACTACACCAAAACTCTGAAATTATGGTGAGAGTTGAGGAAAATTATTTTATATTTTAACAGTAATATAAAATTTGCTTGTATTTTAACATATGTCAAAATCGGTTATAATTATGTAGAAAATAAGTGAACGCATCATAAAATTTTCATATTTTATAGATATTCGGTCATACTATGATTCTAGCGGTCACGAGCTTAAGGTATGCTTTGTTAAAATCTATTTAGTGGAACTATTGGAGAATTATTCACCATTTATGCTATAAAAAAAACATACAGAAGATTAGCGTATTTAAAACTTGAACCGTAGCTGGAACTTGACTCCTATTTTAAACCGTCACCAAACATGATCAACTCATTACTCCTTACTGGGAAATTCTATTCACGCACACTGCTTTGCGCAAGATGTCGACTGAAACTTTTGTTTTTAGAAAATTACAAGTTTATCATTTTTTTTTTTTTTTTTTGACTAAATTGCTCTCTTGCTATTCACTGATCGGATATTAATATCTGACCTAATTGAATACCGATCGGGTATTAATACCTTATCAAATTTTATTTGGGTTGGATAGTAATATCCGACCAGGAAAAAATGGAATGGAAAAGAAGACAGAGGGGATAGAGAGAAAGGTGGGTGTATTTAGCAAAATGGCGTGGGTGAGTGTAATTTCCCATCCTTACTTCTCAATCTCTTTCTCCTCTACATTTATCAAAATCAAGCCAACATCAACCCAAATGAGTCCAAATCCTTCTCATTAGGGTTATGACCCACCTCATCAACAATCTTATCTACGGAGCAAACCAAATCAAAATGATGTTTAATCATACAAGAACAACAAAAATCTCCAACTCTTTTCATTTCTCTAAGTTTGCACACGTGGATGGATTGATATTGAGTCCTTGTGACAATGCTTGAATTCGACATCTCTGACTCAAATGAGAATGGGAATATAAAAGATTTAAACATTGCTTTTTTGTTTATTATTATTATTATTATTATTATTATTATTATTATTATTGCTTGAGAAAGTCTAAGACGTAACTTAATGACTCAAAATGAGAGTGATGCGAAATTGTTTTTGAGTTGTGAAAATTCAATTTTGTGACATATTAGCGATAGAGACATTGATGAGGCTCTACATCATTTATTTCTTGAGAGAAAGGCAAGACGGCTCCCAAATTATTTTTTTAATTTTTTTTTTTTTTTTTATAAAGGCTTGACGAGCCCAATAGTCCTTATAATTTTTTTAAATTTTAGTTTAATGATTGAGTTTCCTAAAAAAAAATTTCCTCCGTGCATGCCTCCAATCCAATCAGATCTCTATTAATTTTATTTTATTTTTCCTTCTAATTCACTCTGAAATTCTTTTTATTTTTCTCCATCTCTGACTTTGTTTATTCTCAAAGTTTAATATTTCTCTACTCCAAAATTCTCAAGATTCTATCTTTATAGTCCTTCTTAATTCTCAAATTTTAGATTTTTAATCTCTCTCTTTCCCACTCTCTCTAATATTCTGATATTCGATATTTAGAATCTTAATCGATGAATATTGTCCCCAAAATTTGAAGAATTTCAATTCAAGCAACGGAATTTAGCATGAAGCCAAAATCATTGCCCTTATGGGCGTTGGCCCTTTTTCTAATTTTTCTTGAAACAATAGTATATATTATACATGACTTGCTATTTTTGAGAAAGTGTGGTGTTTTTATTTTTTCTCTCGTTAAAATATGCATATTGTCTTGTTATGAGAGTAATTTTTCGATGTTATGTATGTTTAATGCTGGTGCAAATGAAAAAAATCCAACTTAAGAATCAAACTAAACTATTAATTTATATAAAATTTAATTAAAAAAAATCAAACTCCGAACCAATAGATGAATATTTGTATAAATAACCATTAAAATATAAATTAAACCTTTAAACTGGTATTATTATTTTCAAGTTGTAATATAAGAATATAATTTAATTATATGGATCGTGCTGGCAACACAATTCCCTTCAAAGTAGGCCCAAGAATGGGCATTCAAAAGGGCCACACTACAGTTGGGCCTACGAAGTAGATTTAAGATTTTCTATAGGTCCTATAAGGGGAACTTCTAAAGGGGCACAAGTTTTTTCCTAGTGAGCCCAGTTAAAATCTACCGTATATATCAACTATGCCCTCTAAAAAAATTTCCCAGTTTGCCCTTCTTCTCTCTTCCGATTACCCCGTTCGGACTTAGAGTCCGAACAATCCAGTTTTGTTCGGACTGTAAGTCCGAACAAAACTGGTCTGTTCGGACTTAGAGTCCGAACAGACTGGATCTGTTCGGACTTAGAGTCCGAACAGACCAGTTTTGTTCGGACTGTAAGTCCGAACGGCGCCCCCTCGTTCGGACTGACAGTCCGAACAGGGACTTGACCCGATCTGATTCTCCGCCGCTGCCTCACCCACTCTATTTATGTAATAAATTGATAAATCATTAGTTTACTCAATTTAGAGTCACTTTAATGACTTATATTAGCAATTAATTCTACATTATTACACAAAATATAGTGAATGAAGCAAAAAAAATACAATAATTCACAGACACACTGATACACCGACACACTGATACACCGACACAATAATACACTGATACATCGATACACCGATACAATGATACACCGATACAATGATACTCCAGATACACAAATACAATGATACTCCTGATACACCGATATAACGATATAATGATACAATGATACATTGATACACCGATTCAATGAAACAACGATACAATAGCTGATACAATGAAATAGTGAAGATTATAAACAAGGTCCCCTACGTATAAAACAAACAAGATCTTATACAAATTAAAGAAATAAGATCAAATACAAACGTAGTGTGTATATTAATCGAACAAAAAGCAACCAATAGGGTTCATTACAAACAAAAACCATATATTCTACAAATTATTCAAAATGTTTGCAAAAAACAATTACATCGGCCACTTGAAGTTCCTAACATCATCAATATCAATACACAACTAATATAATCTAATCACTGTCTCCTTGTCTTTCTCGGGGGTTGACGTCTGCTTCTGATTCGAGACATAATTACCGTATCGGGTGTATTAGGAGTTGATTGATCTTATCTTTGTTCCTCTGCTTACTCTTCTGGTGGTTCTTTATCTTTTAAAACGAAGAAAGCAACGTGCGTCTTGAAACTCTTCAGTACTGATAAATCAACTGGACCTCGGTAATTTGACTCATGAAGATCATCTTGAGAGCCTCCTGCATCAGTATTCCCTTCTTCTAGTCTTGCACTATCATATCTGATCAAATTAGGAGTTTTTACATTTAATTCAGTATCTACGGCCACTTCGATTTCTCTCTCTCGTATCGGGCGTTGGATTTGTGGTCGAGATACTGCTTTCTTTCTCCTTAACGAGGCAGTTGGTCGAACGCGAGAAGATTCTGCCGAATTCATCTATGTAATACAAAGATATTTCATTCATAGATGTTTTTTTAACAAAACAGTAAATTTTCTATGAGCAAATAAGTAGTAATAAAGTATAATTTGCTACAAATATAATATTTTATCTATTTATTTTAAACTTCTAAATTAATTAATAAATTTTAATATTAACATCTATAATTAGAAAATAACTAAATTTTCGCATATTTTACAACTACGATTACAATATTATACTTTCTTCATAATTATAATCTAATTATTAAAAAAACAAAATTAACAAAAAAAATGTACTCGTTTAGAATTTCCCGAATGTAAATTATCAAACCAAACAAGAAGTTTTCAGTTTTCAGGGCAGTTACAGAGCAAATAAGAATAAACAAAATAAAACAAAATTAAAATTAAATTAAATGAGACTTACAGTAGAGCTCAAAAATATGAGACCGAGAAGAAATGAGGTAGCGGATGGTGGGGGTGTGGCAGCGGACACTGGGGGCGGAGGGTGGGGGTGTGGCAGCGTCGGGTGGGGGCGGAGGGTGTGGGGGCGGGCCGAGGGTGGGGGGGCGGGCCGAGGCGGGTGGGGGCGGAGGGGGTAGGGGCGGAGGATATGGGGGCGGGCTGAGGGTGTGGGTCGGGCGGAGCCGGGTGGGGGCAGAGGGTGTGGGGGCGGGCGGAAGGGGGGAGGAGGTGGGGGCGGGGGGTGTGGGGGCGGGGGAGTGTGGCTGCGGCGGCAGGCGGGGGAGCGTGGCTGCGGCGGCGGCGGGCGGGGGAGCGTGGTTGCGGCGGCGGGCGGGGGAGCGTGGCTGCGGCGGCGGCGGACGGGGGAGCGTGGCACCGGGCGGTGGGTTTGAAGGAGAAGAGAGGAGAGAGGGATTTTGGGTTTGGGGGTTGAGAAGAAGTGAGGATTTAGGGAATATGAAGCAAGGGTATTTTGGGAATTAAATTGGGCTCACTAGGAAATTCTATCCCCTTCTAAATTTTAACTGGGCTCACTAGGAAATCTGGGCTCACTAGGAAAAATGTTGTGCCCCTTTAGAAGTTCCCTCCTATAAGTTGTTTCAAGACAGGACTAGGGGCCTTCAGACAAGATCCGGCCCATTTCTATCCCTACCCACCAATCCCCATAAACTATTGGACAATTCTAAAGGCACACCTAAAATATCTAAGAAATTCCTTAAGTTACTAGATATACCTTTCCTAACTCTTAATGAATATACGAAAAAATATTTAAGGATTGTTTCGGATCTCAGTATTCAAGTAATCTTTCACCCACTCTTAATGAATCCACATTGAAAGATAGTAAAATTACTATGCTAAATCAAAATAAATTTTACTTCTCTAACATTTCATGAAGACTGTACATGATTATTTATAAAAAAATTTACATGCATGCGATGCAAATAAATGATGATCTAATAATAACAATAAAATCATAATCAAATGTAATCATATCTAAATAAATCTCATAAATCTCTCCACATCTAATTAAATCTCATAAATTTCCTGATCAAATCTGGACCTTTATTATACCCTTCAATTCTCCCCTTGGCAATCAACATATTTGCTTTAACATAAATTTAACCATTTGTATATTTTATTATAGCATCACCTTAGTATTCTTTTCATTTTATGTTTACTAATAACCGTAAGTAAAATTTTACAAATATAAAATTTTAATTAACAGTAAGTGAGAGTACGGGTGTTCCTTATTTTTATTATCTTTTTCTTGTAAAACACATGCATATAAATGTTTTGTAATATTATTCCAATTGAATTTTCTTAGAAATTCGAAGTTAAAATATACGATTTGAAAAAGAATGATATCACTGGGAGTTTCTAAAGGAGCACACTGTTTTTCCTAGTGAGCCTACTTTCCAAGTGTCCAAAGTGAAAGTCCGACGAAAAATGAACTATCTAGTGCACTTATTAGGAAAAGTGGCGTGGTACTTTGGAAACTCCCGATGCCACTACTAAAAGTAATTTTCATTTACAACCCTATGATTTATTTATGTGCTGAAATTGTTCATGTCACTGTATTTTGGAACCCACCCAGGAGGAGGGGAAATTCTATTAATGCACACCACTTTGTTCAAGACTCCTATTAGGACACTTGTTTCCTAGCCGGGAGTTTCCAAAGGAGCACATCATTTTTCCTAGTGAGCCTACTTTCCAATGGTCCGGGCTCAAAGTTCAGACAAAAAATAAACTATCTAAGGGTGTGTTTGTTTGTATGGAAGTATAGAGGAAATAGTGGAAGTAAAGTCACTTCTTACTCTTCATGTGTTTGTTTGGCTTAGAAATAAAGTGGAAGTTACTTCTACAATGATGAGGTGCATCCTATGTGGCAATCCAACTTCTCAAATCTACTTCATATGGATTTTGGGTGGAAGAGACTTAGAAGTAAAAAGTATTAATATTTTATTATCTTGTATTTTTTTTCTTCTTTTTTTTCTTCAAGAAATAATTATTTTATTCCTTTTCCATTACTTCCTTCTTCTAAAAAATAAGAAACAAACACTAGAAGTGTGATACTTCCAATTCTTTATTTCTGAAAGTAACTTCTAATTTACTTTCTTACTTCCACTACTTTTAAATAGCCAAACACACCTACCCAAAGTGGACTCATTAGGGAAAAATGGTGTGCTTCTTTAGAAACTCCCTTCCTACTCCCCTGCCCGGCGTGCGTAAAGAGAATTTCCCTCCCAATAGCAACACCCGTTTCCTAGTCCGCAGCCCATTCTTCGTTCTCATCCACATGTCGCGGCTTTTGGGAGCAAATCCAAATCCAAACTCATCATCATCAGTAGCCCAACAAGCAAGAAAAACTCCCAAGTGCTCACTTAGAATCCCTCGGAAGGTTCTCGTTTTCTTTCTTCATCATCTTGATCTGGTTCCGGTGACCGACTGATCACTGAGAATTCTATTCTGATCAGATGGCTGACGTGGCAGCGTTGCCGATGGAGGAGGAGGAGGAGGAGGAGAGGAGGATCGTGGTGGCGGTGGACGAGAGCGAGGAGAGCCTCTACGCTCTCCGGTGGTGCCTCGCCAACCTCACCGTACCCGCCGTGCGTGCTCGTGACACGCTTTTTCTGGTGCATGCCCGCCCCGCCCCGCCGCTGTTCACACTGCTGGATGGTGACGGTCAGTTCCGGCCCCTTTTTGCATTGAATTATGAAAAATATTACTCAAGTTGGTTGGATTAATTGTTAATTTTTAAACCCACTAATTTTCATAAATCAAACAAAATCAAACTTATATTTATATTTTGCAAGCTCAATGGTCTTATAGCAGTAATCTGTGAAAAGTTCAAAGTTCGACCCACCGACTTATAGTAGAGACAGAGACATAATTTGAGCTGAAATAAAATATATATAGAGAAAGTTATTATGCGTGGCGCCACTTAAGATAACAAACAAAAGAACTCACTTAACCATTCAAAGAGTGGCGCCACGTGTAATAATTTTATTGGGCCACTTAAACCGCAGTGAAAGAACTCTCTTCAACGTCAGTGAATTTTCCATTTGCTCATATATATATATATATATATATATATATATATATATATATATATATATATATATATATATATATATATATATATATATATATATATATGAAGTATAACTAGCAAAAGGGAAAAATTATAGTAGTAAAGAATAATTATGTTAATTAACTAAATCAATATTTTTTTAACCTAAAGAAATTACAATTTTAAATTAAGATTCTAACTGTGGCGTCTTAACATTATTTATTTATTTAATTATAAACAGCTTAAATATTTTAATCTAGATTTTTTTTTTTTGAAATATAACATATTGCCTTATATACTAAGGTATGCAAGTAAATGTGCAAGTGTAACCATTTTTATTGGATCCTCTTTGTAGTCATGTCCTATCTTAATTTGTATTTGTTTGTTCAATGCATATATGTTTTCGATTAAGACTATACAAATTTTACGTTTTTCTTACCAAACCATGTTTGTATTTGTATTGTTGTGATTCGATATTTGCAACCCTAGTCTTGGCCTTTGATATTTTGTTTGAAAGTGAAAGTTTATAGCCAAGGATGTACGAGTAGTAGAGGTACAAAGTAGTAGTAAGATAGTAAGGTTACTGAGAGACGAGAATGAGTGAGTCAAAACGTCAATCCTTGATCTGTCATATTCAAAATTTTAAATTAAAAAAATAAATAAACAAATTCAAACTAGAATAAAGCAGGTTAGGAATTGGCCTTTAGATCCGTCTAGTCTATTTTAAGTAGCAGCCATTAATTAGAAATAAGAAACAAAAATAGGTTTATGAAAAGAAAAAAAAAGTCTTACAGTATCTATATGGGGATTCACTTGGGATCCATACCCATGAGGATCCAAACTAACTGCTTATAGGATTCATATTCGCATTTGGTTTATCCAATTTCCAATTTACTTTCACAAACATATAAAAAAAATTTAAGAATCAAATATTCTTGTCAGTTATTTTATGTCTATTTATTTGTAATGCTACCCATGCTTAGAAGTGATCAAGTAAACAATTTAAGGAAAATATACATGAATTAGTTTGTCGACGAGAAGATGCGAGAAAAACGCTTACGATGGTTTGGTCATGTGCAACGTAGGCCTACAAATGCACCAGTTCGACGAGAGGAGTTTATCAATGTAGGACAAGTTAAAAGAACGAAGGAAAGACCGAAAAAAATATGGATGGAGGTGATACGAAAAGATATGGATTCTAGAGGTTTAAATGAGGGGATATTTATTGATAGAAATGAACGGAGAAGGACTATCAAAGTGATCGATCCGGCGTGATTTTTTTTTTTTTTTGTTCATGTAGCCTACCCAAATACTTGGGATAAAAGGCTTAGTTGTTGTTGTATACATGAATTAGTTTAGAAACAAGTTATTAAAAAAAAAAATTAACAGGATGTTGGTAGTTAGTTTAGCATTGTTGTCCAAAATATCCAAGAAACAAGAATTTTCCCCCATTAATTGGAAATAAGAACAACAAATACTACCATATATGTATCATTAAGATCGAAACGTTATTGTCAAAAAATCTAAAAACTCGAAAGTTATACCAGAATCATTTGTTTATCTCCACGTCAAATTTTATTTCTCGCAGAATTCTTTTTTTCAGAAGAAGAGATTGCACACCTGGACCAGCACGGCAAAGAGGTGGCAAGATCAGTCTTGGAGAGAGCCGAGAACATCTGCAAGAGCTACAACAATGTATCGGATTCTAATTTAAATAATCAAAGACATTTCCGGTCAAAAATAGTAAAATTGTATCGATATTGGTAGTTATTGCTATATTACTTTATTTTTCCCAGGTCAAGTTCGAAGCGAAGGAATGCAGGGGAGACGCTAGGGATGTGATCTGCGACATGGTTGAGAAGCTGAATGCTGACATGCTGGTTGTAGGCAGCCATGGCTACGGACTCATCAAAAGGTCAGAAACTAAAAATTTATGTTTTCTACATAAATGGAATGGTTTGAGTTGATGATATGGTTTTGTGTTTTGTTCAGGGCTTTTCTGGGGAGTGTGAGCAACTACTGTGCTCAAAATGCAAAGTGTCCAGTTGTTATTGTGAAGCGTCCAGCACAGTGAAAACAATCGGCAGAGGAATTATCACTCTCTCTCTTTTGCGTGTTTGATGTTTTCTTGTATTGTGTTGTTAGAACCGTCTATTTTCATCCTTAGTTTTAGCTTCGTTCAGTTTGACAAACCAATCGATATGTTGTTAATCAGGTATCTTGCGCTTCATGCTTATTATGATATAATAAATTTTCGTATAAGGACATTGAATTGCCACCTATTAGATAGAGACTAGTGATATTTTGCCTAAATGGACTAATGATATTTTATGTAAATATCTTAGGAAGGCTACTATCATCAATCAATCAATGAATGAGACTCTGGGGAGCTATTCTCCTGCCTGCTTCCACTCGTGTCGTTTTCTTCCATTCATCTCAAAATATCCAATCTGACAACAGGCAGAACCCCAAGGGCTCAGAAGGTAACAGGAGGACCTACCAGAGCCGTAAACTATTGATATCAACATAACCAAATCACCGAAGACTCTACTATATAAGAACAAGGCTCCTGCATCCCATCCTGTGCTTTGTTATCTGATAGGCGAGGCGAGATGACGCACTCGATGAGAGATGAAGAAAGAAGGATAGTGGTGGCTGTGGACGAGGGCGAGGAGAGCGCATACGCTCTCCAGTGGTTTCTTCGCAACCAGATCTCTGATAACATCAAGTATACGCTTGTACTCATCTATGTCACGCCTCCGCTGCCCGTGTACTCTATGTACGGCTCAGGTATGGCAAGCTAACGGTAATATGGTTATAGTGCAAGGTGATTGGATGGTCTGACAAGTGAGATGTTTACTGTAGGGTATCTGTTTTCGGATTCAAAGATTAGATCCATGGACAGGTACAGTAAAGATTTGGCTCGTTCGGTATTGGAAAGAGCTGAAAACGTCTGCAGGAGCTACCACAATGTAATAAGGATATTTTTACATAATTTTTTATCGGATATGCTTTTAGTTACTGAAGGGATGCTTGAATAATTTTCCCAGAATCAGATCAAGGTTGAGACGATGGCGTGCAGTGGAGATGCGAAGGATGTGATTTGTGCCATGGCTGAGAAATTAGGGGCTGAGCTTCTGGTCATGGGAAGCCATGGCTACGGCTTCATTAAAAGGTCAGGGATACGAACATAATTTGATTAAGAACTTGATCTTTTAATTTGATTAAGACCTTGATCTTTTCGTCTACTGAATCTGTTCGATTCTGTGTTGTGTTTAGGGCTCTCGTCGGAAGCGTGAGTGACCACTGTGCTCAAAATGCAAAGTGTCCAGTTGTTATCGTGAAGCACCCGACACACTGAAACAAATACAGAATTTAGGGGTGTAAATGGAGTATTCCAAGCTGCATACGTAGCAGGGAGTGTAACAAGCAGAAATCTGAGATGCAGATTAAAGTAGTTTATTAGTATTAATAGCGAGTAAGATGAGAGATATTTTAACTAGCATCCAGACTTCAATCGTAATTCAATAATATCCTGTTATTTTCCGATAAACTAGATATATGGGCAATTTTCATATATTTGTATCAGTACCCACATATGCTCTATTTACATCCTGAAACGGATGCAATAACTAATGTGAGAATCCAGTATCCTGCTGTTGGCTAAGGCCTACATCAAGCTCATATTTGTCTTGATGCTCTCATTTTGAGCTTCATCGATCAAAATACAACATAATACAATGTTGCAAGTCGTGGAGTTGTTTAGTCCAAACAACTCCAAACAACAGAACTTTCGATGATGGTTAAGGTGATGATGGTTAAGGTGATTGCACATGATATAACGCTGTCAATGGTCAAATGCAGAGTTAGTCCGAACAACACAACTCATCAATAATTGTGAAGGGAAACATATTTCTGTTCCTGTGCCTGAAGAAGCTAAAGAAAAAAAACCTAGAAGAACCCTGATCAATCATTTGCATGAAAACAGTATCAGGTCACATGCACCTACAACCAGGTATAACCAGCACCTACTGTGCTTGCATGAAACTGTGAGGTATCTATCAGCAGCAGCTTGGCAATTCCTTTTTGTTTGGTCAGAATATCAAGGAACTAGCTTCATACTCGATTGATACAGTTCTCAAAATACACTAATCTAAGTTTAAACCTACCTAGAATCATCAAAACACAGCAATGTCATGATAAAATATACTTAATGATGCCACAGTATACCATATAGCAGCTTCATACAATCAGTGCATTCACATAGTTCCTAGTAAGTCCACATTCATCAAGCAACAGTAATAATAAACAACCACATCTGCCTACAAAATCAAGAACTTGCATTTGAGGTTGCAGTTTGAGCGGCTACATTCTTAAAGACCCAGTAAACTCACTCCCCAGGGAAAACTAGTTCAGCAACAGATACTTGGCAGTGTCAGTTGCATACAGAGTGACAATTACAATTGCTTGTGATCCAATTTCAAGGCAAGGGTTCAACAAATCCACTTGGAAGACAGCTTTATCAGTTGTAGTAATTATCATCAAATTAAATAAGCAGAATATGCAAAATATGACAATTTGCACACAGAAAGACAACTACAGCTGCATGTACTCCAATTTCAAGGATTGATTCAGCAAACATACCCAGAAACAGCTTTAGCAGTTGAAGTAACCATCATCAGATTAAGTTAGCTACAGATGCAAATATGACAATTAGATAGCACAATATGCAAGTTAATTTATTTCCTCGAGGCTACATATAATGCAGACTTAAGTACTAGTTTTAAACATCACAACAGTCGTAAAAATTAATAGCAATATCTACGATAAACCAAAACTATCCCGAGAAGGGAAACAAGGCACATATGACAGATGATTAAACAAGACAGTATGACAGAGATGAAAATAGCAAGCTCACAACGGTTCTAGATTTCATTGCCGTGGTATCCCATGTAAAATCCATTCATTCCTAACCCCCACAAATACATGAGAAGCAACAAATTGCTTCTAAAAAGCAATGTTGTGGCATCCCCATGTATAATTGATTTATTCCTAAACCCTACAAATTTTTTCAGCCCTTGAAGAGAATAGGAAATAAACCAAGACTACCTCAACAATAATCAGATTCTTCCCGACCGCAGTAAAGCACTGGATGTAAACATAATTACATCATGAAGTTTCACATCCACTACAAATATAAAACGACGGCATCAAATTGATAAACAAAGAAAAGCTCGTCTTTGCTAAAAGGTATGTGCATATGCTAGAAGGAAGAGGTAGGGAAACAATAGACAGATATAGGAAAGGAACTAGCATGTGCTTGGCTAGTCTATTTCTTTCTTCTGCTACTACCAGGTTTGCATTGAAGGCGCAAGTAGGCATGCAATCTACATTAAGCATTTTACTCATCAACAATTCTTGACCTCGTCCTATAAATTATTGTGCCAGAAATAAAAAAGAAAAGTTTAGCCACCGCTTTTGCATAAATAGGATATAGAATTTTATAAACCTCTGCAGAACTATAAAACTTCAAAAGCATTTCAAAAATTTTAGCATGTTGGAAACTCTACACAATCTTATTAAAAATTTTCACAAAGAAAAAAAAAATACTTAATCAGCAAACCTTTATCACTGAACGCCTTTATCACTGAACTAAACATAAGAGCCCTATCTCTGAATAAAACATAGCAGCCGGACCATATCTACAATTTTAAATTGTCTAAATGTCTAAAGAGCAGCTTGGTGTACACCTATAAACATTTAAAGAAAACACATTTCCTACCCAAAAGCTTACATTTACATTCTCCTGGTTGGATCATAAATCTAGTTTTAGGACAATGATGACGAACAATTCAGCATAACCAAAAGATGGTTCTATTTAACTAAAAACCTTTTAACCAAGTTTAGAATCAAATCCTGAATCAAACCTTGGTTAACAATGACAAAACTGCCTAAATCAACGCATTTACAGGACATAATTGAAGATACCCACAGTGAAACACATTAGCATCATAATTTTATAACAAACAATACATACTTGATTCACAATTCCTATGTATCCATCAAGTAAAAATATCAATCAGAAAGAAACAAAATATGCCTAATTTACAAAATGAAAGTACTATTAAGTAAATGACATGACCACAATCAACTAAATAATTAACACATCCAGAGAAACAAAAGAAATAGCTTTAATCCAAAATACCTTCAAAAACTTAATTCAAACTTAAGCATAATAACCCATTCTTAATCCAAAAACTCCATTAAAACATACAGAATAACGCCGAGATATCTAAAAACATAAACCCCTAATTCAATTCCAAGTAAACACTAACAAGACCACAGCGATCCCATCATTTTTCTATTCCTCTTGCTCGGATGCGGCCTCTCCGCTCTTCTTATTGTGCTTCCTCGCGTACCTCTGGTTCCTCAGGAACTTTGGGTCCATCTAAATCAACAACAAAAGCATCAACAACAACGAATCAATCCCTAATCTCTAATCTAAAGAGAAAAAATCTAAAGAGAAAAAACCAATAAAAATCAAATCTCTGATGGGGCTAGAGAGAATATTACCCCTTTGGTGGAGGTGTGCCTATGCTTCCTGGGTTTCTTGATGCCGTTCTTGTGGGCCTTGTAGGACTGGTTGTGAGCGGTGTGGTTCTTCGACTTCGCCATTGAAACCCTAGAGAAGAACGAAGAAGATGAGCGATTCGAGAAGAGTACGAAGAATCTAGGGTTAGAGTTTAGAGAGAGAAATCATAAAGCGATACCTGAGATGAAGAAGCGCCGAGTCTCTCGAGCGGCGGGAGCGATCTAGGGTTAGGGTTTTGGGCCGAAAGGGGGCCGAGATGGTTTTATCGTGGGATCCTGAGAGCTCTATGTGTTAAATGACGGTATTGTCCTCAATATTAGTGGGCTATTATTTTGGCCCATGAGATATGGTTACTGGATTCATAAACTTTGGGCCGGTATCTTATATGAATGAAGTAGGATAATATGGGCCCGTACCAAATAGTACCTTTTGTACCAAATAAATATATTAATGAATTAAGATAAATATTTAACCAAATACTACCTTTTTGTCGCACTTGATAAAAATTTGAGGTATTTACTGGTTTGTCCCTCAAATCTTTATATATTATGATTTTGCCCCTCAAATCATCATATTTAGGATTTTGTCCTCCAAATCTCATAAGTTACAATTAGTCCTCCTCTCTAATACAGTTAAATATTTGACCATTTTACCCCTTTTTTCCTCTTTTATTTTCCTCTTCTCTTCTTCTTCTCTCTTCCTCCTCTCTTCTCATTTTCTTCATTATTTCTGCTCTCTTCTTTCTCCTCTCTTCCCTAACACAGTTAAATACTGAAAGAAGAGAGGAAAAGAAGAGAGGAGAAATAATGAAGAAAATGAGAAGAGAGGAGGAAGAGAGAAGAAGAAGAGAGGAGGAAAATAGAAGAGGAAAAGAGGGGTAAAATGGTCAACTATTTAATTGTGTTAGAGAAGGGGACTAAATTGTTGTAACTTATGAGATTTGGGGGGCAAAATCCTAAATATGAAGATTTGGAGGGCAAAATCATAATATATAAAGATTTGAGAGACAAACCAGTAAATACCCCTAAAAATTTTGCCGATGGAAAAAACAAAACAGAAAGGGAAGGTTATTTCGAAATTGTATTTAGTTTTTTAAATTTTTTTCAATAAGGCATTTAGTGTTTTGAATTTTTTTCAAAATATAAAGGGAAGAAGTTAAGTAAGATGAGATATTTTCGAATATTGTTCCACGTGGCAATCAGTAGTCAATGGAAACTGATTACCTAGAATTCAAAGCTCTTGTTGGGACTAATGTCCAACTTGAATCTTTGTGTCATTTAATAGATAGTTAAGAAATTGATCATATTTTAGATCCATCTTGCTTTTCGAAAATGTCTCTCTAACACACTGAGCACAGGTTGGGATTCAAGATGGACTGAAGACCGATGTGATGCTCAAAGAGTTAATTCGGATTAGCTTTACATTCGGTTTTCATAAATTACACACATTTATGGATATAGATGTGTGAATGTCCGTAGCCATGATATCGTCGTGATTGCTTGTGTATAGTTAGATGGTGGTCTGACAGTCAATCCAATATTAATCTATTATTTTCGTATATGAAGTATTCCAATCATGAAGGGAGAGATTATTAGAAATTTATATGTTCCAGTTTTATTAATTGAGCAGTTGACGAAACAGATTGTTAGGCCTACAGCGAAACTGCTAAAACCGATTTCTCTCTAGCTCAAGCAGCTCCACTAGCTCAACGGATCGGACTCAAAACTAAGCCTTTAGCGTTTGATTTCAACTGCCTAGCACAAGTGGGATCATATAAAATGGATTCTCTCTAGACGCCGAACCTGTTGCTAAGTGAACTCCCACAACATCTATTATAAGGATCCCCTCCTTTGTGCCATGCCATCGCGTGACTGTCCAAAAATAATCCCACGTGATCGGCAGAGTTATTTTTTAAAATCCCCTTCTCCTACCTCACGTGCATCACGTGAGCCAGCCCCTCGTCATGCTTAATCACGCTGTCAATCTTAATCATGCATGATTAACAGTAAAATAAAAACATTAGGCATGCCATTTATTTACATTCATTTTGTTAAATTAAACCTGCGGAGCTTCCAATCTTCTGCGTTATGTCGCGAAACCTGCGACGGTAGCCTCATGGCAAAGTAACTCAAATACGATGCTCTCAAGTTGTTTCTGCGGCACAGCAGAACGGCGTACACATAGCCACGTTAAGTCCAAGCCGTCGGATTCTCTACCGACGGTTACAATCCATTTGATGACGCGGCACCGCTCGTACCCGCGCTCCCATTGGTCGACCAGCAATACCCGGTGCCCGAACCGGTCACCCTAACACAGACCCAATCGGCGACCGGCACGGCCAGTGACTCTAGCTCACCTGCTATAAAATGCCCCAACAAATGGACACGTAATCTCGTGTTCTTCGCCATTCAAAGGGGTGCGTTTTCTCACTCCTCGTGCCCCTTCTCTCTCTAGGGTTTCTCTCTCACAGATCGACGTCGTCGATCGATCTCGTCTCTCTTTCGATCTCGTAGCATTTCACTGCGATTTCCTCCAATTCCGGCGATTAAATCTCTGTATCCGATAGAACTAGCGCGGGATCGGGCGGCGATTCGAGCGATCCGTTCGAATTCTCGTCGAGAGCGATGTTTCTTGTGGATTGGTTCTATGGCGTCCTTGCCTCCTTGGGGTTGTGTCAGAAAGAGGCCAAGATCTTGTTTCTAGGGCTCGATAACGCGGGAAAGACGACGCTTCTTCATATGCTCAAGGACGAGGTCTTTGCCCCCCCCCTAAAATTCGTGTGATTTGTGAATTTTGTTGTTTTATTGGGGAATTTTGTTTTGAGCAGAGATTGGTTCAGCACCAGCCGACGCAGTATCCGACATCGGAGGAGCTCAGTATCGGGAAGATCAAATTCAAAGCGTTCGATCTCGGAGGTCACCGGATCGCACGGAGAGTTTGGAAAGATTACTACGCCAAGGTCCGTTACTTTCCTTGGAAAGATCTAGAGTTTGAATTTTCCTGAGCATTTGATCGTCACTATTTTGGTTTCTTATAGCATAATTTACGAATTAAAACACAAATTATGATCTGATATTATAACTACATCAGTTATTTAGATGTATCCAGAAGAGCTAGGCGCTAGCTACCACTGGTTAGAACATCTTGAGATATTAATTAATTTTTAGCAAAGCTCAGACATAGAAGCTCAAATGGTTATGTTTTGGTCATTGTTGGAGGTTTTTTACAAATGTTTAGGCCTATTTGGATTTTGGTAGATTGAACAAGTAGACCATTTATGTTAGTAAACCAATAAATATAGATCCTCATTTGGGCAGTTTGGATGTAAGGTTTGGTTGGTTGAACCATGGTCTCGTGAAGTTTGAGAGGTAAGCTTTAAAATATCAAATTTTGGGCTTGTTTGAATGACAAAATAGAGTTTAGCCAAACTTCGGTTTCATACACTCCAAGCAACTTGTTTATCAACATGAAACATGAAATGGTAAATCTACTTTCAGTGGAGTTTCCAGAACTCTGTTTCTTGTGTTAGAATGGACTTGGCCTTACTCTAGTTTTTGAAACCAGTGTTTGCATGAGTGCAAAATCTAATCCTATTTTTACTTAAGTGGAATCAAACCTTTCATCCAAACTAGGCTTTAATAATTCTAAGATTATATCCAACTGGCTTCTAACTTTATGGGTCTGGAATGTGTACTAGGTTGATGCTGGTGGATCTACAAATTTTAATGAATATCTAACTGATGGTTATAAACCAGTATGTTATTATTTTCTTATTAACAACCATAAGCAAGTATTCTAATTTGCTTATGATGACGGAACATGTGGCTCTCTTCACTGTTGCCAATCATTGCATCTACATCAAGATGCATGAGTCTATATGCTCAATTGTGTATTTCGTTTTTTGTTTTTGGGCAATAATTTGTGCTATTTTCTTCATCTTCTTGTTATCTACTTGTACAAACTTGTATATGTCCTTTGCATGCTATAAAGTATGAAAGTTAGGCAAGGCTTTGCTCTATTGTTTTGAGTAGTCTTGTGTCTGTATGGGTTTTCTTTACTTTTTGTTCATGGTGAGTACGTTTGATTGTTGCCTGTGACTCTTGAAGTTGTTTCTTTTCCTTATGACATTTCAAAAACCTTTCTATGTTGTAAGTATTTATCAATGATGTTTGGATGTCGTATCAAATTATTTTTTATTTATCCTCCTAATTTTAGTGATCTGCATCTTGAATATCTAAACGTGTGTATGCATCTTTATTTAGTTAATGATAAATAAAGTATCTAAGCTTATGTTTATATCATCATATGTATTTCTTTAGAATGGCATGATATGCCTTTTGATTTTCTTATATTTGATTTTCAAACAATTTGCATGGAATAATAAGATTCTTAGTGAGTGAACATTGGTTGTGTATTTATTTACTCTTGTTTTATTTCCATTACTTCCAACTCTGAGAAGTTTAAAGTGAAGTGCTTCCCAAACATAAAATCTAACTGTACCTATATCTTTTGTAAAGTTTGTAATATCTATTTGCTCGTAGGTTATTTTTGTTTGTGTTTCTAAGTTTAGGGAAATTCTGTTATTTTTTGTTTTACAGGTGGATGCTGTTGTCTACCTAGTGGATGCATATGACAAGGAGAGGTTTGCAGAATCGAAGAAGGAGCTTGATGCTCTTCTTTCTGATGATTCTCTGGCAAATGTGCCCTTCCTCATTCTGGGGAACAAGATAGACATCCCATATGCAGCATCTGAGGACGAGCTGCGGTACCACCTTGGTCTGAGCAATTTCACTACCGGAAAGGGCAAGGTCAATCTTGTGGACTCCAATGTCCGCCCTCTCGAGGTTTTCATGTGCAGCATTGTTCGCAAGATGGGATATGGCGATGGCTTCAAGTGGCTTTCACAGTACATCAAATAGAGAGCTGATGATGATGGATTAAGGGACAAGGTTAAAAGCAAAAAAAAAAAAAAAAATCCTTTGTAGGCATTAAATCAGTCTTTCTTTCATTTTCTTTTGTTTTTTTGGGGTTGAAGCTGGTCCTCCTAATTTTCCGTTTTCTGTCCCTTTTTTTTGGGTTGGATTTTGGTTGTTATTTGAAGGAATTAAAGGGTTGTGATGTTTATGTTTAGAAATGGTTGGATCACTATAAAAGAGTGTAAAGTGGAACTCAAGTGTCAATACTGTTTTTATATGGTAGTTATAGCACTATATTCATATTTCTGTTGACTTTTTTTGAGCTTTACTTGTGTTGAGCATTTTTAAGTGTGTTTGGATGGGGAGTTTGCCAGTGGAAATTAGCATTGTAAAAATTTCAAATTGTAATTTATTATTTTCAAAATTACTATTTTTAAATGAGAGTTTATACTTTTTATTTTTTCTGCAACTGTATCTGCTGTAAATGCGTACATAGTTATAACTCAACTCGACTGTAGTTATAACTCAACTCGATTATAGTGAACTAGTTTTTTTAAAAAAAAGAAGACTCGACTTGCAACAAAATCTATTGCCAGCCGCCCACTTCGCTTTACGAGTTGCAAGTAACAAATTTACTCCACCATCTATCTATCTGTGTACCTTGAATTTATTTTGAGCCCACTCTTGTAGCCTCCGGTTAATTTCGCTTCATGCTGCTTGTAGGTGGTTCTGGGTGGACAAAATCAAAGTTGCTCGTCACATCACAAAATACAACAGGAAAATCACAAACATATCTATTTCTCTATTCAGGTGCTCAGTCAATCTTACAATGAGACGATAACTACGTTTAAAAAAAAAAAAAAAAAAATCACACGCTAAACCGCCAAATGACCGACTTTCCTTGTAATTCCCATGGGTTTCGATATAATTCTCATTATTAACAATAGAAGCCTTCATTGGACAGATCGAATACACAATCCAAGCACGAAGTCACCGCGAACGAACCGGCTTCTGCTGCTGTGCTCGGTCCCATCCTGGTGGTTTTCAACAGTCCGAGACGTACGGCCATACCTCTCGCTATGTATATTTTATCTTTTTATTTCATTTTATTTTGAGTTGGAACGAAAAAGGCAAGAGGTAAGGGTGAATGAAGCGGCACCTGCACGTCTACGCCAGTCAACGACCATACACTAACATATATGTATATATATACGAGCACGACACGTACACAATTACAGAATCCAGCTGCAGTAGTCGATCACTCCTCTCTCTAGCGAACTAGCAACAATCACTGAATCGACATGGGCAACGGCGTTTCATGTGGGGCTTCTTGCATTTCTATAAGCACTAGGCCTCCCACTGCGAAGCTTGTTGATTCCGACGGCAAAACTCTCCATCGGGTCCAGCTCCCTGCGTCCGTGGCCGAGCTCATGATCCAGTTCCCCGGCAACGTGGTGTCTCGCGCTGAGGATCTCATAATGACTCGCCGGGTGAAGGGCATGCGGGCTGATGAGCAGCTGTGCGCTGGAGAAGTCTACCTGCTCTTCAGAAGGCGACGGGTCGGATCGAGGGCAGACGACCTACTGGTGGCAGTCGCTCGGGGGTTGGTGAGTGGTGGTGGATTGAAGAAGAGGGTGTTGCCTGCTAAGGAGGAGGAGGAGGAGGATACCGGCTGTTCAGGTAAGCTGGTGGGTGGTCACCGGCAGAGACAGTGGAGGCCGTTGCTTGACACCATAATTGAATGCAATTAATTGGCTTCTTATACTTCCTAATATTAAAATTCTTTATTTAGTATCTTGTTAAGTTATTACAAAGGGTTTTAATAAATGTATATGGGGATAATATAATCAAAGTAACTATTGTAAAAAAAAAATTGTTTGCTTGTGTATACGATGAAATATACATACATGAAGAAAAGAATTTATGGGCATAGGGCGAGGAGGAGGATCATAGATAAGGCATTGTGCACCCAAGGCTGAAGAAAGACCGGCTCAGATAGCAAAGAGTGAACGGACATATCCAAGGATTAACTTATGCCTTGTACTATTCAAAAATTTGAATCTTAACGATAAAAATTTTACTTCTAATTTGCATTTTTAGGTAGGACGAGCCAAGAGATGTTCCTTCCCTAAATGTATATGAGATGACTTGAGTACCTTGCTTCGTACATGTCATGTTGATCTCTAATTGCCCTGCATCTAACTACTACGCGGTGTATCATACAGTACAATGGCAACAATAGCGTAGCCATTCCACTCTGGAGTGGCCATTACTTCTTGTTAATTGCACTAGCAACATGGCAAGATGAGAGAGGACGCATTACTAAACAATCTCTAATTATTATATCATGAAAGCAATGCCACTCTATTGCAATCGAGTTGGAGAAGTAGCAGCAGCAAACAAAGGACTGCTGCCATTACCCAAGGCAAAATGACCCCTAAAAATTCTCAAACAACTCCCTGTAACCGATCTCTAAAACACGATCCAAATCAATAAACAAACCCCCCTCCCCTTAAAAGACAAACTATTCTTACAAACATGTCTAGACTACGATAGATCCATCATCAAGAGACCCATCGCAACAACAACCATATACTCCTTATGTAACAACAACAATGGCCGTAGAGTGAAAACAGAAGTTCAATATGGCATACCAACAGTTACATATTTATGAAGCCATATTTGCATTACACCAACAAATTAATCAACCGTTTCATCTTTTTGATACAATGACACATTAGGTTTCCGTATCTTCCACATCAACACCACTTATCATTTCAGCGTTACACCTGTTCTAATCTTTGATCAAAGTCAAGAACCAAACCCATGAGTTAGGGATCGGCCTGGCTTTGGACCAACATGAGGCACAACTAATTCTATTACAGGTACTATACATGGGGTCCTCTGCAAGTTGAGATCCTACCATTCATTAGACAGCTCCGCATTTTATCTTGCAAACCTACCATATTCCCAATGTCCCACATTTCCTGATATTATTAGTTACGTCCCATCATACAAAGTACAAAACAGAATATACACATGCAAAACACATCCCATTATACAAAAAAGTACAAAACAGAATATACACATGCTAAACTAGGAGCAGTGCAATCGGAGCTTCCAACAGCTATTCCAAGCTCATAGATTTCCAACTTCATCATCCAGATTGAATTCGAGCTGCACAATCCAAACATAAATAAATTCTTGCAAGATTCTAATTGTCACCCAAAAAAGAATAACTAATATAAAATTTTGCATAGGACTGAAGGAATTGAATTCTCAAAAAGTAAAAAATAAACCTAAAAGTTACGTGATGAGTGGGTGTCTTGTAATTGCGTGAATGGCTTTGTAGTTTTTTTTTTTTTTTTTCCCCTGAAAAAGTGGTAAGTCAGGCCAACATGGGTAGTAGTTCCTGTGGCCAGCATGAAAAAAATGCAACTAACTCATGGTAAAGATGAAGAAGATGAGGTCAGAGACGACAAGGTCAGATCACGGTAATACAGGAGGGGCTAGACGCTCAACAATGTTTATGGTAGAGAGGAAGAAGATGAGGTCAGAGAGATCAAGGGCAAGGTAATGTGTTTTTGGCCAAAGAAATGTTAAATCTTTAGTAGGAAATCACAACCTGTGCTTTCTCATGGGCCAACTTCATCCGTCTGTATTCCTGTTGAGCTTTATATGAACGGAACATAGACTGCACTTTAACTACAGAATTGGTCACTCGCTCCTCAGCCTGTTCACGACCAATCCGGAAGAAATCCTCCTCTGCCACGTTCTCTTCCTGTTCATTATCCACTTTCATTGCCTCTGCAGTTTCAGTTTGCATGCCACGCAAGCCTTTCCTCCTCAAGCGCCATCGAAGAATTGCTTTCTCAAGTACTCCTACTGACCAGATAATTTTGCAGTACTGCCTTCTCACTTTGTGGCCTCGGAATGCAGCCTAGAAATAGATTGCGAATAATACGTTAAATCACATATATGAAGAAACCGCAGAAATGGCAGCTTGCATTTTTAGGAATCTTAATCTACAGGAATACTGATATTGCATAGTCATGGAACACTGCTTCTTTGAAACAGTTTATAAATGAATCCTCAGTGCAAATAGTAACTGAATTGCCTAATGGGGAAAAAGAAATGAAGAGTAGTGATTACAATTTGCACACAGGTTGTTGGAAACATTTGGAATAACTTGTGGATCATCTAACTTGGTGAAACAAATAGTACATTAGGGTCTAAGTGACCATTCACGATAAGGAATATGTACAGCTGGAAACATTTTAGTAACAGAGATAAAGTGCATAAAGTGCATAAAGAGTCATTTAAACCAAAAGTGCAAGCAATACATTTTAAACAAAATACCTAGGAAAACCTTAATTATAGGAATATATTATAGTAATTAAGGGATGAGTTTCTCAGCAGCTTTATGATTTACGAGAGAAACTCAAGTACCAAGATTAAGCTAGCTAGAAATTATGAGTGTGAACAGATTTTTGAGGCATCTGCAATTGCACTGTATCGGCATCCATTTTAAGTGAATTCCACATCCATTTAAGTGATAATTGATACTCAAATAGACTTGGGATATGTCCATATCTGTCATAAATGAGGGATATTGATGAAGGACGAGAGCGATTTAGGGTTTGTGGTGGGAAATTGGGGAAGAACTTAGATTTTTTGGGGGATAAATTAGGGTTTGGACCTTACGCCCAGGCGAATCACACGCCCACTCTCTCACGAATCACTCGAGAAAATATTTGATAAAGCAAATCACATGCTCTCAAAAGAAATCATTTTTCACTCTATCTCCCAAATTATGGTCTTAAAAGCCATATATATAGAGAATTCTAAAGCAACAAGATAATAACAAATCTCTAAAAATCCAAAATCTAACTAAATTCCTAATCAAATCAAATTAAATCAAATCCAACTAAATAACTAATCTCATCTCTATCAATTCTCCCGCGCTTGGAAATATTCACCACCTAGTGAATAGCGATGAGAAGAAAGTCAAGCACGATCAACTGAAATTGGTCGATCTTCTCAAGATCTGACAAATCTTTCCATCGAACTAAATATAAAAAAATCGAATAGTTTGGAAGCCAAATGTATGCTATATGACATTTCCCTGGTGGCGACAGTAACAATTGTAGGTCTGAAGAGAAGTCAAAATTTATCGCTTCTGTAAAAAAAGAAGAATTTGGAATGTGAGCTGAAAAGTCACTAAAAACACGATCCTCATGAACATGACAAATAAATGTTTCTGTAATTGGCTATGGCAGAAAAACCGGATCAACTTTTAGACCTGTGACGGGCTCTATGATGGCTTCGGTTTCAACTATAACATAATCACCTAAATTCTTGGAAACTGATGTGTCGATAACTGTACTTTTCGTAAAGTACTGATATTCATAATACCAAAATTCTCCACATGCCGAACATTTGATGGAAGGACACTGATGAGCCGAATGTCCGTATCCTTCACATTTAGAGCACTGTTCAAAGACAAAATGCGGAGCATACCGTGCACGAAGAAAAAACTGCAAACGATTCTAAGTTGGACGAGATTTATAGTTGTGGAGGTACCAATCAGAAACTTCTCTAACTAACTTTAATTTGGCATAATTGTATTTCTGCTCTGAAGTCAACGGAAAGTAACGAAAAAATTACTTCAAATTACTCTCCCAATTATCATAACTATTAGGATCATTATAACCATAAAAATATGGAACTGCATCATATATATCACACTCCACTTGCTTGAAATCGACATCAGTGTTGATGCATTTTCCACAAAATATGAATCCCATATTTAAATCAAGTTCAGAAAATATTAGAATTGAAATATGTCGATTATATCTCGAATCTGATGCGAACGGAACTCAAATGACTTCAAAATCACTCTCAAAAACTCTTAACAGGTCTGCATTCTCCTTAACGGATCTGTTACCTTGCAAACAGTTCAAATCTGCTTTGCTAGACCCAATCCAGTTTCATTGGAAGCAAATCGGGTTCGGTCGGTGGGAGGGCGCTGCAGTGGTGAGGGTACTATGTAGGTGTTAATTTTTATTGCTGCTATTGTTGCTTGTTGCAGCTGCTGTTGTTGCTTGTTGCTGTTGTTGCTTATTGCTGTTGTGGCTGCTGCTGCTTGTTGTTGTTGTTGTTGTTGCTGCTGCCTGCTGCATTCTACTGCTGCGAGGAGAGGGAAAATTTGGTTTTTTTTCTCTTTTTCTTTTTTCATTTTTTTCTCTTTTTTTATCTGTTTTTTTTCAAAAAAAATTTCGCTCTCAAATCTAAAATTTTTTTTTAAAGAAAAGATGGAAAAATATGAAGATGAAAATGGATTTGGACTCTGATATCTGAAGACGTGGAACTTTAGCTCTGATACCAATTTGACGCAAGACGAGAGCGATTTAGAGTTTGTGGTGGGAAATTGAAGAACTTAGATATTTTTTTTGGGATAAATTAGGGTTTGGACTTCACAATTAAGCGAATCACACGCTCACTGTCTCACGAATCACTCGAGAAAAGATTTGATATAGCAAATCACATGCTCTCAAAAGAAATCATTTTTCACTCTATCTCCCAAATTAGGGTTTTACAAGCCGATAGAGAATTCTAATGCAACAAAATAATAACAAATCTCTAAAAATCCAAAATCTTACTAAATTCTTAATCAAATCAAATCAAATCAAATCCAACTAAATAACTAATCTCATCTCTATCAGATATGGATACTGGGGAGTACAGGCCTCCATAGGAGCATGATGGGCTTGAATATAAAGCTGAGGACCAATCTTATCCAAGACCTCAAGTTGATAGGTAGTGACCCAACTTTTCTATTTAAACTCATGAACTTTTCTTATTCTATGCGATGTGGAACAATACTCACACATAAAAACATAACAATCTCCCTCTTTATTTTGAGTATATCTCAATCATCTATCGGAACTACAGGCCTTAGGCATCATCTAACCATTGTAAAAGATTTTGGCCTTTCGACAATCAATCCGAATAATAGGTTATAAGAAACAAGACATTCCCGACTCCTTGATTTTCACATTGACTTCACTCTCCCTTAGGCCACAATCTAAATGTTAATACCACTTTTTGTAATGCATATGGGTCTCCTTGCGTAATACCCCAATTCAAATAGTCTCATGTCAAATGTGAGAGAAGAGTTAGTGTACTTTATAATAATTTCCATAAATCTATAAACAAATTGTAGCTAGCCTTTTTGGGTGGAAACTTCGTTGCTAATTATAAACTATTTTAACTCTTGTTATTCTACTAGAACCTTTAGTATATTCAAACTGGATATATTGCCGATACCTGTTGTACGTACTCATATACTGTATATCGAAAACGAGGCGTGACAGGTATTTTAGTGGCATCAGAGCCCGACACCAGCCAAAAATATGCAAAACTAATGTCATATGGAACTAAGCATTACACAGAATAAAGTATTACGCAAATAATGAGGGGATAATATCTTGAATATGTAGGAGCCAACTCTATAATCCATGTGGGCCACCTATGAAATCCCATTTACTGGTAAATCGTTACCATGTTACTATGCCCCTCTGACGATAACGTCAAATCCTAAAAGAGAGGAAGAATGTAATACCCTAACTCAAATAGTCTTCCATCGGATGTGAGAGAAGACTTAGTGTGGTTTATAATGATTTTTATAAATCCAAAAAAGCAATCGTAGCTAGTATTTTTGGAAGAGGAATCTGTTGCTAATTATAAACAATTTTAACTCTTGTTACAGGATGCTTCAGCATATTCAAACTAAATGTGTCACTAATACCTGTAGTACGCACTCGTATACTGTATATTGAAAACGGGGCGTGACACCTTGGGAGTATGATGGGTTTAAATATAAAGTTGTGAACCAATCTAATGAGGACATCTAAAGGCCAGGATTTGTTAATATTTATAACTTGGATTCTATTTTATCTTGTTAGATTTTTTTTATTTAAGATTTTGGAATTTATTTTTGTTTACTCCAACATTGCTTATTTTGTGAGACTCGTATTTGTAACATCCTATTTAAAGACCTCAATTTATGAATTAAAATATTGAGATAATTTGATGAAAATTTAGAGGATAAAAATGTTACAAGGGCCATTAGATTACGGTGTAGTAGTCTGATAAAATTAGACTTTTATCTCCTCTTTACCCTAGTTAATCCGTAAATTCCCAAATCCCATCACAAAAATCCTAAACTGCTTTCCTCTCCCATCAATGTTGGTATCAGAGCATGGAAATCCAAGATCCATCATCGAAGCCCTAGATCACATCATGTTCTTCTCCATCTTCTTTCATTTTCTCCTTTTTGATTTTTTGTTTTTAAAAAAATTAAAAAATAAGATGAAAAGAAAAGAGAGAGGGAAAAGCGGGAAAAAACTCTTCAATGGACCGCTCACCTACCCTTCCTTGCCTTCTTCCCTGGCTTCGGTAGTGGAACATAGCCCCACTTACCCTCCTAATCTTTGTTTAGGCACCTCACTTCGACCAGAAAATACCCTCACCTGCTAAGCCAAACCATGTGGGGCCCCTCTGCTCTCTCCTGACTGCAAGGGGAGTTCGGTCCCTCATCTTCTTGTGCCAGTGAGTGGGCTCCATCTGAAGAAGAGATTTAGGACTTAGGAGCTTGTGGATCTTATGCAAACACGACCCACTTACAACATTTGGACCCATTAAGGGTTATGTAGTATTTTGGAGCCCGTTTCAAGACCAATTTAAGTCCACCTCGAGCCATATTCAAGGCATTGCACTTTTTGGGTGTTCTCTAAACTTTATGTATTGCTTTTTCGATTTCGAGTTAGACTCCATGGGAATCAAATTGTGGTCATTACAATTATACTGATGGTAATCCTAAGCTATGTGGTTACAAAGATTAGAAAGCAATCACGTAACTTTCTTCCGTCATTTTTCTCTAAACATCTAAGAAGAAATGTCTCCATGCATGAATGCAGGCAATTGAAGAACCTTCTTTTTGTGTGAATGCAACTAATTTGGTGTATATTGATTTCTCTTGCAAAATCTTTTTCGCACTCGGTATGCTCCACAATTTTTTTTCAAATTCTTCACTAAATTCTTGTATATTTCCACATGAGTCCAAGGTTGAACAAGAGCCCAAGTCCAAATCGAAGCCTAAAACAGAGACTGAAGAGACTGTACAGGGCATTGCAAGTCACATCTACGGAACCTTATAGAGTTCTGAGTATTATTTCCATCACCTATGTGTTAAATATCTCTAGGATCCTAGCATTAATTCATTCTCAGCGAGAAGGATCTTACATTTCATGCACATGTTATTTCTAAATCACCTACTTCAACTGATCTACTGTGAAAGTCAGTTCCACCTCCGCTATTTTGGTTGAGAAAAATCGTATGCCTGTTTTATTACCACCAACATGATACGATGAGATGCTTTATGCGAGGAGATTCCTTAGTTCAACTCATAAATACTTGATACTTATTATCACTGTATTCATCGAAAATAAATTTTGAAATAGGGGAGAATGATGAGACATCCAAATGTTAGGATTTGTTAGCTTTAGATTTTATAAGATCCTGATAGATTTATTTGTTTGAGATTTTAGGATTTATTATATTTTATTGAGTCCCACATCATGTATTTTGTGAGACTGTTATTTGAAGTAACATATTTTAAGGCCCTAGCATATCAATAAAAAAAAAGGTTGGAGATGATATGATGAATATTTGCATGATGCAAAGTGCCATAAGGGCTATTAGATTAGAGTAGTAGTTACATTAGATTAGTTGCTTACCTCCTTTCTCAAACTCTTGTTTATCTCCAAATTCTACCACAAAAACTCTAAATCCGATTCTGCCCCCCATCACAATGTAATGTTGCATGCAAAAGTTTTAAGCTAATAGACAGTGGCCCCAAATTTCGACTTAAACCCATATTTTCTTATTCTATATGATGTTGGACAATACTCAGACATTAACACATAAGAATCAGCTCCACTTAAAAATATTTCACATTGAATCATACTATCATTACTCTATACAAATAACATAATATATATTATTACAGACATACTTTGTAGTTTAGTAACTATACTCCTTAAATTTGATCATGTAACTCGGTTAAGTATCAGTTTGATTGAGTTTATATTGAAATCCTGGTACTAAAAATTATTTTACGTTTACTCGGATATTCGGGCAGATGTGAATATTATCAGAATTCGAATAGTATTAGTCATATCTGGATTTGGGTGCTAGTTCTTTATATCCGTTGGGATATTGGAGCAGATTCAAATAACATTATAGTTCCGAATTCAGGATATCGGGGTATGCACTCTATGACGGCTCCTTATACATGTGGCTGATGATATTAACAATGCTTTATATGCACCAGCTTACACTCATGGCAGTCCAATTTTAATTGATTATCTGCACTCTAATCTATGATCTAAAAGTTAAAGCATCTTCTCACCTGTTATTCTGTAAGCTACGAGAACCTACCATTGTGTGTGATAGTGATGGGATCATACAGAGTATAACTTCTATTGCAATTTTGACAGGAAATTATTTTATATCTGACGATGATAAATGACAGTAACCAAACCACACAGTAACAACGGAGAAAGAATCACAGAGCATCATTAACATAACCCTCAATTATGAACCACAAAACAAGAAGAATAATATGTTCCAAAAAGCTTACTTGGATCTTGATGGCTTGCCTACGCATGTTGAGGAAATCCTTGCGAGCCTGCCAGGTGCGGAAATGACTTTGTATACGTGCGGCAGCTTTCATCAACCTTCGTCTATTGTGGTTCCGAAAGGCATGCTGAATCTTTAGAGCAGCAACTATCTGGGTTGCCTCCACAACAGGATTCGCCAACTGCACTGCTTGGGTTTGTTGTTTTAGGGCGCGTTCCCTGAATGCAGCTTGTATATGGTGTGCAGCATCAGCAGCGTTACGATATGCTGCTAATGATTCTTTCACACATAACTCCTGCTCAGAAAGATTTTCTGAATATCCGGAGTTAACTACACTGCTGGAGGTCGCTGGTGGAGAAGCAGTTATGTTTCCTGCTAGGGTCATGGCCCTACAATGTGCCACTAATCCCTTCTCTGCAAGATATGCAGCCAAGCCTTCATATCCTTCTTTAAATGCTAAATCAGCAGGAGTGCATCCTCCAGGGTTTTTTGGAGTAGGATTTGTAACCAAGCTTGGATTTGCCCCAGCAGATAAAAGAGTGGCAACCATTTTCTCCCTTATTTACACATACTTGTTAGAACACAGCTAAAAGAAAACCTAATATGATCGAGAAACATAATACGAGACAAAATATGAGCATAAGCTTTGTAAAGAATATACTGTAACTAAAAAATTAATAATTTGAAAAACAAACTCAGGTGATCCTGCTGCAAAAATCATGGTCTGAGGACTTTGATGAACTAACTCCAATTTCCATTTGAACAAATTGAACCCAAAGCCACAACCTAAGCCAGTAAAACAGACTTCCAAACAATGACCTCAACTCAAACCCTGATAGCAGAATGCATTGTCGTGATAATTGTTGACAATATTGAAAGAGTAATGGTATTTGTTAGCATGAGTTTGAACCTAGGCAATGAAATAGGAAATGTAGTAGTCAGCTCTCCCTTTAATACTCCCTATTTATTTCACTCGAGAAATGCTACGAGTCTGAACCTAAGCAATGAAAGTAATGCGGTATCAGCCACTACCTTTTGACTTGAAGAAACCAGGTCTAAGGCAACATTACCCCAAAAATGAATTGCATTGGTTGTTTCCAGTTTATTTCATGAGCTACTTTAAAGAGGTTTAGCTTTCAGATTCACCAACCAAACTGTATCTTATATGTAGCAGAACTATGTTAGGTACATTCAGAATGTTAGAAAAAAGTTTCATGCTTCCTTCTTTATAAGAATAAAACCTTTTCTTTCTAATTAACTTTATGAATATTTAATCATTTTGGAACAAAAGAACACATTGCTGTCATATCTGTTCATCTTGAGCCATGTACACTAATCTGAAATTTGAAACATTCAGCTGACACATTCTATAAGAATAGAGTTTACCATGACCGCCAGCTACAGCCATTTCAAGCTTAATAAGAATTCAAACGAAGGAAAAAAAAAAGATTTCCTAGACCAGCTGAGAGCAATCATGTTTCATTTTCCTAATATCAATAATTTGGCGATTCAGTGAACTTGAAATGGTTGCAAGCAAAATACTTCAGAATTATTATTATTATTTTTCTGGCATAATATTTACTTCAAGAAACACATGCTAAAATATTGTTGGAAATTGCCACGGTCATATCTAAACAGTTATGTCCATTAAGCATGTGATCTACATGATATACTACACACAAACAAATGAATACTGGCGCCCGACCACACATATTCAAATTCCAACTAAAAGTAAGATGACAACTATCATATAATATCACAAGCATGCAACCATGCATATACACACACAGATCCTTGCATGGGTGAACATGAGCACAAATACATGTAGAAATATAATAGAATTAGGAAAATGATAAGCAATCAGCATTCACACTAGTTCACAATAGCTCATTAGGGGAAGATGTGAAAACAAGGGCAAGCTCCTAGTTTCTGCCATAGAGTTTCAATTATCCAAACCCGCACAAATGATCGCTCTTCAAAAAATGGAAGTCACTCATTCAATATTTCGCTTGTCATCATGATCATGAAAGGCTTTTCCCATAAAACGTGAGGCCAAATAGGGTCCAACTCTAATTTGAGAAAGATCAATATAAATATTGACCAAATTTAACAACTGATTTCCTTCTCAATTACTGAGCGTTCTACATGAAGGTCATCATCAACCAGAGAGGGTCTTGGGATAAAACGAAGGAGGCCACCTTCTGATAGTCACCAAGTAAGGCTACTTGGTAGATAAGAAAGCCTAATCTATTGATCATGCTTTTTAGACCAGTGGAAGGAAGGAATCTGAAAAGTTTTTAAATAAGAAATCACTTATTCTTTTGCTACTCCATAATATGAAGAGTCAAATTAAGACAAAACTTTGTTTTATCTCAAAGAACTACAACCACAAAACATACAATACACCCACAAAAAAAGTAGGCTTCAACTTTTAAGACAACAGAAGTCACCAAGCTTTATCAGAATAAAGCTGAAATTATTGCATAAAGCCGCAGTTAATGCACAAAATTGTACAATAGGATGAAATTTCAGTTGCAAGAGTAAAGGTTCTATATACCTCTCACATAATAAAGGTTTATAAATCAATTCTTTATCATCAGTGTTAAGCAAGCAATTTAGATTAGAATGGATTCAGCCAAGAGTTCACACAACTTCTGCCTCTCACTTATATAAGAAAAAGATTATAAATCAATTGTAAAGAATAATTCAAAAGTAGCGGCATCTAAAGCCATCTCCTTTCAAAAATGGCATCAGCTATTGGGGTACAATTCTGGGTTAACAAGGCCACAAAGAATGACTCATTAAAGTTTCACAGGCACCAAATGGATGTCAGCCACTCATGACATACTGCAGCTAGCAAATCAAGAAACCATGACAAGACAGCGGTTTCTCCTAAAACAACAAGGCCAATTGGTGATAAGAGACTCCATTATTGGTTATGTTATCAAGTTCAGAAACCATTGTAGGCTACTAAGCCATACAAAGTAAATGTTACCTGACACTAAACCACATAGCTCTTATTATGTTGATGCTTCAATAAATCTGTAAGATCCTGTGGCCGCACAAGATGCATCCCATGTAAAAACTAAAAACTTATAAGTACTAAGTAAGCATAAATTTTCTTGCATTAGCATCATACAGAGAGATTTGACGCCATCAAATCTCAACATATAAATGTCCTATAATAACCAGCAAAAAAAAGTGCAACATGATAGATGAGAAAAAACACAGCTTATGAAAGGCAATTATTCAACTTTCAGGTAACTATAGAATCAATGCCCCAAGACTTGCGAGTAACTCAAAGTGCTGAAATAAAATTTTTACCTCCCATAACTTGCAGCCCAGTGTAATGCTGTCCAGCCATTTGCATCTCGAAAATCTAATGAAAAACCTGACAATGAAAATAGCCGAACAGACCATGCATAATCCAGAATGGCACAAAGATGAATGGCTCCTTGACCCTGACTGTCAAGAGGAGTTATCCTACATCCTTCAGCAACTTTAAGCAACAACCACTCTTGTAACTTGTTTTTCAAAAACATCGCAAATAGATCTTCAACGTCTGCAGTTCCACGTTCACCACTTAATTTAAGCAGGCTAGTCCAATCTTTTTCCACTAAAGGAGAGGTGAGTGCTTCATATTTTTTTGCTTCTTTCAAGAACTTCGGTTGACTCTTGTTGGATAAAATAGAAATGGCATTGGATGTTGAGAAAAGCAGATGAAACAGCCTTGTCTGCACCTGACTTAATGACTTCTTTAACTCATTATTGCCTTCTGCCAAGGACTTCAACTCACCATTCGAATGAAGAAGGGGAATGGGGCGATATTCAAAAGGCAGGACTTGGCTTATAGGCATATGGCCATCGAAAGTCAAAAAGAAATTCACCAAGCCAGGAATATGTGAGGATGTTGTACAACGGTAAACACCATCTTGAACCATTTCTGCAGCAACACATGCTTCGCCGAAGACGCAATATATTTTTGACTTGCTTAGATGTTTGTATGGTTCTTTAAAAGTTCCAACCACAACAACCTACATGCATTTCTCATGATATCAGTATGCTCCAAAGGATCTTGTAACAGATAAATGAAAAATATTTTGCCAGTGAATTTTTATTTAACCTAATCAATAATAAGGGGCTGTGCACATACTAAGATGTAGCTTCAGCACAGCCAGATCATGATTTCTGTTCTAACATACAAGGAATACAGAATATAACAAATAATCAACACCTGCTTTCTACTTTTCTTGCAGGTTGTGGAATTTATACGGAAGAACTTTAATGGAAGTAAATATAGAACGTCATGGCAATTGGCAATAAAGAATGTAAGTACTCCTTAACTTGGCAAAGTAGATTTTTTAAAGGCTCTAAGAGATTACGCAAAAAGGTAAATAAGATTATGTGGACATAATTATTATGACAAAGATGGTAAGTTGGTTGTACTTAAACCAGTTTTCAAGTCATGTTCTATGTTTGGCTAGTGATTGCTAGCTTCTGCTGTGTTCTTGGTGCCTAATATCCTCCACTATATTGTCGTGTGATTGTTATCATAGCTTCGGTGCTCAAAAGACTTAACTCAGATGATGTCAAAGTTGGATACTACTTCGAGATCCATGTATGGACCAAAGCAAAGAATCTTTAATGTGCTAATTCAATGATATCAAGGGTTGCCTGACTTCAATAGCATGTGAATTATGGTTTCTTGGTATGAAAAATAAAGTTTTGGTGAATTTTGACTCCTAACTAGAAATTCCAGCAAGTTTGCAACTAAGATTTTGTGGGCTTTTAGATGATGACATTAATGATAAATGAGAACATCGGAGCATTGTGTCTCTAGAAGAACATGTTCCTCATCCTGATTGATCAGCCTTTTTCCGAGTTCAAGCGAGCGATAGATCAAGAACCTGTCAATTGACAGATTGCTGAGGCAGGTGAGTGAACTTGAATTCCCACAGGGTGAAGATCTATTTACCAATCTGTCCTTTTAGGAAAGGCCGGCTTAGTGTCTACTTGATTTTTTTTTTTTTTTGGTATGACACATGTTTGCCTAGGCACAAGTCTGATTGTAAGTTTTATAAGGGCCATCGCTATGATAAATAGTCACTAAGCAGAGTTCTAGCTATTAATCTATCGAGGAATGTATGTTGAATTCAACACCATTTCAGGTAAAATCCGCAACCCATACTTTCTAAATTTGACTTTAATAGCAAATTGAAAGACAATGATGTCACATACAAAATGAAGTAACAGCAAAAGAGACTAAGATTAATCAGGTGAAGTGATAACCTTGGTTCCTACAGTGGAATAAGCCCATTCTGGTGAGAAATCCACAATATTGAAAATCGGCCCTTCAATATAAAAGTGATCTGTTCTCCCGGATGCATCTGATTTGTCATCACTTAAAATAGGGGACTCAAACTGTGGACATTCTATTGGCCAAAGTGAATTATCATTCACATCACTCCACCTTCCAAAACTATCTTGATTCGCTAAAACACCATCAGCAAAAAGCCTTGACGTGTCACTGCTATCAACGGGAATTGACTTGAAGTCTGTCACTTGGGAATGAGGATTCAAATAGTTGAACGATGGGGATTGTCTATTCTGATCCTCCTCCATTGTCTGAAAATTTACCCTTAGTTGTTTAACACAATCAAAGCCCTTATTTTTAACTACACTTGGATGCTCAGTAGATATCCCTTGTGACAGAAGGAAGTTATCCTGCACAGAAGCCAACATGCAACTTATAATGCTTAATTCAGTATTACAAAGACATAATAAAGCGCAAAAGGGTTTCTTTTTTAATCATTATGAACTAGGTTAGTGGATATACTTCATGCCTAAGTAAATGCAATTGTAAATCTTGTACACTAAGCTTGACATATCTTTTTCTTAAGAGAAACACAAATCTGAACTTCTGAATACAACATAAACAAGGAAATGACTGGTATAAAGGTTCAGACAGTTATCATAAGAAGAAAAAACAAGAAATATTGTTAATAGTAGAAAGGAGCAAACTTTTTAAAGGTGTATATAAGGTCATTCAAACATTATTTGTAACTATGGAAAAAAAACATTTGAATTTCTTACATATAGGGGAAAAAGGAGAATTAAAATATTCAAAGCAAATCCAGAACACAGGTGATTTAGAATGGAAGCAATAGGGATCCTATAGTGAGAATTTGGGGATTTTGTGGATGAACTAGAATTTGATGCAAAGATAATAAAATTTGGGCCTCACATCTAGGCAAATCACACATCCACTCTCACACGAATCACTAGAGGAAAGATGCAATAGCAATTAGCAAAGCAAACCAATAATTAGTGTTTAAATTAATATCTCATGATTCTCATCTATCATTAAAAGAATAAGTTTACAAAAACACACACACAAACCAACTATGTGCATAGTACGTGCAAACAAACTCAATCTCAAGTAAAATTAAAAAACTAATCCAACTCTAATTTAGAGTTGTAAATAAAATAAAAATACTAATCCTAATCAAACACGGTCTCCATCAATTCTCCCGAATATGAAAACATCCACCCCTAGTGGATGGCGATGATAGTAAGAACCTTGCAAGTCAAGTGAAACTAGTCAATCACATCAAAATTAGAACTTCCTTGCCACTAAACTATGTACATCTGAATCAAGAAAATCTTCAACCAAGTGTCATCTGAAACGGACTATCCTTTCCAGCCAATCAAGTATCACGGGTAGTGTCCTGCAACTATTGGAACCATTTCACCTCATAATATATCATCTATCACCACCATGTCTCGATGGTGGTAAAACTAAAAAATATTATGCATCTACTTCTACAGAAGGATGATTGGCATGAAATAAAAGTTGGAGAATCTACTACAATATAATACTAAGTCAAGTATTTGCTATTGAAAACTATGCTAATACCAATATCTCACGGAATATCCAGCTCATAAATATTTGAATCAATATTTCTTAGAACCCTACAAAGATTTGTAGAACGCACATGAAGATTCTCTACAGTTCCAAAAGAGAACCTCTTATGCGAACCATAAACACTAGGCCACCATATCTCAAGCTAAAAATTCTGCATTTTTTCATGTATATCCACAATAAATTTATAAGTATCATCTTTAAAACAACCTACACGGATGGATTTTCTCATAAAACTTATATAGGAGATGTGCAAGTAGATGTGCAAGTGAGATTACGGTGTGGTACACTTGTCTCTTATAGGAATAGAAAGTATATCTATAGATTTGCTAGGCCTATAACAAGTGATAATCTCACGCTGACTAAAACTCTCCTCATAAACATGGATATCATCAAATGTTACTGTGATCGACTCTAGCTACAAATCTGATCGTCAAGTTGGGCGACTGATCCTGGCTCTAATTTTTTGTCAAGCTCTCTAAACTCTTCATGCTCCTTCTCATTTTCTAATTTGCAGTATGTTTTCAATTTCACTTCTTCAAATATTGTCTTAGATTCAAGCTCTGGCTCTATTTCAAAATTCCGCTCAAATAATAGAGACGGATGATATTTTAGTAAATAACAAGAAAGAAGGTTTGTAGCATATTGAGCATGAAGAACTTGCAAGCAATTTTAGTATGGACAAAATTAAATAGATACCTATGCATCAAGAAAAAATTTCTCCGACCAAGTTAAGTCGAGTATAAAAACTTTCTTCTCAAATGTTACAGGAAAATAATAGAAGAAAGTATCAAGATGGCAGTCCCAATCTCCACATCATAACAATCATTAAAACCACGAAAATTTGAGACATCGTAAATACCATGCTTAACTTTTTTTGGATCACCATAAATATAAACGTACCAACCACAAAATATGATTCCATGAGGGGTTAACTCTAAAATTTAAAATTATGTGCACAAATTTTAGAAAATACCAAAGATTCTCATGGCTCGAAACTGCCTCGGAAATCATACTCAAATCGGACTTCAAATCACTTATTAATCCTTAAAGGCTTTGGAAATTACTTTTGAGTTGGATCCAATTGATTGTGGATCGGATTTGAATTAGAATCTAGGTCCAAAACTTTTGCTTTGAAATCTAAATTCAAATTCGGGTTGGGACGCAGAGTGCACCCAACAACTGTGGACCTCGATGGTTGCGGATTTGTTGAGTCCCATATCCCAAAAGGCTATTGCTCTAGTAGGATCAGAGAGTTGAAGTCAATCTGAATGGGATTGTGAGATCAGGCGACACTAGAAGAGGCAGAGACAACGTGTAGATCTTTGGCAAGCATGAAGGAGGTCCACAAAATCGTGGCAAATCACGACAACCTCGAATCAGAGGCTAGCGAGTTCGAACGAGATAGGCAATTGATAGAATATGGGGATTTGAGGGGTAGATGGCGATAATCAATCAATAAATATGTGAGGGGTGCTGGAGTTGAAACATTGACAACAACGAAACTTGGCGAAGATAGGTCGAGCTGGAGACATAGAGTTTAGCAAGGGATTAGGAAAACAAAGCAGAGGCAGTTGTCATTTAGGGGGGCAAGATCAGGGATTCTATAAGCGATCAACGAGGAAAGGGATGGCATCGAAGAGTTTGGTAATGGTTAGGATTCAGATTAATGTCAATATTGATTGTTGATGTCATCTTCTAGACGGCCAAAGTTGATGCAGAGATTATGTTGAAAATGAAAATTATCTGATAATGATGGCTGATGATCAATTGAAATTTTTTTTATTTTTTCTTTCGACTTTTTCCCTTTCTTTTTCGATTTTTCTCTTTTTCTATGATTTTTTTTTCTCTTTTTTCACTTTTTTTAACCTTTTCCCTTTTTTTTTAAAGCTAAAATCAAACCAAAATATTGAAGATGAAAAAGAGAAAAAAAAAAGATGGTAAAAAGGACAAAAACAAATTGGTGTTCTTAGCTCTGATAGCAAATTTGATATAGAAATAAAACAATTTAAGGTTTAGTGGTGGGGATTTCAGAATTTTGTGAATGAACTAGGGTATTGGTACAAAGAGGACCTCGCATCGAAATGAATTACACGTTCATTCTCACACAAATCGTTAGAGGAAAAAATGAATAGCTATTAGCAAAGCATGCCCATAATTAGAGTTTAAATCAATATCTCATTTACCATTAAAAAATAAGTTTATATATATTAAGAACCAATTGCATGTATAATATGGGCAAATAAACTAAATCCTAATTAAAATAGAAAACTAAATACAACTCTAATTTAAAGTTTTAAATAAAACAAAAAACCAATCCTAAAATAAAAAAACTAATCCTAATCCAACATGGCCTCAATCAACAAGCCAAAGGCGAAGGGGTTAGGTGGTTTGCATAGGCTTATCTTTAAAAATGTGGAATAAAGGTTAGGTTATTTAGGAGAAATAAAAGAAGAAAATAATAAAATATGACCTATATTGCAAGTGCAGTTTTATACAAAACATAACATGAATAGGTGACAAGGATCTACTTTAGGAGACTTATTTTAGTTTGATTCTTTAGCTATTTAGTGGATATTTGGATTCCTGCACTTAGTTTTTGTTATAAATAATGTTGTATGACACTCTTGGAGATTTAATGGAAAACTGTAGACTACTTGAGTTTCCAATAAAATCTTTCGTATAATTTAAAAGTTGGTTAGTGAATCACCATGGGTGAGACCTAAATCTTATCTTTTTTAGATCCTCTTTGAAATCCTAGATTTGTGTTCATCCCTAAATCCACTGCATCTCCACCACAAAAATCCAAAACTCCTTTTGTACAGCTTCAAATTTGGCATCTGAGCCCAAAGATCACATCTACATTTTCCTCCTCCATCTTCCTTTTCTTCGAGTATATGTTTTGAAAAAGAAGATAGGAATTTGAGAAGAAAAATTAAAAAAAAAAATCCAACCATCGCAGCCATCATTCACAGATTTAGCTAGATCTTTGTCGATCTTCTACGACTCGATCTGAAGATGCAAGAACACCCTTACGACACTAACGACTGGCCGTCCTCTGTATCGCCATCAGCCTTAATGTTAGCATCTTGTTTCTTATTAACATTGCCACCTTGTTGTTCTCACTTTCAATCTGAACCCAATATGAGCTTGCAGGATCATATTCAAACCGATCAGAGTAATATCAGTGCCTCCCCAGCCTCCCTCGAGCTAGCATGAACTCTCTCAGTTATCGCCAACCTCGTCGAACCTCCTCAATATAGATCTAAGGCTGACATGGCTATAATGACTCCATCTGAGACATGTCCAAGCTCGTCTGACATGGCTATAATGACTCCATCTGAGACATGTCCAAGCTCGTCTGACATGGCCATAATGACTCCATCTGAGACATGTCCAAGCTCGTTGAGGCTTACCAACATGAGTTCATTCCCAATCTAACATCACAATTGCCTTCCTGCTAATTGTCAGCTCAGACACCACAGTGACACAAGTCATCGATCCCCTCGTCAATCCCAATCCAAGCTTGTCAAGGTGTATTAGATGCCCGTAGAGAGAATTATCGAGAGAGAAGGAAATAGATGACATGGGTCAAGATGAATGCAGAGCTGAGAAAGAACTCCTTTCTCCTACTTTTAGGGAACCCCTTCTTAACCGTCTAAGTTAAAGAAGGGAGGTATGATTGTAACTACATGTGTATATTGGACAAGTTAATAGGCAATGTGACATTCAAGAGGATAGTCACCTTACTCTTTTTAGGTTTCATACTAGAAGCAACCTCATCTCTAGTGTAAAATGCTCCCACGCACTGCTCCCACGCACTGATGATACTGTCGAAAAGCATATCAATTAGTGACTTATGTTTCGAATACTCGAAAGTGACTTTAAATAGAAAGTTCACTTTCAAAATCGGAGAGCATCCTAATCATCACTTTGAAACTATGTTAAACCTAACACTACCGCCACTAACAATGTAAAGGGTAAAATAGTTCTACAAATGACTCGTTGCAATAGGATAAAGGGGGCCCAGTGCTTCAAGTATCATGCTTATGGTCACTCCCCTTACCTGTGTCTCATGAGAAATATAAACATAGTGGAGATACATGTGATGATTGAGATGACCAAAGGATTAAGGAAGAGGTCTACAAACCTCATGGGGAATTTAACGATGACGATGAGGATTAAGAACTATTAGCATACGTGCACATCGTTAGACATTTGCATACTACATCTAGAGATGAGGACTAGTAAAGGTCTAGCATGTTCCAAACCTATGACATATGATGGTAAGAGTTGTTGATGGGGCCAATAAAAGCCAACAAAGGCCCAATTTGATTAAGGATTTTTCTGGATTTGGTTTAATTGCGTATGTAGTGTAGGTAGTGGTTTTCTATTAATAAGGACTGTTGTTTTCAATGAGAATGACATTTTGATTAATAAAAAAACCTTTTTCTTAACATAGTGATTTGCTAACAATCCCTAAATCTCTCTTCGTGGCAAGAGTAGGTGAGAGATCACCATAGCGTGAAGCCTAAATCCTTATTTCTTTCCAATTCTATTTTGATTTATCTCCTTAGTGAGAGATTATCTTGCATCATAAGGTTCGGACAGTCTGTCTACTAGTGCACATCAATCAAGTGTTATAAGTATAATGAATCTTGGTATTATAATTACGAGTGCTCCTTGCATAATCAACATATGGATAAATACCTATTGATCATGTTGATGGCTCGAGAATTATTGAGAGTGTTTATATTCCTGAGCATAGTACTAATATCGTTAATGACTCATTATTAGAATCTAATACGCAAATTCCTATTGAGAATATTCCCATTCTATATGTGGTTACTAGTGATATTGTTATCGAGTTAGCAATTTCATGCACTAGTGTGATCCACGTTTATAAGGAGAGTACTAGTGTTCGGATGCCTTAGAAGAGTCTATAACATCCCCACATGATGCAAAGTCTTCACTTTCTGAACTTAGGATAGAGCAACAGATCGAGAATGAGGTAACTGCTACTACTAAGTTTTGAATGTTCCTTCCTATAGTTTGGCAGGTTACTCGTAGTATTTCATCTTTTACTGATTTTTCCGAGTTTTCTATCAAGATTCATCATTTTCCCAATGGGTGTAAAAATGTTATATTTAGGAGTGTGTGATGTACACACACCTAGAAAATATGCACCTCTTTTAAGGAGTTCTACCAAGTCATTTGTATTACATTTGCTTGTACCGCATAATGAAATCTCTAGCCAGATAATAATTTGCAATAATGTGTACAAATTTGTTACCTATTCACATAATATCTTGCATGAATTTATTTTTAAGTTTTGGTTCTCTTTGAGAGGTTCACTCTAGGAATTTTGAGGAAACATGCAAATTCTTATAGAGTTCCCTGGAGGATTCTTTCAACCATCTATGGCCTGGATATTTTTGTAAAATCCATATATCAGCTCGTCTTTTACCCAAGATGATTTGGGTATTTCTATTTCAAGTGCCTTTCCAAATCTAACATTCCATGAAGTTGATTTGTTGTCATAGAGGCCAGTTCCACACTACCGCTTTGGTTTAGACTTGATGCGTGAGAACGAATTTCTCATCCACTATCATGGCCCGATTGAGATACTTCGTACGAGGATGTTGATCAGTTAAATCTTGACATATTTGATATTTTTTTATTGCTGCATTCATCAGAGATAAATACGTTGAAGTCAGAGAAAACTGACACAGACAATAAAGACTAATAGATGTCCAATTTGATTAAGAGATTTTTCTAGATTTGGTTTAATTGCATGAAGTGGTTTTCTATTAATAAGCCTTACTATTATTTTTGCGGAGAATGATATTTTGATTAAAAAACTTTTTGCTTAGCAAAGTGATTCACTAACAATCCCCAAATCTCTCTTCGTGGAGATTTGTTTGAATGAGTAAGAAAACACCTTCGTGTGAAACCTAAATCAATTTATTTCTTCTCCAATTCTATTTTGATTTGTCTCTTTGTTATTGTGTTACACTAGTTATACAATTATATTGGTCGAGGGAGTTATGTGAACATAATCTCCAAATCAGTTGTTAAGAAGATGGGTCTCAAGGCTAAAACATACCCCTACCATATATTACTTTGTTTAATAAGAAATTTCATTCCATTATCCAGCAATGTCTCATGCCTACTCTATTTTTGAGTTACCATGATTAAATTTCGTATGATGTTTTATCCATGGACGTTGCACATATTTTGTTAGATTGGTCATGGTTGTATGCTGAGATTTGAAGAGTTTCATAAAGCCGAACACTTACGTATTTATGTTTAACAAAAAGAGAGTAGTGTTGACTCTTTTCTCACCCAAAGCCAATATGAGAATAAAAATGGTTGTAGCTTATAATAAATGTAAGAAGCCATTTCATCATATGGGTAAGAGTATGGTTTTTAGGAGAGTTTGAGTCCTAATTAAAAATTATGCCTTTGATGAGTCTCATGTTCTATATGTGATTTACTAGTTATAAGCCCAAGAAATCTATAATAATTTACTTTCTATTCTAGTATGATATAAGCCTAATCCACTTGTAGGTTCACTTGCACATCACCTACATATGTTGCATGAGAAATCCATTGGAAAATTATAATTAGCAGTGATATTTACAAATTTATTGCAGTTTACATAAAAGATACAAGAATTGTCAATTGGAGCCAAGATGAAATTAAGGTCTACTTGAGAAGTTCTCTTTTGAAATTGTAGAGAACTTTCACGTGCGATGTGCAGGCGCACACGGAATCGAGATTGATTTGAGCTCTTACAAGTTGGATATTTCATAAGACTTTTGGCATTAGATCAGTCATCGATGGCAAGGACTTGACTTAATATCACGCTCTAGTCAACATTCCGGCTACCATTCCAGACCCATCGTTCTTTGCAGCAATGAATACATAATACCAATGTTTAAAATAACGATAACGGTAACGTAACGTTTTGCCTTTGTTAGGTTATGTCGCAAATAGCGTAACGTATAACGTAGGTTATGCAATTTTCTATTTATTTAATAAAAATAAATATAAAACCACATAAAATAATTTTAATAAATTGAAAAATAAATTTAAAATATCTAAAAAAAATATAAAATTATTTTGCAATACATAATCTATTCAAATGTTATATTAAGTTTTACAATAATTTTCATATATCTTCATAAATTATATTAAGTCTGCAACCGTAATTCCAATCATCATTTAAATAAAAAAAAGCAAGATTCTAATTTTTTATTTCGATTCCAATTATTATCATTGTTGTAATTTATATTTTGTAATGTTCAATTTATCTTATTTATGATTGTTGATTTCAGTTCAATTAAAAATTCAATAAAATCAACAAGTAAAATATTTTAGCACCCGAACGAGAAATACAACAAGTGAATAAAGAAACAAACTTAAATTATCAAGTTAGAAATTCCAAAAGCAATCAAACAAACCAACAATTAATTAAGAAAATTATAGCAATTCGCTAATAATCAAAATAATAATCAACAACAATATATGAATTACTAAAAAAAATAATTGTAAATAACGTAGCATAACGTAATTTAACGTAACGTTACGTAATATAACGTAAAATAACGTAAAAAACGTACTGTTACGGTGCACTGAGTTATTTCCAGTTGTTACGTAGCGTTGGGATTCCGTTAGGTTACGTAACGCAAATAACGGGTTTCATAACGCGTTATTTTCAACAATGCATAATACTTTCCAGTTCTTCTACCACCACCACCACTATGAAGGCGTCGAACAAAAAATAAAAAGGTTGTAGTTACAGGATGTGAAATTTTGGCAGCTATTAAAGACTACTAAGGATACTTGGTTCATTAAAAAGGATGACCTGATGATTACGAGTGAAACTTGTATGATTTTCTATTTATTTTATGCACTCGTAATACACTCATGTTTCTAATGAATTTAATGACATTATATATTCAACTTGAATTTCCAATTTGACCTTAAGTTTATACTTAATAATTGTTTCTACATGTTTATATACATTGTGGACCTAAGCCAAGGAGAAATGTGGGCTTTGAAACCCCATACACATGCACCGTGAGATATGATTATCGATAACGGTCTGGTCTTGCCGACAGCGCTGGTCCAGAATAACTTATCAAGTATCGTTAGGGTGTTGCGATTGAAGTAGTCTAAACCGATGTCGACAGCCCAATTTTCTAAAGCGAGTGCATTGCACCAGTATGACACTGTCAAAGTAGTTATCGACAGTGTAGTGAACAAAGGCGGTTGATATGCCAGTGTAGTGAACAAAGGCGGTTGATATGCCAGACATTTATTGTTTTGGTTCAAAATCTCATCAAAGAGTTTCATGGTTAATAAAATACTCTTAGATGGGATCCCAGCCTCGAGAGCTATAAATACCCCTTGTATATTGTTTTAAAGAGGAAGTTCTACTAAATCTATTATTTTCTATTTTCTTGAAACTCTAGTGCTTCTCTTGAGAAAAAACAAAAGACTAGATGTATAACTTTGAGATATTATTTAACAGAGAATTCTTCTTTCCTATTAAGATAATGTTCTCTATGGTCATGTGCAGCTACACCTTTTTCTTGTATAAGGAGAAAAGGCAACCTAATTTTCAAGTATTTGTTGATTTGAATGCTTTTTTTATATATTTAATGAATAAAAATTATGCCTTTGATGAGTCTCATGACCTATAAATAGTTTTTTAATTAGATTTCTTTAATACTTTTCATTTAGTTTTCATTAACTTATACCATGATTCATACTGGACTTGATAACTAATAGTTAATTTTGAGAAAATATACTTAGCTTGTTGATATTGTAATTCTGGATTGAACTCATGGGATAATCTTAGGGTATCAATTATAATTTTTAATCTAAAGATCCATATTTGTTAAATCATCCGACTAGGTTAAGCCATGTGTCTTAATCTAATTGACTCATAAAAATAAGAAATGTAAACAATCAACCAAGAAAGAAATTATACTCGAATCCTATCCACATTTGCTCTAGCAACTCTTTCGTTAAATACTTTCATATACTCTTTACTCACTTACAAATACTTACTCTATTTTGACTTGTGTTTGAACTATTTACAGTTATGCTACATTCCTGAGAAAAACGATCTTGGGTTACTTGTGCGTGTATTACTTAACGATCTCCTGCACTTGGGAGTACACTCATTCAACGAATCACCCAATTCAGAGGGCACCTAATTGAGGGCCAAGGAGACTGAGCAATTTCACCCGAACTTATTCGATTATTATCATTGTCGCCATTCATGTGGTCAATGTTTTCAAGTGGGGGAGACTTAATGGGATCTTGTCTAGAAGATTTATTTTAGTTTGATAATTAGCTATTTAATGGATATCTGGGTGTTTATTTACTTTTAGTCATTTGCATATGTTGTGCACATAGTTTTTATTATAAATAATATTGTATGAGGCTCTTGGGGATTTAACGGAGTATTAGAGACAATTTGAGTATTTAATGAAATATTTCATGTGATTTGAAAGTTAGTGAGTGAGTCACCGGGGTGTAAGATCCAAATTTTATCTTTTTTATTTCTTTCAAAACCCAATATTAATATTCTTCCCAAAACCACCACATCTCCATCACAGAACTTCAAATTCCCTTTGTGTGGCATCAACGGGCATTATAGGTCTTCTTGATAACTAATGGGCCAATAAGAGTTGATAATAAGGATCACAAAGACTACCAAGATAATCACAAAAAAAATGAGTTTGTTCAGAATATAATGAGGTTTCTACTTACATCACGTTGGGAAGTGAACAGACCATATTGCATATTTTGGCCTGAGGGAGGAATATAACCTGTACCACGATAACAAGCATGAAAGGGGTTCTCACTTCAGAATTCAGTTAAACAACAGTTCGGTATGTGGTTACCTTTTCTATCAGAACCAATATCAGTCCATGGGTCTTTGGGATCACCCCAGTCAAAATGATCATTCTGAGTATGAGCATGTTGACTAACTGGATATAAATGTGAACCTGTTACATGATCTTCAAGCATCAGTATTTGGTAACAGAAAGAAACTGCGATATGTTTCAGCAGTTCAGCTACTTAATACTAAGAGTGATACATGTAACAACTGACAAGAAAGCTCAATTCTCTTCCCTTGAGATGAAACGATGATCTTTAGATTGCAATATAATTAGCACACCGTTTAAAGGAAAAGGAATCACTTCATAACATGCAAATTCTTAGAAGTAATAATTTGGATGGATACGAAGATACAACATGCTGGAAAATTAATAGCTATGGAAGTTACTACAACAACAAAGCTACATAAGAATATATTCTGGTGCATAATTGCAGGAGACAATCAAATGTTTTATCAGTCCAAAGGCTGCCGAAGCATATGATTTATTCTTCTTACCAGTATAAATAACCTGCTCCTCTCCTGAGTAAATTTCTTCTGAAAGCACAGCAGAGCCAGAAAGGTCTGAATGGGCTGATCCCGAGGTTACTGGAGAACTATTTTTCACCATGCTATTATGGGGAATGGGAGATGCAGACTCCTGGTATTAAACACAGAGGAACAGAATGAACAAAAAACATTTATTATTATGCAGATGTAAATTTTGAAAGGAAACCACTTGTTTTTAATGGATACAAAAGATCATCATCACCTACACGTATCTAGCCATAGCTCTGGACTGTAAAATCCTATAGGAGGGTGTAGGCCCAGAATCTAATTGCACAAGGAATTCTCAATGCTTAATGGGTAACGGGGGCTGGTATTTTGGAAGTTCTACTGGAAATGTTTAAAAATTCTTGCATATCTTTGGACTGGAGAATTTCCTTGGAGTTGGACATGTAACTTTTTGAGACAATTCTAGGAAAGCATTACCCCTTTGTCCCACAGAGATTGGGGAAACTTTGATTATATGGCAGATTAATTCATTATCACCTGCTTTTCAGAGTCTTAAATTTAAAGAAAATTAAACTAAAGTGATGATTTTGTGCTTTGGAGAAAATCAAATATAATTTTTTTTTTAAGTAAGATACTGAAAATTAAAACACACGACATCTTTTTCTATTTTAAATGAATATGCAAGAAAACGAGTATAAATTTAATCTGACTGAAAGATTCACAAATTAGTTCATATATCTTTAATTAGTTTAGGCTTGCTCGAAGAAAATTAGTATGTATGCCCTAGTGAAATTAGGTCATCTACAGAGTGCTATATTGAGAAGGCTCAAATATCATTACTGGTAGTCAGCCTATATTGCATGGATACTTCTACCAACTAGATGTATCGTACTGGAACGTATCGTACACATATCAAATATATGTATCGTGTGTGTTTTAAAAATCTTCACATATCCGCATATAGTATCCACCTTGGTGTTGTGTGTTCACCAAAGTCGAACATTCAAATAGGTGTCAATTTCCATCATAGAAAAAACTGAGGAAGAAATCTTGCAAAAAAACTTAAATGCCAATTGAATTGACAGGTAGTGAAAGGCACCTAATTTGCTTGAGATCAACAAACTCTACACCAACGATCCGAAAAGTAATGAACATTCTAGATAAATAGGTATGCCGAAAAGTAAGAAAATTCTAGAAACACAGGTATATCATAATAACTAAAAGCTACCATTAGTAGACATGCATGACTTTTGCAATCGGACATGGGGTGTTGGACTTGGCTATACCAAAATCCTCACAAGGATGCAGTTATATATGTATATTAAGCAAAAATTTGTCCATATTCTGCTTATGTAGCGTGTTTGATGCTTTTCACTTAAAGAAGAACCTAATTTAATAAAATAATGTACATAATAATTAGCTGTTGCCAAAAGGGGCACAATAGACTATATCTAATATATATTTTTAAGGTAAATAACAATTTACACATTTGTCAGTGTCAGACATGCCAATGTGGTTTATCGAAGAAGTGTACTACATATCATAACCAAAAAGTTTTTTAAAAAATTCAGATAAAACAGTAACATCATAAGGTCTTTTACAAGCTATGTAGCACATAAACTTCTATCACAGAGCCGTATTCTATCGGAAACGTCGTTGGCACCGTGTTATATGTATTTTCATAATTTGTTGTGTTGACATGTGGTTCTCATGCTGATGAGCCATATCCACGCAACACTGGTTATAGAGCTAAATTATTATTTACACCCAACTACTAGAAAACTTGACACAGGACGGAAGCAATATTAGGATTTGTGATGGAGATTTCGGTAAGAAATTAGGATTTTAAGAATAAATTGAGAGTTTGGATCTCACATCTTGACGAATCACAAGCTCTCTCTCACAAATCACTCGAGGGAAAGAATTGCAAAGAACAAAACATGTGATCTCAATTTTCATAATATCTTCTCTCTTTAACTAAAATCAGAATTATACAATCAATATATAATTAATATATAGTAAATCCTAATAAAACAAGATAAAAACATCTTTTAAAATTCCAACTAAATTCTAATCCAATCTTATCCAATAACTAAATGTCTAATCTAGATAAACTTGATATTTTCATTCCTATCAATTCTTCCCGCTTCGAAACATTCGCCCCCAATGAATGGGGGCAAGAAAAAAGTCAAACATGTCAGATGAAAGCAATCAAGTTTCTCAATACCTAGAAAACCTTTCCACCAAACCAAATACATGTAAATCAAACAGATTCGGAACCAAGTATCAACTATTTTGCATTCCATTAGTGGTGGAAATCGTGAAAGTAGAAGTGGTGCAAGCTGAAAATTTGTTGTTGCGAAGAACGTCGTGCATAAAGTAAGAGCTCAAAGATCAACTGGAGTATAACACCAAGGCACATGTGTACCAATAAAACCTAAGCCAATATCAAAGGTTGGTGGAATATCTGACTTCGAAGGAATTATAACAATCTCTCGTGAAAACCTGAAAGGACTCGTACACTGAATATAAAAAACCTCTATATTCCTAAAAGAGAACCTCACAAGTTGAACCCTAATCATTATGAATCCAGCTAGAAATACATTCACTCCATCATGTATATCTGCAATAAACCTGTAAGCATCATCACTAAATACAATCTAAAGACAGAGATTCACATGCAAACGATGCAGGAGGGGTGCAAATGAACCTATAGGTGAATCAGGCTTGTCTACTATAGAACCGGAGTCTACAAGAAATATGGACCTAGACTCAACATGCTCATGATTCTTATGCACAAAATGAAGCAATTTATGACCGTGTGTTAGAGTTATTAACCCATTCTTTTTATTTCCAGAGACACTCTTGGGTGGAAGAAGGGTCAACACAATTTTCTTTCCATTAAACATAAATGAATAAGTGTTGGGCTTTTCATATTCTTACAATCTAGATCAAATAACGAGAGTCTACCTAGCAAAATATGTGCAACATCCATACGTAGGACATCACACCAAATATGACCACTATAACTCAAAAACTAAATTGGCACAAGACAACGCTGAATAATAGTATGAAACTCTTATAACGTAAGTGACGTACGACTATGATGTGGTTCAGCTTTGAGGTTTAATTTCTTAACAGCTGATTTAGAAATGATATTCACATAACTATCTCCATCTATCATGACTAATCTCTTACCGTTGTGTCAGACATCAGTGTAAAAGACATTAGACCCACGTCAGTCCTCATCTCTAAATACAGTATGTAAGCACCTAACAGTATGTAAAGGTATATATATTAAATCACCCTCAATATCGCTAAAATCTCCTTGAGATGCACATATTTCTTCTTCAATCTCATTATCATCTTCATTATGGACCTCGTCTATCAACAAATTTCTTATGAGATATTGATAAGCAAAGTAATAAAAACCATAACATTTAAAACACTCAGTTTGCTTTATAGACGGTGTTGATGATTCACTAGTGATGGTTCTACCCTTTGTATCTTTAGGAATAGTATTAACGTTTGTAACATTAGTGCCAGATTGTCACTTGGGATACTCTGCGATTTTGAAAGTAGACCTTTTATCGGAAGACATATACAAACATATCTCAAAATTGAGAGCACACTGAAATACATGCTCAACATAATATAAAGAATGTGTAAGCACTATGCTTGAGCTCAGATTTGAGTCCAGTGCGAAATTGTGAAAGAGTTAAATGAATATCTTCTTGAATATCATACCATACTAAGAGCTCATCAAACTTATGCATATATTCGATTATACTCATATTTACCTATCTCAAATTAAATAGCTTATCAAGAATGCAAGCCTTAAAAGTTGGAAGAAAATATTTCTTTTTAAGCTCTTCTTTCATCTTGAATCATGTTTCAATTGGTTTATATTGCTCTCTTGCTAACCGTCTCTCAATAGATATCTAGTAAATTTTAACTAAGTAGTTTTAACTTAGCGAAACAGACCCTTCAAGCTTGAGACATCCGATACCAACTAAAAAGATGTCCATGTCCATGTCCTCTAACAAATCACAGAAATATTGAGGGTCATAAGTACCGTCAAACGAAAGGACATCTATATTGACTTTACATGTGATATCATTATGTGGTTACTCATTGTCATAATTGTTACCTCTTCTAATATTATGATGTCTTTCTACTCTACTTTCAATTTTTTATTATTTATAATGGGTTGTTGTCCATCAACTTGTGTTTCTACATTATCTAGATATGCGCTGATTACAACTAGGTCAGTTTGAAGTTTCTTATTATTGTCCATAATTTTGTCTAATTATTCAAAACTTCAGTGAGATCAATGACTTCTCTACAATTTTTACCACTACGAAGCATGCTATAACTATTCTATATGCGGTTGCAATCAAACACATACACATAGATGATTATGAATAAATCCTAGATACCATAATTAAATGTGTGACTGTGATCAAAATAAAACTCTAATGGCTAAAAGTTGTTATATGCAGGAAAATTGAATTCCTCTTTATGTAATAAAATGCAACACACAAATAAAACCTTGTGGCAAATTATAATTAACAATAAATACTTTCGAATCTATGCAAACAATAATTATAGAATGCAAAATATTACTGACCGAATAAACAGAGTGATTAGAAGTTATCTCGATGTTGTAAGGTAGATCACACTTGAGCATGTAATCCTTAAAGGAATGTTGGAAATCTTGTGCAAGCTTTCGAGTAAAAATCCCATTAACAACTCAAAAAATATCTCAAAATTGTCATTGTACGATCAGAGCTCGAAGTGGATGCGAATCGACTCAAAACAACTTCAAAATTATCAAAAAAATCCTTAACAAGTCTGTTGAACTGCAAGCGAGTCGGGTCTGCTATTAGGAACCCACTATTACTGTGGATCTGAAACAAGTCTGCAAGCACTAAATTTGGATCCTACAGGAATCGTCAGATCTGATCTCTGACCTGAAATTGATTTCAAATAGGTGGAAGGGGGTCAAAATTGGGTGGGCTCTGAAAACGCTAAACAAACATTGTCTTCCCCTTTTGACCGGTAAGAAACACTCCATTTCATTGTGTTCTGAGAAGGAGATGCAATGGTGATGGCTTAAAGAGGTGGCCTTCGCGACTGCGTCTGATTGGAAGGAAAATGGTGGTGGGTTGAAGAAGATCAACGAAGGGAAGTATGGAGGCTTCAGGCGAGGGCTTTCGATGAACTGAGATTGGCGATCAGGGATTAGGGTTTAAACGTGGTTGATGAGGAGAGACGATGTTAGCGGTGGATGAAGGGTGAGGAGTTGGGCTCGTCGACGAAGAAGGTGGCTGCTTGAGGTTGCTATTGAATCTATGAGGTGAGGGAGAAGAGGAATTCTTTTTTGTCTTTGCTCACAGATCTGCTTTCTTCTCCTTATTTTTTTGCAGATACTTTTCTAAATTTTTTTCTTTTTTTTAGATATGTTCCTTCCTTCCCTCTTTTTTTAGATCTGCTTCTTTCTTCTCTTTCATTTAATTTTTTCCACTCTCTTTTTAAAACAAATTAAAAAAATCAGATGGATGAAGAAAAGGGTGGATTTGAGCTCTGATACCAATTTGACGTATAACAGAAGCGGAATTAGAGTTTATGGTGGAGAATTAGAAAAGAAATTAGGATTTTATGGATAAATTGGTTTGGATCTCACATCCAAGTAAATTACACGTTCACTCTCTCACAAATTACTCAAGGAAAAGATTTGGAAAGAACAAAACACACATTCTCAATTTTCATAAAATTATCTCTCTCTAATTAAAATCAGAATTTTATAATTAATATATAGCAAATCCTAGTTAAACAAGATAAAAACAAATCTTTGAACATTACAACTAAATTTTAATCCAATCTTATCTAATAACTAAATCCCTAATCTAGATATAATTGTTCTTTACATCTCTATCAAAACTCATCCCATAATAATCTAGAAAATAGCAGTAAAAAAGAACTCCAAACCGAATTGAATACAAGTTCTAGTGAGAAAGGAGAAAGTGTCCATAACTATTGTTTCACCCTCCTGCTACAATGTTTGCTTTGTAGCTGTCTCCCCACCCAACCATCCCCCCCCCCCCAGCAAAAAAAAAATCTCAAATACAATCTTAAGTGAGTAATATTTTGAGAGCGAATTTGAAGCTGCCAAATTTTTTAGTCAATGTGAAGGAACATGGATATTCAACAATTGGGAAATTCGATTTGAGTAACTAAAAGAATAATCCAATTTTTAAGGAATGAGGAATAGAAGCAAGCAAGCCTAAATGGTGAGCATTAGAGATTAATTAGTATCTTATGTATACAGTTAAATGTTGTAAAATATTAGAGAATTCTCTTACTACACTTGTATCCTCCTATATATTCTGACATCTTAATCATCCCTATACTTCCATGGCTCAAATTGGGGGTACAAAAGGATAAGGAGATGTACATATGGATCCGGAGCAAATGTGAATGAAAATTTATATATAGCTGGATACAATACAAATACGGAGCCAACTACAGTATATCAAAAAAATTCTGGATAATGGATATCCCGATTATGAAAAATTATTCTTATACCCACTTTTTAAAATCGATATATTTTTAAGCCTCTCACTTTCATAAATACAACAAAACTAAACATATCTAATATGATTTTGTTCATGTCCAAAATCTATCATGACTTTTAACATAGTACCAATACATAAATGTCATAAACTTCAATACCATTTATTTTTTTTGAATCCAATCATTTGCAAGTTAAAAAGGAATTATGAACTTAATATGATTCCTCAAATTTGGTATTGTATCATCAACAATTTATCTATATAGAACTTGAAATAATCTAATATTCATAATTTCCAAAATAAAATCATAAAATAGACACGTCAGCCTGATCTATCATTTCACATTTGTGTTTATTTTTTCTTGAATTTCTTCTATCCTCATATCCAATCTTTATTTGTATCCATATCATATCCAATAGGGAACCACAGATGAATTTTTCTTACCAAATCATATCTATATCATAAGTGAAAAATACATATATGGTAAGTCTCACATCCGATCCATTTGCACCCCCTATAGACCAACCCCTTGGTCAGTACCTTGGCTAAGCTGTATTCCCCTCACTTAGCTTTATCACATTACTACTTTATAACCTCAACAAAAAACATTCCATTCCTAAACCTCCATACCATGGGACAACCTCTTCCTCATGGTTAAACCCCCTTCAGCATCTTAATTATTTTAACATCCTCCTTATATACCCCCCTTCGTAGTGCAATGCAAATTCATCTCAACCCCTGTACAAACACAATATGCAACCACATAATTAACCCATTGCATGTCCGCAAACCCCCGGGGCCCGGCCCAACCACCACCATGACCATCCGTTTTAAATGAGGCAAAGGCAGCGAGTATTAGTAAAGCAATTAATTTCAATAAACCTACATGTAAGATGTGAAGCCAAAGTATTTAGATTAGAAGGCTCACTTGGAATCATGTGTTGCGTCGCATCAGCTCTCTGGGCAAAGTGGCAACATAAACAGAGTGTCTATACAAACAGAATGACTATAATATCGCCAGGCTAATTGGATCAACCCAAGCAAGTTTGCAAAGGGATTGTAGCTTGCAAAATCTCCCTATTAATATAAATGTGTCGAGCATCGAGCACTACTCTAGCTCTACTTTCTTCGATCTATCAACAAGCGAAGCCTTACTGTCGAGTTGTATATCAAGTTGTATAAGCTGAAGCAGAAGGGATGGGTATGAGTGCATATGACTATCTACTCATTCAACAATCTTGCATAGAGCCGAAACTTTTTTAAGGTGCTCTTACCACATAATCTCTAGCACTCTATAATCGAAAAAAAAAAACTACAACAACAATTCAAAAATAGTGTTTAACATGCACAATATTGCATGCCAAGTCGAAGAAGCCAAGGCATGCAAAATCTCCCTATTAATATAAATGTGTCGAGCATTGAGCACTACTCTAGCTCTACTTTCTTCGATCTATCAACAAGCGAAGCCTTTCTGTCGAGTTGTATATCAAGTTGTATAAGCTGAAGCAGAAGGGATGGGTATAAGTGCATATGACTATCTACTCATTCAACAATCTTGCATAGAGCCGGAACTTTTCTAATGTGCTCTTACCACATAATCTCTAGCACTCTATAATCGAAAAAAAACTACAACAACAATTCAAAAATAGTGTTTTACATGCACAATATTGCATGCCAAGTCGAAGAAGCCAAGGCGTTAGCCTTTCCTTTCCTCTTGTAGCACTATCTAAGATATTTAAAGATTATCAGGCTAATCTACGTGTCCCAGTGTGCCACATAGCAAGAGGTATTTTGGTTAAGCTAGAGGATGAAAATGAAAAAAGAAGAGGACAGTTATGGATCCACATTGCCGATCCTTTCAGGGTCCATGTAATGGTGAGGAGTTTGCTTCACCCAATTTTATGTATGCAGACGCAACACTATATTCCAGAGTTAAATAGGAATCAGTTCTCATTATCCATTAATTTATTGAATATATTATTTTTAACTTTTCGGTTTGAGCACTTACTGCTTTCTTTCCTATAGTATTTTCCATTAATGTGTATTGACCATTCTTGGTGAATGCGCATGATGCTGTGCAATCATAAAACCAAAAAAGACACAGATCAACTGGTTTACTATTCATGCCTATGCATCACTTAATTTCAAACTGAAATGTTTTAAGTTCATAAATCTTAATTTTGAATCTGCTCAAACCATATTATATTGGTTTGGGAATTATTTGACCTTGCTCATGAAGGATTTCAGGATGTGACCACATGCATTTTTGCCTAAATGTGCAGTTAACATGATTTATGGAGGTAGATTCCTTGGGTAGGCACAACTGCGTGTTTAGGCATTCAAATGCGCTTTCATTTAACATGATGAAAGGTACAGGAAGCATATGGCTTTCCATTTGAATGTTTAGACAAGTACTTTTGGAAAGTGATGGCGCAATATACCATACAACATTAGTTTTGCAAGGACCGGAACAAACTTAAAGGACCCAAATATCAAATTTGTTTAAGCACTACCTATTCACTGGAATCAGATCCTCAGCTGGTTGTGCTTCATTGGTGCTCATGACCATGTTCTCTTGGTTAAAATTAAGCCCCTTCATCGACTTCAACATGACATTCCATATATTTTTAATCTTATACATAATTCATGCTCTCCCTCCAAAGTGGCAAATCAAGTATTCAATTTAACTTTTTGGTTCCATCATGCATCTTCCATGTTAATATATTTTCTTTTTTTCTCTCATCTCATCTTGGTTACATACGTGGGAGAATAGGACTGCGAAGGGAAAATAGAAAAATACTTACTAGTTAACTTACAATATATACTCTCAAGTCTCAACATCAATATCTATAATACTAAATACTTCATGTATTATTCTCATTCCATGTATAAGTATCTCAAATATATTTCAAGAAATACTTAATGTGGTATCATTTTCAGGTGTGTTGTATTGTTCATGTGTGTAATTGATTGTACATGGGCTTATATACGACCTATCAAGAAGACAATAACTATACTTAAAAAATTCCTCTCAGGTGGATAACTACCACCAGATATGCTACTGAAAATTTACAAGGAAATAAACTAAACTAGCAGTACAAAATCAAAGTTTTCAAATATCTTATGCTCTTTAAAGAAATATGTCAGAAATAGATGGAATGTTAAGTTCACTAGATCAAATTAATGAATTAAATAGTAACAAAATACACGAGATTTCTCTAAATGTGTCTAGAAATGCATGATGAAGCAGATTGTAGCTAAATTTTGAAAGGATTTGAAGGAAAAACCTCTAGAGTTTGGCGATAGTGGACTAAAACTATGCGATCCAAATTCCTGAAGGAAAAAAGAAAAAAGAACACATATATATAAGTAATCAAGTGATTTGGCATTGTTCTGGCTAATAACATGAATGGAAATTTTCAACCTCAAGGATAAGGCTAGGTTTCCTCAGTATGAGATCGTCAAAATTTACACATAAACTTACACAACTAAATTGTTTCAAATATGAAAGGACTATCTTTGTCAAAAAAAATGACAAGAGTGTGTAAATATAGTAACAAGCTATCTATTATGTGAAAGTTGAAAAGGCAGTAGTTAAATGCAGCAAGCTTACTTATAGCAACTATAAGTCTATAACTAGCAAGGATCCCCATAAAAAAGACTGATAGTATATAAAAGGTAATTTTACAAAATATCAGGAGTATGAGCTTTTCAATGGTCTAAAAGATGACAAGAGAGTGAAAGCTTAATTAGATCAGGCCAGTAGGCCCCTTGAGACATGCATAGCTTCCTTGTTCTATGTGACACATGCATAATTGCTTAATCTACAACATTTTGTCTGAATGCATTTTATTAGGTGACAGACTAAACATTTTTACATGCATGGCTTCATCATTCCATGTTGGCCCATGCATGGTTGCTTAATCTACAAGTTATCTGTCTGAAAGCATTTCATTAGGTGACAGACTAAATATTTTTGCAATCATGCTATAGCAAAGATCTGCCACAACCACTGGATAGCATTAGAACTATTAACATTAGGCTTCTTAATCGACTACATACTTAAGCACACTATGTACCAAGGTTTAAATCTCAGAAACGGTAGTGGCATCCACTGATGGTTCATGGAATCCGAAATTGGCAAATATTGAATGTATTGCATTGGCAATATTGGATAGATTAGTAAAATATTTGCAATAAGTCCTTCCTATGATTTTGGTATACATGAACCCTACCTAGGATGTGGAGATCAACACGGTGAAGCTTGAACAAAGTAAACGTGGGTTAAGGTGGGGTCAGATAAGAAAGCTACATTCAAATTCATTTGTACGTCCTTAGGTGCTTTAGAACCAAAAGATCATGGCTCTAGGGCTCTCTTGCCCTTCCATTAAGTGGGTGTATAATGTTCATTTCACATAAATCAAGCAAACCCTAGCACCCATGATTTTTTGGTCCTACAGCATCTAAGGAGGTGTAGACGAAGATGAAAAGGTTGAAAAACTTGCATTTTATGGTAACAAAAGTTGCTTTTTGCCGACAGTGCATGAAAATTGTGAAAGATATTCAAATGACAGCAGGCTTATACTTTCTCCTACATAGATAAGGATTAAAACAAGGAGAGGATAGCTTCACTTAGGAGCATCAAGAGTACTTCACAATGAAACAAGTTTCTAAAGGATCCATTATGACAACATGTTCCCTTTCATTTTTCAAGGACTACAAAAATTATGAATCAACAATTTGAACGTGTATAGAAAAATATAACAAACAGTTATTAAATAAAAATAAGTGTATCAAATAATAGCACATAAAAATAAGTGTATCAAATAAAAATAAGTGTATCAAATAATAGCACGTAAAGAAGCATACTTATCAAGAAGCCAAAAACTCCTACGATGAAAGTTAGGATCCTCCTCACTCCGTGCATAGTAAACATGGACTCTTTCTTCATTACCAATCTGAAAAGAAAAGGCAGATGAATTTTAGAAGTTATGATGACAATGTACCAAAAGAAAAAGGAGAGAGAAGAAGTTAGACAAATATATTGACCAATTGGAGCAACATTAACACAGTATGTATATCTTTTTTTACATTAAGACAGATAAAACTAGTATACTTTTTGCAGCTTCAGAGGTTTTGCCTCTATAGCCCATGGTAGGATGTTATTGGCATATATTCATATGGCAAACTGGTAAGCAAATAGGGCACAGACTATCACAAAACTTCTAAACAAAGCAGGGCATTATATGAGTAGTAAAAATTAAGCCACTCTATATATATGCCAAGTAACAAAATTTAAGAGAAAAAAAATACCAGAACCCTGATTTCTGCATTTTTGCTATAACTCGACTTTATTTACAGGCAAACCAAAACAGAAACTCTGAGTTCACCAGAGGAACTGTTTGCTTCCTACTACTCCTGAAGATGTAAAACTACCAACTAAGCTTAGATCTTGCTCTACCACCACTTCCCTCTTAAACGGAAGGTGTGAGTTTGCATCTCCCTATTCAGTAATGAGCAAGGAGAATCTAATATATTATGCAGGGATGCCCTAATGCAGACTTATTATGCAAGTGATGCAATGACTCAAGTCAATGCAATGAGGCTACTAGGTGCTCCCTGTGATCCACATGCACAATAGGAAGACCAAATAGGATTATTATTGCAAGACACCATGTTTTCTTCATGAGCATTCTTAACCCCAGCTTGAGGCATCTTTCATGGGAGCTGGAGATTGAGCTTTATTGATGTGCCTCCCTCCCCCTTTGTAGTACTCTTTCAACTCCCTACAAATTTAGAGGAGGAGGGGTGTCACGCTCCGCTCTCGATACACGATGTACGAGTATGTTAAACAGGTACCGGCAACATATTCCGTTTGAATATACTAAAACCTCAATAATTTTTGCCACAATAATACTCAGTAATAATAGTAAAAAAAATTAATAAAAAGTTCACTTTTCATTGATTGGAACGAAATTTAGATACAGTTGAAATGATAATGAAATACATTGAGTTAAATAAGAAAAAAATAAGATAACTCTTTAGTTTTAACCTGCTCTTTAAATTATACCAGATCTTTCATCATTCTCCGATACGTTCTTCAGTAATTCTTGGCATGCACACTCAGGTCATCAGATTGAGACCAAAATAAAATACGCAAAAAGAATATGAAATATAACGGTTATATCCAAACATAATAATAACACAAATTTTAGAAAATATGTAATGAAATATTTGTAATAATGATGTTAATGATTTAGCTTATCTTAATGTCATTTTAGTGAAGTCAACTTTATAACAGGGATATTTTTGTCTAGAATATTATGTAATTGGAAAAACTTAAGTGATGTGATACCACTGTTTCGATTCTACTGTACAGGCCCAAGAAATTGCCACATGGATTGTCCGGTGCTGAGTCAGACCTGCCGTCAGGCAAACATGAATAATAGTAAGGTATGATCCAGCAAATCTTCACGCATCCATGATGTTCGAATTATTTAGTTGTACAATTTAACATGCTACAACCAAAACAGAGTATTTCCATAATTCAGTTTTCCTCCCAACACAGTGTCATTCAATATAATTTATATAGGTCTAAATTCTGAATTTCACAACTTGTATATGGATAATATCATGTACAATATTCCAATTTAAGTACATTAGTTTGTTAACAATATGATTCAAATGTGTTTGATTCATACTTTATTAAATAAATCACAATTAACTATATCAAAGATTTCCTAATTCGAGACATCACAGAGATATCAGCCGCGCAAGTGTATGGATGCTGTGAGATTTTCCGTACGACGCACGTTCCTTAATTAGAGAACCAGCATACAAAACAACTTTTCTAGACACTGATACAAAATGATATCAAAAATAGTATTTTCTACAATTATAGCTTTTTCGTGATTTATTAAATATTAAAATATAACTGTATTATGTAATTTAATAAGTATTCATTTGATTTCAAACAGCATAAAGAAATAAAAAGAATGTCAATGATTGCACTTATAATAACAAATTTAGTTTCTGCAAATTAATTTCTAACAACATAAAGAAATAATACTTGTAATAACAAATTTATTTTCTACAATTAGAAGATATATTAAAATAATATTTCTAAAAAAAACTAGAATGTTTAGTGAGTCCAAAAAGAACACATCTTGATTTCGTTTCCCGATGTCAATCAATGGAGCAATCTACACATTAAAAATATTCTAAGAATATTAAAAATAAATTAATATGAATTTAGATGATTTTTAGGTATTTTTTTCTAATATTTATAATACACTAAAAATTAATTTCAAAGTTAATTAATCTTAACAGGTCTGAAATTAGGAAATAGATTTGGCTCCATTTTATTGGATTTATAAAATTATAGATATTATTCTTAAGTCATTATGTTTATTGGATAATGGGTAAACTAGTTCTAAGATCCAGTAGTTTAAGCCAATAGGAAAAAAAAGAGTTTATTACTAACTTTTTGATAAAATAGTGCGAATTCAAGACGTGAAAAGATGAGAAGGAACGTGTTCATCTCAGGCAAAGTGGCGGCTCTGATGGCGGCGGCTCTGATGGTAGCTCCTTCGGCGGCTTCAATGGTGGCTTCGCGAGATGAAAGGAAGAGAGAATTTTAAAGAATGAACTTGAGAATTTTAGAGGAAAAATTTTAAAGAATGATCCTTAGGATTAGAATGGGTAAAGTGTGTTTTGATTTAGAGGTTTATATAGGATTAGAATTTGGAGTTTAGAATATAAAAGGTCTTAATTTAATTTAGGGAGTTTAATTTTAGAATTAAAAAGAAAAGTTAAATTAAGGGGTTAATGATTGAATGTGAAAATGTGGGAGTTTAAAAATGTGAAAGGGTTGGGGCTTAGAGAAATGAATGAGTTAGGAGTTGAGAATATGAAAAGTTTGAGAGTTATAAAAAATATAAGATTTGGGAGGTTATAAAGGTGAAAGGTCATATTTATTTTTTTGTGGAATTATTTATGCCTATAAAAAAATGGTCATTACAAGGGGGCTGCAAAAATATGTTTGCAAACCTCATCTTCCATGTAAATATCCCATTCTAAGATCGACTGCACCCCTGAGTCTTGCTACGAAAGTAGAACGACAACATGACATGGTTACAAGTCATCGACAAGAATGTTGTGCTCCAAAGAAACCTTATGCTTTTGTGATTCGGGTCGATAGGTTATACAAGAATGTTATGCTCCCACAAAAAAGAGAGAAGAGAAAAGGGGGAGAGGGGGGAGGGGGAGAGAAAGAGAGAGAAGAGAGAAAAATAAGTTTTTCCAACTCCATTTCCAATTTACATTAATCAGTCATGGATATCAATTTTTGGGCACATGAAATTGAATTTAAAATTTTAGGCTTGCAAGGCAATTTTGATTTGTGAAAGGCCATATATTAAAAGCTACCACTTATTAATTATTTACTAAGTTCTCTCAACCCACTTGTTAATGCCATTAAATTATTAAATTTCCTCTTTAATAATTATCTAAATCCCCAATTTCCAAGGTCTGTCTCCATCATATTGTTCTACATGTACCACGCATGTGAAAGAATGATGCCCAGCACGGCCCTCTCCCATTATACACTAATAGCAGGATAGATATGCATGTATGAGTAGTAATTGCAGGGATAACTTCCAAGTAATAAAAAAGTAATCACAATATTCATAATTTAATCAAGAAGCCAAAAATACAAGAATAGCCCCATCTGTCCCATGGATCACCCTAAGAAATCTTGACAAGAATACAAGTCACTAAACATAGACTAGTTGTAGACATCAGAGTGCTTTTTCCAATGGTTAGCCTCATGAAAGAGGCAGACGTGTCTGAAAAAGACCAAGTAAAGCACCTAGTACACTTGTCATTGTGTAATATGCAAGAGAAAATAGGTATCAAGAAGCATGATGGCAATCAGTGAACAGGTAATACAAGAAATCTTGTGTTACTTGGTAGTTCTTAAGCTAGCAACAATGTGAATAACACACTAACAGATGCTACTGCAAGGTATCAGTGTTGTATGAAGCACTATCACTATGGTATCATACAATACAGTGGACTAATTCTAGGGATCTGTATTCATTCACATATAGCAGCATAAGCAACTCAAAAATCAAATGTAGCAGTTACTAACCAATACCAATATGCTAAGCCCTACGTTCCTGTGCTTGCCATAAAATTCTACAATAAAATTGACAATAAGCACAGCTAGCAACTTTTTAGTAGATTTTAAGTTATGTGTAATTGTAAAAGGGATAATTGTGAGCATTTCTAAAACACAGAGAAAAGAAAGGAGCCTTGCTTTTAATTTTTCATGGGCCTCTTGGACATTCTTTCCGTCCTTTTTCTTCCTCCAGTTATAACCATCTTTACGGAAGTTCCTCAGCACTTTACGATCAAATAACAGAACAGTACCACCTAAATCACATAAAAAATAAAAAACAGGGAGACAATCAGAGCAAATCACTTGAATTGTATGCTCAGAGGTAAATAAATACAAAGGCAAACAGCCTAGTCAAAAGCTTAAAGATATGCCTTAATGATTAAAACACACTTTAACATACAATATCCCACTGCCCTTTTTCTACAACTTAATAAAGTATAGCCCAAAATATTTTCCTTTATTCCATTAGATTAACAAGTTTTTATAAAAAAAATGCAAGATGTGGGTCATGGAGATTTGATACCTTGAAAGTTTCACAAAAAAATCTACCAGTTTAGTTTTCTTAGATATGCATGTCTGGTTAATGATCATTATTTTACAGTTTAAATCTATGTATTCTGACCGAGCCATTAGTATGAGATGATCTTCATTGTTTAAATATTATGTGCATTAGATATTCTTTCCCTCATAAATATAGAACAGAAAACTCCCATCCACTCCCATGGCAGGGGAGAGAATTCACCTACATTGGTTGCAACTGGAACTCATACTGGTTGTTCATATCCCACATTGACCAATCAAAAACATGCATTCTACCAAAGGCAAGCTCTTCTAGTCACATGTATCAGATTACCATCCAATGTTAGTGATAACAATGTCCCAGGCAAATTCGATATTAATATCAACTACATGAATTTCCATAACTTCAGTTAGATAATGTTGTGGCATGCAAAAGGGGCATGCAACTTCACTGAATAGTTACTGCACAATTGATCATAATTCTAGAAAAAGCACAATTAGCGATGACAATAATTTGTATTCAACACAACCATTTAACAAAATTGACAAAAATTTCACCATCTCACTATAATAATAATTTGTTCATTTGTTATATGATTATATTCTCATTAAAATGATAATATGTAATCAGTGGGAATTACAAATAAAAATTAATATGTACATTGACCCTTTATTATGCAACTGTCACATTAACAAAGTAGACATGACTAACCAACATAATTGACGTGCTTATGCCAGCTTTGGATAATTCATTGAACTCCACTTTGTAGGCTTGTTGCTTACTTATCAAAGCATCACTCAAGGCCTCTCTGTACACATCAAACCATCAGACCCGTAATTCCTACAAGGATCCATGCCTTCAAAAACTAGAGTTAACAACAGACCCGTAACCCAGCCTTATACAGCCGAAGCAGGATTTTGGACTGAGTCAAAGAAGAATGGTAAAGCCAAAAATATAACCAAGAACGCTAGGTATAATTGATGGTACAAGCCATTTATTTATTCCATTCAGGTCTGACCACGTTAAGAAATTTAGAACTATAGAGAAGCATAAAAAATTAAAATATATAGGCCTCCTTGAAATCATGACATCTTTAGAATTAGTTGACACTACTAAGACTTACGCTAAATTCTGTCATTTTGTAGAGCTGGGTGCTTTATATTGGCTTATTTTGTAAAGCAACAAGGCTTTACAAAAAGATGAGCACATAGCAGACTACTTCTTAGTTCAACATGAGTGCTAGTCTTACATGAAAAGATCAAATTTCAAAACGGGCTGACCATGGACTTCACAAACTATATCATCAGAAACAGAGACAGTCATACTTTGGCAACATATAGCAAAATTTTTTAGTTTCATACTTTAGCAACATATAGCAAATATTCTTTTAGTTTCTCAATTTTGGTAACGAGGAGAGATCATTGAAATATTTCAGGTTGGTAACCATTGTGATTGTCAATTATAACAAGAATTAATGACCCACCATTTATGCTCAAAAAAAAAAAATGAACAAAAACATACTTTATGCAGCTAGGACACCATTTCCTTTTTCTTTTCCCCTCTCTTTCTAGTGGAGACAAAAGCAGAAGCTGGTTCAGGTCATTCTACATTGAGCATCAGCTTTCTCACTGAGTAATGGCACGTTATATATATATATATATATATATATATATATATATATATATATATATATATATATATATATATATATATATATATACATAGATATACATAGATATATATATATACATAGATATACATATATATACATAGATATACATATATACATATATATATATATATATATATATATATATATATATATATATATATATATATATATATATATATATATATATATACACACACTTTCAGTAATCTTTCAACTTTTTCTTCATACCTAGAAAGGTGAAGTCCCTATTTCCCACTGGACTATGATTTGTAGACACGGGCAAGGGCACTACAATTCTACATGTGCAAACTAGTTTCTTATATTTAACTCGTATACTTGTAAATATTAGATAGTTATTAACATAAACAACCTTAAATTGTTAATAACAAACTAAAATACTAAAATCATCTATAATGCAATTAGCTTTTGCCAAAAGAAGCATAAAACACATTATGTTTGACAGTTTTGAGGTGAATAAAGCTTTACATATTTGCAATATGTCAGACATGGATGGATGAATTTGCTGTCTAGCCATGTTCGACACACCATTTTCTGGTTGGGTGAAGCATCCCATATATGACAGCTCCCCAGGGTGGCTACAATCAAATGTGAACCCATTGTATGCTAGGCTTGCTAAGGGTAATGCTTGAGCTTGATTCAACAAACTTGACGATCTTCTATATGTTGTAATAAATACAATATAATGTAAGGTAGTGGCAGGAGAAAAAAGAAACAGATTACATATAAATATAAACGTAAATATCTACCTTCCTCTACAAATATAAAAATTCAGCTCATAAAATGTTTAAAATGCAATGATCCAGTGTAGAAAGCTTCCATAGAAACAGAAAATAGAATAGGAAGAGATGTTACTTTTCGGTCTGTCAACCGGTTGGGGCTGAAGTTTAAAGTGCCTATGATTGCTCAATATAGCATGAACTTCATTTGGCCGAAACCACCTATGTAAGGCCTCATTCATCAGCCTTTCCGTATCCAAATCTGTTCAGAGCCAAAAACATCATGAGTATCCAGGACAACAAATTACAACAATGTATACGTACAGGGAACTAGGGAGGGGGTACAAACAAAGGGGGAATGAAGAAGAGTCAAATAATTGTGTAGTAAATATAGGATTATATATTAAGTTTTAGAGTTGGAAGATGGAATACAAAAGTGTAGTAAATATAGGATTATATATTAAGTTTTAGAGTTGTAAGATGGAATACAAAAGTGATAATGTGAAACTTTAGAATACTTTGTTATATTACCAAGAAACTGTATGTTTCTTAGGAAAAACATTGCTGCTATTAGCCTAATAACTACTTTTTATGTTAAAAGCTTAAATCAAGAGAGAGTACAGGAATCAATGTAACCAATCAAAAAGGTTGTGATAAGAGTTTTGTTGTTGTTGTAAGCCAAGAGAAGGGAAAATGACCCTCTCTAAATTCCTCATAGAAATAACAAAGAAAATGTTGCAGTTCATTCGTATACAGGAGGAGATGAAAACCAGTAATACCAAAGTATACTCCTCAAATTTTAGCAATGAGATAAAGGGACAAGGGGGTAAAAAATAAACCAAGGGCAGAGCAGAGAAAGGTGAGCAAAGTCTTCAAACAGATCGCTTCCATTTAAGTATTCTTTTAAGAACTTAAGCAAAAATGACTAATAACTTAAGAACGAAGCAGAAGTCTGATGAATGATTTTAGTAATCTCATTTACCAAATGCATAACTCAAGTAGTTGCACGATAGTAATATGGTTAAAATAAATGTTTTCGATACGGACCAATGATATGCCATATATGAGAACAACCCTTTACATTACTGAAGACAGATTTTTCTTTAGACACAGACACGAGTGGCGTAATCCAACAAGGACAGGGGGTGTCATACAAAGCAACTCTTTAATACGTAGACACAAGTATATATAGTTACAATTATATATATATATATATATATATATATATATATATATATATATGTAATGTACAAATATGCATGTACACATATATCTCTATATGTACACATATAAATGTAGATATATCTCTCTACATGTACACACATATATGTACATATATATCTCTGTATGTGTGTATGTGTATATATTCGTACATGCATACATTCATATATATGAAAATAATAGAAACGAGCTGACAGCTCATGTAAATTACCTGAGTTGCAGTTCATTTCCACTATATTCGATAATTTTTCCAAAATATTTTATTGTAGTATGGTCTCAAGTCTCAACCCTCTGGAATTTACTCATATCCAATTTCTTGAATTTTAAATTTGATTAGACCTTCCATCAAGAAGACATAAAATTATTGGTTTTCAGTAAATACATCTTGTATCCACTTGATGAAATGGCAAATAAATTTCAAAATCTATGAAATTTAATTTTAAAAAAGTTATGTAGGTTGAGATCACGATACCAAAAAAATTGATAAAAAAAATAAAAGGACTACTACTTTTTCATGCTAGCTCATGAAACTTACCTAAGTTGGTAGTTTATTTACAATAATCTCATATATAAAGAGAGAGATAAATAGAAATGAGCTGACAAGTCATATAAGTTACCTGAATTGCAATCTATTTCCACTATCACTGATAATTTTCTTAAAATATTTTTTGCATTATGATAGCAATCCTCTAGGGTCCAAGTATACAGACTTTCTTGGGTTTTATTTTTTATTTGGCAATATCATCAAGTAGACAGAAAATTAATAAGTTTTCAGTAAAGAAAACATTTTGTATCCACTTAACGGAATGGCAAATAAACTCCAAAACTCATCAAATTTGATCCAAATGAAAATTTGGATGTTAAGATCATAGCCAAAAAATGATAAAAATTAATAAGAATACTATTTTTCGCTACTAGCTCACGTAACTTACCTAAGTTGGCGGCTCTTTATATATATATATATATATATATATATATATATATATAAAACGGAAAATTCACCGGCGGTGAAGGGAGTTCCATCACCGCCGCTTAGATGGCCCAATACAATTATTACACGTAGCGCCACTTAAGATAACAAATAAAAGAACTTCCTTAACCCCTTTTTGAGTGGCGCCACGTGTAATAATTTTATTGGGCCACCTAAGCGGCGGTGAAGAAACTCCCTTCCAGTGAATTTTCCATTTACTCATATGTGTGTGTGTGCACGCGCGCGCGCGCGAACATGCGTGTTGTGTGTGAGAAAAATGAAAATAAGCCGCCACCTCACACGTAAGTAACGTGAGTTGTGTGTGTGCGTGCTGTGTGTGAGAAAAATGGAAATGAGCCGCCGCCTCACACGTAAATAACCTGAGTTGCGGTCCATTTTAACTATCTCCAATAACTTTTTTATAAAATTACTTTTAGATTATGATCTTGACCCCTAAGGTCTACTCGTATCCAATTTTTTGAGTTTTAATTTTAATTTGTTATTTCATCAGGTGGACACAAAATTAACGGTTTTCAATGAATACAACATTTCGTATCTACTTGATGAAAGAACAAATAAACTTTAAAACCCATAAAATTTAATCCTAAAGTAGCTAAGGAGGTAGAAATGAGGATCCAAAAAAATTGAAAAAAAATATAATTGAGTCATTACTTTTTTTCCACTGACTCATGTAACTTACTTGAGTTGTCGACTTATATGAAGTAATCCCCATGTATACACATTTACATACCCCGAAATAAGTGTCCCTAAAGTGACTCCATAAAAAATTTCCTATGGAAATGCCTCTAAATTTTGATATGAAAGGTTTGTGATCTTCATATCTAAAAATGGTAGCGTAAAAAAAGTTTGCATTTTGGATACAATTTAATCATATATTAAATAGGTACAAAATGAACAATTTATCAACAATAAAACAAATAAAACCTCCTGATCAATAATAAAGAAGTATATAAATTATATGATTTTTTATACACTATCTATTTAGAATATAAATATCGTAACCAACTATTTGGATCTTCCACATACAGTTTCCATATTGAGATTTAAGTGCAAGTAACTTGCTATGGAGACACTTTAGGTATATCATTCTAGAGCTGGCAAATGGGTCAGGCCGTCCGTTGGGCACGCCTTGCCCAGCACGCACTGGGCACGTGCCGGGTACGGCTCGCTGGAGCCATGCCAGCCAAGGTCTCCAGCTCAAGTCGTGCCCAAGCCGGGGTGCCCTGTGCTGCTGGCACATGCCGGGCACGGCCTAAGACGTTATATATATAATTTTTTTTTAAAAAAGTGGTCGTTTATAGTTGTCAGGGTGTTTTTTTGCAAAATATTTTTTCACAGAACCCCCAACGACTATAAAAATAGTCGTTGAGGGTTTCTTGCAAATTAAATTTACAAATTTTGCCCTCCAACGGTCAAAATGTCCATTGGGGGGGTTTTTTGCACTTTTTTTGCAAAAAAAATCTTTTTTTTCCCTATAAATAACCACCTCATTTTTCCATTTTCATTCTTCCTCACAAATCACAATTCTCTCAAGACTCTTCTCAATTTTCAGCTCTCTCAAAAATTTCCAAAAACAAAATTCTTCTAAATAAATTCTTCTTTATTCGAGCAAGTTTTAAAAAAGTATCAAGTGATCAAGAAGTCTCAAGAAATCAAGCATCAAGCAAGGCTCAACTTCAAGCAAACCTCAAGTAAGCTCTTCTTCCGGCTTCCTCTCTCAATCTCTCATCTCTCTACTCTCATCTCTCAAGCGGTTTCAACTCTCAAGTCTCAACTCTCAAGCAGTTAAGGTATTTATAATTTGAATTTTTTTCTTCCTCTCAAGTCATGGGTATATTTTTCCTTTTTTATCAAATAAAGAATATCAAATTCTTTGCCAATTATTAGAACACCCTCCTCAAGTATCATTTGCATCACAATTATATGAAAATATAGAATCAACTAATATGCCCAAAGAAGAGCCCACAGAAACAACCATACCTGAAACCCAAACAACCACCCCCGGTAAGACTTCAAGATCGGATATATAGAAGCATTTTTGAAAAATTCATGGAAAATTGTGTTAAAAAAACTAGGTATAAATATTGTCAAAAACCCTACTCCTTCCCTTTAGATAGTAGAACGGGCCACGTTAAAAGACACCTAGAAAAAGCACACACCAAATGAACCACAACAAACACAATTACACAACTACAGAGAAACTTAAGAAACATTTAAATATAATCCTATAACTACAAGAGAAGAATTAGCAATATATATAATACATGCGGAACAATTTTTTTCTATGGTTGAAGACCGAAAAATAGAAAAATTTATAAAAAAAATTTGTTCCCGAATATAAAAGAGTCCCACGTTCTACGTGTAAATCCTACATTATAAAAATATATAAAGATAAAAGAGAAACTTTAATTACCATTTTAACATTTTTAATTTACATAGTAGCAATAACCTCGGATTGTTGGGAGATCTTAAATAGTTGTCACTATTTATGTGTAACAGCCCACTACATAGATCAAGATTGGACGATACAAAAAAGAATAATAGGTTTTAGGAGATTTAAATTTCCTCACAATGCACATAATCTATCACAATCTTTACTTAGTGTTTTTGCGACATTTGGAATAAAAAGAAAAAAAAAATCTATTTCTTTCAATAATGATTCAAAAAATTCGGCCGCAATAGAAATTTTAAAAAATATTGCTAAACCAATTTTAGATGGCTAATTATTTCATATTAGGTGTATTTGTCACATACTTAATTTATGTGTACAAGATGGATTACAGATAGTAAATGATTCAATAACTAAACTTAGAAACACAATAGTATTAATAAAAAAAATACTGGGCCAAGAAGACAATCATTTAAATAAATATGTAGTAATTTTAAAATCTCACATAAAATTTTACCTCTAAATATAAAACAAGATGGAAACTCCATCAATACTATATAGTGCTTGTCCCAAGCCAGAATAAAAGAGAATGGTTGTGGTAGGCCAGTGACAGCCAACGTAAAATATTCACATATTACGACATGAGCCAAAATATGAATTTTATTGGGGCGTTCTCTACTGAGCAACGCACTACATCGGAGCCCGGGTGTAGTGAAAAATGTGTGAGGGTTGTTAGGTCGTCGCACAGAAGCGATGCGCCACGTCAGCACCCGGATGTGATGTCAAATATAAGAAGATTCTCACATCTTAATGAGCGGGTGGGAGTAAAGAAGTTAGCTCAAAAATATAAATTTCGGTTGGCATCATGAAATATAGGTTCCCTTACAGGTAGATTAGCAAGTTAGTTAATGCTATGATTAGAATGAGAGTTAATATTTTGTGCGTGCAAGAGACTAAGTGGGTAGGTGAGAAAGCTAAAGTCATAGAGTCTTGGGTTATAAACTTTGGTATACGCGTAGAGACAGAAATCGTAATGGGGTAGGTGTGATCATAAATAAGCAATTACTTGGGGATGTAACGGAGGTTAGGAGGAAGGGTGATAGAATTTTATTAGTTAAATTTATTTTAGATAGAGAGATTTTTAATGTCATTAGCGCCTATGCACCACAAGTAGGACTTGATGAATCCAGTAAATATCAATTTTGGGATAATCTAAATGAGATAATACAAGAAATACCCGCTAGAGAAAAACTATTTATTGGTGGTGATCTCAATGGACATGTAAGAATTAGCTGTAATGGATTTGATCGTGTACATGGAGGATTTGGTTTTGAAAAAAAAAATAAATCAGGTAACTCGATTCTACATTTTGCTATGTCTTATAATTTAATTTTAGCGAATACTTGGTTTAAAAAGAGAGTTTCTCACTTAGTAACTTTTAAAAGTGGATCGAATGCAAGCCAAATAAATTTCTTTTTTACTAGGATGGTAGATAGAGATAGTTGTATCGATTGTAAGCTAGTGTCAGGTGAGAGTGTAGTTACTCAACATAAACTATTAGTTTTAGATATTCAGATTAGATAAAAACTTAGAAAGATTAAGTGTAAATTAGATCCTAACATTAAGTGGTGGCGATTAGAAGTTAATCAAAAAAAATTTATAAATAGAGTAGTACAAGAAGCAGATTGGAGGGACCATGATGATCCTAATATAACATGAAACAAAATGGCTAGCTGCATTAAAAGGATAGCTAAAAATATATTCGGTGAGTCGAGGGGTGGTGCTCCACCATGCAAGGATACATCATGGTGAAATGAAGAGATAAAAAAAGCTACTAAGATAAAACGAGACCTTTATAGAGATTTGAAGAATAATAATAATACATAATGGAATAAGTTTTGAGAAGTATAAACTAGCAAAGGAGGAGGCTAAAAAAGCTGTTAGGGATGCAAAAACTAAATTATATAAACAAATGTACGAGAAGTTGGATAATAAAGAGGCAGAAAAGGATATATATAGAATCGCTCGAATAAGAGAGAGAAAGTCTAAAGACTTATATACTGTAAAGTGTATTAAAGATGAGGATCAGACGGTTCTAGTTCGAGATGAAGAGATTAAAGAAAGATAGAAAAATTATTTTGATAGATTATATAATGGTAGTTTTACTCAAGATTTGGGAGAACTTACGATTCAATGTGAAGATATGAATCGTAGTTTTATAAGCAGAATTAAAGAGTGAAGTAAAAGAGACTTTGAAGAGGATGAAATCAAAAAAAACTGTTGGTCCAAATGAGACTCCTATAGAGGCATGGAGATACTTAAGAGGGATTGGTGTGAGGTGGCTAACAGATCTTTTTTAAAAAATTTGACAAACTAAGAAAATGTCAAATGAATGGAGTCAGAGTACCCTATTACCTCTGTATAAGAATAAGGGCGACATTCAGAGTTGTTCTAACTATCAGGGAATAAAACTCATGTGTCACACTATAAAACTTTGGGAAAGGGTAATTGAACATAAATTGCGACAAACTGTTAAAATATCGGAGAACCAGTTTGGATTTATGCTGGGACGATCGACGACAGAATTTATTCATTTACTTTGTCAACTTATAGAGTGATTCTGAGAGAGAAATATAGATTTGTATATAGTATTTATTGACTTAGAGAAATCCTATGATAAGATTCCACGAGAGATACTTTGGTGGACACTGATGAAGAAAAGAGTTCTCATCAAGTATATCGACATAATTAAGGACATGTATGATGTAGTGATCAATGTCAGAATATGTGGTGGTTTAACAAGTGATTTTTCTATCATAATTGGATTGTATCAAGGATCTGCATTGAGCCCATTCTTATTTGCTATAGAGATGTATGAGCTTACTAAAACATTCAGGATGAGATACCTTGGTGTATGCTATTTACTGATGATATTGTCTTAATTGATGAGACAAGAGCAGGGGTAAATGTCAAGTTAGAGTTATAGAGGCATACATTAGAATCTAGAGGTTTTTAATTGAGTAGATCTAAAACAGAGTATATGGAGTGTAAATTTAGTAAACGACGGACCATAGACTACAATACTTTAAAACTGGATAGGCAAGAGATACAAATGAGCAGTAAATTTAGATATTTGGACTCTATTATTTAGAATGATGGAGAGATCGATAATAATACTACTCTTAGGATACAAACTGACTGGTTGAAATGGAGGAGGGCAACGAGAGTTTTATGCGACCATAACATTCCGTTAAGATTGAAAGGAAAATTTTATAGGACTGCTATTAAGCCAGCTTTATTATATGGCACGGAATGTTGGGCTATAAAGAAATGTCATTCACAGAAGATAAATGCAGCAGAGATGTGCATGCTCCGTTGGATGTGCAGCAGCACTAGGAGAGATAAAGTGAGAAATGAAGATATTCGTGCTAAAATAGGTGTAGCTCCCATTGATGAGAAGATGCGAGAAAATTGCTTACGATGGTTTGGTCATGTGCAACGTAGGCCTACAAGTGCACCAGTTCGAAAATGGGAGTTTATCAATGTAGGACAAGTTAAAAGAACGAAGGAAAAACCGAAAAAAACATGGATGGAGGTGATACACAAAGATATGGAGTTTAGGAGTTTAAATAAGAAGATATCACTTGATAGAAATGAATGGAGAAGGAATATCAAAGTGATCGATCTGGCGTGATTCTTTTTTTTGGTTCATGTAGCGTACCCCCAAATACTAGGGATAAAAGGCTTAGTTGTTGTTGTTGTATATAAAAATAAGATGGAATTCTACGTATAAAATGTTAAACAAGACAATTAAATATAAAGATGAAGTAAATATGTTTAATAAAATGGAATTACTATCTTGTAGTTTAGATTTTAATGAATGGAACCATTTGCATTGCATTTGTAATTTTTTAAGTAAATTTGTAAATACAACTGAGCACCTTCAGGCACTTACTACCCAACTACACATATTGCACTATATTACATAAATTAGTTCGGTTTTTAATGAAAGTAGGAATAACCCAATACTTGAAGATATTGTTCAACCCATGAAAACTAAATTTAATAAATATTTTAAAAAAATTCTCATACTTACTATATCTTGTAACTGTTGTAGATCCATATTGTAAGTTAGATAGACTTGAAATTTTAACAGATTTATTTTATAAAAATATGTGTTATTCAGATAATGTTAAGTATTTAGTTAATGATATTAAAACTTGTTTTGATATTATGTATCATACATATGAAGATATGTATGGTGATAAATCACAAACTACAAAAGAACCAACTGCTAAAGAAATTCGAAATCCAATAATGTCATTCGTATTTCATCGAAAAAACCTAGGCAATTTAGTACTTCTTTTAATGAACTTCATTATTATTTAGAAAGGGCCAACTATGAAGATGACTTGTCCCCTGAACGTTATGAAGACTTCGATATTTTGGCCTAGTAAAAATCACAGAAAAAAACATATCATGTACTTTACAACATAGTCCGTGATCTACTAACCCCTCCGGTGTCTACAGTAACATCGGAATCTGCTTTTAGCATAGATGGTAGAGTGCTAACGGAGTAGAGGAGCTCAATGACAGCAAATATATTGGAGATGTGTATTTGCTTGAAGGACTGGCTTGACGCAAAACAGAAAGAACAAAAACTATCTAACGAAGTAGAGTGAGAGAACTCACCAGAGGATGAATGAAAATTAAAGAACTTTGTATTTTTTTTTTGAATTCTAATTTCTACATTTGTAAATTTTTTTATGAAATTTTTTTAGAACTCATAAATCTCTTAAAAAAAATACTAAGAACAAGTTGAGGGTGACGGCTAGAGTACTTTCCCCTCTCTTCGGACTTTATAAGATTTCCAAAGAGATTTATAGAGCAATTTTGTTAATGTAATGAAATTTAATATAATAAAATTTTATTTTTACTATTTTTTTTTCTTGTTAGATCTAATTAAATTAAACTAACTATTCAATTAAACTAATTTAATAATCAAATTAATATTTTATAATAAAAAAAATGTGCCAGCACGTGCCCGGCGGGCCGAGCCCGAGCCTATGCCCGGCATGTCCTAAAGGCAGGACATGTCGTGCCAGGCCCGGGCACGGCCCATTTGCCGGCCCTACATCATTATATATATATAAATAAATATATATATATATATATATATAGAGAGAGAGAGAGAGAGAGGAATTGTTATCCGTGAGTCGCCAGCTAAGGAAAATATACGTGAACTAGCAGCAAAAATATAATAATCCAATGATTTTTTTAAAAAAATTTTCTAAAACTAGTATCTCTGAATGCTTAACTTCTTTGTAGTTCATTTACCTTTTTATCAAGAAAATACAAAAGGTTTTTATTCATTGAAAACCATAATCCATAAGAAAATTTCTAAAAAAATTATTGGAGACAGCGGAAATGAACGTGTTAACTTGCGTTAGATGTCAGCTTAAATTTAAAGCAAGATTATAACAGTAATCCTTACCAAAATTCTCAAGAAATCGCTACTATTAGAACTAAACCACAAGCAAATAGAACTGGGGCATCTTAAATAGGAATAAGAAATCGAACCAAAACGAAAGAAAACTCCCCGCCAAAAGTACCTGCTAGTGTGTTAAACCCATGGATCTCCCGTCCAACGAGCGGCGCCGCCGGATCCGAAGGCAAATCCATGGCGTAGCAGGGGGCGATGAGAAACCCTAGAACAGGGAACGAAACAACAAGAGAAAAATCAACCGTTGTGAGTGGGATTTAACGGGAGCAGGCTCAGCAGGTAGAGCCTCCAGAGGTGGGCCCCTCTCGATGGAGAAGAGAGACCGCCCTGAGCGATTTTTTTTTTTTTTTTTTTTTTTTGGTCTCCAAGAAAAGAGAAACTGGGAGAGGAGAGGAGATATTTTGGGATGGATTGGACCAGTCATAATATGACTGTGATCCGACCACCCTTCGATTTAATCCTGGCCGTTGAATTTGCAATGGAGGGTTGATGGTATTAGAATTTAGTTGGTGTTTGACAAAATGGTTGTTATGGCGTCATTTTGGTGAATAAAGCCACAAGCGACAAGTGGACGGGAGTTCCCAAAGAGCACACCACTTTTCCTTGTGAGCCCACTTTTGTACGGGAGACCTTTGAAAAAGTGGCTCACTAGGAAACAATGGTGTGCTCCCTTGGAACACCCCAAGTGGAGCCTGTTCTTAAATTGGACAAAAAGTGCTGGGGACAATAATTGATATATTTTATTGGAGGTGTCAGCATTAGAAAAATAAATAATAATAATATTAAAAAACAAAAAAGAATATTTAGAAAGATTATATGAGATTTCGCACTTGTGATTTTATCCATTTTCTCGTGAATTGCTGACTTCACCATAATTTTATCACGGGAGTTTATCGGAGTTAAAATTTTCATATCGACATTAGTAAAAATTTAAGTACGCAACCTCCAGTTGGAAGTTATGGGTGTAACTAGCAAATTATTCATCCTTTGTATATTTGATGAGAGATGTGACTCCAATAAATAAATTTGTTAATAAGCTTGTAAACATAAAAGAAATTTCTACCTAAATTCATCTAACTATTGTTACCTCCTTACTTGACTTCACCCACATATCATATTTAAGATATTGTGTTATTTTTTGCACATTTAAGGAGTGTTTTGGTTGAAACTGTGCGTAAAGTAGTGGTTGCAGTTACAACCGCTTTTGTTACAAATAGCGTTTTTCGTTATTTAATTGCGATTACAGTTGTAAAACCTTGATTGCTATCACTTATGTACAGATGTACTTACAGTAGTTATAATTACGGGAGAAAAAAAAATACATAAGATATTTTTCCTCTTCCTTCTGCAAATGGTGTGATTGTATTATTGATAAATGAGATACTTTTCAGACTCCTTAAAAAAATTAATATTTAAAAAATTTGCAATTCTACTTATCACTTGCAACTCTCAAACAACTGCTACAATTCTAGCAGTAAACTAAGTTGTAAAGTGCTATAATTCCAATAGCAGTTAATTAAATTGTAACTTGTAGCATTACTTGCAAACAGTCAAACAATTCTACGGTAAAACACTTATTTTTCATTACTTCTCGATTCCAAAGAAAATTCAAATCCAATAACGACATCCATCAACTCTATCAAATCATATTTATTTTTTTTAGGGTTGGCTCGATCTCATTAGTTCAAGAGTCATGGTTTTCACACTAAGCACGTCCCTACCTGAAACAACTATCTATTTGGATTCATGCACAGAAACTTCCATAGAAAAAATAAATGCATACAAATTGTTGATGGATACACTCATACGTGGGACATTAAATGTAAGTACGACGAGCTTGGACTGAGAAATCAGATAACAGTGCCTTTAAATTCCCGTTCGAATGTTAATCACCTATAAAACTTGATTAGCACTACGTCGGCACTTAATTAGATGATTATTTGTTATGCATCATGGACTAAATTTGCTTTACGAATGTGAATCCGCGGCAAAAAGCCGTGTCTAATGTGGAGAAGAAAGATGAGAATGGTTAGATTTTTTTTTTTTTTTTTTTTCCTTTCCCTCTTTTTTTACTCAGACTCGGATATATATATATATATATGGATTATTGTAGGTAAGCTGCCAGCCCAGGAAAAGTTACGTGAGCTAGCGACAAAACTATAATGACTCAATGATTTTTCTTCAATTTTTTTTAACAATTATTATCTCTATCTTCTTAACTTCTTTCGGATTAAATTTCATAAATTTTGGAGTTCATTTAACATTTCATCAAGTGCATACAAAATGTTCTATTAATTGAAAACCGTTAATTTTGTATTAACTTGATGGAGGACCAAATCAAAACTAAAACCCAAGAAATTGGGTATGAGTGAACCCTAGGAGATCTAGATCATAATCCAAAAGAAAATTTTTAAAAAAGATTATTGGAGATAGTGGAAATGAACTGCAGCTCAGATAACTTGCATGAGCTGTCAGCTCATTTCTATTTTTCTCATATATATATATATATATATATATATATATATATATATATATATATATATATATATATATATATATGAGAAAATGGGAAATTTACCGGCTCCTTCAGCGCCGCTTAGGTGCCCCAATACAATTATTACACGTGGCACTATTTAAGGTAGCAAATAAAAAAACTCTCTTAACTGCTCTTTGAATGGCGCCACATGTAATAATTTTATTGGGCCACTTAAACGACGGTGAAGGAATTCCCTTCACTGCCGGTGAATTTTCCGTTTACTCTCTCTCTCTCTCTATATATATATATAGAGAGAGAGAGAGAGTAAATGGAAAATTCACCGGCAGTGAAGGGAGTTCCTTCACCGTCGCTTAGGTGGCCCAATAAAATTGACTCCTAATCGAAAGTAAAACTCAAATTGCAGTAGCAGACCCAGACATTCGAATCGGGTGGCAGAGTTATTTGTGGATCGAGCTACCCGAACAACTTGTCGAGATGCAAGGGACGAAGTGCCCGTGTTAGAGGTTCGGAGGGCGGAGCTCCGGATCTAAAAATCATCAATTTTTATTGTATATAATATTACAATACTAATATAGATATTTATAGTATATAATTTATATACAAATTTAAGACATTACGATGCAAATATCATATTCAGCTATTTTTATTATTGAATTTTGGAGTTTAAAATAAAAAAAATATTTTATTTAGTCAGGAGATATCGTTTTCACTCGATCACTGAGCTATTCATATCTCACTACGCTACATTTTAAAGTTGTAGAAAATTACAAGTTTTCTATTGCTTTTTTAATCATGTTTCGCCACATTTTAAAGTTGTAAAAAATTACAAGTTTTCTATTGCTTTTTTAATCATGTTTGTTGTCATGGTTGGAGATTAATTCTCGACCGATGTTAAATACATTTGGAGACTAACTCTTGACTAATGTGAAAATTACTTGAAAGACTAACTAAGCCATCTTTAGCAGAGTGGTGCCTGAAAAGAATTTCCCCCTCCAGTTTTTAAGTACCCCACACACCCTTAAAAACAATTTAAATATAAATTTTTATTTTAATCCTACACTATTATATTCCTAAATTGTTCTCCTTTTTTCTTCTTCCGACGTCCCTTTCTCTCAATAATTTCTTTGTCTTTTTAAGAAATTATAATCTTTATCTATTAAAACACTTAAAAAAAACAATTTGAACTATTTTTGTTATTAATTTTTGGAGTTTAAAATAAAAAATAATATTTTATTCAGTCATGAGATATCGTTTTCACTCAATCACTGAGCCATTCGTATCTTATAATCACGATTTTCATAATTGAAAATTAAAAATTTAGGAGGGATAAAATTATAAAATTAAAGATTTTGGAGGTTAATTTTGAAAAAAAAATATCAAAATGAAAACACAATAGCTTAAAAAAAAAAATTTGGGAGAGCGGGTGGGAATTATGATGCTGCTAGAGACAAAACTCATCAGCATGAGATGAGATAGATTTCGAAATGGAATTTTCTCTTTTAATTAAATTTTTTTTAATGGCAGTATAATTTGACTCACCATGTGAATTATTGCTGTGGATAGGGTCGGTTGGCAACTCTACTTCATGAGATCGAGTTGGTCCCACGACATCCAATTTGATTAAAGAGTTAATTACACTTAGACCCCCTTGTAGTATAGGACATGTAACACTGAGACCTCCTGAAATTTAAAACTTTACTTAGACCCCCCGGACCAGAGGTCTGAATATAATTAAAATACTGTGATTTAGATAATTCAGGGAGTCTAAGTGAGAGTTTTAAACTTCAGAGAGTCTAAGTGTTGCATACCCAATATTACCAATATTACACGGGGTCTAAGAAAGTTTGTCCCTCTCATCTCTGATGGAGGAGGGGGGGAATTAATAATGCAGGCTTGAATTTTAATAGGATCGTTTGGGGAAAGTAGAGCATTATGCAATTAATTAGTTAACTATGACGTTTTACCCGCAAAATATAGCACTGAAGACTAATTTAAGAAAAGTGATTATTTAGGGAGAAGCATGAGTTGATTAGTTGAGATGCATGAATAGATGTCAATATAACAACAATAATGTCTATAATTAAAACTAAAATTAAAAAGAATGGTTATGGTTGAGAAAGTGATGGGATCTTTATCAGCTTTCGGTGAGTATGATTGATGCATGAGAGTTGCTGGATGGGCCTCCAGTTTTTTCTTGGTGAGTTCCATGACTTAATTACAAATTTAGCATAAATTTTTTGGACAAAAAAAAAATCCTCAGTTCTTTATTCTCTAAAAAAAAAAAATTCCTCCACCTCTCTTACCAACGCTGCTGCTGCCACCGCCGCCGCAGCTGCGGTTGCTGCTGTTGTTGCCGTTGCTGCCATTGTCGTTGCTGCCGTTATTGTTGCTGCTACCGCCGCTGCTAGTGCTGTTAATGAAGGAGAAAAGAAGGATAATTTCGAAAAAAATATGAGACTCACTAAGAAAAGTATGGGGCCCATCTAGCAACTCTCTTGATGCATGGAGAGTCAACTGATCTGGCCCCTATAGTCCAGAGGACAGTACAAGGAGTAGCCTTTGTAAAACTCGGTCAAGCTGGGCCCCGATCTAGAAAACTCTTCGTCCATGTTTTTCTTCATTTCTTTTGTAAGTTTCTACGAGAGTTTCTAAATGAGCACATCTCTTTTTTCCTTAGTGAGTCCAATTTATAACTGTTCGGATTTTCAAAATAACACTATAAAGTGGGTTTAGCAAAAAAAAATGGTGTGCTCCTTTGGAAACTCCCGTTTCTACACGTAAACAATTAGAGAGAAGCCAATGGGAGCATGAGAGGAGCCAAGAAGAAAGAAGGTCCTAAGCAACTTCTAGCTGGGCTGTGTATGAACAAAAAGAAGCTAGTTATCATTTTATGTCGAGTCATATAAAATTTCAATTATTTATGATTATTGGAAAGTCCTTAATTACAGTCACTATATTTGTATTACTATTCATTATATTGATTATAATAGATATTTCAAGAAAAAACTTTGGTTTTTTAAAAATTTTGATTTTATTCCTACTGATTCAAATCTTAGCTAGTCAGTAATAGTTGTTATTAAAACTTTCAGAATTGACAAATCTTTTTTTATGTTCCGTTTGATAATGCTAGTGTGAATGCTGCAACATTTGAATATTTGAAAAGTTATCTAAGACCTGTTTTAAATAGAAAATTATTTTATATTCATTGTATTGTCATATTATTAACTTATATGTACATGATGGATAAAAAGTAATTAATATCAAATCAATTATTACGGGTATGATCCTAATCTAAGGTTCTACCTCAATGTAAACCTATAGAAGCTTAATATATTAATATATTGAGAGATTGTCTTTCGTACCATGATGCAGTAGCTTATTTAGTAATATGAAATTATCAATGTGTAATTTTACTAAAAAGAGAATGGGAACCAACTTCATGTGTTTGTTATTTTTTTGTCGAAATATTGGAGACTATAATAAAAACACTTTTTAAAATGTATTATCCAACAACTAATTTAGTACTTTATATTTTAATAGAAATTAGTTCATCATTTTCAAAAAGTTAAAATCCATTTCTTAATGATGTTATTGTTCCTAAAAATGTTAAATCTAATATGTACGTTCAAAATTTTATTTTCCTATTCTAATCGTTTCGATATCAAGCTCTTCTATGTGAACAATCATAGTACTGTTTTTACAAGTAAATCCTCACTTTTGGCAGAGAAAAACTTTATAAGAAAATACGATATAGTAAACAACCTTATAGAAAATATATCGTAAATTAAACAACAAAGAACGTAAGAAAACAAGGAAAATTTTAAAATCTAATAGATAACAATTCTTATTTGTCTAGCTAGTTGTAATTGTTCGCAGCAGAAATTCTTTGCCTTCCTTCCATTGAATTCAACTTGGATTACAACGAAAGTGAATAAGAAAAAAAAAGAACAAACGAGAGGATTTTATATTTCAATCGCTCTCTTTTACAATGTAAACGTGGGATCTGTGTGGCGATGGGATCTATCAAGTAGCTCCTTTGGACGATCTGACGTCGAACTCTTCTCTTGAAGATTGCGGCCGACTTTTGGATCTTTTCTTCTCTGCTCTTCACGAATTCAAGGCTCTATACGTAACTCGAATTCTCCAATATGCTCGAAAAATCTGATTCTCCGAAAAGATCCTCTAAAGCTTCCTCAAGAGGGTATTTATAACCTTAGGATGATATGAGAGTTTCTATCTAAATAGAATTTGTACTCATCAAGAATTCCAATCAAATATCTTAATTTTGATTTAAATATCTTGATTTAGAGTTCTGATCGGACTTAATTTGGGTATTTGGATAAGCCCAAATCTTAATCTCAATCAATTTTGAGATTCTGGTTGTCTGCTCAAGCGGAGATAATCTCGCCAAAACGCAGAGCTAAAGAACCAGGACGCGGAGTTATTGAATAGCTCCGCGTTTTACTCAAACGCGAGGCTAAAATAGCCAGTACGCGGAGCTATAGAGTTAGCTCCGCGTTCTGTTGTAGAAAATCCTATTTACATAGAAATTTTCACTGCCAACAGAACCCCCTCCAAAATTTTTAAAATGGTTTAGTACTTAACAAATTTTGAAATATTTTGGATCTTCATTCTGAAAACGCGAAGTTAAAATACCAAGTTTATCTCGCGTTTTGTTACCACGTGAAGCTAAATAGTTTTGCTTTTCAGTGAGTAACTGCTCATTAATTACTCCGAACCGTGCGCCAATACCAAGAGGCGGGTTCTCATTTAAATAGAGTCTTTAACTCTTCTTCCTCACCTCATTCGAAGAATCCAAATATCCAGAGCTCAGGCGACCGGGCGACTCATGTGAACGAGCGATCTTCGACCGGACTTCCCTCGATTTTTCATAGATTTTCATCATTAGAATATCACCTAAGAAGAGTACGGCATCGCGCGCCTCCTCACTATCGGCTGCCGGCGTTAGCAGCGGCGACAGCGGCCGAGGGAGCGGATACAGCGGTGAACCAGTTCATACCACGCCCATTGGAGGTAAAAATCTCAACTTTCGGACTCCTTAGAACAATTTTGGAGTGTTTTGGCTCAGTTTTAACCGACCAAACATTTTTGTACCGGCGAGATCGCCATTTTCCGATCGTAAGGCTTGGAGGAGAAGGAGAAGACAGAGGAGACCTCTAGTTTTCTTCTACGCGAAGCTATCGCGTTATCCTCGCGTTTGAAACGCGGGGCTATTTTGACTAGCAGTCGCGTTTCAACGCGAGACTATGAATTTTAGCTTAAAGAGTGAAACGCGAGGCTATCTCCTCAGCTGTGCGCGGAGTTAGTTTTAGCTCCGCGTTTTTATACTTAGAAGATTTTTCGAGTTTTGTTAAACTTTTTCTAACTCTTGATTTTTCTTTTGCAGTGGAGTATTCGGACCAGATTCTTTTTGAAGAGGAGTGCATGTAGCTCTACCAATCTGGTGACTTGCTGATATTTCTACCCAGCATGGAGTTTAGCTATCCCCTGATATATCTTCAAAGGCCAGCCATGCTCCGATCTTTATCAGCAAAAGTAACTCTAAGGAAGCCAAAAATATATGCTTTACAACATAGTTGCATGTTTCAAACTTTGACTCCAAAAGGTAAACTTTTGAAGGAGTTACAAGAACTCTGCGGCAGCTCATTAAGTTTTCTTGAGGACCATTTCTGTTAGATGACAATCTCTGTCGCTTTCCAAAGCGATAGAGATGATCATCTAAGGCCTTGTAGCATGTCGAATTCAACTTGTGCATTTTCATTAGGATTCTTGTAGCAGTACCTTCAGATGATCCACTAAGAACTTTAAACAGATCATAATTGACATTTTGCAAAGGAGATCTTTTGTATGTGAACCAGGGAATTGAGCAGGAAAAGAATCTCATCAGCGATTGGCCCAGCAATCGCATTAAATGGCGATGACTTGCGCTGGCAAGTTCAACACTCCGTGGAGGAGACTCGTCGTCGGTTTATTGATGAGTCGACGAATAGGTTGAAACTTTTGGGAGAGGTATAACTCCCTCTTCTTTTGTAATCCTTTTGTTTTATGAATAAAGATAATTCCTTTACTCTTTATCTGTTGGCTTCAAGAATTTTGCTTGCTCAACAAATAGATGGCTCATAGTTTCGGTAAAACAATCCAAGTCTCATTTGCGTGACTTAGACTGTTAGTACCTGAAATGATCGGAAAATGGTCATTTAACTTAGACAGAGGTGCCTAATTGCACATGCCTTAGTTTGATGGAGGCAGTTCAAGACTCTTATGCGTAACTTGAATTGCACATACCAAGATAATCGAGTGATGATTATCAAATTTCGGCAGAGGCGCTTAATTGCACATGCCTAGTCCAAGTGCTCTCACGCGTAACTTGAACGAAGATGAGAATAATCCAAATCATACTGTCAGAGGTAAGAACTGAACATGACAGAGTTTATGAGATTTTTTAGCAAACCCCAAGCTATCAACGGATTTGATTAGTTTTTACCAACTACCGTTTGAGTTGGACTAGCCATGCTATTTCCCTCAGCATGATGAGTTGTTTGAGGAATTGATTTCCTCTCCCATTTGCCTTTAACAGCATTGGGTAGTTAATTCATACTTTTACCCCCAGTATGATAGGGTTAGAACTTGATCTCCTCTTCCTGCCACTTTAACAACATTGGGCAAAATTTTTTTTTATAGAACTCAATTAGCCATACTAATGGCTAGTAAAAGTAGCGGAAGCAACATGATATTTATTATCGTCAATATTTTTGGCATCCCCAGCCAAATCCAGCTGGTAGCCAATGAAGATGATTTTGTCACAGCTGTGGTTCGAAGCGTATCAAAGGGGCTAACTTGCAAGTGCGGGTTGCCCGTTCTTGGTATCGATATTGACTTTCCTACTGGTACAGGGGTTACTCTGGTAGAGAACTCATTGGTTCCTACAACCAAAGTTGCCATATTTGCAGAATCTTTCTTTTATTCCTCTTTGAGTGTGAGAATCCTGGCTTCTATCAATACCTGAATTCGGTTCTTAAGAGGATAGCAATCCTTAGTTGGGTGCCCGACATTCTGATGGTACAGGCAATAGTTATGGTCGTTGATTTTACAAGCGTCTTCCGGTTTTTCATTTTCCGGAAGCTTCAACATGCCCTTTCTAAGGAGGAGATGGAATAGAGTAGCTGTCTGCTCCGTCTTGAATGTATAAGTTCTATCTTGGCGGGGCCTATTCTGTCCTGCACCTCTCAGATTTTGAGGTCTTGGTTTTGGATCTGCAACTGACGTCATCACAGCTTTCCCTTTATTTTTAGGATTATGTGGATATTGCCTGTTATTCATAGAGTTTCTCGTGCTACTAGATTCCTCAATCCGGCGAATTATATCTTCCGCCTGCTCTCTCTATTTCAGCAGGTCTTTCTAATTTTTGGACTCTACAGCTCCCATTCTTATCAGCATGCCAGTCCTGAAGTTATACTGGGACATACCGTGTCGACAATACACGGATTTTTCCCTGAAGCGTTCAATGAAACTCTTGACCGTTTCTTGTTCTCCTTGTTTTGTTGCAAGGAGAGAATGAACCGTAATTTCGGTATCATTCTCAAAGAAATGTGCGAGAAATAGTTTCTCAACATCAAACCAGGTATTAATAGTTCCTGGAGGCAGCTGCATAACCAAGTGAAGGCAGGCCCTCGCAAGGTACTTGCGAATACCTTGGTCATTACTGGGTCATTTCCCATCAAGTGCCCTACTTGGGACAAGAAGTAGTAAATATGTTTACTGGGAGACCCTTTTCCGTCATATGGCTCCAATTTGAGCGGTTTATATTTTTGAGGGTATGGTGCCATATCCCATTCAGGCGGATATGGTCTTGAGACCCCTGATTCTTTCAATTCCTTCTTGTGCATTAATACTTCGAGTTGACTTTGTAACTTCTCTATTTTCTCTTCATGTGGATCATGAAAAGAATACTTATTCTCGTCCTCATGCGTCGAATGGGCTTTTTCTTCTTTATATTCTTCGTTCATTTTATTGAACGGAGTTTCTTTTTCCTTTTTGACGTTATTCTCGACGATTTTTTGGGTATTCTCGACCACTTTTGAGAGCATCATTTTAAGATCCTCGATCGTCTTTTACTGCTCTCGAATCATTTGTTCTTGAGCTTCAAATCTCTGGTCGATATCGTCAGATCTATTCATCATATATGATGCTGACTTTTGTAGCCGAGATGATGCAAAGGAACGAGGTGAAGCTATAGCCGAGTTATCGCTGTCGTCGTCATAAGAACTTTTTACAAGTTTCTTATAGTTTCGAGGCGGGACAGCTCATGATTTAAGTCTGGTAAAGTGATGGGGTTCTTCATCACTTGATTCTGAGTTATCATTTCTCTCTATGACCTTCTTACCTTTGCCGACCATGTTGGAAGTTAGAATTCTCCATTCTTCTCGGGGAGTAGCTTTTATTTTCTTAGCAGAGTTCTTGTCCGATTTAGTTAATTGGTCGAATACCGATACCCTGTTCTTGTTGCAGTAACAATTATATATTACAGTGGATACCGCCTTCATAAGCTGCTGGCAATGACGGTTTAGATTGAACTTGTTCTATACTTCTCTTTTTAGTTAAGTACTCCCTGAGGTCAGTGACTTTAATCATGGAGCTGTGGGACCCAATCAACTGTTTAGAGGGTCGAGTAACTTGTTGAAGTTTCTTGGAATCACTGGGGTTCAGTTCTGGTCTATTGATGCGACGATCAGCCCTGATTTTGTATTCGGGTTGATCTACGCGGAGCTGAAAGTTAGCTTCGCGCTTTGTGTCGCAGGCCTGAAGAATAGCTCGCGTTTTGCTACGCTAGCTTCGCGTTTTATGCTGGCTTGGCGTTTCTTCAGAATTTTATTTTCTGGAATCTTAGCCCTGCGTGGAAGAAAATTCTTGCACGCTGGCATACTCTTGTGATTATCACAAGTCACAACTTCGCGTCTAGCGCGATTTTTATGATTAACGACAATTTGCCAATCGTCTTCGCGATTCACGAGGAGCTGGGGAACCTTGCGTTTATCGCAAGTACTACTGGCTTCGCGTTTATCGCTAAGCTCAGTATCAGCCTCGCGTGGAGAATCACACGCTGGCTATGAGGAAATTTTATCCTCGCGTTTATCGCGAGTGTCAAAAATCTTGCGTTTCTCGCAAGTTGTACTGGTTTCACGTTTATTGCTTAGCTCAGTATTAGCCTCGCGTGGAGAATCACACGCTGGCTTTATTGAATTTTTATCCTCGCGTTTATCGCGAGTGTCAAAAATCTTGCGTTTCTCGTAAGTTGTACTGGTTTCGCGTTTATCGCTAGGCCCAGTAATAGCCTCGCATGGAGAATTACACACTGGTTTTAAGGAGATTTTATCCTCCCGTTTATCGTGAGTGTTAGAAATTTTGCGATTAACGCAAATCTTACTGGCTTCACATTTCTCGCTAAGCTCAGTAATAGCCTCGCGTGGAGAATCAAATGCTGGATTTAAGAAGATTTTATCCTCGCGTTTATCGTGAGTATCAAAAATCTTGCGTTTCTCGCAAGTTGTACTGGTTTCGCGTTTATCGCTAGGCCCCATAATAGCCTTGCGTGGAGAATCACACACTGGCTTTAAGAAATTTTTATCCTCGCTTTTATCGCGAATGTTAGAAATTTTGCGATTAACGCAAATCTTACTGGCTTCATGTTTTTCGCTAAGCTCAGTAATAGCCTCGCGTGGAGAATCACACGCTGGCTTTAAGGAGATTTTATCCTCGCGTTTATCGCGAGTGTCAAAAATCTTGTGTTTCTCGCAAGTTGTACTGGCTTCGCGTTTATTACTTAGCTCCGTATTAGCCTCGCGTGGAGAATCACACGCTGGCTTTATTGAATTTTTATCCTCGCGTTTATCGCGAGTATCAAAAATCTTGCGTTTCTCGCAAGTTGTACTAGCTTCGCGTTTATAGCTAGGCCCAGTAATAGCCTCGCGTGGAGAATTACACGCTGGTTTTAAGGAATTTTTATCCTATCGTTTATCGCGAGTGTTAGAAATTTTGCGTTTATCGCAAGTACTATCGGCTTCACGTTTATCGCTAAGTCCAGTAATAGTCTCGCGTGGAGAATCACACGCTGGCTTTAAGGAGATTTTATCCTCGCGTTTATCGCGAGTGTTAGAAATTTTGCGATTAACGCAAATTTTACTGGCTTCACGTTTCTCGCTAAGCTCAGTAATAGCCTTGCGTGGAGAATCACACGCTGGCTTTTCCTTACGATCAACGCAAATTGCAACTTCGCGTTTAACACGATAATGACTGGTCTCGCGATTAATGCGAGCTAGTTTGTGAGGGACCATAGCCCCGCGTTCTATGGAGTTAGCCTCGCGTTCGATGCGGGCTTTGAGGGCTTTCGCCTCGCTCTCCGATTTCTATTTCAGAGTTGGATTCTGGTCAATCCAGTTCCCATGCCTTCTTCGGCAACAGAGAGGCCATCCTCTGCTAGGATTTCCTGCCAAACACCGGCTCTATGGCCGCGGTCTCCAAGGATCCCCGTTCATCGATGGATACCTTTTTACCCGTTACTCGGGTATTGGAGTGCACGCGACGATAGTGTCGTGTTTCGTTCAGGTTACCTGATTCAGAGGAGAGGTACTCCTCGTACTTCTGCTGGTCGATTTCAACGACCAGCATATCTACGTCGGATCCGATCCTCTCGACGTCAGATTGCGCCACAATCTCTTCCTTGGTGAAAGAGACTTCTCCCACTGTGGTCGCCAGTTTATTCGCAGAAGAAATTCTTTACTTTCCTTCCATTGAATTCAACTTGGATTACAACGAAAGTGAACAAGAAAAAGAAAGAACAAACGAGAAGATTTTATATTCAATCGCTCTCTTTTATAATGTAAACGTGGGATCTGTGTGGCGATGGAATCTATCAAATAGCTCCTTTGGACGATCTGACGTCGAACTCTTCTTTTGAAGATTGCGGCCGACTTTTGGATCTTTTCTTCTCTGCTCTTCACGAATTCAAGGCTCTATGCGTAACTCGAATTCTCCAATATACTCGAAAAATCTGATTCTCCGAAAAGATCCTCTAAGATTTCCTCAAGAGGGTATTTATAGCTTTAGGATAATATGAGAGTTTCTATCTAAATAGAATTTGTACTCATCAAGGATTCCAATCAAATATCTTAATTTTGATTTAAATCTCTTGATTTAGAGTTCTGATTGGACTTAATTTGGGTATTTGGATAAACCCAAATCTTAATCTCAATCAATTTTGGATTCTGGCCATCTGCTCACGCAGAGATAATCTCGCCAAAACGCGGAGCTAAAGAATCAGAACGCCGAGTTATTGAATAGCTCCGCGTTTTACTCACACGCGAGGCTAAAATAGCCAGTACGCGGAGCTATAGAGTTAGCTCCGCATTCTGTTGTGGACAATCCTATTTACTTAAAAATTTTCACTACCAACAGTAATCCTGATACTTTTATTAGTAATTTCATCATATATCTCCATTTCCGAGCTTACCATAATTTCGATTGTTTTTGTTTTTGCTTCATGCTAAGTGATGTTCAGAAAATATTTTATCTAAATCCAAATCTACAAACATTTTAAAGGTGCATATTTTCTTCTTTGATAAAAGGTGGAAATGTGAAATGTTAACTAATGTTTGCTTATGCGTATCGGGTGTATGCAAATTGGACTGCTGAGATATAAATGGACTGTCTTCACTTTAGTCCTTGTAAATAGAGCATTCCAATTTTAAAGCAAAAAAAGAAGGACCCAACAAATTATATATGGATTAAAAAAAAAAAAAAAAATAAGAATTTCAAGCTTTTTGTACAAAAGTTTTATGTAGCATGGCTTTTTTCTCTAATGGTACACGTCTCTTCAATTTGTTAGAGATTCTAAATTTAACTCTCAAAGACGACTCGATTCGGATAAGATTGTAACAAATATATTTGTATAGGCTTGAATCACATCAATCTTTACTGATGATTTATAAAACTTGTTTTTTCTTTTCTCTAATTTTGCATGGTAAAATAATTTATCTCCCGGCAAAAATATATTTCATTTTGTTATTTACTTTCTTATTGTCAATCATCCCCTCCGGGAATTCATTAAAGTTAAAAAATGATAGTTTCTATTTCCTATGCCACCCATTATGAGTTAGCTTCTCCAAGACAAATCAAAGAATCAATTCGAACCCAAGCACATAAATGAACTTGTTATATTTTTCATTTCTTTTTCCCTCAAAAAAGAATGAATTCAGATCTATGAGAAGGTCTTTGGTATTTTAAAATAGATTGACAATTATAAGATATGTAAACAAAATCAATGTTGAACTAATATAAATAATGTGACATAACGTAAAAAGTATGGTATTTGCATAGCTTCCACTTGATATCACACCAACCAAATGATAACAACAAGAAAATAATTTTAAAAAAAACACACACGCAAAGGTGAAAACATATGACTTTATAATAATTGTTTATATCATCCAACTATTAAAGGTGTGCAGTATTCGGTTAAAATCATAATAAACGATCAAAATAAATCTTAATAAGCCAAGCCAAGCCAAACCAAACCAAACCTACTGAATTATTTAAAAATTCAAGGATATAAGCATAACAAATAAATTATTTTTGGATTTATTATCAGAACAAAAAATAAAGCATCTCACAAAAAATAAAGAATCTCACATATCATTTCATTTAATGAGCTTCACTATTACATTAATTGTGTTGGAGTATCAATAAAGGAGAATGAAAATATGAGAATTTCAATATTATCATGGTGAAAATCATAAAAAAAAAAGGTTATATTGTTATTTTTAGCATGACCCATGATATACTAATCCCATTTATGTCTGAGATTGCATAAGAGTCTGTTTTTAGTACGGATGGTCGAGTTTTAAGGAAGCGGAGAAACTCTTTGGTGACAAATACATTAAAAATGTGTGTTTATGGATGACAAAAACCAAGGTCGAACACCTGATACCGAGATTGAAGTCCTCCGAGCTAGATGATGAATGAAAATGCTAATTAAAACAATTATGATTTGTTTATATTTTTATTTTGTGCATCTCACTCATCAACTC